>CM038147.1:82702152-83302152 GCA_021437245.1 Aegilops speltoides | reverse complement strand
GCGAAGCTCAACTTTTCTTCCGGATAACCCATGCAGAAAGGTAGAACTGGCAGAGTCATAATATAAAATGGAGGACTCATCGAGAGCACTTTTGTTGTGATCTTTTGGTTCAACGAGGAACTGCTGCCATAAGTAGTTCATGGTATTTGGAAGAATGATAATACCACAGACCTCGAGGACTATCGCAAAGGTTACTAACATCCTAAAGGAACTAGCAAACACTATCAACATGAAATAAGTAGGGTGAATCTCGGGTTCAAAACCCAGGAGTAGAATACCTACAAACTAAATTGCATCACAGAATGCTTTCGAGAATAAAGGCCAGGATCATCACACTGGGATACAAATCATGGCTAGATTACTAGATGATCCCCTAAGACACCTAGGGTCATAATAATAATTCCAACATATATGTCGAGGCAATAGAATACCTCAACTCAGCATTTAGTGTGATTAAGCCGGCTCAAGGAGCATCAAAACCAGAGGGAAAGGATTTGCAAGTGCATCGACTATTTAGAAACCTCGATGACTCGAGACAAAGATAACGGCTGTAAATGCTCAAAAGTTTGGAGACATGTTACAAAAATGGTGGCATAGCCACTCCAAGCACAATATCAAGGTTTCGAGATCAACAATTATGAACATACGGAAGTAGTAAAACTGAATCGAGACTCAAACTAACAATTCTATAAGTCTATGGATTAGTAACACGTCATCCTAATAGATAGATGAGAAGGCCTAGTTCTTAATCCCGTAGAAAAGAAGAGGTTGACTCGGATCGAAGGCCATGAGGTATAAGGAGTAAAAAGAGCCTTACGCTCCAACCCACAATCAATTCCCTTACATAACTAAAGCATTTCTAGACACAACTTCACCAGTTTGGCTTGGTAATCCCACAGCAATAAGCTCGATACTAACGCTGTCAGACCCGACTCAATGTCACATCGATCTAGCTCAGAACACATCATATCACTTTGCGCCTCACGCACGGTATCCCAACGGTGTCGCCTTACCTTAGCCCGGACCGCTTATGCCTTTTGGCACACGATATGATAGTGTCGCTAGCATCCATATGAAAAGGAGCCCGGCTGACATGGCTAGTCGAAACCCAAAGTGGCACAGACTTACAGGACAGCATCCATGACCCAAAGATCGAACGTGTCGGTCATCAGCGAGTAAGTTCCGGGCTGTAGCACTGGGCTAGCAGGACTCCGGTACTCAACGCGTGACATTTCCCCGAAGGGACAGACACAGGAACGAAGAAGGACACATGCCGGCCAGCCTAAGTGTTCCGGAGCAGTAGCAAGCTACCATGGCTCGGTGGAAACACTAGGAGACATTTCCCGGTAAGAGAGGCTACTAAAGATAAACAACTAGATAGTCAGATCCCACACATACCAAGCATTTCAATAACATGCACACAATATGCTCGATATGTGCAAATACAACATGGCATCACAACATGACTCTATGACTCAAGTATTTATTCAATAGGCTCCGAGGAGCGAGATATTACAAACATGGGCCTCATGACCCAACATTCAGAGCATACAAGTCAAGCACAAACGAAGCTAACATGTCCGAGTACGTACATCTATAAATGAAAAAGGCCGAGAAGCTCGACTATCTACCGATCTGCCGAGGGCTCGGGATCGTAGCTGAGGTAACAAGCTAAACGTCAAGTCCACGTGGAACTACTAACGAGACTGAAGTCTCTCTGCAAAAACATAAAATAGGCAAACGTGAGTACAAATGTACCCAAAGAAGACTTACATCGTAACTAACTACATATGCATCATTATCAACAAAGGGATGGTGGAGTTTAACAAAGACAAGCCAGCTTTGACTCGGTGGCTATTCTAAACTACGATCGCAAGTAACTCTTTTGAGGTGGCGCACACGAGTCCACATATTCACCATATCAATACACCACTATGGATTCGCCTCCGCCTCCCTACGAGAACGCCAACCATAGCACTCACACTTATCTTGCGATTTTAGAGTATCCACTTTCACTTGTCTATGAACTGTTATAAGCAACCCGTAAGTCCTTTTCCATGCGACACGGCTATTCAATAGATGATGTTAACCCTGCAGGGTGTACTTCTTCACACACGCTCACCACTTACCGCCGTTTACACGACATGTACTGCAACCTTCAAGCGGAAGCCCAACGTGGGTGTCGGCCACGACCTACCTAAACACTCAAGTCCCTAGTCCAGGTTTATCGCCTATTTGGGTTCCATCTATGAGGAGTTCCGCCAAGTTTCGCCACAGCCCCAAACGATGTGTACAGGTTCCGTGACACCAAACGGGCGCCTGGTCTACCCGGCCACGTGCCTACCGTGATCACAGCCCACCCCTACGATCAGCTGCCAAGACGGCCTCCAAAGATACTACAAACACCGTAAACTACTTGCAACTCCTGGACAGAGGACAAGGGTGATTAAGAAGCCGAGAGGGTCCATTGGTTTCGGGCCCAATGCGTGGTAGTAGCTGAATCATGGATCACAAACACAGAACTCAGTTCCTAAGGACGGCTGCAATGAGACAACCCACCATGTACTCCTACATGGCCTCTCACCGCTACCTTTACCAAATCGTGTTCACACACTTAGCTCGCACATAGTAGGACATGTTCACACACCTCTGATTCATCCTCGATGAATCAGACCTGACTCAACTCTAAGCAGTAGCAGGCATGACAAACAAGCATGTATGAGTAGGCACAACGGGGCTCAAACAACTCCTACTCATGCTAGTGGGTTTCATCTATTTACTGTGGAATGACAGGTCATGCAAAGGATAAAGGGGTTCAGCTACCGCAGCAAGTAATGATGAATCGTTGTTGTCCTAATGCAGAAAAGAGAGCAGGAGCGAGAGAGTGGGATTGTATCGAATGAACAAGGGGTTTTGCTTGCCCGGCACTTCAAGATAACATTGAGTCTTCATCGGTGTCAACGATCACATCATCGATGACAAATACTCACCGAGAGGGGATGATACCGCAATGAGAAGAAATACAATCAATGCAATGCACAATATGATGCATGCTCATGACATGGCAATATGAATGTGTTTTGGGCTAATGCAACTAGCAACAGATTAGATGAAGTTGGTTTGAATATAAAATTCAAATTCAAACTCCATATATGATTATTTAAATGCCCTTTATTTATTTTGTCCAAAACAGAGGACAAACATTGTTCAAACATGCATGAAAATGGTACAGATGGATTCCTTGAATTTTTCTGATAATTTTTCATATATAATTTATTTAGTTTGGAGTTACGGTTGAATTTATATGAATTTTAGAAGTTTAGGCAATTTTCTGGAATTTTCAGAATAAGATTAAATCCAGAAATTAGTTATTGCGTCAGCCTGACGTCAGTGTGACGTCATCAGGTCAACGGACGCCAGTCCAGGTCAAACCTGACAGCTGGGGCCCACATGTCAGTGATTAGACTAACTAACCTAATTAAAATTAATACTAACTAACTTGGTTAGTCGGCAGGCCTCCTGACGCTGCTGACCTGTGGGGTCAAACCCTGGTCAATCAGGCAATCCCGCCGGCGTCGAGTCGCCGGCGAGGCCCGAGACGGCGGCGGCCGTCGGAAACACACTACAGGGCACGGGCGAGGCCGTGCTTGGGCTCGTTGAAGAGCCCTTGCTCCCGCGCGTCGAATGGTGGTGGTGGCCGTGCTCGAGGTGGCTCAGATTGCCGACGGCGAAGCTCGCGAGCGCGGCCGGAGTTCGGTGCGGCCGGAATCGGCGCATGTATGCTTAGAGGAGGTGTTGGTGCGTGCTCGTGCTCTAGTGAAGTGTGGAGCACGATAGTGTGCTTCGGTTACGCCACGGTGACCGTGTACACGACGGCGATATTGCCGCGGCGCGAGCCGGAGCTCAAGGGGCGGCAGCTGTAAGGCTAGGGACGACGGGGCAAGGGGGAATCGGACCAGTGGCTCACCGCGGAGCTGCAGGGATGGTTAGCGGGCTCGGGGACGCGCTGGAGGCGGCGAATCGACGGCGACGGTGGTCGGAGCCCGAGGAGGGGAACGGCGACGTGGCGGCGATGCAGGGCTTCCGGAGACCCGTGGAGCGATGGGGAGGAAGAGGAGGTCGAGGCGGAGCCTCTGGGCGCGTCGGCGAGGCGTGGGCTGGCCGGTGGCCGCGGTGGTTCTAGTCGGCGGCGACGGCTGCGTTCGGGTGTGGCGCGAGAGAAAGCAGAGGAGGGGGAGGAAGCCGAGGGAGAGTGCGGGAGAGAGGCGAGGAGGTGCGTGGCGTCGCCCAGGCGCGTCGGATGGGCTCGGGGGCGCCTCCGTGGCAAGCAGGAGGTGGAGCTCCGGTGTGCGCTGCTGCTGGCACGCACTGCTTGAAGCGAAGGGGAGGAAGACTACGTAAAGGTGGCCAGTGGGCTGGGCGGCCACTTGGGCCGCCAAGGGCTTCACAGTAAGTTAGGTAGGTTCCTTTCTCTTTTTTATTTCAGTTTTGTTTTATTTAATTTATTTTGCCACTGTTTTGAATTTAAAATAATTCAAACAATGCCAAAAACTCCTCTCAATATTTTATATTGCTAGATGGACTCTTCCAAAAGCTTATAAAATATTTCAGGGTATTTGAAATTATATTCTAATTATATGAATATAATTCAAATTCAAATAGCTAATGAATTAAATCCAAAGTCCCAAAATAATTCCTTAAAATGTTCAATATTTTGGTTGGGGCGTAACCCCTACCAAAAATTATCAAACATTTAAGAAGAGCATTTTGGAGCAATGAATGAGATTTTTAGGTTTTTGCCCTTCTTTTATTTAAGTTTTGAGGCTTCCAAAATTCCTCGGCCAGGTTTCAAAAATTTAAACATGATGCTCGAGATGAGGTCTAGCCTAGTGCATAACAAGACCAGGGATGTGACAGGAGGTGCCGGATAACCTGTTGGAGGCGCTTAAAGGCGCTTCCATCGAGGAAGAACACCGCACTATCATGATGCGGTGATTGAGAAAGTCCAGCTCGCTAAGAGCGGGCTGACCAAAGCCTGCAGCAGCCTACTAACAGGCTTTGAGGTAAGAAGTTAAAATTATGTAATGTAATACCGATAGACAAGAGTCCACGATGCTTAGTTCGGTGTTCGAAAGAAAAGCCGGACCGAGGATCTAACAAGATATACACAGGTTGCCTAAAATATGTCAATATGGGTTTGCAGGTTCTTGTCCGACGACCGCAAAGATTAACGGCGGAGGTCGAGGTGTTGAAGAAGGACCTCGAGCGGTCCGAGCAAGAGCTCGCCATGCGAAGAAGCAGCTCGAGGAAAAAGAAGGTGAGTAACACCTCTTTGAATAAGTACCTTCTGTAAAAGGATTTTGGTTGCAAATAAAATTAACAAGGATAATATGTGTATTGCAGGGCCACTAACGAGGTGGCAGCCTCAAGGATGCCGTGTCCGCGTCGAACGCAATGTAGCCACGGAACGGGCTGAGCGAGAAAAGCAAGAGGCCCCGTGGCGGAAGTTCGGCAAGAGCTCCGTGCTCTCATGGAAAAGCATGAGAGTTTGGAGCGTGACTCCAAGACTCGAGAGTCCGAGCTTGCCTCGCCTCGAAAGTGCCAAGTCCGCCAAGGCCGAGGCCCATAAGGCCCTTCGTGAAGTTGAGGACATAAAGAAGATAGCGGCGGTAAGGCATTTTTCATGCAAAGCAGCATGTTAGTGTGAACTACCCGACACTTACCCAATTCGAGCTCTCGAGGCGTTGCAGATCTGCCACAGAGGCGCTTGATGCCACCACATTCTATCGTGGCTAGGAGGGGGCTCAACGGAGAAGGTCTTCGTCTCAAGACTCGAGGCCGCCATCCGGTGCCCCAAGCGACCAAATGAAGCAGCTGGTCGAACTCCATAAGGTAGCCGAGGAGGCCATGAAGGGCCTCATAGTCCGGCTATGGCACGGACAGGCTATGCCTGGGAGCTACTTTGGCCTCGTCAGGCGGCAGCCGGTGGATGCATGCCCTGTGCTGGATGTAGTCAAGCGCCCGCCAGTATTGAAGGCGCCACGAGCCCTTGCCGCATAAAGGTGCAATGGGGCAACCGATGCGAGAAGCTTCACGGACCCACCGCCACGGCAAGGAGCATCGCACGCCGAGCGGTATTATAAAGTTGTCTGAAGGGGCCTGTGATATTGCAGATGAGTGCTCCCAAATGTAATCTTTGAGTGAACTCGCTATGTATTTATCTGTCTTGCGCGAAAACTTCGCTTATATGCCATGAGTAACGCTTGTTTACTTTAAAATATTACCTTCAGGCGCCGCTTAGAAATCGAGAGATGGCAAGTCGTTATTTCAGCACCCAAGCCACAAGTGCTGGGGTGTTCGATAAACTTGAGCACTCTTGTTCCCATTTTTGGGTCCATCTAGGAGGCGCCAACACGATTTAACAAGGCAACCGGACTTATAATGCTTGAACACTCTCACTTAGCCATGGAATTCTATAATTTTAATTTCGTGAAGCCCCGGTATTCGAAGACCAATCCGGGCGCTATCCACGCCTTCATCGGACATTATCCGAACTTCGCTCAAGCGGCGTGAGTCTTTATGACCCGAAGAACCTCACGAACAGCGACCAGTCTCTCGCCTTATCATGCCGGTCGGTTTTAGCTTTCCATCGAGGCGTTAACCCGCTCAACCGGGCGCAATCGCAGTGGTTCTCCCAAAGGCTACCTTAGCCGGCGTAACGGAACGTAAGTCACCAAAACATGGGAGCCGCAAACCCAACTATTGACCCAAGACATGATTCGAGCCGATTCATATAATGCTATAAGTTCGGGTGCCGCACTTGTGGAAGTGTTCGACTTTATCACACCATAATTTGGGGAATGAAGCCTCGGCGATTCGGCCGCACCAAAATATACGGGTGCAAGATGTCATATAATGAACATATATAAAAGATAACGAATTGCAATAAAAGGTGCTGCATTATTTATGAAAGAAAGTCCGCTAGTAGAGCAGATCGATACAAATAGTGCGGTAGGCAAGGGATTTGGACTAAATAAACATGTCCCTCCAGGATGAGCTGCAGACTGGGTGTATATAATCGAATTTAACGCCGAATTGAGACCACCAATGTTCGCCGCGCCTTCTTTAGTCCCTGACTGTTGCATCATGAGTTCGACGGGTTCGCCACTGGACAGGGCTTCTGGTTAACAGAGTCCTGTGTACATAAAAGAAGAAGGAAAATAAAAAAAGAAGGGGGGCACACTTGTGAGCCCCTGGTGTGGTCAAGCCGCACTCTGGGTCCATTGTGATCGTGCCCCTTTCCCTGCGCCCATGGTATCTCCAAAGCGTAATGATGTACGCGGGGTGTTATTCTTGCGATCATGTGCGGGCGAGGTTTGGGGCCGCATTGCTATGCGTGCTCTGATCGTGCCAGGTGGTCTTGGTTGGCATTGCTCCGGCGGCGCTTTGTCAGTATCCGCTTTCTACCGCGGACTTGAGAATTGCCTGAGAAGGCTGCTCAGATTTCCGCCGTGGAGCATTGATGTTCCTCCGCTCGGAGGAGCGCCAGTATTTCCATTGACCGTGATGACTCCACGAGGGCCCGCATCTTGAGCTTTAGGTATGCATAATGCGGCACGCGCTGAATTTTGCAAACGCGTTTGTCCGAAAGCAGAGCATGATAGCCGCCGCGAAACGGGACTATGTCAAGATTAACTCTTCGCTTCGAAATTATCTGGGGATCCAAGACCACTTCCAGTGTGGTCGAGCTCGCATATTGGCTTCCACTCTGGATGACACCTTTAAAGGTTGTCTTTGTAGGTTTAATCCTTGATGAGTCTATGCCCATTTTGCGACCGTATCCTCGATAAAGCAGGTTCAGGCTGCTACCGCCGTCCATCAGACTCTTGTGAGGTGAAATCCATCGACGATTGGGTCTAAAACCACGCGCGAATCCGCCATGGCGATGCTGGTCGGATGGTCTCTTCGATCGAAAGTGATCGGACAAGAGGACCATGGATTGAACTTTGGGGCGATCGCTCCATCGCATAGACGCCCCTCGAGTCGCGCCGCTTCCTCTCCTCTTGGGTATGTGGGTCGCAGATATCATATTCACCGTCCGCACTTGTGGGGGAAACCCTTCGTCCTCTATTGTTCGGTGGTCGGTCTCCTCCTCGCCGTCAGCCAGATAGCCCCTTGTCATTGTTTTCGCAATTAACTTGCCGGCCTGCTTGAACACCCAGCAATCTCTATTGGTGTGGTTAGCTGGCTTTTCAGAGGTGCCATGTATCTGGCATAAGCGGTCGAGTATTCGGTCCAGATTGGACGGACCCGGAGTGGTTCTTTTGAATGGATTCTTCCACGACCGGTTTAGAGCCTCGAATCCGCCATTGACCGCCGATCCTCCTTATCGCCGCCATTTATGCGGCGCTTGTTTTTGTTTCGACGTGACCTGCCGTTGTTGTCCTTTGTATCCGGACTGCCAGAATTTTTACGGAGGTTGTTGCTACGGGCTAGCTAGCTGTCCTCTCCCGTGCAAAAGCGGGTCATTAACGATGTTAGGGCTGCCATAGATTTCGGCTTTTCCTGCCCCAGGTGCCGGGCTAGCCATTCATCCCGGATGTTATGTTTGAAGGCTGCAAGGGCCTCTGCATCCGGACAGTCGACGATTTGGTTTTTCTTTGTCAAGAACCGTGTCCGTAATTGTCCGCCGATTCGCTTGGCTGCTGAATAATGTGGCTTAGGTCATCGGCGCTCGGTGGTCGCACATATGTGCCTGGAAGTTGTCGAGAATTCGCTTCAGTGTCCTCCCAGACCCAATTGACTCTGCGGGCAAGCTGTTTAGCCAATGTCGAGCTGGTCCTTTAAGCTTGAGTGGGAGATACTTGATGGCATGTAGATCGTCGCCGCGGGCCATGTGAATGTGGAGAAGATAGTCTTCAATCCAAACCGCGGGGTCTGTTGTGCCATCGTAAGATTCAATGTTTACGGGTTTAAACCCTTCGGGGATCTGATAATCCATTACTTCGTCGGTGAAGCATAGAGGGTGTGCGGCGCCATGGTATTGAGCAATATCGCGACGCAGCTCGAGAGAGCGCTGTCTGCTGTGTTCGGCCCGGCCGGTGTTATTATGTCTGGCGCGACGGTATTCGTCGTGGGTCGTAGGGCGCCCACGTGATCCGTAGATGGATCTGGATTGCCTTGCCTTGTCCTCCAATATGTCTCGCAAGTCCGTAGCTTCCCTCTTGGCTTCGTACTTTTGGAGCGATGCCGGGTACGGTCTTGGCTGGGGCCTGAATGCCTCTTCATCACGACCACGGGTGGTCGGTCAGCCATGTCGTCTTGCTGGTGATGAAGGTATGTATGCTTCCTCCTCTAATCGGGGAGCAGCTTGCGCCTTGGGTAACTTTTGAGGGGCGCTCGAGTTTATACTCTTCGCCGCGAGGACCTCGGTCCATCGATCGCCAGCAGGTCTTGATCAGCTTGGAGCTGTTGCTGCTTTTTCTTTAGGCTGTTTGCCGTGGCGATAAGCCCGCGCTTGAAGCACTCTTGTTCGACGGGATCTCGTGTACGATTTAATGCATCATCGCTGAGGCTTGCTTCTTCGGAGGGAGGCATATAGTTATCATCCTCAACCCCTTCGTCTCGCGCCTCTCGTGAGGGCTTGCTTCGCGTCCTCCTGCGCCGAGTCTTGCTGAGGGGATTGTCTTCGCACTCTCCGAGTGTTATTATCTCCGTGCGGAATCTCCATTCTTGTTGTGGCGAGATTTAGAGCGGCGCCAAGGCCGGGCGCTTGGGCTGCTTCTTTAGAGAATCTGCCTCCATCGCTTCTTCGCCATCCCCGCTCTTTCGGGTTTCCACCATATATATGTCGATGACGAGGTGGTCTTCCAGTGCCTCGTAGGCGCCGGTTTGTTCGCCTCCGCATCGCCGCCCATGGCGCCGATGTCGCCGGAGTAGAAGTATAGCATGTCGGTTAAATCATCGGCGCGGGCTACAAAGTGGGTGGTGGGTGGATCTGAATTTCTTCGTCGTCTGCATTTCCCAACCGCCCCGCCATAGTCCAGCCAGGATTCTCCCGATAGTAAGAGATGCTTCAGTGAATTCAGGATATCGCCAAAAGGCGAGTGTTGGAAAATGTCCGCGGTGGTGAATTCCATAACCGGCGCCCAATCCGGATCGATTGGTAGGGGCGCGGGAGGTTCGGAGTCTGGCGAGGAGTCCGGCGCCTCGGAACCACGAGTTTTGCCGGGGACAAGGTTAGTGTTCGGCTCCGTCGCCGTGGATGTTGAAGCCCCCGGGGCGGCGTCTATCCACCGGCCCTCGATCTGAGCGATCGGCTCCGGGCTAATGGCCGAAGCGGATCCGAGTGCGGCCACCAAGGTACTGTTCAGCGGCAGAGCTAGATCGTGCCCATCGTCACAAAGGCGGCGCGCTTGGTCAGGCTCGGGTCCGTCAAGATCAAGTCTCCGCGACATCGGCCGTGAAGTTTAAGCTTCGAATCGACTGACGGCCAGGGCGAAGCTTCGATCTGCTCCAGATGGCCAAGTGAATTGCCCGCAGCGCGGCCGCCGAATACGAAGATCTGTCCGGGAGAAAAGTCTCGCCTCGACATCGCTGCTGGTTGAAGATGCCATCAAGCCTATCGGTGACGATACGCAGGAACTCTCAATGAAAGCACCAATGTCGGTGTCAAACCGCGGATCTCGGTAGGGGTCCCGAACTGCGCGCCTATGCGGATGGTAACAGAGACGAGGGACACGATGTTTTTACCCAGTGTTCGGGCCCTCTCGATGGAGGTAAAACCGTCGTCCTGCTTGATTAATATTGATGATATGGGTAGTACAAGAGTAGATCTACCACGAGATCAAGGAGGCTAAACCCTAGAAGCTAGCCTATGGTATGATTGTTGAGATGTATGTTGTCCTACGGACTAAAGCCCTCCGGTTTATATAGACACCGGAGGAGGCAAGGGTTACACAGAGTCGGTTACAATGGTAGGAGATCTACATATCCGTGTCGCTAAGCTTGCCTTCCACGCCAAGGAAAGTACCATCCGGACACGAGCCAGAGTCTTCAATCTTGTATCTTCGTAGTCTTGGAGTCCGGCGATAGTCCGGCTGTCCGGAGACCCCCTAGTCCAGGACTCCCTCAATCCTCCTGGCAAAAATTATGCTCAAGTGTAGTTATTGAACCCGAGACCTCAAGTTTGATGAGCGAATAGGCTAACCAGCTACACAACCCTCCCTTTTGTTCAACGAGAGGAAAATAACCTTTTATACATTCCTGCATTCGTGTGACAAGCATGCCATGTTTTTTTGTGTGTGTGGGAGTCATTGGGGTTTCAATCATAATCATGTCATGTAGCTTTGGTGGTAAGACTATCCACAGTGGTGCAGAAATAATGCAGCCTTAGTCACCTTACCTCTCTCCAAGTAGTACGTTGGGTCCCACCAGTCAGAGGGTGAAACAAACAAATTAATAAGAAAAATTAAAGGCGACAGCGGTGTATCTTACTACCTCACACATCTCGCTACTGCTCGGGAACACTGTCCAATTGATCCCTCTGTTCGCTCACTTACTATTTTAAGTGAATCCTTATTATAACATGCATACAAATTTTGGGCACTTGTATTCGACTTAAGTCAAGTGTGCCACCAGATCTCAGATACTTACTACTCCCTCTGTCTAGGTGTAATAAGTCACGTTAGAACGTGCAACGGGACCAAGGTGCGTGCGCGTGCGTGTGTGTGTTTAACAGCATGTGTGTGTTAGAGAGTGCGACAGATCGACCTACTCCTACAGAGAGATGGTGTGTAGTGTATGATTTTAGCCGCGAGAGTCGGTGCATCCTCTCGTTTCCGAGCATGCCCGGTAGGGATATGCGGACAGCTGCCATGCCCGATCCGCCCGTGCGCGCTTCCTGCCTGAAACGGTCAGCGCCGCTCCAAAGAATCGGTGCCGCATTCATGCCCGGGCAGAGGGGATGCGACCTCTCACTGGCGCATGAGTGATGGTTGCTTCGTCCGTCCAACTTACTGCTGGGTCTATGTGATTCGACGGCTCATTGGTCTTTGTTACTGAGGTGGTAGGACTGCTAGCTGTCCCACACTTTCGGCGAAAGGAGGTAGTAGATACAATTTTCTCCATTCTTACAGCAGAGGAGTGCAAGAGCAGTGAAAACACGCAGGCTCAGTGATTACATGGCCCACCTCACACTGTCACCGTGCGACACCTAACTCTTTACATAATACTCCCTCTGTTCCTAAATATTACTAGATGAGTGCCCTCACGTTGCCGCGGAACATTGGTATTTCTCTCTGCGCAAAATTATCGATTTCATAGAACTAAAACAAACTCTATAACCGCATGACAAATGTGGTAGCCAAACTAAATAAACTCCCATCATCATTTAGATCATCCCACGTAAGGAAAAAAGATCAGCCAACTCCTACTACATAATGGGATTATATTTTTCTTTTTGACATGTTAATGGGACTTAAAAGCTCACTTACATGCATGCTACCGGTGCATGCTTGCATGCAGACGTGTTGATGTGATTTAAAACCCACTCACATGCATGTGCCACAGTATTTCTGCATGCTTGCATGTGGCTTAGTGCGGAGCCTCTTAACATCTAGATCAGACGGCTATTATGGACTGATTTACTTCATCTAACGGCTACATCAATTTTGATGATGTGGCTCAAGGAGAGGATAGAGAATTCCTAGTAGTGGGGGCTAGCTATTACTAGTACATAAGTCTTTGTAGAGTTTCCACTAGGTGAACTACATACGGAACAAAATGAATGAATCTACACTTAAAATGCATCTATATACATCCGCATGTGGTTCATGGTGAAATCTCTACAAAGACTTATACTCCCTCCGTCCCAAAATTCTTGTCTTAGATTTGTCTAGATACGGATGTATCTAATACTAAAATGTAACTAGGTACATCCGTATTTAGACAAATCTAAGACAAGAATTTTGGGACGGAGGGAGTATTTAGGAACGGAGGAAGTACTAGTATAGTACTAGTATCGCATCGTAATTTATCAATAGATAAATTTGTACAATGCTATGAAGCTTCCAGCTCCTGTTACATGTATCTTGCGTCCAAGGTTGCCCGTTGGAACATTTCATCAAATACAAAGGAGACTAACATGCATGCTATTGCATCTCAATGATTGACAGATCATAGCAAATATGTACTCCCTCCGTTCCAAAATAGGTGTCTCAACTTTGTGCAGACTTTAGTACAAAGTTGTACTACTACTAAAGTTGACACTTATTTTGGAACAGAGGCAGCTAAAGAAAAAAAGATCCATGCAGTCCCTAGCCCTTGAACCGTGAACCCTGACCAGGCTTCAATTTGCTGGCAATGTTCGAGCTTCCTAATAAATGAAGTTTGCAACCTTTTGGCCATCGAATCATTTTGTGCAGTTTAACCAAAATCGAGATGAGCATCCCTATGGCAAAGAAATTGAAGAAGCGTGATTAGAATAAGATTACTGGGACTAGTTGATGAGACATAAACTCATCACAAATAAAGTACGTAGAAGCCAGTAGAGGTATCAGGTATGTGCGGGGCAAAGAAGTAGAGAAATATCCACAGGGAGTGATGTGGGCAGTTGGAGCAGTGGTGCAAGACAGCTGTAAAGGGAGTTGTACCTGAGGGACGTAGCTCAACCTTGAGGAGGGCGGCGGGATGCGATAACTGCCCACATTGCGGTAGTGAGCAAGGGATGAAGGGACCCATTGGTCCCGGTTCGTCTGGACCTATTGGTCCCAGTTGGTGGGACGAACCGGGACCAATGGGCCTCGCTCCTAGCCCAACACCATTGGTCCCGGTTGGTGGCTTGAACCGGGACCAATGGGCTGCCCATTAGTCCCGGTTCGAGCCATCAACCGGGACTCAAGGGTTGGTCCCCGTTGCGACCAGAGTTTAGTCCCACCTCGCCAACCGAAGGGGAATCGGACCGGTTTATAAGCCCTCCCTCTCTACCTTGTTGAGCTCCTCTGAAAATGAAAATAGATGCCCTTATATAGGGAATTTAGCATAAACTCATACGGATTTCTCTTGAAATTCGTTATGAATTTAAGTTGAATTTCCTCTATAAGCGCATCTCTGCTCATTTCTGAGTAGTTTTTTATATATATTTTTTCTTTTTCTGCTATATTTATTTTTTTCTTTTTATTTCTGAGTTGTAATAAGCCATTAAAAATAAGCATATATGCTCCTTTTTTAGTACAGTTAACCACAACTATTTTTTGCTTCTATTCATTTCTCGAGTAGTTTTTATATAGTTTTTTTCTTTTTCGTATATTTATTTTTTCTTTTTATTTCGAGTTGTAATAAGCCATTAAAAATAAGCATATATGCTCCTTTTTAGTACGCTTAATCACAACTATTTTTTGCTTCCATTCATTTCGAGTAGTTTTCTATATTTTTTCTTTTCTGTTATATTTATTCTTTTGTTTTTATTTCTGAGTTGTAATAAGTCATTAAAAATAAGCATCTATAATATTTTTTAGTAAAGTTAATCAAAATTATTTTTCTTCTATTTATTTCTGAGTGGTTTTTATATATTTTTTTCTTTTCTGCTACATTTATTTTTTTTCTTTTTATTTTGAGTTGTAATAAGTCATTAAAAATAAAAAGAGGCGTAATGTTTCGTTAATTTGCTTCAAGCCTTTGAATAGTGTCAACTGCACCGCACATAGCTCTGCGTACTCACCGTATTCCTCAAGGCTTGAAGCTAACCAACGCAGCAGAGCATTGAGCCTCTTCGTCATCGCTCTCGCACTCGGGGCTTATAAACAGCTGCGAGTGCCTCTCGCTGCGAGGTGGGACTAAAAAACAGCTGCAGGAAGAATCAACAAAAAATAGCTGCGTAAAATAAAAAAGTAGTTACATCGGTCCATTGGTACCGGTTCATGGCGAGAACCGTACCAATGCCGCTTTTGGTCCCGGTTGGTTGGACCAACCGGGACGAATGCTCATCTTTAGTCCCGCGCAAATAGCTGAACACGTCACGGTCGCCACTGATACACCTTAGCGCCATGCTGCCAAGTACCACCAGCCGACACAGCTTGAAGCCCTTGGTGGATCTGTCGTGCGTAGCACCTCCGACTGTGCATGACCAAGCATAGCACCCGTCGGCCGTGCATGACTTGACAGCTCTACCAACCTCCGCAAGACGGCCGCTCCACCTCCTTCCTCGACTTCCAAATATGCTCCACAAAACAATGCTCCCAAGAGAGAAACAACACCGCAGTGCCGCCATCGTCCGGTCTGGAACACCAGATCCTAGGGTTTCCCCGGAGCAATACGAGTGGGTCAATGGTAGTCACACGACGATGCCTTCATCATGGTAACGACATGGAATGCCGCCATCGCCCGCCGTCAGCTCGGTTTCACCGGCAACTACGTCTCCCGACTCGCACTGGTGCGGATGACGGATCCCGAGATCCAACACCCACCTCGGCCGACCACCTCGATGAAAGAGATGACCACCATCGCCGGCTGCAACGGTCGTAACAGATCTGATCTATGCTATTTTTAGTAAAGTTAATCAAAATTATTTTTTCTTCTATTTATTTCTGAGTGGTTTTTTATATAGTTTTTTTCTTTTCTGCTACATTTATTTTTTTTTATTTTTATTTCTGAGTTGTAATAAGTCATTAAAAATAAAAAAGAGGCGCAATGCTCGTTAATTTGCTTCAAGCCTTTTGGAATAGTGTCAACTGCACTGCACATAGCTCTGTGCAGTCTACCGTATTCTGCAAGGCTTGAAGGTAACCAATGTGCAGGAGCATTGAGCCTCTTCATCATTGTATCTGCACTCAGGGCTTATAAACAGCTGCGAGTGCCTCTCGCTTGGCGAGGTGGGACTAAAAAGACAGCTGCAGGAAGAATCAACAAAAAAAATAGCTGCAGAAAATAAAAAAAAGTAGTTACACGGGTCCATTGGTACCAGTTCATGGCACCAACCGGTACCAATGCCGCTCTTTGGTCCCGGTTGGTTGCTCCAACCGGGAGCAATGCCCCCCCTTTAGTCCCGGTTGGAGCCTCCAACCGGGACCAAAGGTCTCGCTTCCTGCCCTTTGGGCTGCCGAAAAGAGGTTTGGTCCCGGTTGGTGGCACCAACCGACTAAAGGAGATTAGTCCCGTTGGAGCCACCAACCGACCAATGCTCTTGCTATATATATTGGACTTAGCAATTTTCGCCAAATCACATCTCTTTCGCCTCCCCGAGCCTCTGCTCCTCGTCGCCGCCGCCGCCGAGCCCGCCCGAGCCCGCCGTCCCGTCTGCTGCCGAGCCCGCCACATTGCCGCTTCATCATCGCCCGCCCGCGCCGCTTCATCATCGCCGCCCGCGTCCCCAAGGCTTCGCGTTGCGTCCACGCCGCCGTCGCCCGAGCCTGAACCGTCGTCCCGTCGCCGCCTCGAGCCCGCTGTCCTCGTCGCCATCGCCTCGCGCCTCGAGCCCGTCGTCGCCCCTGCACCACGCCGCCTCGACGCCGACGTGAGCTTTTTTTATTTTTGTTAGATTTTTTTAGATTCTTTTTATAGTTCATAGATTTTTTTTTGTTAGTTTAGATGTGTAGTAATTTAGATATGTAGTTCATAGATTTTTTTGTTAGATTAGATTTTTGTTAGATTACATGTGTAGTAATTAATTTGTTCATATTATGTTAGATTTTTTGTTAGATTAATTAGATTTTTTGTTAGATTAGATATGTGTAGTAATTAATTTGTTCATATTATGTTAGATTTTTTTCTGTTAATAGATTTTTTTGGTGATATTATTATTGAATATGCATGTTTGGTGATATTATTGTTAATAGATTTTTTTGGTGATATTTAGATTGTGTAATTAATTTTGTTCATAGAATTTTAATGATTTTTTGTTCATATTTAGAAAAAGGAAAAAATAAGAAGTAGTTTATATATAGTTGAACTAGCTAGTTGATTTAATAAACTAATTTATTTTACTATATAATGAAGTAGTTTGTTTTCAGTAAGTACTACTTATTTATTTATAGTAAGTGCTTAGTAGTTGAACTAGATAGTTGATTTAATTAGATTTTTTTGTTAGATTAGATTTTTTTGTTAGATTACATGTGTAGTAATTAATTTGTTCATATAATGTTAGATATTTTTGTTAGATTAATTAGATTTTTTTTGTTAGATTAGATATGTGTAGTAATTAATTTCTTCATATTATGTTAGATTTAACTATATATAGAAGTAGTTCCCGCGTCGACGTCGACGATGCCTATCCAGGATCCTCGTCGTCGTCGACTCGGCGGTGGAGGCCTGCTTGATCAGGGCCATGTTCGGGACTAGGCTCCGCCGGGTTGGTATTGGGAGGTGCTACCTTCCGTGGGACGTAGGTTGGTGAGGAGGCAGCCCGTTGTTGACCCGATCTTTGTTTGGTGGTGGTCGCATGGGCCTGTGACGGTGGTGAGGCATCCGGACACCGCGGAGGTGGTACGTCACCGTGTCAGCGAGGAGGACGAGCACGTCCGTCACTACATGGTTGCATTGGAGCGGAGGTTCGACAATACCTGGCAGGTTCTTCAGGGATCTCACTGAAGCTATGATCCTGTGATGGTTCTTTATCTTTGGGTGTCCACCGCCCGCGTCGATACCCGTCGGGCGCTACGGTTCTAGTTGTATTAGTGATAATATTCGACGATGTACGGACACCAAGAGATGATGTACTTTTGCTTATAATTATTGAATGCATGCTAATTTGAATACTATACTTTATTTTATGATTTGGTTTTGCTTATTTTATGATTTGGTTTTTCTTATTGAATGCTCATATTGGATAAGTTCTCCTTCATTCCCGTCTGCTAGACAATTTGGTATAATAATGCATTCGGGAATGAAAGAGGAGCTACGTACGTACATCGATCATCGATAGTCAACCCATGATTAATAATAATGATCTAGTTTAATGTTTGAATTATGAACGTAGGCCAGAAATGTCGTACTCATCGGACGACGAAAACCGCCCGGGGGAGTGCGACTGGTGCCACGACGACCGAGGTATGTGCGACAGGTTCATTGAGCTGGACGAAGATCGGCGCTTCAGCATTAAGCACGAGGAGACCTGCGATGTTCATACTGATGCGCAATCGACAATAGTTTTTTTGTAATTAAGCACGACTTCAACTATTTTAACGTGTATTTTTCATCTTTTCCAATTCGACTAGCTTATCCCATGCTTTGCAAGACGCTATGTCTTGGAGAGGATGGGTTTTGAAGACCATGAAAATTTTGAAACCAAAAAAATTATCCTAAGTACCCATCATGGTGTGGATTTTCAAGTAAAAGCTGTACAATGCTCAGAGTGTAACCCATTTTGGTTGCAAAAATTGGGATGCATTTTGCAAGATGTATGATCTTGATGAGGGTATGCTTGTCACCATGGATCTTGGTGATCCTACAGTCGAGGAAGAGACACCTTCGATTTGGGTCCTTGTGGATACACCTCTAGTTCTTCCCTCATGTGAGCTAAACATAGTTATTAAGTAATTTATATTGTTTATTTCAAAATATATAGTTGACAACTTATCTCCATTGACAGCTTATTTTCATTCTTCAAAGAATGTGCGGAAGATGGTAGATGTAACGCACTACACGAAGGCTCGAATTAACTTATCAGGAGAAAAATCATCTGGTCGGATTTTGTACTGATCTTCAGAATTACAATATCTACAATCAAACTCCTCAACATTACGGTCAATATGTGCCACTAGTGCACGTGTTGAACTACGGTAACTACCATGGAGATACCCTGGTAAGATTATTTTTTACTATTACAACATCCGTGCATCTTTTGGCACACTTCTAAAACTAGTAAATCATTGCTAACTACGAAGTTATTACTATGTTTTTCAACAGATAATCCCGAATGATTGTGTGCCTCATCTGATGTATACGCATGGTAGCCTTCATGTTTTGAACATACGACCAGGTCGTCATACGAATCTCAACTGTCCATACCGGGTTTCTAAAAAGAAATGGAGACATAACAATCAAAGAATGGAAAAAATGCATGGATAGTCGTAAGGAGATTCTTGGAAGCAATAAGCAGCGAAGGGCAAGAATTGGAGACAGGATGATCGCCATTCTTCATAATGGAGAGTCAGGGTCTATATTGTTTTACGCTATTTTTCCTTAAGGGTGTAGGTCCTACCTGATACTGACGATCATGTGCTAAGAACAATTACGTAGGGTTGGGTTCGATGACTATGAGGATGATGATCGTATGACTTATTATTAATAACGAGTAGAAGTTGTATGATGATGCATGATTAGTAGGACTTGTTATTATATACATATATGATGATGTATGATGCAAAGCATGCATGAGCATGTTATATCTGCGGGTGCAATGAACATAGCAGCAGCGTTGATAAACCAAGGACGAAGATAAGAGAGGACACTTCTCTCTATTAGCTAGCTATAATAACAACCTAAAAATAACCCCCAAACCCCTAAAGCAACCACTTTTGTTAAAAAAAATTGACTTTTGGTCCCGGTTGGAGCCACCAACCGGGACCAAAGGCCCTTTGATTGGGCTCGGTGCACAGGGCCACGTGGAGCCACATTGGTCCCGGTTCGTGTTTGAACCGGGACTAATGGGTGGTGGCATTGGTAACGACCCATTAGTCCCGGTTCATGAACCGGGACTAAAGGCCCTTACGAACCGGGACTAATGGGTGGTTTTCTACTAGTGTGGGGAGAGACCCAGCTATGTCTTGAGGGAGATCGGTCGACATCCATACATAACTGAAGGACGGGAAATATGATGGGACATAGAGAGAGAGAGAGAGAGAGAGAGAGAGAGGAGAGAGAGAGGGAGGGAGAGGGAGGGAGAGGGGTAGAGTGCTGGATGGGTGATGGAGTTGCTTCTCGGAGATGTTGGGATAGGCCTACTAGACAAACTTAGGGTGGAACTGCAATGTTATCAATAAGAGTGGGGATGTGTTTCTATGTGTGCCTGTGCGTGATAGATCTATCGGGACACATCCATGGATGATGAAGGAGAACCATGTGTTTGGTAAGCAAACCTAACTAGATCGGTAGATCAATTGTTGTTTGTCGGAGGAAGGGAGAGACACAACTAATGAGGTAGATCGATCGACGTGTGGGTAAAAACGAGTTATAAGGACCTAGCTAGCTATATGTATAGCGAGAGATCGGTCGGTGTACGTCCATTTGTTAGAGGAAAATAAGGCCCAGCAAGACGTATAGACAGAGAGAATGGAGCTAGGAGGTGGTGCGAGAGGCCCAACTACTAGCTAGATAGGGGGAGGAGTGTGCGGTTGTGAGATCGATGAAAAGAGGGGCGAGAGTTTACATGTGTGTCTGACCGTATGAGAGACACGAGGCAAGGACACATAAAGGAGGAGATTGAAGCTGTGTGTGTATGCTGTAGGCAGGCATTGCTGGAGAGGTTTATCGATCGGTGTGTGTCGGAAAGGAGTTGTGGAGACTCTGGGAGAACGACCTAAAGAAAAAATGAATGTTCCCGGTGGATAGAATGCCGAGGGAGGGGGAGGGCGAGGAGGGCGTGTGCATGCACGAGAGAAAGTTAGTGGTAGCTACAAAGGTTAGAGGATTGTGTGGGTGTAAGAGACTAACAAAGATCATAATTTGATATGAAAGCGGATTCATATATTTGAATAGGAGATCATAGTGTTTTAAACATTGCATGCATGAATATAGCGGTGATACACGTGTTGTGCACATGTTATACCATAATGTGATAATGCATGGCGTTTGCAACTCACAGATAAATGCCAAACAATCTAAACCATACTATACATCAAACAATCTCACATTTTATTTGAATTTGTGATAATGTGCGGCGTTTGCAGCTTACAACTAAATATTGAGCAATCTAAACAATACTATATATCGAACATTCTCACATTTTATTTGAATTTGTGGTAATGTGTGGTGTTTGCAACTCACATCTAAATACTTGTAGGCATAGGGGGCGAGGCACCATACATAATGTGATAAACACATTATACATATGAGACATGGTTTAGATTATGAAGATCTAGCTAGAGCTAGAAATGTAATGTGATTTGAAATCAAAATAAAGTGGATTCAAAAAAATCTAGTTCGAGTTCATATAGTACACATAGTTCATATGTAACTCGAGACTAATCATGTGGTTTGCTGTGAAGATAATACACAAACGATGGTTTAACTTGACAATAATGATGATTGTAGATCTTATTAAAACAGAGGAACGAATTCAAATGCTTTGACTTCACAACAATCATTACTGTAGATCTTATTCAAATTTAGTTCATATTGAAGCGGTAGTATATATGTTTGGAATGCACTAAAACGTTCATTTGAGTGGTAGGTTGCATGCATTATACACATAGCAAAATATTTTAATTGAACATAACATGAATTCAAAGTTTTGAATGACATTTGTAGTGCGCATTGATTTGGTACAGTACATGTTAGGCTTGTCCGGAAATTTCAACCCGCGCCTTGTTAGCCCGAAATATTTAAGATATATCTTTGTCTCGTTGTGCTCCGACAACTCCCTCCATCTCAACCCGCGCCTTGCTATTCCGAAATTACAACGCGCATGAAAACTCCCACATCCTGCGAAATCCCGACACGCGAAATGCCCGTGGTACCCCTGAACCGAAAGAACCGCCTCAAATCAGTGGGGGGGGTACTTTCGTAACTTACCCCACATTTCGAACAAGCGCGTCTCTAAGCCATGGTTCCCCACTGCCATCCCATCCGCCCACCCATTCGTACACCAAGGCCGCGAAAACCCGCGACGAAACCCCACACCCTGCTCCGTCCGCCACCCAGCCGGAGCCTCTTCCCCGACAATGTCATCCACAGCAACACCTCGACGTTCCTCATCCACCATACCGGATGAGGATCCTTCGTCGATCTCATCGTCCCGCCGGTTCAGCCACCCCGTCCTCCACCTCCAAGGAGCTGCCCTGACATTCCCCTCGTCTTTTGCGCCACCTCCATTCCTACACCGCCGTCTTCACCTGCACCGCCGGAAGAGCATCATCATCACCGTTTCCTCGGATGAAGCTGCGACCTAAACGGCGCCACCAAAGACGTTGTACACTAATCGCCGCATTTTCTTCTTGATTCGATCTCACGATGCTGCTGGTGCTCGGCCCCGAGCCGACACGGCGGGGCTCCATCCACAGTAGCGTCACCGGCCACTTCCTCCACGGCGTTGCTCCCTCGGCGGCGACGTCCACATCAGTAGGATCTGCTGCTGCTTTAGCTCTCGCTCGCGCTGCTGCTCTGCTCTTGCTCTCGGTCCCCTACCTGGCCTGCTCTTGCTATTGCTCTTGCTCGCGCTGCTGCTCTCGCTCTTGCTCTTGCTTGTAATGCTTCTCCGATTTGGCTACACTTCAGTCGACTGAATCGACTTTTGAGTCAGTCGATTTTCAAGGGGTGGGCTCACCGGGGTGAAGGAAGAACCAGCCACAACGGGGAGGGGGGCTCGCCAGATAGGTACCCCACTATCTATCTTAGGGTTCAGGATGGGGGTGGTGGTCGCCGGCATTGGCGGGGCGGTGGCGTGGGGATCGCCGGAGAAAAAGCTCGGCACGGGAGGGCCTAGAGGGATGGCTGGGGCGGCGGCGGACCGGCGGTGGGGAGTGTTTTCGGGGCGGGCGGGGCGGCGCACCACCGGCCACGGGAGGCGGGGGGCTGCTGTTTGGCCGGTGGTGGCTGGCGGCTCAGTGGGGTGGAGGTTGAAGATGAACCATAGGCCCTTGATTTCGTATCCAACGGCTGCAAAATCGACTGACCAGAGATGAAAAAGCCAGTCGACCGATGTGTAGCCTCACCTTGCTAGTGCGTTTAGTTTCGATAGCAAAATTCAGTTTCGACAGTTAAGTTCAGTTTCGACAGTTAAGTTCAGTTTCGACAGTTAAGTTCAAAGATGAGCGGCTGATGTATTTTACATCTAGCACTTTGTGGTTATGTATTTTACGTCATGTATTGGAGATGCTATTAGAATTCCACTTAGGTTAACGTTGTTCGTTGTCTCTCTTGTCCTGCTTCAGCCTCGGCGTCGTCCAACTCATCGGAGCTGCTCCAACAATGAAACCCTCCATCACAGCGGACCAGTACCTCGGGCTCCATCTCCAGACGCCTAAGATCTTCTTCCCCTCCTCCAACAGCAAAGTCAGCCGGAGCATCCTCACCGGCCAACCCAATCACGCTGAGATCGACAAGGCTTCGCCAAAGAGGTTGTACACTTGTTGCATCTCTTTTTTACTCTACAGGTTATATATATTGTCCACGGAGCACATGGATTTGTTCCTTTAGTGTCTCCTTGAAATAAAAAACGTAGGAATGTTAATTTTCACTTGTCCTCCTTTTCAAATTCCTATTCACGAAGCACAAGACTAAGAGATAGTAGCATAATAGCATTATAACCGTACATTTTCTTGTGGTTTGACTTAATCTCACCATGCTTCTTTGCATCCTGTGATCTTCCAATTGTTGTGAATCAAACACCCAGATTGGCAAAAATCTTGTGTTTTTAAATTCTCTGTTTTGCACGTGCATTCCTATCCTATTCTTGTCTATTTCCTATCCCTGCATTGTTGGAATCCTCCAATTCAAATGAGCCCTTACAGAATTACTTCTGTTACAGATAGTTGTCAAAGAAAGCCTTGCGTGGTTTGTCCCGCTCCTGCTGCGCCGTCGTCCACCCCAGCTCAGCTGCTCCAACGACAGAAGGGTCCAGCACAGTAGGGATCCGGCCTCCAGACTATCTTTCACCGCCTCAGATCTTCTTCCCCGCCGCTGGCAGCCATGAAAACTGCATTACCATCATCAACCGAGCAGATGACCTCGAGGACTACACGGGTCTGCAAGAGATGTCGCACTCTTTCGCGGTTCCGCCACGTTATGCATCGCTAATATTACATGCTACTTTATCGTCCTGTTCACCGATTAGACTCGAGTCACTCCAAACTAATGGTCAAAGTTGAGTTTTAAATGGTCGTGGGTACATATCGGGCCGCTATCAATAGTATATATCTACTATCCGTTAATCTCGGTGTCTACTATGAGTTTCATGTTGGGTGTGAAACAAACAAGAAAGAAGCCATTATCTGTATTTTTAACTGAAGCCATTATCCGCTGCTATTATTGGTTTTGGGTCTATCCACAGGTTGCTACCATCACTCTGGATTTCTGCATGCACTCCTTACATAATCTCACTATGTTTTATTCCTATGCATGATAGTTATTGTGAACAATGGAAACTGAACATGTAGAGCAAAAGAGACGAGCCTTGTGTGGCAATAAAATTTCATGCAGACATCGCTCCATGGTAGGTGCAAAGGCAGCCCCCCTCCATGCATTTCGGATTGTAATCGAGAGGAAGATATCTGTTCCGAGGGGGATTCAGAAGGAGAAGACAACTCCTATTTACCCCCTGAGGTCTTCGCTCTAACTTGGCATGCTGATGTTGGTTATATCATGCATATGGTGTCTTGCATTGCTTACTTTATACATCAAATATGTCATCTGCTTAGTTTAGACATCCTTTGTGTGAATGCCATCTGTTTAGTTTATTCATCGTTTATGTAAATTATGCAACGCCATCTTGTTTAGCCAGACATCATATATGTGAATTTTGCAATACCATCCTGCTTAGCCAGTCATCTTATATGTAAATTATATCAGACCATCCTTTTTTCATTACATATTACATTTGTCAACAATGTTAGTACATTCAACTGCTCTTCGTGTGCATCAGCCATTTGACACGGTGATGGCAAATTCTAGAGTGAAAACAAGGTCTTTAGAGCAGACTATGCTATCTGACGAAGCGCATATCTCGCTGGTTACGGATAGCTCCTCAGAGGAGGATTCAGAGATAGATGACCAGTCCTATTCCCCACCCCGAGGTGTATGCTCTAACTTGGCAGGGTTATGTTGCTCATATCGTGTGTATGGTGTCTCGCATTGCTATGTCATTTGATTAGTTTAGACATGCTTTGTGTGAATGCCACCTGTTCAGTGTCTAATTACCATATATGTGAATTATGCATTGCCATCTTGTTGCAAGACATTATATATGTGAATTATACAATGCTATCTTGTTGCAAAGGCATTATATATGTGAATTATGCAATGCCATGCTGTTTAGCCAATCATCATGTATGTGAATTATATCATGCTATCATTTTTTTGTATTATGTGTTCCATTTTTCTGTTACATACACATCATCTATCTGAATTATGGCATGGCAACCCATTTAATAAAGACATCATATAGTTATATCATCTCATCATGTTTAGTGTTTACAGTCATCATATTTAGAATTATGGCATTCTATCCGTGAATGTATGTGAATTATGGCATGCCAACCTATTTAATAAACACATTATATAGTTATGTCATGTCATCCTGTTTACATAGTCTCATATTTTGAACTATGTCTTTCCATCTTTTTTAGTTAGCCATCATAATGTGAAATTGTGTCATGCTATCCTGTTTAGTTAGCCATCATATACGTGAAATTGTGTCATGCTATCCTGTTTGGTTAGACAACATAAATATGAATTATTTCATGCCCTCTTTTATTCCCCACTATCCATTGCACATGTCTATCATACAATGTCTATACTTTCAATTACTTTTCTTGTTTATCAGCCATTTGAATTTGAGAGCATGATGGCAGTATCTAAGGGAGTAACAACACGGTCTTCAGAAAAGATAGTACTACTAGTTGATGCAGATAGAACCACGGTTGTACTTGCCCAAGGACCAGATCCACCACACATAACCCAGATTCTTGCAGATTGTACCCCTACCCAGTTGGACAAAGAACCAGCTACACCCCTTCTAACCCCAACCCCGGCAGATAGTAACCCAGTTCCAGTTGACACAGCACCGTCTCCACCACAGAGCACCCAAACACGAGCAGTTAGTAAGGGAACTGCAGTGCCCAAAGCACGAGGACCACTACTCTGAATACCAACTCAACGCTTAAAGGAGAAGAAGATTTGTTCTCAGGTCAGGTTCTGTAGCTATGGTTCATACTCCTTTGCTCTTGCATTACTGTATTTACTCATACCAACTATTTTCAAATTTGAAGGATGGAATTGAAACTCCAATGGCACAACAGGTATGTTTTAAACCTGTTTCTTTAACTGGTTTGCTGTTGTAACCTGCTGTATGTTGATTTCAGTTTCAATTGAATAAGCAGTTATGTTCTCATGTCATGCACATTACAAGTGTTGTTATTGCTCTATAGTTACCCACACTTATATTCTGTCTATTCTGCTTTGTCTTGAACAAATATTATTTGAACTATGTCTCTATCTTGATTTGGCAACAAAAACTAGAATGATATAGACCATAAAGTAACCATGGTACATAGATATATGTTTGTTTCATGCTGTAATCCTGTCCACTTTACTACTGAACTCATTTACCAAAATGAGTTTCATATACAACATGGTAAACATGTGATATGTCTGCTTGTTTCTCTTTTAGAATGCGGACAAAATATTGGAGAACAGTACCGCGTTATCCAATGGTAAAGGAAGTAATGCAGATAAGGTTCAAGATAGTGAGACATCCCTGTTGGTCTCCAAGAAAACTGATAAAAACTATCTTGACGACAGTGAGGGAACCCAAAAGTCCTGTCTTGATGTAGTGTTCGAGTTACTGGCCACTACTGCTAGTACAAGCTCTTTGAACTCGCTGCCTGAATCAGTTCGTCTTCTTGAGTCTCAACTTCAAGTTGAAAGACATCGATCAGATGTGCTGCGATAGGAAGTCAAGGACCGAGGAAGTCCTGCAGAATTCAGATGCATATTTTCTCGTGCAACAAACAAGTTACCGGAGGATTTAAGTGCCAAACAAGAGAAAGTTAATAAGCTTGCTAAGCATCTTGCCAGCATTATGGGTACCCAGGATATTATTTCTTGAGATCTTCTGAAGTGGTTTCAGTTCTGGATTTGTTTTGCTGCGGCGTTTATTTGCGCTGGTCGCCAACTTTGACTACCAGTGTATATGATATGCTTGTTTGTTCCCTATATTTGCACTGGTGGCGAACTTTGGTGCCCAGTGGATGTAATATGTGTAATAGCCGTGATAGCCTAGCATTAGTTGCTTGCTTATTTATTTCCTTTTTGTCTTGTTTATTTGTTTGCTTGTAGTCATTGCAGTTCTTTTTCCGCGGTTTGTTAGTGGCTGCAATAACCTATTTTTTAAAACTAGGCCACAATAACCATGGGCTAATATTTACCGTAGTGAGACTGGGCCTCCTATTGGCCGTAGAAACGGTGGGCCTTCTACGGGCCGTAGAAACAATGGGTCTCTTACGGGCCGTAGAAACAAGGGGCCTTCTGCGGGCCGTATCATCAATGGGCATTATACGGGCCGTATGATCGATTGGCCAAACATGGGCCAAACAGACCGCATTATGGTCGTAAACGGGCTAGAGTTGGAATCGTCTGTTCATGGGCCGACCATAACGGGCCATCGTTAATAGGCCGTATTTGATGACGCTATGAAAACGGCCCAACGTATTAACGGACCACAAACGGGCCAATCAGAATTATAGGCTGAATTTGGCCCACAAGCGTAAAATGACGATGTGGACCGTAAGTAAACGAATCGCCGAAATGAGCCCAAGAATAAATGGGCTCGAGAAGGCCGAAAGATAACATGGGCTGGAAACGCCCAACGGAATAACGGGCCGTTAATGGGTATAAAGTGATACATCGTTCATTACGGGCGCCACACCACAGCCGTTAATGGGTGTAAAGTGATACACTGTTCATTACGGGCCAGTTTCACCACGGGCCGTTAGTAGGCCAAGAGTTACATAGGGCCTCATATGGGCCGAAAGACGTCATGGGCCATACATGCACCAGAAGTGAAAACGGGCTGGAATCATATTGGATGGCCTAGTTGACTTTACTGGGCCTAATTCGGATAGGGCGTAATGGGCCTTGGGTTAGCGGGTTGTAAATGGGCTATATGCGAATAGGCCGTTAACAGGCTTTCCATGGGCTGGTCCGCCACCTTTTGACCAACTCAAACGGGCCGGCCTTTTCACAGGAATGGGCCTCTATTGGGCCGTGCCACATGTCGACGTATCATAGGCGCCTTCCGTCCAACGAGTGGATGACATCTGTCCCAATGATGAGCTGACACGTGTTTCCTCCAGCCAATGATGATTTTACACGTGGAAAATCTCCATTGGTCGGGGCTGTTAACGGGTTATCGGATCCAAAACCGGACCCGATAGCTTAACGGCGTTCTGTTACAGTGGATGCCACGTGTCGATCACCCTTGATGAAAGCACTTCTGTGACGCGCGATTTATCGTCATGGAAGTGGACACTTCTGTGATGATAATTTTGGTAATGTCATGGAACACTTCTGCGACAACACAGGTATGACTATCTTGATTCTGTCATAAAATCGTCATGGATGTACATGCATGACAAAAAACGCGACCTACTGTGACAAACACGTATCATCACGGAAGTGTATTTTTTTGTAGTGTTACTTTCCCCCTGAGGGTAGGAAAATCACGATCGGGATAGCGGACGTAAAGCTATTGAACTTATGTATGCTCTTTCCTTTTGTCGAAGTGGAATCGTAGAACAGAATGTCTCGTAATTTTGATTGATTTATTTCTTCCTTTTCTACAAGCGGAGGAAGAAGGCGCTAGTTACAAAGAAAATAAAAACAGGTTTACTCCACCCCTTTTTACTTTTCAAAAATGATTAACTAATCTAAAGAAAAACAAAAAAGGGTATTGATGGGAATCCCGCAATAAGGGGACACGATCGCTGATTTGACAAGACGTGCCAATGAAACGCATCTCGAAATATGGAGCGGCAGGCTAAAAACGGTTTGAATAATGACCGGGCAGTGACGTGATGTCACGCTACAAAAAGTTGTCAGCGGATTGGACTCGTGATATATTATACTCTCTACGGTTGTATGTGGGATTTGTTTTGCAGAGCTGGACACGTTTTCTTGTGTTCAAAGATTATTTTGGACTATTCGGAGGAGGTACCCGCCTTGCAATGCCGAAGACAATTTGCGCGCCAGACACCTCGTCATTGAAGCCCGGTTCAGGGGCTACTGAGGGAGTCCTGGGTTAAGGGGTCCTCGGACAACCAGATTATTAACTTGGGCCGGACTGATGGGCTATGAAGATACAAGACAGAAGACTTCTTCCCGTGTCCGGATGGGACTCTCCTTGGCATGGAAGGCAAGCATGGCATTCGAATATGTAGATTCATTTCTTTGTAACCGACTTTATATAACCCTAGCCCCCTCCGGTGTCTATATAAACAGGAGGGTCTAGTCCATAGAGGCAATCACAATCATAATCATACAGGCTAGACTTCTAGGATTTTAGCCATTACGATCTCGTGGTAGATCAACTCTTGCAATACTCACATTCATCAAAATCAATAAAGCAGGAAGTAGGGTATTACCTCCATAGAGAGGGCCCGAACCTGGGTAAACATCGTGTCCCCCGCCTCCTGTTACCATCGACCTTAGACGCACAGTTCGGGACCCCCTACCCGAGATCTGCCGGTTTTGACACCGACATTGGTGCTTTCATTGAGAGTTCCGCTGCGTCGTCACCAAAAGGTTTGATGTCTCCATCAGTCATCTACAACAATGCAGTCCAGGGGAAGGTTTTCCTTCCCCGACAGATCTTCGTATTCGGCGGCTGCGCACTGCGGGCCAGCTCGCTTGGCCATCTAGAGCAGATCGACAGCTACGCCCCTAGCCATCAGGTCAGGTTTGGAGGCTTGAATTTCGTGGCCGATATCTGCGGAGACTTGATCTTTGACGGATTCGAGCCCATGACGGCTGCTCCCTGCCACCACGATGAATATGACCTAAATCTGTCATTGGACCGAGCTCAGGAAATAGCACCGGTAACCGCTCTGGCCCTAGCTAGCTCCGGAGCAGATTGCGCCGTCCGAGGACGGGAGGCTCAACCCCGCCACAGAAGCCGCAGACTCAACGGAGTTAGAGCCGCACACGGATCCAACCTCGAGTGGGCCCTGTGTCATCGGAACCTTGGATTCGTCTCCGGCCATAGGTTCCGAACCGCGTGCATCCGCGCCCATCGAACATGATCAGGCGCCGATCATCAAGTTCAGCTCCGCGGACATCTTCTGGCACTCACCTTCAGGCAATGTGCTAAACTCATTAAAAGCCCTCTCCTTATCAGGAGACCCTCAGCCGAACTATATCCGGTTTGGATTAGAAGCTGATGGCGGAGAAATTCATTTCCCACACACCACCCACTTCATAGCCACTGTCGAAGACTTAACCGACATGCTCGACTACGACTCCAAAGACATCGACGGTATGGACGACGATGCCGAAGAGCAGCAGGCACAAAAACCAACGCCTACAGGGCACTGGACAACCAAGAGTTCAAGTTCTTACATGTTGGACCGAATATTGCGACCGATTGAGTTTGTGGCTTCTTGTTAGAAATAATTCCAAGAGCCAACCAGCCAACCGAAAGGTCTCTCCTGTATCGTATCCTCCTGTGAAGTGCTCTGTCCAAGGCCCTGTTTGGTTCATAAGTCCAACTAAAAAGTCCCTAGTCCTTAAAAAGTCCCTCCCTGTTTGTTTCCAGGGACTAAAAAGTCTCTAGTCCCTCCCTAAAGGTTATTAAATGACCATGTTACCCCTAGTATACAGAAAAAATAACAACCAAACAACACCATGGGGCGGCGGGGCAATGGGTGCAGGGAGGGACATTGTTGGAAAAGTCCCAAAAAGTCCCAAAAAAGACTCTCCTTGAGAGTCTTCTTCATTTAGTCCCAAAAAGCAACTTTTAGTCCCTAGTAGTCCCTCGCGTTTGGTTAAAAAGTCTTTAAGAGGGACTTTTTCTAGTCTTTACACCAAAAAGGCCCTGGAACCAAAAAGCCCCTGGAAACAAACACCCTCCAAGTCAGTTGGGTTGCACAGGAAACGAAGAATCCAGCACACATATCTTGTTAGCAGTCTCTCGTGACTGCGTAGGACATGCATCCTAATAAGTCCTCATGTAGCAAGTCTAGATACCACCAAGTATAGGGAAGGAGAGATATTTGCCACCCAAGGAGACAAGCAAGCATCAACCCTACATGGACAGGTAAATATAAGAGCATTTCCAGCTGCGCCCCCAACAGGCCCCCCAGGCCTCTTTTTCGGTGCCGGCGCCCAAAAAATGGCCCAGTCGCCTCCCTAGGAGCCCGTCGCCGGTTTGGGCCGAAACTGGCACCAGTGGACCCAGGTCGAACCTGACGCGCTGGGGGGCGCTAGTGAAACCGATTTTGGCATGAACGGGAATGGGCCCGTCGAGTCAGCGACACGCCACTTCATCATCCTCATCGCCTCGGTTCCCTTGGGAATCAATGCCAAGGCTGCCACGCCGGTCATGCTCCATTGATGCCTCACGTGGGGCACAATGAAAGCGCGGCGCCGCGTGTCCTGCCCGCTCCCGCCACGCGTCGCCCGGCGTGCAGATTCTCACCACCCCCGTTCGGCTATAAACACCGACCTCCCCGCCGGTGAATGCCACAGTCGCCACAACTCGCCTCCTCTCTCGCCTCGTCTCCTCTCTCGCCTACCACATACCCTCCCCCCATCCGGCGAGCAATGACAGAGCGGTACCTCGGCGACGCCGCGGCGGCGAACGGCTTCGGCCGTCGCCATCTCCACGAGGACGAGGCGCGCCTCCTCTACGAGGCCGACTATCCGAAGCCCCCAGACATGCGGGTGCCAGGCTCGTGGAAGCTGAGTGCCGGTGGCGTCCCGGTACCCTCGGTGCCAACCGGGGCTGAACGACGGGCCGAGATCCCCCGCATCCATTCGTCGCTGACGGAGGAGCAGCTGAACGAGCCAAGGTACGCCGCTGACAGCCACACGGTGTGGACGATGTATTTCGTGCGCCGCCGCCAAGACCAGATCGCCTCCATCAACGCACCATCCCCCGCGGCCGACTCAATGCCGACGGGCGGCGTGAATGGTGGGGCGTGCCCGGCCGCACCCTCGAGGCCGTCCTCGACCACATCGAGACCGACAACACTCAGGGAGTCCTGGGTTAAGGTGTCCTCGGACAACCAGACTATTAACTTGGGCCGGACTGATGGGCTATGAAGATACAAGACAGAAGACTTCTACCTGTGTCTGGATGGGACTCTCCTTGGCGTGGAAGGCAAGCCTGGCGTTCGGATATGTAGATTCCTTTCTCTGTAACTGACTTTGTATAACCCTAGTCCCCTCCGGTGTCTATATAAACCGGCGGGTTTAGTCCGTAGAGGCAATCACAATCATAATCATATAGGATAGACTTCTAGGGTTTTAGCCATTACGATCTCGTGGTAGATCAACTCTTGTAATACTCATATGCATCAAGATCAATAAAGCAGGAAGTAGGGTATTACCTCCATAGAGAGGGCCCGAACCTGGGTAAACATCGTGTCCCCCGCCTCCTATTACCATCGACCTTAGACGCACAGTTCGGAACACCCTACCCAAGATCCGCCGGTTTTGACACCGACAAACACGCCGCGCCTTGAGTACCCGTCGCGCCCATCCTTCTCTCGCCGCCATGGCAGCTCCTGGACGCCGCGGCGAATGGAGGTAGCGATCTCCTCGTCGTCGGGTTCCGGTACGCTCTCCTCCGGGTCGCCGATGCTCCGCCCCGTCAAGCCGGAGCCGTAGGAGATGCTGCTTGGGCGCCGCACCCGTAGCGGCGCCCTCGTCATCAACGAGGGCGGCCGCCCCTCCTCGCATTCCCTCTGCCTAGTCCGGCCGAAGATGAGGCCGGGGTTGCTCCCTGTCAAGAAGGAGCACGCGGAGATGGCCTCTGATGACGAGACCGCCCTCAAGTGGGCGAAGGCGGACTACGTCTGCGAGCAGGTGGCGCGCCAGTGCCGGGCGTACGAGGAGATCAAGGGCCGGCGCCGCGGTCGCGAGGAGGGCGGCATCGTCGTCCTCGACAGTGACGAGGAGGATGCGCCTGGGCCGTCCAACCCCCTGCGTGTCGGCGACCCTAGTCAGGGGCGCAGCAGGGATGGCGGCGGCTCCGGCGGGATGCAGGCGGCGGCGGCGATGGCAACTACGACGACAGCGGCGGCGACTACACCCGGTTCTACAGGCTACTTGGCATGTAGAAGGCGGGCGGCGGCCGCGGCGTAGTAGGCTAGGTGTAGTTTGTTCGTTTTCTATTTTTCTATAAAAATTTGAATGAAAAATCGCCTAGTTTGTGCCGAATTCGTCGAGTTTGCGCCGAGTTGGGGGCGACGAATGGGAACGCAAGCGCCCCCACGCCGAAAGTGAGCGCCGGTTCGGCCCCAGACGGCGCTTTTTCGGCATCCCGAGGGCCGAACGGCTGGAGAGCTCTAAGCATGGATGGATTCTGAAACGCTGCAAGTATGACACGTCTGAGTTAGATGCTCCCTGCTTTATGCCCACCTTTTTCTCGTCACTCTGCTTGGGCATTCGGTCTTGGATCAACTGATTGACGTGCCAAAGGAAGGAGGGGCGCGTGGATTCCTTGTTAACAGCTGGCAAGCCTATGGTCGTTCCGGCTGGCTTGCCGTCACAATAGATCTGGCAATAGTTTTTGAAGGTGGTCTTTTCTAGCAATTTGTTCGCGTAGGTGGTCAGATACGCAAAAATTTCGCAGAAATATGGGCCAGTGCAGAGTGGTCAAGTCGCACTACTAGTCAAGGCAAGGGTATGAGGCAAGGCCTACGGCAATTTTCTCAAGCTGTGGGTCCATGCTAGAAGGACATTCTTCTAACAGAGACATTCTGTTCTTTGTCACACTCGTCCCATATATTCATATCCATCCTTGTCATGAAAGTGAAATGGCACGACCAAGAATACGACCCATGCAACTAGCGGTGGGTACTCTTTGACTGATGATGCATTTTCATGCTTGGATCAGGGCAAGGTTTTGTCTGGACCAGAAAAAGAGCATTATCAGATTAAGTGGAGGACTGAGCTACACTCAACATGCACCAGGTCCCACACCAACACTGGAACATGTTCAATGATATGATAGTACTATTATGTGACACGAAGGGTTCAAAGTAATTTTTGTTGCACCTGTCTAAGTTAATGGGTACAACAAATGGTCCAGAATTACAGGGCCAAGCCAAAGCCGCTATTAAAAGCCAAACACAATAAACTGACGGTTTTCAGCAAGTGGTTCAGTAGGCTTGGACAAGGAGGTAATTTCCACTGATGCCATCCGAGTGCTTCATACCAAACTTTATAGAACCGCTTCAGCCCTGAGGAAATGGAACAAAGATTTGAGAGAAAAAAGATAGAAGGATACAAGAGGACATTGCAAATGAAGTGATTTTCAAGCCGGACCTTGCCCAGGAAAGTAGTCGGCTATCCGAGGATGAAAGGGGTTTAAGGAGAGATCTCGAGGCTAAATTGCTGGGTTTTGTAGTGCTCGACCGAATCAGATGGCGACAAAGATCCAGGGTGACTTGAGAGGTTTCCATGCGGTCGGGCCCTTTGGAAGATTTGGGCCCCGGCCAAGTGGCAGCTTCACTTCTGGCTAGCGATGAGGTGTCGGATTTGGACGGCAGACAGACACCTTCGACATGGCCTCCAGTCCCACGTCATGTGCCCATTATGCGAGCAGGAGGCTGAGACTGCAGCCCACCTGGCACTGGGCTGTGTGTTTGCCAGGGAGGTGTGGCACTCTGCCCTCGCACGGTGTAGCCTCGGCCAGTTGGTGCCCACCATGGATGCAACTCTCATAGAGTGGTGGCCAGCCAGTCGTGCGATGATCCCGAAGGAGCGGAGGAAGGGTTTTGATTCGCTTTCCCTCCTCATCATCTAGATGCTATGGAAGGAGCGTAATAGTCGTGTCTTCCAGCGGCCAGCGGTCGTTGGTAGAGAGCTTTGTCATCGCATCAGTGATGAGGTTGAGCTATGGAAACTTTCTAGTGCAAGGGGGTTGTCAGACTTCTGGAGGTAGGACCTTCTAGCATGTAGGGCGTTGTTGGGTGCCCCATGGTGTTAATGGCTGCCCACCATATGCTACCGTGGGGATGATTGTAACCGCGGCAAGCCGCCGGACTCTCTGTACTTTGAGGCTGTTTGGATGGATGCCCCAGCTTGCCAAGCCAAATTTTTGCGTTGACCAGATTCTTTGGCGTCGTTTGGATTGCTGCCAACAATTTGGCGTGCCCATGCTGCCTGCCGTTGTGCAGTTCAATTTCTCGCCAACAAGCTGGCCAAGTGTGGGCGACGAAAACGGCCGCCAATATTTTGGCTCACCCTTGCATTGGCGCAGCCAGCCTGAACAGAATCCAAACATGCCCTTCTATTTCTCTTCCTCTAATACATCGACGCGCAAAGTTTTTGCGCGTTTGCAAAAAAAAAAAAGATTCAGGATGACCAAGATCAAAGTGGGAGATGCTAATACAAAATGGTTCCACCTCAGAGCAAACGGGGGAGAAGGAAAAATCATATTCCCTCGCTGACTTTTGGCACCGAGACGCTAGCCTATGATGAGGACAAAGCAAAAGCTCTGCTTGATTACTTCAGTAAGCTCATGAGGCATATACAGGAGCGCACATGGGGCCTGGATCTGCACTTCCTCAATCTTCCATCCTTCAACCTGCAACATCTAGATGGCTGTAACACCCCCAATATTATGCTACGGTAATCTCGTGCCTAATGATGCCATGTCATCATAATTAAGTTGCTAATCCTCACTTTGTTTCAAACCAAACTCAAATTCAAATTTAAAATGCAAGTCAAATATTTGTTTCTTCAAACAGTAAAAATAAAATGTTTACCTTATCCTATAAATTTCCCTGATCATTGTCATGTTGAAATCGGCCTCTTTTGAATTCCCAAAATGCCCATGGGAATTAATTTAGTAGTCCAGTAGCAATTAAATTGGCCTTTTCTTTTTCTAAAAATGGTCAGACAACTCCTTTTGACCCCAAACTTTTTGTTCCATCTCAAGATATTATGTTAGATTTATGTGCCAAGTTTTTTTCAAAAAAAAATCATTTGGTACTAAAATAAAATGCAAAACAGAGACTAAAATTTAAAAATAGAAAAGAGAAAAAAGGAAAAAGAAAAAGAAAAGGCCCCACTTTGCACTTGGGCCACAAGTGCATAGTGCAGGCCCCTTCTACCTCAGCCCACTTCCCCCCGGTCGCCTTCCCCCTATACATCGAGCCCCCCGTGGACAACCCGAGCGTGTCCATGGCGCAGATGCGGCACGCGTCAGCCATCCCACGCCTCCTCGTCGATGGTAAGGATGCCCTCTGCCCCTAGGGTTTCTTCCGCGCCCACTCCCCCTCGCAGCTCTCCTTCCCCTCGCCCTAGATCCGCCACTTCGCGCAAACCGGACGCCACCAACGCCATGAACCTCGTCGTTCTCGCGGCCACCGAGCTCCCCGCGGGATAGATCCATGTCCGGGAGCTTCCTCGTAGTCGACCAAATCGGCTGCGCGCTCTGGATCAAAATGGTGCAGCCCGCACAGTCACAATCGAGCTCATCTTCTTCCTCGGCCGTGTGGATCGCCGCCGTTGAAACGTAGTCAACCAGCCTTCCCCGAGACCGCTCACCAGCCCATCGTCCTCGATGTGAGCTTCTGCACATTCCCCGTCTCTCCCGCACTCGGTCCCTCGTCCCTAGCCGCCATCGCCATTGCTAACGAAGCTCAGTTCCGCTGGCGCACTTGCTGCCAGCGCTGCAGCCCTTCTCCCGGTCATCTGAGCACGCGAGCATGCTCAGGGCACCGTAGTGGTGCGGCCCGGCCCTTTGGTTAGCTAGGTTTCGAGCTGTGCCGCCGTTCCCGAGGAGCTCCCGAAGCCACCGCCGCTCATCGTCATTGCTGTCACTGTTTCCGGCCGCCTTAGCATGCGCAGCGTGCATCATTGCACGCGCGGCGCCGCGCTCGATCGATCCATATGCTCAGCCGCTCGTTTGGTAGCCTGTGGAAAAAAACCCGCGTCACTGTCGTGTTCGACCTGTTAGATAATAACGAGAAATAAACGAGACAAGAGACACGGATTTTTACGTGGAAACCCTTGCGGGAGAAAACCACGGACGCACGGCGGCGCAATCACTATGATAGAGGAGTATTAAAGCGACGGCATTTACGCATCGTGCGAGGCGCGACTACATGGGGTATATAAGAGGCGATACGTGAGAGTCCTTGGAGACAAGTAAACGAACAGACTTCAGACGCTACGACGCCAACGCAGCGCCCACACCGTATGTATTACGCCTAGTCCAATACGGTACTAGAATTTAGATCATAATTTAACAATCTCCACCTTGATCCAAATTCCTCCAGAGTCAAAGAAAGTGAATAACTCCATCCAAATCAATATAAACACCTTGCGCCAAAGTCCATAGGACTAGTGAGAAATACCAACTAAGCCTGAGCAAAGCTCAAACTTATTGGTCGGAACTGGCTTTGTCATCATATCAGTAGGATTATCATGAGTACTTATCTTGCATACCTTCAAATCACCTTCAGCAACAACATCTCGAATATAGTGATATCTGACATCAATGTGCTTTGTTCTCTCATGGTACATTGGATTCCTGGTAAGATATATAGCACTTTGACTGTCACTAAATACGGTAGGGCAAGATGAATCTCCACAAAGCTCAGTGTACAAACCTTTCAACCAGATAGCTTCTTTGCATGCCTCGGAAATAGCCATATACTCGACATCAGTAATGGAACAAGCCATAATAGACTGCAAAGTTGCTCTCCAACTCACAGCACAACCACCAATGGTGAAAACATAACCTGTGAGTGATCTTCTCTTATCCAAATTACCAGCAAAATCAGAATCAACAAAACCAACAAGTCCATCTCCAGTTTTCCCAAACTGTAAATAAGCATTAGAAGTACCACGCAGGTATCTGAAAATCCACTGAACTGCTCTCCAATGCTCTTTTCCAGGATTAGCTATTTATCTACTGATAACACTCAATGCATAAGATAAATCCGGACAAGAACAAACCATGGCATACATAAGTGAACCAACTGCACTCGAATAGGGAACTCTAGACATGTACTCAATATCTGCATCTGACTTAGGACATAAAGCTGATGATAATTTGAAGTGTGCAGCTAACGGAGTACTTACTGGCTTGGCATTATGCATATTAAAACGACGAAGAACTTTATCAATATATCCTCTCTAACTTAGATATACTTTTCCAGACGGTCTATCTCTGGATATTTCCATGCCAAGTATTTTCTTTGCTGCACCCAAATCCTTCATCTCAAATTCATTACTCAATTGCTTCTTTAGTTCATTAATCTCTGACACACTCTTTGCAGAAATAAGCATATCATCAACATAAAGGAGCAAATAAATAGTTGAACCATTGACAGTTTTCAAATAAACACAACTATCATAATTAGACCTTTTGAGACCTTGAGAGAGCATAAAGGTGTCAAATCTCTTGTACCACTGTCTAGGGGATTGCTTCAATCCATAAAGGGATTTCTTTAACTTACAGACAAGCTTTTCTTTTCCAGGAATAACAAAACCTTCAGGTCGTTTCATATAAATATCCTCTTCTAATTCTCCATGTAAGAATGCAGTTTTAACATCCAATTGTTCAAGCTCAAGATTATGCATGGCAACAATACTGAGTAAAGTGCGAATAGAGCTATGCTTCACAACAGAGAAAAGACTTCGTTATAGTCAATACCGAATCGGCTATAACCTTTAGCAACCAACCTTGCTTTATATCTTGTCTCATCATTAGGAGAAACACCTTCTTTCCTCTTGAAAACCCACTTGCAACGAATAGGTTTCTTCTCTCTAGGCAATTTTACTAAAACCCAAGTGCCATTCTTTTCAAGTGATTCCATCTCATCATGCATAGCGGTCATCCACTTATTACTATCGCCGAAATAATAGCCTCGGAATATGAAGAAGGCTCAGATTACCTTCAATTTCTTCTCGCAATGATAAAGCAAAAGAAACAATATTGCACTCTTCAATTAACTTTGTCAGTTTATTAATACCCGCCTAACTCACACGCGTGCGAGATTCCAACTGGGTGGAACAATATGCTGATTTGGAGTAGAAGTAACATGATCATCATTAACGACGGTTCATCCAAAGGCATCAACATTTTCATTACCGATGTATCACCTGAATCAATGACATGCTCCACCGAACAGAGGCTCTGAACAATAGGCTGCTGTTCACTCTCAACGGAACATTAGTAGATGAAACATCATGTAACATAGCAGATTCATTAAAGATAACATTTCGCTAATAACAACCTTCCGGGTTTCAGATTCCACAATTTAAAACCTTTAACACCAGACTTATAACCAAGAAAGATGCACTTAACAGCCCTAGGCTCCAACTTTCCATTATAAACATGAGCATAAGCGAAGGCAACCAAAAACTCTCAACTGTGAATAATCAGCAAGTGAACCGCACCATACCTCAATTGGAGTTTTCTTATTAAGTGCAATAGATGGTGAACGGTTAATGAGATAACAAGCGATGGAAGCGGCCTCAGCCAAAAATGCCTATGCAAACCCGCATTGGACAACATGCAACGGCTCGAAATAATAGTCCTGTTCATACGCCAAGAACACCGCTTTTGTTGAGGAGTATAAGGAGCGTGTAATGTCCGACAATGCTTTCAGACTTGCAATAATTCTTAAATTGCTTAGAACAGAATTCCATACCATTATCGGTCATAAGTATTTTTACCTTCCTTTCAGTTTGTCTTTCAACCATAATCTTCCACTCCTTAAAAGCTGAGAATGCTTCATATTTATGCTTCAAGAAATAAGGCCAAACTTTTCTCTAATAATCATCAATAATAGTCAGCATGTAACTTGCACCACCTAGTGACTTCTTGCGAGATGGTCCCCATAAATCAGAATGCACATAATCAAGAATACCTTCAGTTGTATGGGTCGAAGTATTGAACTTCACCCTCTTATGCTTGCCGAAGATACAATGCTCACAAAATTTCAATTTACCAGGTTCATATCCATCAAGAAGACCTCTCTTATTTAACTCTGCTAAACCAAGTTCACTCATATGTCCAAGACGCATATGCCAAAGGTTAGCAGCATCACAATCAGAATTCTTTGAAACAACTGGAGTAGCATTACCTGAAACGGTCGAACCTCGAAGGTAATAAAGACCATTGATCGAACTTAAATCACCTTTCATGACAATAAGGGAGCCTTTGGTGACCTTCAAAACACTATCTCCACCTGAATACTTGTAACCCTTTGCATAAAGGGCACTCATAGAAATAAGATTTCTCTTCATCTTCGGAATATACCGAACATCTGTCGAAGTTCTGATTATGCCATCAAACATCTCGATTCGAATAGAACCTATGCCTTCAATCTTGCATGGTGAATTATCAAAACCCAAAAGGGAACCAGCAGAAGTAGTGGAATCAAAAGTATTAAACCAATCTCTATGTGGACACATATGAAAAGTGCATGCGTGTCAAGTACCCACTCATCATTGGTCTCAAAGACATCCAGCAATAACGACAAGAGCATCATCGGAACTATCATCACGAGCAACGTTAGCAGAATTTTCACCTTGTTTGTTACCTTTTCTCTTTTCCTTGTTCTGCAACTTGAAACACTCTGAGATGTCATGCCCGTCTCTCTTGCAATACCTGCAATACTTCTTGTCTCTGGATTGCGACAGCCCTCAGAGCCGCTTTTTACTTTTGCCTCTGCTTCCATTATTGGAGTTCTTCTCCTTTGTCCTGCCACGAACAGATAATCCTCGGCTTGGGATGAACTCGAACCATCATGAGGTACCATTAATTTCATCTTCTCCTTAGAGTTCAAAGCTTCATAAAATTCATTAAGTGTGAGTACCACGATCAGATAATATGGTGTCTCTAAAATTGGTATAAGAACTTGGCAAGGAACAAAGTAACATTAAAGCAAGATATCTTCCTCTTCATACTTAACCTCCATTGCAGCTAGATCAGATATGATCTCTTTAAATTCTGAAATATGATTCAAAACAGTACCTCCCTCGGGTAATCTGTGCAGGAATAATTTTTGCTTCAGATGCATCTTGCTGGTGAGATCCTTGGTCATGCAAATCCCTTCCAGCTTTAACCATAGAGCGGCGACAGTTTTCTCGCTCAAAACTTCCTGCAAAATATTATTATGCAAATGGAGTTGAATTTGTGACAAAGCCTTACGATCAATTCTTTTCTCCTCAACAGCCCAATCTTGAATTCGGTTCTTCCCAAAACTATCCAGTGCTACATCATAGTCGGCCTGTGCCAACAACGCCCGCATTTTGACTTGCCATAGGATAAACCTTGTGTCACGGTCCAGCAGCAGAAGATCATACGTCATGGATGCCATGAGTCGATAAACTGTGCACAAAGTAGTACAAGTTGGTAGAAAAATTCTTGACAGAATTAATATGCGAATCAAACGAACCGAAAGAATAGCACCTTGGATATTGTACGGGAAGTAGACGTAGCAACAGACAGACCAAAAAACCTGATCTGTACTCAATTAGTACTAGCACGTACTAGTGCAAGTACTAGTCTTCACGTTACCAAGTAGTACCAGCTGCTACGTGTGATCGCCATGGGAGCCTGTACGTAGCAACAGATCGGCGGATCGGTTGCTCCTCGGAACTTGGAGCCTGTAAGTGGAGGCGTTGAGCAGCAGCTGCAAATCTCCTCGGGACATGCGTATAGATTGAGGTGGCAGCAGCGGCAGATCACGCAGCAGGGATGCTGCGTGTGGAGCAGCAGCGGCAACGCGGTGGAACTTATGATTGGGCGGATCGCCACGTAAACTTGATTTCCTGTCGGTCTCGGCTTCGGCAGAAATATCGCCTCGACGTGCGCCGCCGCCGCGCACGTAACCTAATCTCTCGCCTCAAAAATCTTGTATCTGATCTCAGATCAATCTGGCTCTGTATACCACTTGTTAGATAATAACGAGAAATAAACGAGACAAGAGACACGGATTTTTACGTGGAAACCCTTGCGGGAGAAAACCACGGACGCATGAAGGCGCAATCACTATGATGGAGGAGTATTACAAGCACGAGACGACAGACCGTCTGAGGTGCGACTACATGGGGTATATAAAAAGGCAATACATGAGAGTCCTTAGAGGAAAAGTAAACGAGTTGTACTCGTACGCGTCGACGTCAACGCAAAGGCCCACACCGTATGTACTACGTCTAGTCCAATACGGTACTAGAATTTAGATCATAATTTAACACGACCTCGCCGGAGCCTCTACCCCGGCATCGCTGCATGCCATCTCCGGCCACCCCGCAACTGCCGTCTGACGCGCCTCCTAGCGCCGCATCTGTAGCCCCCAACCGCTCGGCGAGCCGTCGTCGGAGGAGAGCGCACGACCTCGCTCGCGTTAAGCCACTGACGTGGCCGACAATTAGTGCTAATGGCCCCCCTAATACAGACACTGACAACCTGGCACCGCACCCTAATTAAGCTAAACTAGTTTAGTTTAAAACCCCTGTTAAGCTAACAGAGACTGACCATGGGCCCCACTGGTTAGTTGACCAGTCAAACCTACTAACTGGGCACTCCCAGTTAGTGACAGCTGGAACCCCTGGCCTCCCTTTGACTTCGTTGACCAGTCAACTGGTCAACAATTGACTGGGCCGACTCAGCCCCACTGGACCCACATGTCATACACAGTGGCTAGCTGTTGATGTGTATAAAATTTTATTGTACTATTTATTTTTCAAATTACTCCAGGATTTTCAGAAAATGTTTAAAACTTTAGAAAATCATATAAAATAATCTATAACTCGGATGAAAATAATTTATATATATATATATAATGATAAAAAAATAAGACGAATCTAAATATGCCATCCACATACCTCTCACATGCGTATAACACCGCAAACATGGAACCTTCCCGTCCGATTCATCTGTCAGAAAAATGCCAAACACCGAAAAACATTCTCAAATGTTTTCTCGCTTCCTCTATAACGTGTAGTACCGCGTTATGTCAGCTCTAGCATTGCATATTGCCATGTCATGCATCATAATGCACTTGTTTGCCTTATATTTATTGTTTCTCCCCTCTCTTCTCTCCGGTAGACACCGAGACTGACACTGCTGCCGAGCACGACTACACCCGTGACGTGCAACCACTCTCAGTAGAGTCTCCAAGCAAGAAAACCCCCTTGATCATTCCCATATTGCCCATTCCTTCTCTCTCATGCTTGCATTAGATTTTGCTACTGTTGTTCATTTGTACCTATTCTGATGCATAGCCTAATTTTGTAACCTGCTATTGTTACCTACCTGCTTATCCTATATGCTTAGTATAGGTTGGTTAGTGATCCACCAGTGACCCCTCACCTTGTCCCTGTTGCGCCTGCTTTATGATCGATGACTCGATCAACGTGATCGACGTCTAGAGCCTGACACATCACCTCACACCCCCTAGTTGTACGACTCTGCAGAGCTACTATCGAGTGGCGAGGGTGATACCTCGTATAGCACTTCTGATGAGATCTCTGTAGTGTAGTTAATCGGTCGTGGTCTACGGAGGGTGATTCCTCCTTCACCACTCCCGATAACGACACTGTTTTGCAACACCTCAAGTGTGAACCCTCAAGGGTGATTCCTCCAAGTTCACCTTGACGGTTACATCAAGTGGAATTCATCGAGGGTGATTCCTCGGATTCCCCCTTGGTGTTATGGACACGCGGTTACTTTGACTTTACCCCTAGAACCATGTTAAAGACGGGTCGGCCCTGAGGGGTACCCGCGAGAGTTACTGCTTCTGCAGGACTGCAGGCACAGGCGGTACCACCCCGGTAGAGGTGGACCTGAGTTCCCGATAGTCTCTTGTGAGTCAGGTTCACCGTGAGGGTACCCGCAAGTGATGTGGAGTCCGGTGGACTTGGAGGGTACCCGCGAGATAACTACACGGCACGGTCGGGCATTCTTCGCCCTTGCCGTAAGTCCGTGAGACGGGGCGACGGGACCACATATCATGGATCATTGATCATTACTGCGCGCTCCCAAGACACTAATGGTTTGGATATGTGATCTGAGTAGGCCTCTGGCCTTTTTGCACTGACCACCAGGAATGACTATGGGCACTCTGCGTCTTACGTTTCTCCAAAAGCTCTTCGGACATCAGCGATTGAGTGACACGCGCGCGGGTGGTCCGCGTAAGCACCTGCCTTATATAAGGAGGTAGTCAGGACTGATCTCGGCCGTCCAAGCAGCGTGCAGGAGTGCAAAGGGCGATGGGCCCAAGACCCCTGTGCGCTTAGGATTTAGACTGGCGTGTTGGCCTCTTTGTTGAGCCTAGGTAGGACTACGGTGTGTCGATCAGCTGAGGCCGGGAATGATCTGATGGTGTGCCCGCCCGGAGTTAATCGAGCGTGTTGGGTAAGTTTGTGCACCCCTGCAGGGAAGTTCAATCTATTCGAATAGCCGTGCCCATGGTAACGGATGCTCGGAGTTGTATCCCCGATCGATACAACTTGAACTGGATGCTGAGGCATGAAATGGATATGTGGCTCCGGGATTGCTTTCTCGCAGGGAGTCGAGAAAGGATCTCTGGGCGATACTACAATATATACTACTTATATTATGCGAATCTACTCTCTTCTAATATTGCAAGATGCTTCGATATGCTAGTCTTTGATAGGCTAGGCTTTCCCTTCTCTTCTGGCATTTCTGCAGTTCACTGCAAAGATATATCCTGTTGGGGAACGTAGTAATTTCAAAATTTTCCCACGCACACGCAAGATCATGGTGATGCATAGCAACAAGAGGGGAGAGTGTTGTCTACGTACCCTCGTAGACCGAAAGCGGAAGCGTTAGAACAACGCGGTTGATGTAGTCGTGCATCTTCACGGCCCGACCGATCAAGCACCGAAACTACGGCACCTCCGAGTTCTAGCACACGTTCATCTCAATGACGATCCCTGAACTCCGATCCAGCAGGGTGTCGGGGAAGAGTTCCGTCAGCACGACGGCATGATGACGGTAATGATGTTCTACCGACGCAGAGCTTCGCCTAAGCACCGCTATGATATGAACGAGGTGGAATATGGTGGAGGGGGGCACCGCACACGGCTAAGGAACGATCACGAAGATCAACTTGTGTGTCTAGAGGTGCCCCCTGCCCCCATATATAAAGGAGGGAGGGGGAAGGTGCGGCCGGCCCCTAGGGATGCGCCTGGAGGAGTCCTACTCTAGGACTCCCCCCTCTTGCCTTGTTGGAGAAGGAAGGGGGAAGGGGGAAAGAGGAAAGGGGGGCGCCGCCCCCCTTCCTTGTCCTATTCGAACTAGGGGGGAGGGGGCGCGCGGCCTGCCCTGGCTGGCCCTCCTCTTCTCCCTCAGGGCCCATGTAGGCCCATTAACCCCTCGGGGTCCGTAACCCCTGCACTCGGTAAAATCCCGATTTCACCCGGAACGATTCCGATATCCAAATATAGGCTTCCAATATATCAATCTTTATGTCTCGACCATTTCAAGACTCCTCGTCATGTCCGTGATCACATCCGGGACTCCGAACAAACTTCGGTACATCAAAACTCATAAACTCATAATATAACTATCATCGAAACCTTAAGCGTGCGGACCCTACGGGTTCGAGAACTATGTAGACATGACCTAGAACTGTTTCCGTTCAATAACCAATAGCGGAACCTGGATGCTCATATTGGCTCCTACATATTCTACGAAGATCTTTATCGGTCAAACCGCATAACAACATACGTTGTTCCCTTTGTCATCGGTATGTTACTTGCCCGAGATTCGATCGTCGGTATCCAATACCTAGTTCAATATCGTTACCGCCAAGTCTCTTTACTCGTTATGTAATGCATCATTCTGTAACTAACTCATTAGCTACATTGCTTGCAAGGCTTATAGTGATGTGCATTACCGAGAGGGCCCAGAGATACCTCTCCGACAATCGGAGTGACAAAACCTAATCTCGAAATACGCCAACTCAACATGTACCTTTGGAGACACCTGTAGAGCTCCTTTATAATCACCCAGTTACGTTGTGACGTTTGGTAGCACATAAAGTGTTCCTCCGGTAAACGGGAGTTGCATAATCTCATAGTTGTAGGAACTTTGTATAAGTCATGAAGAAAGCAATAGCAACATACTAAACGATCAAGTGTTAGGCTAACGGAATGGGTCAAGTCAATCACATCATTCTCCTAATGATGTGATCCCGTTAATCAAATGACAACACATGTCTATGGTTAGGAAACATAACCCTCTTTGATTAATGAGCTAGTCAAGTAGACGCATACTAGTGACATTAAGTTTGTCTATGTATTCACACATGTATTATGTTTCCGGTTAATACAATTATAGCATGAATAATAAACATTTATCATGATATGAGGAAATAAATAATAACTTTATTATTGCCTCTAGGACATATTTCCATCAGTCTCTCACTTACACTAGAGTCAATAATCTAGATTACACAGTAATGATTCTAACACCCATGGAGTCTTGGTGCTGATCATGTTTTGCTCGTGGAAGAGGCTTAGTCAACGGGTCTGCAACATTCAGATCCGTATGTATCTTGCAAATCTCTATGTCTCCCACCTGGACTTGGTCCTGGATGTTATTGAAGCATCTCTTGATGTGCTTGGTCCTCTTGTGAAATCTGGATTCCTTTGCCAAGGCAATTGCACCAGTATTGTCACAAAAGATCTTAATCGGTCCCGATGCACTAGGTATGACACCTAGATCGGAAATGAACTCCTTCATCCAGACTCCTTCATTTGCTGCTTCTGAAGCAGCTATGTACTCTGCTTCGCATGTAGATCCCGCCACGACGCTTTGTTTAGAACTGCACCAACTTACAGCTCCACCGTTTAATAAAAACACGTATCCGGTTTGCGATTTAGAATCGTCCGGATCAGTGTCAAAGCTTGCATCGACGTAACCATTTACGACTAGTTCTTTGTCACCTCCATAAACGAGAAACATATCCTTAGTCCTTTTCAGGTATTTCAGGATATTCTTGACCGCTGTCCAGTAATCCACTCCTGGATTACTTTGGTACCTACTTGCCAAGCTTATTTCTAAGCATACGTCAGGTCTGGTACACAACATTGCATACATGATAGAGCCGACGGCTGAAGCATAGGGAACATCTTTCATTTTCTCTCTATCTTCTGTTGTGGTCGGGCATTGAGTCTGACTCAACTTCACACCTTGTAATACAGGCAAGAACCCTTTCTTTGCTTGATCCATTTTGAACTTTTTCAAAACTTTATCAAGGTATGTGCTTTGTGAAAGTCCAATTAAGCATCTTGATCTATCTCTATAGATCTTGATGCCCAATGTGTAAGCAGCTTCACCGAGGTCTTTCATTGAAAAACTTTTATTCAAGTATCCCTTTATGCTATCCAGAAATTCTATATCATTTACAATCAACAATATGTCATCTACATATAATATCAGAAATGCTACAGAGCTCCCACTCACTTTCTTGTAAATACAGGCTTCTCCAAAAGTCTATATAAAACCATATGCTTTGGTCACACTATCAAAGCGTTTATTCCAACTCCGAGATGCTTGCACCAGTCCATAAATGGAACGCTGGAGCTTGCACACTTTGTTAGCACCTTTTGGATCAACAAAACCTTCCGGTTGCATCATATACAACTCTTCTTCCAGAAATCCATTCAGGAATGCAGTTTTGACATCCATTTGCCAAATTTCATAATCATAAAATGCGGCAATTGCTAACATGATTCGGACAGACTTAAGCATCACTACGGGTGAGAAAGTCTCATTGTAGTCAACCCCTTCAACTTGTCAAAAACCTTTTGCAACAAGTCGAGCTTTGTAGACAGTTACATTACCATCAGTGTCAGTCTTCTTCAAAATCCATTTATTCTCGATGGCTTGCCGATCATTGGGAAAGTCAACCAAAGTCCATACTTTGTTCTCATACATGGATACCATCTCAGATTTCATGGCTTCAAGCCATTTTGCAGAATCTGGGCTCATCATCGCTTCCTCATAGTTCGTAGGTTCGCCATGGTCAAGTAGCATGGCTTCCAGAATAGGATTACTGTACCACTCTGGTGCGGATCTTACTCTGGTCGACCTACGAGGTTCAGTAGTAAGTTGATCTGAAGTTTCATGATCTATATCATTAGCTTCCTCACTGATTGGTATAGTTGTCACAGGAACCGGTTCTCGTGATGAACTACTTTCCAATAAGGGAGCAGGTACAGTTACCAAATCAAGTTCTACTTTCCTCCCACTCACTTCTTTCGAGAGAAACCCCTTCTCTAGAAAGGATCAGAATTTAGCAACAAAAATCTTGCCCTTAGATCTGTGATAGAAGGTGTACCCAATAGTCTCTTTTGGGTATCCTATGAAGACACATTTCTCCGATTTGGGTTCGAGCTTATCTGGTTGAAGTTTCTTCACATAAGCATCGCAGCCCCAAACTTTAAGAAATGACAACTTTGGTTTCTTGCCAAACCACAGTTCATAAGGTGTCGTCTCAACGGATTTTGATGGTGCCCTATTTAACGTGAATGCAGCCGTCTCTAAAGCATAACCCCAAAATGATAGCGGTAAATCAGTAAGAGACATCATAGATCGCACCATATCTAGTAAAGTACGATTACAACGTTCGGACACACCATTTCGTTGTGGTGTTCCGGGTGGCGTGAGTTGCGAAACTGTTCCACATTGTTTCAAATGTAAACCAAACTCGTAACTCAAATATTCTCCTCCACGATCAGATCGTAGAAATTTTATTTTCTTGTTATGATGATTTTCCACTTCACTCTGAAATTCTTTGAACTTTTCAAATGTTCCAGACTTGTGTTTCATCAAGTAGATATACCCATATCTGCTCAAATCATTTGTGAAGGTGAGAAAATAATGATACCCGCCACGAGCCTCAATATTCAATGGACCACATACATCAGTATGTATGATTTCAAACAAATCGCTCCATAGTTCCGGAGAATGGCGTTTTAGTCATCTTGCCCATGAGGCACAGTTCGCAAGTACCAAGTGATTCATAATCAAGTGATTCCAGAAGTCCATCAGTATGGAGTTTCTTCATACGCTTTACACCGATATGACCTAAACGGTAGTGCCACAAATAAGTTGCACTATCATTATCAACTCTGCATCTTTTGGCTTCAACATTATGAATATGTGTATCACTACTATCGAGATTCAATAAAAATAGACCACTCTTCAAGGGTGCATGACCATAAAAAATATTACTCATATAAATAGAACAATTATTATTCTCTGATTTAAATTAATAACTGTCTCGCATCAAACAAGATCCAGATATAATGATCATGCTCAACGCTGGCACCAAATAACAATTATTTAGGTCTAGAACTAATACCGATGGTAGATGTAGAGGTAGCGTGCCGACCGCGATCACATCGACTTTGGAACCATTTCCCACGTGCATCGTCACCTCGTCCTTAGCCAATCTTCGCTTAATCTGTAGTCCCTGTTTCGAGTTGCAAATATTAGCAATAGAACCAGTATCAAATACCCATGTGCTACTCCGAGCATTAGTAAGGTACACATCAGTAACATGTATATCATATATACCTTTGTTCACTTTGCCATCCTTCTTATCCGCCAAATACTTGGGGCAGTTCCGCTTCCAAAGTCCATCGCTTGCGGTGAAGCACTCAGTCTCAGGCTTAGGTCCAAACTTGGGTTTCTTCTCTTGAGCAGCAACTTGTTTGATGTTCTTCTTGAAGTTCCCCTTCTTCTTCCCTTTGCCCTTTTTCTTGAAACTGGTGGTCTTATTAACCATCAACACTTGATGCTCCTTCTTGATTTCTACCTCCGTAGCTTTTAGCATTGCGAAGAGCTCGGGAATAGTCTTGTCCATCGCTTGCATATTATAGTTCATCACGAAGCTCTTGTAGCTTGGTGGTAGTGATTGGAGAATTCTGTCAATGACACTATCATCAGGAAGATTAACTCCCAGTTGAATCAAGTGATTATTATACCCAGACATTTTGAGTATGTGTTCACTGACAGAACTATTCTCCTCCATCTTACAACTATAGAACTTATTGGAGACTTCATATCTCTCAATCCGGGCATTTGCTTGAAATATTAACTTCAACTCCTGGAACATCTCATATGCTCCAGACATTCAAAACGTCGTTGAAGACCCGGTTCCAAGCCGTAAAGCATGGCACACTGAACTATCGAGTAGTCACCAGCTTTGCTCTGCCAGACATTCTTAACATCGTCAGTTGCATCTGCAGTAGGCCTGGAACCCAGCGGTGCTTCCAGGACGTAATTCTTCTATGCAGCAATGAGGATAATACTCAAGTTACGGACCCAGTCCGTGTAGTTGCTACCATCATCTTTCAACTTAACTTTCTCAAGGAACGCATTAAAATTCAACGGAACAACAACACGAGCCATCTATCTACAAACAAACATAGACAAGCAAAATACTATCAGGTACTAAGTTCATGATAAATTTAAGTTCAATTAATCATATTACTTAAGAACTCCCACTTAGACAGACATCTCTCTAGTCATCTAAGTGATCACGTGATCCAAATCAACTAAACCATGTCCGATCATCACGTGAGATGGTGTAGTTTCAATGGTGAACATCACTATGTTGATCATATCTACTATATGATTCACGTTCGACCTTTCGGTCTCCGTGTTCTGAGGACATATCTGTATATGCTAGGCTCGTCAAGTTTAACCTAAGTATTCCGCGTGTGCAACTGTTTCACACCTGTTGTATTTGAACGTAGAGCCTATCACACCCGATCATCACGTGGTGTCTCAGCACGAAGAACTTTCGCAACGGTGCATACTCAGGGAGAACACTTCTTGATAATTTTAGTGAGAGATCATCTTAAAATGTTATCGTCAATCACAGCAAGATAAGATGCATAAAGGATAAACATCACATGCAATCAATATAAGTGATACGATATGGCCATCATCATCTTGTGCTTGTGATCTCCATCTCCGAAGCACCGTCGTGATCACCATCGTCACCGACGCAACACTTTGATCTCCATCGTAGCATCGTTGTTGTTATGCCATCTATTGCTTCTACGACTATCGCTACCGCTTAGTGATAAAGTAAAGCAATTATAGGGCGTTTGCATTTCATACAATAAAGCGACAACCATATGGCTCCTGCCAGTAGCCGATAACTCGGTTAGAAAACATGATCATCTCATACAATAAAATATAGCATCACGTCTTGACCATATCACATCACAACATGCCCTGCAAAAATAAGTTAGACATCCTCTACTTTGTTGTTGCAAATTTTACGTGGCTGCTACGGGCTGAGCAAGAACCGTTCTTACCTACGCATCAAAACCACAACGATAGTTCGTCAAGTTAGTGCTGTTTAACCTTCGCAAGGACCGGGCGTAGCCACACTCGGTTCAACTAAAGTGAGAGAGACAGACACCCGCCAGTCACCTTTAAGCATGAGTGCTCGTAACGGTGAAACCAGTCTCGCGTAAGCGTATGCGTAATGTCGGTCTGGGCCGCTTCATCTCACAATACCGCTGAACCAAAGTATGACATGCTGGTAAGCAGTATGACTTGTATAACCCACAACTCACTTGTGTTCTACTCGTGCATATAACATCTACGCATAAAACCTGGCTCGGATGCCACTGTTGGGGAACGTAGTAATTTCAAAATTTTCCTACGCACACGCAAGATCATGGTGATTGAAAGGACATGCGGTGCCCCCATGTGTGATTGAAAGGATATGTGTATTGTGTTCCACTCTCTTGTAGAGAAATACACAATTTATGGAGGAACACCTTTTATTTTGGCCTTCTCAGCTTTTCGCCCATTTTGGCAATCGATGCCAATGGGGGAGGAGTTTCAGAGAGTTTTGTGGAGAATCTTCTGAGTTTTCTCCTTGCTTTGGTTTTGGTCCTAAGCATTTGCATCTCATTCTCCTGCATCATTGGTTGTTGCATTGCATTGTGATGCATAATTCCTGATATAAACTCTCTTGAAAGTGATTGTCATCAATTACCAAAATGGGGGAGATTGAAAGGACATGCGGTACCCCCATGTGTGGTTTTGGTAATTGATGACATTCTCTATGGACTAATGGTTGCATCGAGTTATATTTGAAGGATGTTTCCATAGGCATTTCTTGAAGTCCATGTGTTGGTTTCAAGGAGTTTATGGGTTGACCAAGGTACTATTAAGGAATTATCCAAAGATTGGTCATGTGAGTGTTGAGCTTATTGCAAGCATGTCTTGAAGAAGAAGATTGTGTGATCATTCATATTTACCTTCAAGACATCATCCAAATGAAGAGAGTTGGAAAGATTCAAGGTTGATCAAGACTAAGTCAAGAGTGAATCAAGTTGATCAACTCACAAAGCATAGAAGATGTACCGACTGAGACCAAGTGTTCCCATGGTATGGTAAGCAGTGTCCATTACGCTTTGTGTACTAACCCATGGTCTACGTGAGAGTTCTTTGTGGGGTTAGGTATGTTTCCATGGTCTTGCGTCAAGAGGAAGATCCCATACAACCCATGGAGGATGACATCAAGTGGTGATCGCCATCAAGTTTGCAGTGTGCAAGTTCAAGTGGAGCAACACAAAGAGTGGCTCACCCATAATGGAGTATGGGGGAGCAATCAAGTTTGAATCTTGCCATCCATTGTGGTGTCAATGGACTTGTGAAGATGTGCCGAAGAGTCGCTCACCCATAGTGAACTATGGGGGAGCAATCATCTAGTCTTCATCGAGCCAATGCAATCAAGAAAGGTGGTCCAACTTGAGGGAGTCAAGATCGTCATCATCTAGCTCAAGTGGACCATGTGCAAGGCAAAGGTTTGCCCTTGATAGGTTTTCTATTTTACCGGTCTCATGGTGGTAGTTGGGAGACCGGGTTATAGGATCGATAGCCGTATTATCAAGGGGGCTCTCAAGTGAGTAGCTTGATCGATCGCTCGTCGAGAGCTCAAACCATTGCATCCTTTCATCATGTTTCTTGGTTCTTGTTTGATTCTCTTTGTGAGTCTTAGAGCTTATGGTCATCTTTATGACAAGCTTGAGTTCATCGAAACGGAGTTTGCATGCGCTCTTCTATGATGTTTTCGTGTTGGAGGTTTTACCGGTCTTCTCCGAGGAAGGGTTCTCACCATTTTCTTTTGGGCCTTTTCTCATTTGCTTATTATTGGTATTTCTTTCAAGATTGTGTTAGCCCTTGTCGCTAGCTTTCCAACAAACTTGGTTTCATCGAATTCGAGTCCGCTTGCAAAAGTTGTGGCTGTTTTGGTGAAGGCTGCAGCGGTACTACCGCGACTAGAGCGGATGTAATTTTTACTACTGCTCTAGAGCGGTACTACATGGCTACTTCCGTGGCTACTTCCTCGGGACCAAAACTCGTCACAAGTCCAGCGGTGGTAGGCACGGATGTAATTTTTTAGTACCGCTCACAAGCAGTAGTACCGCTACCCTTAGCAGTAGTACCGCTACCCCTAGCGGTAGTACCGTGATGTCAAGCGGTACTACCGCTTGGTGCGGGCTGTGAGCATAACGGTTGGATTTTTCCCCACCTATAAAAGGGGGTCTTCTTCCCCATTGAACCTTAATCCTTTGAGCTCGTTCTTGCCCCCATTGTTGACCTTCTCCGAGCTTGCTAACTCTCAATCCCTCCATGGATTCTTGCTAGTTTTTGAGGGAAAAGAGAGAGGAGATCTAGATCCACGTTTCCACCAATCACTTTCTCCTCTTAGTGAGGGGAACCCCTTGGATCTAGATCTTGGAGTTCTTCGTGTTCTTCTTTAGTTCTTCCTCTCATTTTCCTCCCTAGCATTAGTTGCTTTGGTGGGATTTGGGAGAGAAGGACTTGGGCACTCCGTGTGCCCTTGCCGTTGCATTTGGTGCATAGGTTTGAGTTCTCCACACGATACGTGGAAGTTACAAGTTGAGAAGCTTATTACTCTTGGGTGCTTGGTGCCCTTGAGCTTGTTTATCTTGGGTGCTTGGGCCCCCTAGTCGGTTGGTGGTGTTCGGAGCTCAATCATTGTGGTGTAAAGCTCCGGGCAAGCGTCGGGGTCTCCAATTAGGTTGTGGAAATCGCCCCGAGCAATTTGACGGGTACCGGTGACCGCCCCCAAGGGTTGCCAAAGTGTACGGGTTCGGTGACCGCCCCCAAGGGTCACCATTTGTACGGGTTCGGTGACCGCCCTCAAGGGTCCCTTAGTGGAATCACGGCATCTTGCATTGTGCGAGGGCGTGAGGAGATTACGGTGGCCCTAGTGGCTTCTTGGGGAGCATTGTGCCTCCACACCGCTCCAAACGGAGATTAGCATCCGCAAGGGTGTGAACTTCGGGATACATCGTCGTCTCCGTGTGCCTCGGTTATCTCTTACCCGAGCCCTTTACTTATGCACTTTACTTTGTGATAGCCATATTGTTCTTTCTCATATATCTTGCTATCACATAGCTATTTATCTTGCTTAGCATAAGTTGTTGGTGCACATAGGGGAGCCTAGTTGCTTTAGGTTTTGTGCTTGACAAATTAACCGTTAGGTTTATTCCGCTTTTGTTCAAGCCTAAACCGTAATTATTTTAAAACGCCTATTCACGCCCACCTCTAGGCGACATCCACGATCTTTCAGTGATGCATAGCAACGAGAGGGGAGAGTGTTGTCTATGTACCCTCGTAGACCGAAAGTGGAAGCGTTAGAACAACACGGTTGATGTAGTCGTACGTCTTCACGGCCCGACCGATCAAGCACCGAAACTATGACACCTCCGAGTTCTAGCACACGTTCAGCTCGATGACGATCCCCGGACTCCGATCCAGCTGGGTGTCGGGGAAGAGTTCCGTCAGCACGATGGCGTGGTGACGGTGATGATGTTCTACCGACGTAGAGCTTCGCCTAAGCACCGCTACAATATGACCGAGGTGGAATATGGTGGAGGGGGCACCGCACACGTCTAAGGAACGATCACGAAGATCAACTTGTGTGTCTAGAGGTGCCCTCCTGTCCCCGTATATAAAGGAGGGAGGGGGGAGGTGCGGCCGACCCCTAGGTGTGTGCCTGGAGGAGTCCTATTCCCACCGGGAGTAGGACTCCCCCCTCTTGCCTTGTTGGAGAAGGAAGGGGGAAGGGGGAAAGAGGAAAGGGGGGCGCCGCCGCCCCCTTCCTTGTCCTATTCGGACTAGGGGGGAGGGGGCGCGCGGCCTGCCCTGGCCGGCCCTCCTCTTCTCCCTCAGGGCCCATGTAGGCCCATTAACCCCCGGGGTCCGTAACCCCGCATCGGTAAAATCGATTTCACCCGGAACGATTCCGATATCCAAATATAGGCTTCCAATATATCAATCTTTATGTCTCGACCATTTCAAGACTCCTCGTCATGTCCGTGATCACATCCGGGACTCCGAACAAACTTCGGTATATCAAAACTCATAAACTCATAATATAACTGTCATCGAAACCTTAAGCGTGCGGACCCTATGGGTTCGAGAACTATGTAGACATGACCTAGAACTGTTTCTGTTCAATAACCAATAGCGTAACCTGGATGCTCATATTGGCTCCTACATATTCTACGAAGATCTTTATCGGTCAAACCGCATAACAACATACGTTGTTCCCTTTGTCATCGGTATGTTACTTGCCCGAGATTCAATCGTCAGTATCCAATACCTAGTTCAATATCATTACCGGCAAGTCTCTTTACTCGTTATGTAATGCATCATTCTGTGACTAACTCATTAGCTACATTGCTTGCAAGGCTTATAGTGATGTGCATTACCGAGAGGGCCCAGAGATACCTCTCCGACAATCGGAGTGACAAAACCTAATCTCGAAATACGCCAACTCAACATGTACCTTTGGAGACACCTGTAGAGCTCCTTTATAATCACCCAGTTACGCTTGACGCTTTGGTAGCACACAAAGTGTTCCTCCGGTAAACGGGAGTTGCATAATCTCATAGTTGTAGGAACTTTGTATAAGTCATGAAGAAAGCAATAGCAACATACTAAACGATCAAGTGCTAGGCTAACGGAATGGGTCAAGTGAATCACATCATTCTCCTAATGATGTGATCCCGTTAATCAAATGACAACACATGTCTATGGTTAGGAAACATAACCCTCTTTGATTAATGAGCTAGTCAAGTAGAGGCATACTAGTGACATTAAGTTTGTCTATGTCTTGACACATGTATTATGTTTCCGGTTAATACAACTAGTCAACAACCCGTGCGTCTGCACAGGCTAGTACATTTAATATTAAGTAAGAAAAAGTGGGTGCCTATTACAAATGTTGGACAATAATATTACAATGTTATAATTCATTGGTATTATTATTATATTGGTAGACAACATGGTTACAAATTCAAAAGTTTTTGCATGTATGATGTATCTATTACATATCTAATTATATATTGAAGACCCCTATTGTAGCATATATGCTCATTTCATTCTGCTACCTGACAGACATACATCTTCGTTTTTGCCTCGGAAGAATATTATATTAAAACCACTTCATGGATTAGAATTTATATGTGTACAACATTTAAGAAGAAGACCTACATTGGATTGCACTTAGTTTTATTTGATTACAAAAGAATTTCATTCTATAGATAACGATGAAACAATGGACATACACGCTTTTCTATCAAACATGTGAAACTGTATTAAAAATATGCATAACAGATTCTATTTTTTCATACCTTTATGAGCCATACATTATTAAGATTTTATGTTGTTACCTTAACCAATAAATTCTTACAAAATTTCTTTTATGAATAATAGAGTAGTGGAACTCTGTGATAGATTATTTGGATTAAAGTGGTGCATACAATAAAAATCTTAAATAATTTATTGTATGATTGTTCCTATTTTTTTAATACTTTCTATTCCTATTACGCACATATATATCACATACTTAATCATGTGTTTATATGAGATCTCCGTGGCGAATAATATATCAGTATTTTTTACTGTAGTAACTATGGAGTTTTAAGATGTTTTAACATGTATAATTAGCTATTACTGATAAGGCAAAAATAAAGACGTGCATAGACGTACTATATGTACGCTAGTAATAGGTATTAGCATATATTTTTTAATACGAAAAATATTTTATTGATGGAGGCTTTCTCTTTTTATTTGGACGTGAGGCTTTATTCCTATATTGTTTACGCCAGGCTAACCTCCTTTTTTCTTGACGTGAGGCTGTCCTTTTTTGTTTCGATGAACATATGAGAAAATTAAATGATGCGTTTAATCAGCTGGGTCATTTCCTTCCTTCAAAAAAAAAATCCTTCCCTCAAAAAAAAAGCAGGGTCATTTAGTTTTCTTTCCAGTTTTACGTTAGACTTTCTATGGACAGCCTTTCTTTTTTTTTAGGTGAGGCCGCGCGTAATCAGTGGGTTGTTTAGATACCTTTCTTTTTTTTACTTGAGGCTCCTTTTTTTTCTCATGCGGGTAATTAATTGGCCGTGTGAACTTGTTTCTCTTTTTATAATGTACATTTTTTTTTGCATAGAAAGAACTTGAAAGGTCCGGGCAGATGGAAGGTTACCTTTTTCTATACGTGGGGCTATCCTTTTTTATTTTGATCAGCATAAGAGAACTTTAAAGGTTCCCTTAATCAGTGTTACGTTTGGATTTCTTTTTTTTACCTTGGACTTTCTATGGAGAGTCTTTCCTTTTTTGACGTGATGCAGACTTTTTTATATTTGAAGGCTTTATTTCTTTTGTACACCATTAACATTGGACGTGTTAGATGCCTTTTATTTGTGGAACGGGACCATCTACGTTACGCAAGTTTTCTTTTTATCCTGGACGTAAATTCTACAATCCAACGGTTTAATTAATTTTGATGATGTGGATTAATGAGAGATCTTGAAAGGTGCCTCCAATTAGTAAATATAAGATAAGATTATAGCATGAATAATAAACATTTATCATGATATGAGGAAATAAATAATAACTTTATTATTGCCTCTAGGACATATTTCCTTCAGTCTCTCACTTACACTAGAGTCAATAATCTAGATTACACAGTAATGATTCTAACACCCATGGAGTCTTGGTGCTGATCATGTTTTGCTCGTGGAAGAGGCTTAGTCAACGGGTCTGCAACATTCAGATCCGTATGTATCTTGCAAATCTCTATGTCTCCCACCTGGACTTGGTCCTGGATGGAATTGAAGCATCTCCTGATGTGCTTGGTCCTCTTGTGAAATCTAGATTCCTTTGCCAAGGCAATTGCACCAGTATTGTCATAAAAGATCTTAATTGGTCCCGATGCACTAGGTATGACACCTAGATCGGAAATGAACTCCTTCATCCAGACTCCTTCATTTGCTGCTTCCGAAGCAGCTATGTACTCTGCTTCGCATATAGATCCCGCCACGACGCTTTGTTTAGAACTGCACCAACTTACAACTCCACCGTTTAATAAAAACACGTATCCAGTTTGTGATTTAGAATCGTCCGGATCAGTGTCAAAGCTTGCATCGACGTAACCATTTACGACTAGTTCTTTGTCACCTCCATAAACGAGAAACATATCCTTAGTCCTTTTCAGGTATTTCAGGATATTCTTGACCGCTGTCCAGTAATCCACTCCTGGATTACTTTGGTACCTACTTGCCAAGCTTATTGCTAAGCATACGTCAAGTCTGGTACACAACATTGCATACATGATAGAGCCGATGGCTGAAGCATAGGGAACATCTTTCATTTTCTCTCTATCTTCTATTGTGGTCGGGCATTGAGTCTGACTCAACTTCACACCTTGTAATACAGGCAAGAACCCTTTCTTTGCTTGATCCATTTTGAACTTTTTCAAAACTTTATCAAGGTATGTGCTTTGTGAAAGTCCAATTAAGCGTCTTGATCTATCTCTATAGATCTTGATGCCCAATATGTAAGCAGCTTCACTGAGGTCTTTCATTGAAAAACTTTTATTCAAGTATCCCATTATGCTATCCAGAAATTCTATATCATTTACAATCAACAATATGTCATCTACATATAATATTAGAAATGCTACAGAGCTCCCACTCACTTTCTTGTAAATACAGGCTTCTCCAAAAGTCTATATAAAACCATATGCTTTGATCACACTATCAAAGCGTTTATTCCAACTCCGAGATGCTTGCACCAGTCCATAAATGGAACGCTGGAGCTTGCACACTTTGTTAGCACCTTTTGGATCAACAAAACCTTCCGGTTGCATCATATACAACTCTTCTTCCAGAAATCCATTCAGGAATGCAGTTTTGACATCCATTTGCCAAATTTCATAATCATAAAATGCGGCAATTGCTAACATGATTCGGACAGACTTAAGCATCACTACGGGTGAGAAAGTCTCGTCGTAGTCAACCCCTTGAACTTGTCAAAAACCTTTTGCAACAAGTCGAGCTTTGTAGACAGTTACATTACCATCAGTGTTAGTCTTCTTCAAAATCCATTTATTCTCGATGGCTTGCCGATCATTGGGAAAGTCAACCAAAGTCCATACTTTGTTCTCATACATGGATACCATCTCAGATTTCTTGGCTTCAAGCCATTTTGCGGAATCTGGGCTCATCATCGCTTCATCATAGTTCGTAGGTTCGCCATGGTCAAGTAACATGGCTTACAGAATAGGATTACCGTACCACTCTGGTGCGGATCTTACTCTGGTCGACCTACGAGGTTCAGTAGTAAGTTGATCTGAAGTTTCATGATCTATATCATTAGCTTCCTCACTGATTGGTATAGTTGTCACAGGAACCGGTTCTTGTGATGAACTACTTTCCAATAAGGGAGCAGGTACAGTTACCTCATCAAGTTCTACTTTCCTCCCACTCACTTCTTTCGAGAGAAACTCCTTCTCTAGAAAGGATCCGAATTTAGCAACGAAAATCTTGCCCTTAGATCTGTGATAGAAGGTGAACCCAATAGTCTCTTTTGGGTATCCTATGAAGACACATTTCTCCGATTTGGGTTCGAGCTTATCTGGTTGAAGTTTCTTCACATAAGCATCGCAGCCCCAAACTTTAAGAAATGACAACTTTGGTTTCTTGCCAAACCACAGTTCATAAGGCGTCGTCTCAACGGATTTTGATGGTGCCCTATTTAACTTGAATGCAGCCGTCTCTAAAGCATAACCCCAAAATGATAGCGGTAAATCAGTAAGAGACATCATAGATCGCACCATATCTAGTAAAGTACGATTACAACGTTTGGACGCACCATTTCGTTGTGGTGTTCCGGGTGGCGTGAGTTGCGAAACTGTTCCACATTGTTTCAAATGTAAACCAAACTCGTAACTCAAATATTCTCCTCCATGATTAGATCGTAGAAATTTTATTTTCTTGTTACGATGATTTTCCACTTCACTCTGAAATTCTTTGAACTTTTCAAATGTTCCAGACTTGTGTTTCATCAAGTAGATATACCCATATCTGCTCAAATCATTTGTGAAGGTGAGAAAATAATGATACCCGCCGCGAGCCTCAATATTCATTGGACCACATACATCAGTATGTAGATTTCAAACAAATCAGTTGCTCGCTCCATAGTTCCGGAGAATGGCGTTTTAGTCATCTTGCCCATGAGGCAAAGTTCGCAAGTACCAAGTGATTCATAATCAAGTGATTCCAGAAGTCCATCAGTATGGAGTTTCTTCATACGCTTTACACCGATATGACCTAAACGGTACTGCCACAAATAAGTTGCACTATCATTATCAACTCTGCATCTTTTGGCTTCAACATTATGAATATGTGTATCACTACTATCGAGATTCAATAAAAATAGACCACTCTTCAAGGGTGCATGACCATAAAAGATATTACTCATATAAATAGAACAACCATTATTCTCTGATTTAAATTAATAACCGTCTCGCATCAAACAAGATCCAGATATAATGATCATGCTCAACACTGGCACCAAATAACAATTATTTAGGTCTAAAACTAATCCCAATGGTAGATGTAGAGGTAGCGTGCCGACCGCGATCACATCGACTTTGGAACCATTTCCCACGCGCATCGTCACCTCGTCCTTAGCCAATCTTCGCTTAATCTGTAGTCCCTGTTTCGAGTTGCAAATATTAGCAATAGAACCAGTATCAAATACCCATGTGCTACTGCGAGCATTAGTAAGGTACACATCAGTAACATGTATATCATATATACCTTTGTTCACTTTGCCATCCTTCTTATCCGCCAAATACTTGGGGCAGTTCCGCTTCAAAGGTCCATCCGCTTGCGGAGAAGCACTCGATCTCGTGCTTAGGTCCAGACTTGGGTTTCTTCTCTTGAGCAACAACTTGTTTGCTGTTCTTCTTGAAGTTCCCTTCTTCTTCCCTTTGCCCTTTTCTTGAAACCGAGGTCTTATTAACCATCAACACTTGATGCTCCTTCTTGATTTTTACCTCCGCAGCTTTTAGCATTGCGAAGAGCTCGGGAATAGTCTTGTCCATCGCTTGCATATTATAGTTCATCACGAAGCTCTTGTAGCTTGGTGGTAGTGATTGGAGAATTCATCAATGACACTATCATCGTGAAGATTAACTCCAGCTTGAATCAAGTGATTATTATATCCGACATTTTGAGTATGTGTTCACCGACGTAACTATTCTCCTCCATCTTACAACTATAGAACTTATTGGAGACTTCATATCTCTCAATCCGGCATTTGCTTGAAATATTAACTTCAACTCCTGGAACATCTCATATGCTCCATGACGCTCAAAACGCCGTTGAAGACCCGGTTCCAAGCCGTAAAGCATGGCACACCGAACTATCGAGTAGTCACCAGCTTTGCTCGCTGCATATTCTTAACATCGCCGCCAGCATCTGCAGTAGGCCTGGCACACAGAGGTGCTTCCAGGACGTAATTCTTCTATGCAGCAATGAGGATAATCCTCAAGTTACGGACCCAGTCCGTGTAGTTGCTACCATCATCTTTCAACTTAGCTTTCTCAAGGGACGCATTAAAATTCAATGGAACAACATCACGAGCCATCTATCTTGATGGTGTAGTTTCAATGGTGAACATCACTATGTTGATCATATCTACTATATGATTCACGTTCGACCTTTCGGTCTCCGTGTTCCGAGGACATATCTGTATATGCTAGGCTCGTCAAGTTTAACCTAAGTATTCCGCGTGTGCAACTGTTTCACACCTGTTGTATTTGAACGTAGAGCCTATCACACCCGATCATCACGTGGTGTCTCAGCACGAAGAACTTTCACAACGGTGCATACTCAGGGAGAACACTTCTTGATAATTTTAGTGAGAGATCATCTTAAAATGTTATCGTCAATCACAGCAAGATAAGATGCATAAAGGATAAACATCACATGCAATCAATATAAGTGATATGATATGGCCATCATCATCTTGTGCTTGTGATCTCCATCTCTGAAGCACCGTCGTGATCACCATCGTCACCGGCGCAACACTTTGATCTCCATCGTAGCATCGTTGTTGTTACGCCATCTATTGCTTCTACTACTATCGCTATCGCTTAGTGATAAAGTAAAGCAATTACAGGGCGTTTGCATTTCATACAATAAAGCGACAACCATATGGCTCCTGCCAGTAGCCGATAACTCGGTTAGAAAACATGATCATCTCATACAATAAAATATAGCATCACGTCTTGACCATATCACATCACAACATGCCCTGCAAAAATAAGTTAGACATCCTCTACTTTGTTGTTGCAAATTTTACGTGGCTGCTATGGGCTGAGCAAGAACCGTTCTTACCTACGCATCAAAACCACAACGATAGTTCGTCAAGTTAGTGCTGTTTAACCTTCGCAAGGACCGGGCGTAGCCACACTCGGTTCAACTAAAGTGAGAGAGACAGACACCCGCCAGTCACCTTTAAGCATGAGTGCTCGTAACGGTGAAACCAGTCTCGCGTAAGCGTATGCGTAATGTCGGTCCGGGCCGCTTCATCTCGCAATACCGCAGAACCAAAGTATGACATGCTGGTAAGCAGTATGAATTGTATAACCCACAACTCACTTGTGTTCTACTCGTGCATGTAACATCCACGCATAAAACCTGGCTCGGATGCCACTGTTGGGGAACGTAGTAATTTCAAAATTTTCCTACGCACACGCAAGATCATGGTGATGCATAGCAACGAGAGGGGAGAGTGTTGTCTGCGTACCCTCGTAGACCGAAAGTGGAAGCGTTAGAACAACGCGGTTGATGTAGTCGTACGTCTTCATGGCCCGACTGATCAAGCACCGAAACTATGACACCTCCGAGTTCTAGCACACGTTCAGCTCGATGACGATCCCCGGACTCCGATCCAGCTGGGTGTGGGGGAAGAGTTCCGTCAGCACGATGGCGTGGTGACGGTGGTGATGTTCTACCGACGCAGATCTTCGCCTAAGCACCGCTACAATATGACCGAGGTGGAATATGGTGGAGGGGCACCGCACACGTCTAAGGAACGATCACGAAGATCAACTTGTGTGTCTAGAGGTGCCCTCCTGTCCCCGTATATAAAGGAGGGAGGGGGGAGGTGCGGCCGACCCCTAGGGGTGTGCCTGGAGGAGTCCTATTCCCACCGGGAGTAGGACTCCATCCTCTTGCCTTGTTGGAGAAGGAAGGGGGAAGGGGGAAAGAGGAAAGTGGGGCGCCGCCGCCCCCTTCCTTGTCCTATTCGGACTAGGGGGGAGGGGGCGCGCGGCCTGCCCTGGCTGGCCCTCCTCTTCTCCCTCAGGGCCCATGTAGGCCCATTAACCCCCCCCCCCGGGGGGAGGGGGGTTCCGGTAACCCCCGGTACTCCGGTAAAATCCCGATTTCACCCGGAACGATTCCGATATCCAAATATAAGCTTCCAATATATCAATCTTTATGTCTCGACCATTTCGAGACTCCTCGTCATGTCCGTGATCACATCCGGGACTCCAAACAAACTTCGGTACATCAAAACTCATAAACTCATAATATAACCGCCATCGAAACCTTGTTGCAAGGGACCCTACGGGTTCGAGAACTATGTAGACATGACCTAGAACTGTTTCCGGTCAATAACCAATAGCGGAACCTGGATGCTCATATTGTCTCCTACATATTCTATGAAGATCTTTATCGGTCAAACCGCATAACAACATACGTTGTTCCCTTTGTCATCGGTATGTTACTTGCCCGAGATTCGATCATCGGTATCCAATACCTAGTTCAATCTCGTTACCGGCAAGTCTCTTTACTCGTTACGTAATGCATCATTCCGTAACTAACTCATTAGCTACATTGCTTGCAAGGCTTATAGTGATGTGTGTTGGGGAACGTTGCAGAAAATTAAAAAATTTCCTACGGTTTCACCAAGATCCATCTATGAGTTCATCTAAGCAACGAGTCATGGGAGAGAGTTTGCATCTACATACCACTTGTAGATTGCGTGCGGAAGCTTGCAAGGTGATGATGGAGTCGTACTCGACGTGATTCAGATCACCGATGTCCAAGTGCTGAACGGACAACACCTCCGCGTTCAACACACGTACGGGACGGGAGACGTCTCCTCCTTCTTGATCCAGCAAGGGGGAAGGAGAGGTTGAGGAAGCTCGCTCCAACGGCAGCACGACAGCACGGTGGAGTTGGTGCAGCAGTACTCCGACAGGGCTTCGCCAAGCGCTTACGGAGGAGGAGAGGTGTTGGGGAGGGGAGGGGCTGCGCCTTAGAGATGGGTACAGCAGCCCTCCCCCCACCCCTCTATTTATAGGGGAAGGGGCAAGGGGGGCCGGCCCCTCTAGATGGAATCTAGAGGGGGCGGCGGCGAGGAGGGAGGCTTGCCCCCAAGCAAGGGGCGCCCTCGTGGTTCCACCCCCAAACCCTAGGCGATGGGCCCAAGGTGGGCGCGCCCAGCCTCCAAGGGCTGGCTCCTCCCTTTATGCCCATGTGGCCCTCCGGGAGGGGTGGCCCCTCCCGTGGACCCCGAACCCTTTCGGTGGTCCCGGTACATTACCGATAGACCCCTAAAACTTTCTGGTGTCCGTATGACAACTTCCCATATATAAAACTTTACCTCTGGACCATTCCGGAACTCCTCGTGACGTCCGGGATCACATCCGGGACTCTGAACAACATTCGGTAGTCACTTTTTTCCTAATAACCCTAGCGTCACTGAACCTTAAGTGTGTAGACCCTACGGGTTCGGGAGACATGCAGACATGACCAAGACGACTCTCAGGCAATAACCAACAGCGGGATCTGGATACCCATGTTGGCTCCCACATGCTCCTCAATGATTTCATCGGGTGAACCACGATGTCGAGGATTCGATCAAAACCATGTATACAATTCCCTTTGTCAATCGGTACGTTACTTGCCCGAGACTCGATCGTCGGTATCCCAATACCTTGTTCAGTCTCGCTACGCAAGTCACTTTACTCATCAGTAATGCATGATCCCATGGCCAACACCTTGGTCACCTTGAGCTCATTATGATGATGCATTACCGAGTGGGCCCAGAGATACCTCTCCGTCATACGGAGTGACAAATCCCAGTCTCGATCCGTGTCAACCCAACAGATACTTTCGGAGATACCTGTAATGCACCTTTATAGTCACCCAGATTCGCCAGTGACGCTTGATACACCCAAGGCACTCCTACAAGATCCGGGAGTTACACGATCTCATGGTCGAAGGAAGAGATACTTGACATTGGCAAAGCTCTAGCAAACGAACTACACGATCTTTGTGCTATGCTTAGGATTGGGTCTTGTCCATCACATCATTCTCCTAATGATGTGATCCCGTTATAAACGACATCCAATGTCCATAGTCAGGAAACCATGACTATCTGCTGATCACAACGAGCTAGTCAACTAGAGGCTCACTAGGGACATATTGTGGTCTATATGTTCACACGTGTATTACGATTTCCGGATAATACAGTTATAGCATGAACAAAAGACAATTATCATGAACAATGAAATATAATAATACTTTTATTATTGCCTCTAGGGCATATTTCCAACAGTCTCCCACTTGCACTAGAGTCACCAATCTAGTTACATTGTGATGAATCGAACACCCATAGAGTTCTGGTGTTGATCATGTTTTGCCCGTGAGAGAGAAAGTTTAGTCAACGGATCTGCGACATTCAGATCCGTGTGCACTTTGCAAATCTCTATGTCTCCATCTTGAACATTTCCACGGATGGAGTTGAAACGACGCTTGATGTGCCTGGTCTTCTTGTGAAACCTGGCTCCTTGGCAAGGGCAATAGCTCCAGTGTTGTCACAGAAGAGTTTGATCGGCCCCGACGCATTGGGTATGACTCCTAGGTCGGTGATGAACTCCTTCACCCAAATCGCTTCATGCGCTGCCTCCGAGGCTGCCATGTACTCCGCTTCACACGTAGATCCCGCCACGACGCTTCGCTTGCAGCTGCACCAGCCATCGCTCCACCATTCAACATATACACGTATCCGGTTTGTGACTTAGAGTCATCCAGATCTGAGTCGAAGCTAGCATCGACGTAACCCTTTACGACGAGCTCTTCGTCTCCTCCATAAACGAGAAACATGTCCTTCGTCCTTTTCAGGTACTTGAGGATATTCTTGACCGCTGTCCAGTGTTCCTTGCCGGGATTACTTTGGTATCTTGCTACCAAACTTACGGCAAGGTTTACATCGGGTCTGGTACACAGCATGGCATACATAATAGATCCTATGGCTGAAGCATAGGGGATGACACTCATCTCTTCTTTATCTTTTGCCATGGTCGGTGACTGAGCCGAGCTCAATCTCACACCTTGTAACATGGGCAAGAACCCCTTCTTGGACTGATCCATTTTGAACCTCTTCAAAATCTTATCAAGGTATGTGCTTTGTGAAAGACCTATGAGGCGTCTCGATCTATCTCTATAGATCTAGATGCCTAATATATAAGCAGCTTCTCCAAGGTCCTTCATTGAAAAACATTTATTCAAGTAGGCCTTAATGCTGTCCAGAAGTTTTGTATCATTTCCCATCAAGAGTATGTCATCTACATATAATAGGAGAAATGCTACAGAGCTCCCACTCACTTTCTTGTAAACGCAGGCTTCTCCATAAGTCTGCATAAACCCAAACGCTTTGATCATCTCATCAAAGCGAATGTTCCAACTCCGAGATGCTTGCACCAGTCCATAAATGGATTGCTGGAGCTTGCATACTTTGTTAGCGTTCTTAGGATCGACAAAACCTTCCGGCTGCATCATATACAGCTCTTCCTTAAGATGTCCGTTAAGGAATGCCGTTTTGACGTCCATCTGCCATATCTCATAATCATAGTATGCAACAATTGCTAACATGATTCGGATGGACTTCAGCTTCGCTACAGGAGAGAAAGTCTCATCGTAGTCAATCCCTTGAACTTGTCGATAACCCTTAGCGACAAGTCGAGCTTTATAGATGGTAACATTACCATCCGCGTCTGTCTTCTTCTTAAAAATCCATTTGTTTTCTATCGCTCGCCGATCATCGGGCAAGTCTGTCAAAGTCCATACTTTGTTTTCATACATGGATTCTATCTCGGATTTCATGGCTTCAAGCCATTTGTTGGAATCCGGGCCCGCCATCGCTTCTTCATAGTTCGAAGGTTCACCGTTGTCTAACAACATGATTTCCAGGACAGGGTTACCGTACCACTCTGGCGCGGAACGTGTCCTTGTGGACCTACGAAGTTCAGTAGCAACTTGATCCGAAGTACCTTGATCATCATCATTGTTTTCCTCTTGACAGTGGGCATCACAGAACGGTTTCTCTGCGCTGCACCACTTTCCCGTTCGAGAGGTAGTACTTCATCGAGTTCTACTTTCCTCCCACTTACTTCTTTTGAGAGAAACTCTTTTCCAGAAAGCATCCGTTCTTGGCAACAAAGATCTTGCCTTTGGATCTTAAGTAGAAGGTATACCCGACAGTTTCCTTAGGGTATCCTATGAATACGCATTTTTCCGACTTGGGTTCGAGCTTTTCAGGTTGAAGTTTCTTGACATAAGCATCGCATCCCCAAACTTTTAGAAACGACAGCTTAGGTTTCTTCCCAAACCATAATTCATACGGTGTCCTCTCAACGGATTTAGACGGTGCCCTATTTAAAATGAATGTAGTTGTCTCTAGAGCGTATCCCCAAAATGATAGCGGTAAATCGGTAAGAGACATCATAGACCGCACCATATCCAATAGAGTGCGATTACGACGTTCGTGTTGGGGAACGTAGTAATTTCAAAAAATTTCCTACGCACATGCAAGATCATGGTGATGCAGAGCAATGAGAGGGGAGAGTGTTGTCTACGTACCCTCGTAGACCTGAAGCGGAAGCGATCACAACGTAGAGGAAGTAGTCGTACGTTCTCCTCGCGATCCGACCGATCCCGCGCCAAGCATTCGGCGCCCCGAGTTCTTGACACACGACAGCTCGATGACGCCCTCAGACTCGATCCAGCCGAGTGTCGAGGGAGAGTTCCACAAGACGACGGCGTGGTGGACGATCTTGATGTTCTACTGCACAGAGCTTCGCCTAAGCTTCACGACGATATGACCGAGGTGGAATATGGTGGAAGGGGGCACCGCACACGGCTAAGGAACGATCCGTAGATCAAACTTGTGTGTTCTAGGGTGCCCCCCTGCCCCCGTATATAAAGGAGCAAGGGGGGGGGGTGCGGCCGGCCTAGAGGAGGCGCGCCTGGAGGAGTCCTACTCCCACCGAGTAGGACTCCCCCTTCCTAGTTGGAGTAGGATTGGGGAAGGGGGAAGAAGGAAGGGGGGCGCCGCCTCCTTGTCCTATTCGGACTAGGGGGGGGGCGCGCGGCCTGCCCTGGCCGGCCCCTCCTCTTCTCCCTCGAGGCCCACTAAGGCCCAATAGCCTCCGGAGGGTTCCGTAACCCCGGTTTTCCCAAAAATCCCGATTTCACCCGGAACCATTCCAACTCCAAATATAGGCTTCCAATATATCAATCTTTATGTCTCGACCATTTCGAGACTCCTCGTCATGTCCGTGATCACATCCGGGACTCAACTTCTTCGGTACATCAAAATACATAAACTCATAATATAACTCATCATCGAAACCTTAAGCGTGCGGACCCTACGGTTCGAGAACAATGTAGACATGACCGAGACACGTCTCCAATCAATAACCAATAGCGGACCTGGATGCCCATATTGGCTCCTACATATTCTACGAAGATCTTTATCGGTCGACCGCATAACAACATACGTTGTTCCCTTTGTCATCGGTATGTTACTTGCCCGAGATTCGATCGTCGGTATCCAATACCTAGTTCAATCTCGCTACGCAAGTCTCTTTACTCGTTCCGTAATACATCATCTCACAGCTAACTCATTAGTTGTAATGCTTGCAAGGCTTCAAGTGATGTGTATTACCGAGAGGGCCCAGAGATACCTCTCCGACAATCGGAGTGACAAAACCTAATCTCAAATACGCCAACCCAACATCTGCCTTTGGAGACACCTGTAGTACTCCTTTATAATCACCCGATTCGTTGCCAGACGCTTGGTAGCACCAAAGTGTTCCTCCGTAAACGGAGTTGCATAATCTCATAGTTACAGGAACATGTATATGTCATGGATAAAAGCAAGTAGCAACATACTAAACGATCGGGTGCTAAGCTAATGGAATGGGTCATGTCAATCGATCATTCTACTAATGATGTGACCTTGTTAATCAAATAACAACTCTTTGTTCATGGTTAGGAAACATAACCATCTTTGATTAACAAGCTAGTCTTGTAGAGGCATACTAGTGACATATTGTTTGTCTATGCATTCACACATGTATCATGTTTCCGGTTAATACAATTCTAGCATGAATGATAAACATTTATCATGAAATAAGGAAATAAATAATAACTTTATTATTGCCTCTAGGGCATATTTCCTTCAGTCTCCCACTTGCACTAGAGTCAATAATCTAGATCACATCACCATGTGATTAACATCGATAGTTCACATCATCATGTGATTAACACCCATAGTTCACATCGCCATGTGACCAACACCCAAAGGGTTTACTAGATTCAGTAATCTAGTTCACATCGCTATGTGATTAACACCCAAAGAGTACTAAGGTGTGATCATGTTTTGCTTGTGAGAGAATCTTAGTCAACGGGTCTTTCACATTCAGATCCGTTATGTATTTTGCAATTTTCTATGTCTACAATGCTCTGCACGGAGCTACTCTAGCTAATTGCTCCCACTTTCAATATGTATCTAGATAGAGACTTAGAGTCATCCAGATCGGTGTCAAAACTTGCATCGATGTAACCCTTCTGACGAACCCTTTTGTCACCTCCATAATCGAGAAACATATCCTTATTCCACTAAGGATAATTTTGACCGCTGTCCAGTGATCTACTCCTAGATCACTATTGTACTTCCTTGCCAAACTCAGTGTAGGGTATACAATAGATCTGGTACACAACATGGCATACTTTATAGAACCTATGGCCAAGGCATAGGGAATGACTTTCATTCTCTTTCCATCTTCTGCCGTGGTCGGGTTTTGAGTCTTACTCAATTTCACACCTTGTAACACAGGCAAGAACTCTTTCTTTGATCGCTCCATTTTGAACTACTTCAAAATCTTGTCAAGGTATGTACTCATTGAAAAACTTATCAAGCGCCTTGATCTATCTCTATAGATCTTGATGCTCAATATGTAAGTAGCTTTACCGAGGTCTTTCTTTGAAAAACTCCTTTCAAACACTTCTTTATGCTTTGCAGAATAATTCTACATTATTTCCGATCTACAATATGTCATTCACATATACTTATCGAAATGCAGTAGTGCTCCCACTCACTTTTTAGTAAATACAGAGCTTCACCGTAAGTTCAGATAAAACTATATGCTTTGATCAACTCATCAAAGCATATATTCCAACTCCGAGATGCTTGCACCAGTCCATAGATGGATCGCTGGAGCTTGCACACTTTGTTAGCTCCTTTGGATCGATAAAACCTTCGTTGCATCATATACAAATCTTCCTCCCGAAACCCATTCAGAATGCAGTTTTACATCCATTTGCCAAATTTCATAAATTGTGGTAATTGCTAACATGATTCGAACAGACTTAAGCATCGCTACGCTTGAGAAAATCTCATTGTAGTCAACACCTTGAACTTGTCAAAACCTTTTTGCGACAAGTCGAGCTTTGTAGATAGTAACACTACTATCGGTGTCCGCCTTCCTCTTGAAGATCCATTTATTTTCTATGGCTTGCCGATCATCGGCAACGCCACCAAAGTCCACACTTTGTTCTCATACATGGATCTCATCTCAGATTTCATGGCCTCAAACCATTTTATGGAATCTGGGCTCATCATCGCTTCCTCATAGTTCGTAGGTTCATCATGATCTAGTTACATGACTTCCAGAACAGGATTACCGTACCACTCTGGTGCGGATCTCACTCTGGTTTACCTACGAGATTTGGTAGTAACTTGATCTGAAGTTACATGATCATCATCATTAGCTTCCTCACTAATTGGTGTAGAGTCACAGAACAGATTTCGTGATGAACTACTTTCCAATAAGGGAGAAGGTACAATTACCTCATCAAGTTCTACTTTCCTCCCACTCACTTCTTTCGAGAGAAACTCCTCTAGAAAGGATCCATTTATTAGCAACGAATGTTTTGCCTTCGGATCTGTGATAGAAGGTGTACCCAACAATTTCCTTTGGGTATTCTATGAAGACGCATTCTCGATTTGGGTTTGAGCTTATCAGATGAAACTTTTCACATAAGCATTGCAGCCCCAAACTTTAAGAAACGACAACTTTGGTTTCTTGCTAAACCACAGTTCATATAGTGTCGTCTCAACGGATTTAGATGGTGCCCTATTTAACGTGAATGCAGCTGTCTCTAATGCATGATCCCAAAACGATATTGGTAAATCGGTAAGAAACATCATAGATTGTACTATATCCAATAAAGTACGGTCATGACATTCAGACACACCATTATAATGTGGTGTTCCAGGTGGCATGAATTTGTGAAATTATTCCACATTGTTTTAATTGAAGACCAAACTCGTAACTCAAATATTTGTCTCCGCGATCAGATCGTAGAAACCTTATTTTCTTGTCACGATGATTTTTCCACTTCACTCTGAAATTCTTTGAACCTTTCAACTATTTCAGACTTATGTTTCATCAAGTAGATATACCCATATCTGCTCAAATCATCTGTGAAGGTCAGAAAATAATGATACCCACCACGAGCCTTGACACTCATTGGATCGCATACATCAGTATGTATTATTTCCAATAAGTCAGTTGCTCGCTCCACTGTTCCGGAGAACGAAGTCTTAGTCATCTTGCCCATGAGGCATGGTTCGCAAGCATCAAGTGATTCATAATCAAGTGATTCCAAAATCCCATCAGCATGGAGTTTCTTCATGCGCTTTACACCAATATGACCTAAATGGCAGTGCCACAAATAAGTTGCACTATCATTATTAACTTTGCATCTTTTGGTTTCAATATTATGAATATGTGTATCACTACGATCGAGATCCAATGAACCATTTTCATTGGGCGTGTAACCATATAAGGTTTTATTCATGTAAAAAGAACAACAATTTATTCTCTTACTTAAATGAATAACCGTTTTGCAATAAACACGATCAAATCATATTCATGCTCAACGCAAACACCAAATAACATTTATTTAGGTTCAACACTAATCCCGAAAGTATAGGGAGTGTGCGATGATGATCATATCAATCTTGAAACTATTTTCAACACACATCATCATTTCACCCTTAACTAGTTTCGCTTATTCTCGCAACTCCCGCTTTGAGTTACTACTCTTAGCAACCGAACCAGTACCAAATACCGAGGGGTTTCTATAAACACTAGTAAAGCACACATCAAACACCAGTATATCAAATATACCCTTTTCACTTTGCCATCCTTCTTATCCACCAAATATTTAGGGCAGTTCCGCTTCCAAAGGACCATTTCCTTTGCAAAGTAAGCACTCGCCTGTGCTTTGGTTCAGCTTTGGGCTTCTTCCGGGAGTGACAACTTGCTTGTCAATCTACTTGAAGTTCCCTTTCTTTCCCTTTGCCCTTTTCTTGAAACTAGTGATCTTGTCAACCATCAACACTTGATGCTCTTTCTTGATTTCTACCTTCGTCGATTTCAACATCACGAAGAGCTCGGGAATCATTTTCGTCATCCCTTGCATACTATAGTTCATCACGAAGTTCTACTAACTTGGTGATGGTGACTAGAGAATTCATCAATCACTATCTTATCTCGAAGATTAACCCCACTTGATTCAAGCGATTGAAGTACCTGCATAATCTGAGCACATGCTCACTAGTTGAGCGATTCTCCTCCATCTTTTAGCTATAGAACTTGTTGGAGACTTCATATCTCTCAACTTGGGTATTTGCTTGAAATATTAACTTCAATTCCTGGAACATCTCATATGGTCCATGATGTTCAAAACATCTTTGAAGTCCCGATTCTAAGCCATAAAGCATGGTGCACAAAACTATCAAGTAGTCATCATATTGAGCTAGCCAAACGCTCATAACGCCTCGCATCCGCTCCTGCAATAGGTCTGTCACCTAGCGGTGCATTAAGGACATAATTCTTCAGGCAGCAATGAGGATAAACCTCGATCACGGATCAAATCCGCATCATTGCTACTAACATTTTTCAACACAATTTTCTAGGAACATATCAAAATAAACATATGAAAGCAACAACGCAAGCTATTGATCTTACAACATAATTTGCAAAATACTACCAGACTAAGTTCATGATAAATTTAAGTTCAATTAATCATATTGCTTAAGAACTCCCACTTAGATAGACATCTCTAGTCATCTAAGTGATCACGTGATCCAAATCAACTAAACCATAACCGATCATCACGTGAGATGGAGTAGTTTTCAATGGTGAACATCTTATGTTGATCATATCTACTATATGATTCACGCCGACCTTTCGGTCTCCGTGTTCCAAGGCCATATCTGCATATGCTAGGCTCGTCAAGTTTAACTCGAGTATTCGCGTGTGCAAAACTGGCTTGCACCCGCTGTAGATGGACGAGAGCTTATCACACCCGATCATCACGTGGTGTCCGGGCACGATTTAACTTTGGCAACGGTGCATACTCAGGAGAACACTTCTTGATAATTTAGAGAGATCATCTTATAATGCTACCGTCAATCAAAGCAAGATAAGATGCATAAAAGATAAACATCACATGCAAATCAATATAAGTGATATGATATGGTCATCATCATCTTGTGCTTCATGATCTCCATCTCTCGCAGCACCACCATGATCACCATCGCCACCGCGCGACACCTTGATCTCCATCGTAGCATCGTTGTCGCCTCGCCAATCTTATGCTTCTACGACTATCGCTACTGCTTAGTGATAAAGTAAAGCATTACAGGTGATTGCATTTCATACAATAAAGCGACAACCATATGGCTCCTGCCAGATTGCCGATAACTTCGTTACAAAACATGATCATCTCATACAATAAAATATAGCATCACGCCTTGACCATATCACATCACAACATGCCCTGCAAAAACAAGTTAGACGTCCTCTACTTTGTTGTTGCAAATTTTACGTGGCTGCTACGGGCTTAAGCAAGAACCAATCTCACCTACGCATCAAAACCACAACGATATTTCACAAATAGACTCCGCTTTAACCTTCTCAAGGACCGGCGAGCCACACTCGGTTCAACTAAAGTGAGAGAGACAGACACCCGCCAATCACCTTTAAGCAACGAGTGCTCGAAGCGGTGAAACCAGTCTCGCGAAGCGTCACGCGTAATGTCGGTCCGGCCGCTTCATCTCACAATACCGCTGAACCAAAGTATTACATGCTGGTAGGTAGTATGACTTGTATCGCCCACAACTCACTTGTGTTCTACTCGTGCAAAACATCAAACCATAAAAACCTGGCTCTGATACCACTGTTGGGGAACGTAGTAATTTCAAAAAAATTCCTATGCACACGCAAGATCATGGTGATGCATAGCAACGAGAGGGGAGAGTGTTGTCTACGTACCCTCGTAGACCTGAAGCGGAAGCGATCACAAAGTAGAGGAAGTAGTCGACGCTCTCCTTGCGATCCGACCGATCCGGCGCCAGCATCCGGCGCCCCGAGTTCTTGACACACGACAGCTCGATGACGCCCTCGACTCCAATCCAGCCGAGTGTCGAGGGAGAGTTCTGTCGACGACGGCGTGGGACGATCTTGATGTTCTACCGCGCAGAGCTTCGCCTAAGCTTCACGACGATATGATCGAGGTGGAATATGGTGGAAGGGGGCACCGCACACGGCTAAGGAACGATCCGTAGATCAAACTTGTGTGTTCTAGGGTGCCCCCTGCCCCGTAGATATAAAGGAGCAAGGGGGGTGCGGCCGCCCTAGAGGAGGCGCTGCTGAGGAGTCCTACTCCCACCGAGTAGGACTCCCCTTCCTAGTTGGAGTAGGATTGGGGAGGGGAAGAAGGAAGGCGCGCCGCCTCCTCCTGTCCTATTCGGACTAGGGGAGGGGCGCGCCTGCCCCGGCCGCCCCTCCTCTTCTCCCTCGAGGCCCACTAAGGCCCAATAGCCTCCGGAGGTTCCGTAACCCCGGCTTTCCAAGAAAATCCGATTTCACCCGAACCATTCCAACTCCAAATATAGGCTTCCAATATATCAATCTTTATGTCTCGACCATTTCGAGACTCCTCGTCATGTCCGTGATCACATCCGGGACTCAACTTCTTCGGTACATCAAAATACATAAACTCATAATATAACCGCCATCGAAACCTTGCTGCGTGCGGACCCTACGGTTCGAGAACAATGTAGACATGACCGAGACACGCCTCCGTCAATAACCAATAGCGGGACCTGGATGCCCATATTGGCTCCTACATATTCTACGAAGATCTTTATCGGTCAGACCGCATAACAACATACGTTGTTCCTTTGTCATCGGTATGTTACTTGCCCGAGATTCGATCGTCGGTATCCAATACCTAGTTCAATCTCGCTACGCAAGTCTCTTTACTCGCTCCGTAATACATCATCTCACAACTAACTCATTAGTTGTAATGCTTGCAAGGCTTCAAGTGATGTGTATTACCGAGAGGGCCAGAGATACCTCTCCGACAATCGGAGTGACAAAACCTAATCTCAAATACGCCAACCCAACATCTGCCTTTGGAGACACCTGTAGTACTCCTTTATAATCACCCGATTCGTTGCTGGCGCTTGGTAGCACCCAAAGTGTTCCTCCGTAAACGGAGTTGCATAATCTCATAGTTACAGAACATGTATATGTCATGGATAAAAGCAGTAGCAACATACTAAACGATCGGTGCTAAGCTAATGGAATGGGTCATGTCAATCAGATCATTCTACTAATGATGTGACCTTGTTAATCAAATAACAACTCTTTGTTCATGGTTAGGAAACATAACCATCTTTGATTAACAAGCTAGTCTTGTAGAGGCATACTAGTGACATATTGTTTGTCTATGCATTCACACATGTATCATGTTTCCGGTTAATACAATTCTAGCATGAATGATAAACATTTATCATGAAATAAGGAAATAAATAATAACTTTATTATTGCCTCTAGGGCATATTTCCTTCAGTTCGGACACACCGTTTCGCTGAGGTGTTCCAGGCGGCGTGAGTTGTGAAACGATTCCAAATTTCCTTAAGTGTGTACCAAATTCGTGACTTAAGTATTCTCCTCCACGATCTGATCGTAGGAACTTTATCTTTCGGTCACGTTGATTCTCCACCTCATTCTGAAATTCCTTGAACTTTTCAAAGGTCTCAGACTTGTGTTTTATTAAGTAGGCATACCCATATCTACTTAAGTCATCAGTGAGAGTGAGAACATAACGATATCCTCCGCGAGCCTCAATGCTCATTGGACCGCACACATCGGTATGTATGATTTCCAACAAGTTGGTTGCTCGCTCCATTGTTCCGGAGAACGGAGTCTTGGTCATTTTGCCCATGAGGCATGGTTCGCATGTGTCAAACGATTCATAATCAAGAGACTCTAAAAGTCCATCAGCATGGAGCTTCTTCATGCGCTTGACACCAATGTGACCAAGGCGGCAGTGCCACAAGTATGTGGGACTATCGTTATCAACTTTACATCTTTTGGCATCCACACTATGAACATGTGTAATATTACGCTCGATATTAATTAAGAATAAACCATTGACCATCGGAGCATGACCATAAAACATATCTCTCATATAAATTGAACAACCATTATTCTCAGACTTAAATGAGTAGCCATCTCGTATTAAACGAGATCCAGATACAATGTTCATGCTCAAACTTGGCACTAAATAACAATTATTAAGGTTTAAAACTAATCCCGTAGGTAAATGTAGATGCAGCGTGTCGACGGCGATCACATCGACTGAACCATTCCCGACGCCATCGTCACCTCGTTCTTCGCCAGCCTCCGCTTATTCCGCAGCTCCTGCTGTGAGTTACAAATATGAGCAACGGCACCGTATCAAATACCCAGGAGTTACTACGAGTAATCGGTAAGGTACACATCAATTACATGTATATCAAATATACCTTTGGTGTTGCCGCCTTCTTATCCGCTAAGTATTTGGGGCAGTTCCGCTTCGAAAGGACCCTTCCCTTGCAATAAAAGCACTCACCTCGTGCTTGGGTCCATTCTTTGACTTCTTCCCGCAACAGGCTTCTCAAGCGCAACAACATCTTTGCCGCCCTTCTTGAAGTTCATCTTACCCTTGCCCTTCTTGAACTTAGTGGTCTTATTGACCATCAACACTTGATGTTCCTTTTTGATTTCAGCCTCTGCGACTTCAAAGATCGAGAACACTTCAGAATGGTCTTCACCATACCCTGCATGTTGTAGTTCATCACAAAGCTCTTGTAGCTTGGTGGGAGCGATCGAGGATTCTGTCAATGACCGCCTCATCGGGGAGGTTAATGTTCACTGGGTCATACGGTTGTGCAACCTGCACATCTTCGAGATGTGCTCACCGACGTAACTGTTTTCCTCCATCTTACAACTGAGAACTTGTCGAGACATCATATCTCTCGACCCGGGCATGAGCTTGGAAAACTAGTTTCAGCTCTTCGAACATCTCATATGCTCTGTGATGCTCAAAACGCTTTTGGAGCCCCGGTTCTAAGCTGTAAAGCATGCCGCACTGAACGAGGGATTAATCATCAGCACGAGTTTGCCAAGCATTCATAATGTCTTGGTTCTCTGGGATGGGAGCGTCACCTAGCGGTCCTTCTAGGACATATTGCTTTCTGGCAGCTATGAGGATGATCCTCAGGTTCCGCACCCAGTCCATATAGTTGCTGCCATCATCTTTCAGCTTGGTTTTCTCTAGGAACGCGTTGAAGTTCATGTTGACATTATCGTTGGCCATTTGATCTACAAGACATATTTGCAAAGGTTTTAGACTAAGTTCATGATAATAAAGTTCTAATCAAATTATGAACTCCCACTTAGATTAGACATCCCTCTAGTCATCTAAGTGTCACACGATCCGAGTCGACTAGCCCGTGTCCGATCATCACGTGAGACGGACTAGTCATCGTCGGTGAACATCTTCATGTTGATCGTATCTTCCATATGACTCGTGTTCGACCTTTCGGTCTCCGTGTTCCGAGGCCATGTCTGTACATGCTAGGCTCGCAAGTTAACCCTAAGTGTTTTCTGTGTAAAACTGTCTTACACCCGCTTGTATGTGAACGTAAGAATCCATCACACCCGATCATCATGTGGTGCTTAGAAGTTTACTTAACTGTAGCAACGGTGCACGCTAGGGAGAACACTTCTTGAAATTTTGTAAGGGATCATCTTATTTACTACCGTCGTCCTAAGTAAACAAGATGCATAAACATAATAAACATCACATGCAATTATATAGTTGTGACATGATATGGCCAATATCATATAGCTCCATTGATCTCCATCTTCGGGCTCCATGATCATCTTGTCACCGCTTGACACCATGATCTCCATCATCGTGTCTTCATGAAGTTGTCACGCCAACGACTACTTCTACTTCTATGGCTAACGCGTTTAGCAATAAAGTAAAGCAGTTTACATGGCGCTCTTCAATGACACGCAGGTCATACAAAAATAAAGACAACTCCTATGGCTCCTGCCGTTGTCATACGATCGACATGCAAGTCGTGAATCCTATTACAAGAACATGATCTCATACATCACAATTCATCATTCATCACAACTTCGCCATATCACATCACATGATCAATCGCTGCAAAAACAAGTTAGACGTCCTCTAATTGCTGTTGCATCTTTTACGTGGCTGCGATTGGGTTCTAGCAAGAACGATTTCTTACCTACGAATAACCACAACGTGATTTTGTCAACTTCTATTTACCCTTCATAAGGGCCCTGTTCATCGAATCCGCCCCAACTAAAGTGGAGAGACAGACACCCGCCAGCCACCTTATGCAACTAGTGCATGTCAATCGGTGGAACCGGTCTCACGTAAGCGTACGTGTAAGGTTGGTCCGGGCCGCTTCATCCGACAATACCGTTGAAGCAAGAAAAGACTAGTAGAGGCAAGTAAGTTGACAAGATCCACGCCCACAACAAAATTGTGTTCTACTCGTGCATTAGAGAACTACGCATAGACCTAGCTCATGATGCCACTATTGGGGAACGTTGCAGAAAATTAAAAAATTTCCTACGGTTTCACCAAGATCCATCTATGAGTTCATCTAAGCAACGAGTCATGGGAGAGAGTTTGCATCTACATACCACTTGTAGATCGCGTGCGGAAGCTTGCAAGGTGATGATGGAGTCGTACTCGACGTGATTCAGATCACCGATGTCCAAGTGCTGAACGGACAGCACCTCCGCTTTCAACACACGTGCGGACGGAGACGCCTCCTCCTTCTTGATCCAACAAGGGGAAGGAGAGGTTGAGGAAGCTCGCCCAACGGCAGCACGGCGGCGTGGTGGTGTTGGTGCAGCAAGATCTCGGCAGGGCTTCGCCAAGCGCCACGGAGGAGGAGAGGTGTTGGGAGGGAGGGCTGCGCCTTAGAGATGGGTACAGCAGCCCTTCCCCACCCCTCTATTTATAGGGGAAGGGGCAAGGGGGGCCGGCCCCTCTAGATGGGATCTAGAGGGGGGGCGGCGGCCAGGGAGGGGAGGCTTGCCCTCCCAAGCAAGGGGCGCCTCCTCGGTTTCAACCCTAGGCGCATGGGCCCAAGGTGGGGCGAGCCCAGCCTCCAAGGGCTGGCTCCTCCCTTTGCCCATGTGGCCCTCTGGGAGGTGGCCCTCCCGTGGACCCCCGGAACCCTTCCGGTGGTCCCGGTACATTACCGATAGATCCCCGAAATTTTCCGGTGTCCGTATGACAACTCCCATATATAAAACTTTACCTCCGGACCATTCCGGAACTCCTCGTGACGTCCGGGATCACATCCAGGACTCCGAACAACATTCGGTAGTCACATACTAGTCTTCCTAATAACCCTAGCGTCACCGAACCTTAAGTGTGTAGACCCTACGGGTTCGGGAGACATGCAGACATGACCAAGAGGACTCTCGGGCAATAACCAACAGCGGGATCTGGATACCCATGTTGGCTCCCACATGCTCCTTGATGATTTCATCGGGTGAACCACGATGTCGAGGATTCGATCAAACCCCATATACAATTCCTTTGTCAATCGGTACGTTACTTGCCCGAGACTCGATCGCCGGTATCCCAATACCTTGTTCAGTCTCGCACGCAAGTCACTTTACTCGCACCATAATGCATGATCCCGGCCAACACCTTGGTCACCTTGAACTCATTATGATGATGCATTACCGAAAGGGCCCAGAGATACCTCTCCGCCATACGGAGTGACAAATCCTAGTCTCGATCCGTGTCAACCCAACAGATACTTTCGGAGATACCGTAATGCACCTTTATAGTCACCCGATTCGCTGTGACGCTTTGATACACCCAAGGCACTCCTACAGTATCCGGGAGTTACACGATCTCATGGTCGAAGGAAGAAATACTTGACATTGGCAAAGCTCTAGCAAACGAACTACACGATCTTTGTGCTATGCTTAGGATTGTCTTGTCCATCACATCATTCTCCTAATGATGTGATCCCGTTATCAACGACATCCAATGTCCATAGTCAGAAACCATGACTATCTGTTGATCACAACGAGCTAGTCAACTAGAGGCTCACTAGGGATATATTGTGGTCTATGTGTTCACACGTGTATTACGATTTCCGGATAATACAATTATAGAATGAACAAAAGACAATTATCATGAACAATGAAATATAATAATACTTTTATTATTGCCTCTAGGGCATATTTCCAACAATGTGCATTACCGAGAGGGCCCAGAGATACCTCTCCGACAATCGGAGTGACAAAACCTAATCTCGAAATACGCCAACTCAACATATACCTTTGGAGACACCTCAGAGCTCCTTTATAATCACCCATTCGCTAGACGCTTTGGTAGCACACAAAGTGTTCCTCCGGTAAACGGGAGTTGCATAATCTCATAGTTGTAGGAACTTTGTATAAGTCCTGAAGAAAGCCATAGCAACATACTAAACGATCAAGTGCTAGGCTAACGGAATTGGTCAAGTCAATCACATCATTCTCCTAATGATGTGATCCCGTTAATCAAATGACAACACATGTCTATGGTTAGGAAACATAACCCTCTTTGATTAATGAGCTAGTCAAGTAGAGGCATACTAGTGACATTAAGTTTGTCTATGTATTCACACATGTATTATGTTTCCGGTTAATACAACTATAGCATGAATAATAAACATTTATCATGATATGAGGAAATAAATAATAACTTTATTATTGCCTGTAGGGCATATTTCCTTTGTATCCCCATTCCTTTGATACCAATGCATACTTAGTATAGATCTGATGTAAGTCTTGCGAGTACTTTGGATGAGTACTCACGGTTGCTTTGCTACTTCTTTTCCCCATACTCGATTCCTGTGATCAGATGACGGATCCTAGGAGCTAGGTGCCACCACGGACGACTGCTACTACTACCACGAGGGTGCCTACTACTACGTGGAGGCTGCCGCTGACTAGGAGTAGTTAGGAGGCTCCCAGGTAGGAGGCCTTGCCTTTTCGATCATCGTTGATGTTTGTGCTAGCCTTTTTAAGGCAGACTTGTTTATCTATGTCTGTACTCAGATACTGTTGCTTCTGCTGACTCATTTGCAATCGAGCTTATGTATTCGAGCCCTTGAGGCCCCTATCTTGTAATATGAAGCTTGTATGAATTAAATTTGTGTGTAGAGTTGTGTTGTGATATCTACCCACGAGTCACTGATCTTGATTGTATGCATTTGCGTGTATGATTAGTGCACGATTAATTCAGGGCGTCACAAGTTGGTATCAGAGCCAGCTGCTTGTAGGAAGCCCCCTTTCCAACTCATTGGCCGAAGTCGAGTCTAGTCTTTGAAAAACTATTTTAGTAACTTCATTGTGTGGCATACGGGCCCACATCACAAATTGGTGGTGTTAGGATCTTTTATTCCTTGTCTTTACTCCAGGATTATATTCTCTATTCTATTCGGGTTAAAGATTTTTGCTAACTCTAACTTTAGGTTCTCATAACTACTTCCTCCCGGAGAGCCCCTCATTCCAGATGATGGCTTGTTTCACCAGAAGATTCTGAAGAGACTCTCCGATGATAACCTGAGACCCTTGTTCCCACCGCCTTTGCAATTCCATACCACTGGTATATCCTTATGGATAACATCATACACTTGTCCTTCATACACTCTTTCCCTGTTGTTCTTGTTATTACAAGGTAAATGTTTTCCTACATTCCAGGAATCCATTTGTCGTGGGAACGAACACCTATGGGGCCGGCGGACCGGGCCCCTTTCGGTTCGGCGGGGGGCGGAGGTCGCACGAAGAGCGGATCGAGGCGAAGCACACGAGCGATTTACCCAGCTTCGGAGCTCTCCAGAGAGATAATACTCCTATTGCTGCTTTGTGGTTTGTATTGTGTTCTTGCTCGGGAGCGCTGAATGCTACAGTACACTCTAGCTACTAACGAGACCGAGCTTGAGTGTATTCTGGCTTCGAACCCTTCGAACCCCTTTCTACGTTGCACATGGGCCTCCTTTTATATGCTCAAGGGGTCACCGACAGGTGGCAACACAGGCAAGGGTAGAAATGGAAAGAGTTGCGGTTGGTACAACTACCTGAACACTGTATCCTACCTAACCCTGACGGCAGGGGACAAGGGCATTAAATGCCCGTCTGTGTCGCCCAAACAGTGCAGAAAAGGGACCGTCAGGGGCGCCACCACTCGCCACGATGGCAATCTTGTCAGCTACGCTTGCCACCTCGCACCGCTGGCTGCACAGCCTCTTGCCACGCGCACCTGGAAAGTCCTCAGGGCGACACGTTGGTGGGTGTGCTGGAGCGCGGGTACAGAGTGGTAGCTTGCCGCGGCAAGCGCCTTGCCACGGTCGTTGTCTTGTCGCGTCCGGAAGCTTGTCGCTCACCGGGCCTTGCCGGGATGCGTGGCGCGTCGCGGCAAGTTCCTTGATATGCCTTGGTTATCTTCCCGCAAGCTCCTCTTGCCGGGGTCTTGTCGCCTTGGCTTAAACACTTTGTTCTTGAATGGCTCCAAAGGAACCATGGAGGACCTTGGCGGTCGCCGGACAAGCCTTGCCGTGGGGTGCTGCGACTGCCCGTGCACAAGTTCGGGATACTAGGGTACCCCTACTCTAGTACACCGATAGGAGCCCCCAGGCCTGGGCCACACACGGTGCCGAGCGCTGTTGGGCCAGGCCCAAAACAGTGCACGGGCATGCGCGGCCTGGTTTACGCCGTATCTTACTCCGTATCCACCGCGCTCTCCCCTAACGGCACGCGTTGAATGCGGCATCGTGGGAGAGATCGTGGGTGGTTCTTTATTCGGAAAAGCGGAACGTCCGCCCCGTCCCTCTTTATAAGCAGGGGAAATAGGGGCAGTTTGCCCATCTCGCCAGTTGCTGTTCCCAATCTCAGAAATCTCCGCCGCTCCCCCCTTTCTCCAAAGCCGAAAGAGAGCAGCGCTCCGCCCCCCATCACCACCGGCGCCACCAACGCCGTCGATCTCCCCTACCACCTCCGCTATGGCTCCGAAAACCGGGAAGGCCGCGAAGTCGGCCGAGGCGCTGAGCTCGAGGCGCTGCAAAAGGAGCGGGCAATCTTCCTCCCCGAGCTCGCCGCGAAGGAGCTGAGGGAGTGGTACTACCTCTTCTGGTCGACGGAGACGCGAGCGCATCCGCGCACGAAGGTACTCTCCGCCGCCGCTTCCAAAAGGGCTCCGAACGGATATCCCTTCTTCGCACTGTTCTTCTACTGCGGGCTCTGCCCGCCTTTCTCTGAATTCTTCTGCGACATCATGAACACCTACGGGTTCCACCTCCTTGATTTCACCCCAATGCTGTTCTGACCATGGCAGTTTTTGCACATCTCTGCGAAAACTTTGTCGGAGTCCACCCAAACATAGCTCTTTTCCGCCACTTCTTTATGCCCCGGGTTGAGACAGGGGAGCCCCTATCCGGCGGAATCGCCTGGATCTCGAGAGCCGGCAAGAAGGAGGCCTATCTGGAGGGGGAGCTCCACAACAAATGGGAGGAGTGGAGAGCAGATTGGTGCTGGATCATCGAGGAGAACCCGCAGCCATTTACTGCCCAACGCCAAGCCCCAGCAGTGCGTGGCAACGATTGGAGCAGCGTGGCCCCAGAAGACGATAGGTTGAAGATTGCCGTCACCCGGATCCTGCGCCTTAGGCTTGCCGGGCTCACTGTAGACGCTGTTGGCGCAGATTTTCTTCGCCGCCGTATCGCCCCCCTGCAGGAGAGGAGGAGACCCACCTGGGAGTTCGGAGGTCCGGCAGACATCATGAGGCTGCGCCCGGGCCTCAACTTCAACTTCACCGTCCTGGAACTGGATGCGATGCTCAAGGAGCTGTTCAAGCACGACCTTCAACATCCCGAATGGTTCAGGCTGCCGAAGGGCGTCGTCCCGTTGTGCAACAATTCCTCGCTCGATCGCATCCGTGCAATGATGCCTTTGTGCAATTCGCATGGAATTGTTCCAACCTGGCAAGAGCCTGCAGACGACGTTGTGCAGGAGTTCTTCGACGGCCTGGTGGAGGTGGTGGTCCGCTCCGATGAACAGAATAGCCTCACCCGCGATACCACCGATGCGGAGATGCGGCGCATCGCCACTAGGGCGGAAGAGGCGGCGGCAGCCGCTGCCGCGGGTGAGTTTGGATTCACCATGGAGGAGGCAGAGGCAGCAGAGGCGACAAGCCTTGCCGATCGAGATGAGCTTGCCGGAGAGCTTGCCGGCGAGGGAGAGCTTGCCGAGCCTGAAGCTGAGTCGAGCGAGCCCGCCGAGGGTGCGAGCGGCCCGCCATCTTCAAGCAGCTTGCCGCAAGCAGAGCCCCCAGCGCAGCCCCCAGCTCCACCAAGAAGGCGCCTCCGCAAGGCCGGGGATGTAGCAGGGCGGCAGACGAGTCAACAGCCGTCGCGCCGCGGGACACGCTCCACCGCGACAAGCACTGTTGCCGCGGGAGTGCCTCACGCCGCTACGACAACTGGAGCGGGGTCCTCCCGGACCGCCACTTCTGATCCTGCCACTGCCCCCGCCAAGCGGTCAAGGGAAACCACTCCTCCGCCTCGTCGCGCCGGAGGTGGGCCAGACTTCGACCTCTCCGCACTCAGCTCCGACGAGGAAGAAGAAGAGTAAGATTCTTTGCTGTATTTGTAGTTCTTCAATTCTTGATGTTTTTGTCTTGTATCTGATTTGCTTTACTCTGATCTCATTCCTTTTCAGGACCCTAGCCCAGAGAGCGGCGAAGAGAGCCAAGGCTCCGGTGATTATCATCGAGGACGAGCCCATCATGACAAAGCAGGGGCGCGCCTGAGACCACCTTGCTACGACCTGCAATCATTCTCAGCAGCCCCCAGCGCAGCCCCCAGCGTAAGTACACGGTTTTACTTCCCGCTGTTAGGAGCGCATGGGTGCTCTTTCTTTGCTGATATCTGATTGTTTGTTTGTGTAGGAGCAGAGCAGCCTCGCCAGGAGCACCCGGAAACCGCCCCCGAGAAGCTATCTGCTTCGACTACACCGCCAAGGGAGGATTCCCTGGCAAGGGAGCGTTCTCCGGCAAGGGAGAAGTCTCCGGCAAGGGACAGTTCTCCGACAAGGGACGGCACCAGCGACTCCCCGGTGGTGGAGCCCATGACTGTAGAGCCCAGCACAGGTAATCCTCTTGCTTGAAAACATCCCTTGGGTTCTTCTTTTTCTGATTTTCTTTTTGGATATTTGCTTGACTTTTCTCCCTCTTCCAGCCGTCAGATCCATCTTTCATGGAGCCGATGGAGATCGAGGCCACCGGCGAGGAGAACGCGCGCGGCAACACCAACGACGCCACTGCCACCGAAGGAGAAGCTGGCGCTGAGGATCCCGCCGGCGAAGAGGCCGCCAAAGCTGCCGCCGCAGGAGCTGGCGAGGGATCTGGTGATCGCACTAACGACCCTGGGGCCGCAGGAGCACAAGGCGCTACACCGACCGCCCATCCCTCCGCCGCCGCCGCGGCGTCAGGCTCCGAAGAGCCCCAGCCCGGCGCCTACTTGAAGGCTGGCGATGGCATCTTCATCAAGCTCCCCTGGGCGTCAAGCTCCAGGGCGCCGGTCGAAGGAGAAACCTTTGATGGAGAGGTGCTTGCCTCCACTGGGCTGACGCTGGTTGATGCGCCGAGCAGTAGCAACGGCGAATCCGAGGAGGAGCAGCTGCTGCGGAAGCTGGTGTCACTCTACCGCGCCCGACAAGCCAAGGTGGAATCCCGGGAAGCGCTTGTCGCGCAGGAGGGAGTGGATATTGAGAAGCATGCGGAGGAGCTCTGGAGTCGCAATCAGGAAGCCCTCCGGTCTATTGCAGAGGAGCGGGCGCAGCTCGTCGAGGCGCGGAAAGCCTTCCTTCTCGAGAAGGCTGAAGCTGAAGAGCAACAGCAGCTTGCCGCCGAGGAGCTGTTTGCACGGGAAGGTGAGTTGGCGCAGCGGAAGGTCAATCTTGACAGCCATGAGGAGGAGCTTGCCGCGCGAGAGCAAACATTTGGTGGGGCCCTCAAGGAGGCAAAGGATGCTGCCGCAGCTGCTAAGGCCGCCAAGAAGGGGCTGGAGACGAAGGTGGCGCAGCTAGAGGCCGACCTCAAGGCGAGGGATGAAGAGCTTGCCGCGCTCAAGCGTGAGCGCGAGAAGGACGCCCACGCCCACGGTGAGCTGCAGGGTCGTCTCGTCGAGAAGGGCAAGGAGCTGAGCGCCGCCAAGGACTCCAACGCTGATTTTGAGTTGAAGCTAGCTACTTTGACCAAGACGCTGGACGGCGCCAGGGAGCAGGAGTTGGCCTTGAAGAAGGAGATCAAGGCCAACGAGGAGCTACTGGCAAGTGCTGCCGCCACCCAGAACACCTTCAGGGAAAATTTGGAGCACTAGACGGAGGGTCTCGTGGATGTTGCCGCAGACATCGACAAGGAGCTAGCGCAGCTAGGGATGGAGGATTTCGGGTACTCCTCCGATGAGAACCTCCAACCCAGCGCCAAGCTCACTTTGTTCTTCAAAGGCGTGGCAACGGCCCTCCAGAGACTCCAGGAAAGGATCCCAAAGCAGCTGGCCGACGAGTCGCGCGCGATCTGCGCGAGAGTTCTTCAAAAGGTGCTGGTGAAGGTGGCCTTCCGCAACCCGGTCCTCAACCTCACCAATGTCCTCAAGAAGCTGCCGGCGGATGCTGATCTGGAAGCGCTCAAGGCCCTTGTCGCACCCATTGTGGACAAGGTGAACGAGTTCAAGAGGGTTGATGGCGATCGCGTAGATTAGGCCGCCAGTTTTCTTCTTTTCTTGTCGCTGCTAGTCATGTTACGAGAACAATCTATTAGAGCTACGACAAGCTATCTTGTAATATAACTTTTATTTTGGGCATCGATTGCTATGTTATTTCCTTTACTTGATTCCTTCCTTTGTATGTTTTTGCCCTACGCTTTTTAGAAAACTTGCCGGCGCAGGCACCTTTGCCGCGAGCGCTGAGTGCGGAACGTCAGCAGCCTGCTGGCGGTGCCGCTACCAACAAGAAACCTTGTCGCAACTAGTCGCAGCTCACTTAAGTTGTTGAGCGGACTCGAAACAAAGTAAGGGCGCAACTAGCTATGAGTTGGTTCCTCCGCGCACAGGTTTTCCATACAAAGCACGGTCGTTCGAGGAAGATAGCTTAAAAATTTTAAAACTGATTGCTCAAACTTTGGCAACTTAGCTTTTCTGTCGTTTGCTTCCCGGTAAGGCAAAACTTCCTTGAACGACGCCTGGTCCACACCATTATCTTCTCCTTTCCCCCGGCAAACTTGTGGGCGAGGGAACCTTCCTTTCTTTGAGAAAGAGAAAGAAGAGAAAATAAGGATATGGAGCCTTACGGCTCGTTATTGCTTACCGGGGGTAGGTGCTGCACAAAGTGTCAGATAACACATGCAAAAAATAGGAAGCATGAAATCGACAAGATGTGCGGAGCATATGAGCTTTATTTATGCACGGGGTCCGCGCCCGGCTTTGTACAAAGGATTACATGCAACAGCGGCAAGACTTGTACAAAAGGTGGTTGCTAGAACAGGTTCCGGCAACCGCGCCTTCTGAGTAAAACTTACGAAGATGCTCAATGTTCCAGAGTTGCTCACCGAAAGCCATCTTCGGTCTCAAATGGACAGCGCCAGGCCTAGTGACTCGTTTCACCCGGTAAGGGCCTTCCCACTTCGGCGTCAACTTGTTGGAATTCTTGGTGGGCTGAACACGCCGAAGAACAAGGTCGCCTTCCTCGAGACTTCTGGCATTAACTTTGCGGCTATGGTAGCGGCGCAAAGCTTGCTGGTATTGAGCAGCTCGTACAGCAGCCTGAAGACGGTCCTCCTCAAGGAGCAGCACGTCATCTTGTCGCAGCTGCTCTTGCTCAAGCTCATCATAAGCGAGCACTCGAGGTGACCCGTATACGAGTTCCGTGGGGAGAACTGCCTCTGCTCCATAGACTAGAGCGAAAGGTGTCTGGCCAGTGGCTCGATTTGGCATCGTCCTGATCGACCAAAGAACCACCGGCAGCTCCTCAATCCAGTTCTTTCCACACTTGCGCAGCCTGTCGAAAGTCCTGGTCTTGAGCCCGCGCAGCACTTCAGCATTTGCCCTCTCCGCTTGACCGTTGCTTCTCGGATGAGCAACAGAAGCGAAGCAGACCTTGGCGCCAAGATCTTGGACGTACTGCATGAAGGTGCGGCTCGTGAATTGCGTGCCGTTGTCGGTGATGATCCTGTTAGGGATCCCGAAGCGACAAACAATCGACCTGAAGAACTTGACTGCTGACTGTGCTGTCACCTTCCTCACTGCTTCCACTTCCGGCCACTTTGTGAACTTGTCGATTGCAACGTACAAGTACTCAAAGCCCCCGACAGCTCGGGGAAAGGGGCCGAGGATGTCGAGCCCCTAGACCAAAAATGGCCAAGATAAAGGGATCGTCTGGAGAGCTTGAGCTGGCTGGTGTATCTGCTTGGAATGGAACTGGCACGCTTCACACTTTGTTACTTGTGCAGTTGCATCCTGGAGGGCTGTCGGCCAAAAGAAACCTTGCCGGAATGCTTTGCCGGCAAGTGCTCTTGCGCCAATGTGGTGACCACATATGCCTCCATGTATCTCTGCCAACAGCCTTTGTCCATCTTCCCGGTGAATACACTTCAATTTCACACCGTTGAGTCTTCTTCTGTACAGTGTGTTGTCGACAAACTGGTACATACTTGACTGCCGGGCTCCTCTTTCCGCTTCTTCTTGCTCTTCGGGAAGTTCTCCTGTCTGAAGGAAAAGGACAATCTGCTGTGCCCATGCTGGAGCTTGCGGCTCGACAACAAGGACTAAAGGCACATATGCTGCTGCGGGAACATCCGCTTCTACGGCGAGAACCTGCGGCTCAGCCGGAGCTTGATGTTCCCCGGCAAGCTTGCCGGAGCAAAACTTGCCGGGAGCGTCTGCTTCAACGGGACAAACCCTAGGGCTTGCCGGAGCAGACTGCTCCTCAGCACCCTTGGTGTTGATCTTGGGGACCTTCTTGGCGGCGGCTTCGGGGAGCTCCGCCGGGAAATAGTCACCAGAAATCAACTTCATCTTCTTGCTCTGTCTGGTCGATGGCGTTACAGACGGTTGAGTCAATTTGAGCACAAAGATCCCTAGTTCCACATGTAACTTAAGTGCGGGGCACTTTGACAGGCCATCGACAATGTCGTTCTGAGCTCTCGGAACATGTTCCATCTGTAGGCCGTCAAAGTGCTCTTCTAACTTTCTCACTTCGTCGACGTAGGCTTCCATCAACGGACTCTGATAATTCTTGTTCACTTGGCGGACGACAAGCTGTGAGTCACCCCTGACAATGAGCTTCTTGATCCCAAGGTCTGCCGCGATCCTGAGACCGGCAAGCAAACCTTCATACTCTGTGGTATTGTTTGTCGCTTGCTCCTTGGGAAAGTGCATCCGACTACGATTTGAGGTGCTCCCGGTGGGTGCGATAAGCAGCACGCCAAGACCGGCGCCTTTGCAGTGAGAAGGCACCATCAAAGTATAGCAGCCACTCTTTGCTCGCTTCCTTGGCGGGATGCTCGCTCGAATTTCTTCATCCGTGTTGGCGCCCATTCTGCTATGAATTCTGCCAATGCTCGCTCGATAGTTGAAGTACTCTCAAACTTGAGGCCAAACCTTGATAGTTCCAAAGGCCCACCGACAATCCTACCTATTGCTTCTGGATTCTGCAGTATCCTCTTCAGCGGAAAACGAGTGACAACTGTGATCTCATGTGCTTGGAAGTAATGGCGCAGCTTTTTCGAGGCCATGAGAAGGCCGAAAAGCAACTTCTGCACACCAGAGTACCTTGACCTAGCCCCCTGCAGAAGGGAACTGACAAAGTAAACTGGGCGCTGCACCATTTTCTTCTGTATCTCCTTATGCACCTGCGCAGATCCATCTTTGTCGGGACCAGAGCTTGTCGGTGAAGCCCCCTGCTTGTCGCTGGATGCATCTGCCGTGGTTGCTGGCTCATCATCCGCCTCCCTCTCCGCTACTAACGCAGCACTAACCACTTGATTGGTTGCCGCTATATACAGCAGCAACTTCTCTTGTGGCTTAGGTGCGACAAGTATTGGAGTGGAGGACAGGTATCTCTTCAAGTCCTGCAGCGCAGCCTCCGCCTCCGAAGTCCATTTCATTGGACCTGCCTTTTTCAATATTTTGAAAAATGGCAGGGCGCGCTTAGCAGACTTAGAGATAAACCTGCTGAGAGCAGCCACGCAACCGGCAAGCCTTCGTACATCCTTGACGCGCTTTGGTGCTTCAATCTGGTCAATGGCCTTGATCTTGTCGGGATTGGCTTCAATTCCCCGCTGAGACACGAAGAACCCGAGAAGCTTGCCGGAGGGACTCCAAACACACACTTCTCGGGGTTCAGCTTGAGGTTGATCTTGCGCAGATTTGCAAAGGTTTCATCTAAATCTTGAATCAGAGTTGCCTTGTCCTTGCTCTTGACCACTATGTCATCCATGTAGGCTTCTACATTTCTGTGTATTTGTGGCTCAAAAGCGTCATGGACTACCCTTGCAAATGTTGAACCAGCATTCTTCAAACCAAAGGGCATCCGTACGAAACAGTAGGTGCCACATGGAGTGATGAATGTGGTCTTCTCCTCATCCTCTTCTGCCATGAAGATCTGATGATATCCTGAATATGCGTCAAGAAATGAAAGCAAATCACATCCGGCCGTGGAGTCAACAATCTGGTCAATGCGCGGCAAGGGAAATGGGTCTTTGGGACAAGCTTTATTAACATCGGTAAAGTCGATACAAAGCCTCCATTTCCCGTTTGCCTTGCGCACGACTACAGGATTGGCCAACCACGTAGGATGGAGCACTCCTCTGACAAGGTCTGCTGCTTCCAACTTCTTGATTTCTTCTGCAATGAATTCTTCGCGCTCCACTGCTTGTTTCCGGACTTTCTGCTTGGTGGGCCGCGCATGAGGACAGACGGCAAGATGGTGCTCGATTACTTTCCTGGGAACACCGGGGATGTCAAACGGTTGCCATGCAAACACATCGGCGTTCACCCGCAGGAAAGCAACGAGCGCGCTTTCCTATTTAGGGTCGAGAGTGGCACTGATGGTGAAGGTACCACCAGTGCCGTCCTCCTTGGCGGGCACCTTCTTGGTCTCTGGCGGGCTGCCATTGCCTTCTTACACTTGCCGGTGGAGCTTGATGGTGCGTCCTCGACGGTAGCGCAGCACTCCGAAGAGGTGCGCTTGCCGGAGTGGGCATCAGAACTCTTGTCGGACTTGGTCTTCTTCTTCTCTCCGGGAGCTTCAGCGGCAAGTGACTTGCGTTCAGCTGCGGCTGTTGCTTCCCGGTAAATCTCGGCGCAGATAAGAGCATCCTTCTTGTCGCCAGGGACAGAGATGACACTTATCGGGCCTGGCATCTTCAGTACATTGTATGCATAGTGAGAGGCTGCCATGAATTTGGCGAGCGCTGGACGGCCAAGTATCCCATTGTAAGGCAATGGAAAATCAGCAACGTCAAAAGTGACCCTCTCAGTCCTGAAGTTCAGCTCGCTGACAAATGTCACCGGCAACGTGATCTTTCCTTCGCTTGCTCCTTCCCGGATTGATTCCTTGAATGTGCCGCCTCTTCGAGCTCGCCGTCGGGATCCGGAGTTTCGAGTACCGCGGAGGAGATCAGGTTCAAGCCGCCCCGCCACAACTAGAATCTTAGTGACCTTGAGGTTGCGGATAGTTGGTGAGACCAACATCGGCAAGCACCCGACCGCAGTTATGCGATCAGGGTGGTCCTCAATATCGAAGATGATAGGCGTGCTGGACCATTTCGGAGGCTTGCGTGACTCGACGGGTGGTTCTGCCGCATTGACTTCCCGCACCCACTGCTTGAGCTGGCGGTGTGAAGTATGCAGAGAAGCACCGCCGTCAACGCACAGGACCTCTATGGCTTTCTGAAACTCCTGCTCATCGGCCTCGTCATCATCCATATCTTCATTGTCGTCGTCATCTTCATCCTTGTCGCGGCCGCGGGGAGGTCTGTCTCCTTGCCATTGCTTGGCCTTGCAAGGCGTCCTCCCCGGCGGGCGCTTCTTGCCGGATCCTCCAATACCTTCTTGGGCCTTCTCCTTGTCGCGTCGCTCGTACTCAGCCTTTTGCTGCTCGACAAGCTGCTCGACCTTCTTGCAGCTCTGGAGATCATGGCCCTTGGTGTGGTGGATCTTGCAGTACTGCTTGCCGGAGCCATCCTGCTTGTCGGCGGCCGCCACAGCTTCGGCTTCCTTGGCGCCTCCTCCATTGCCGGACTGCTCAACGACTAGCACATCTTTGCCCTTCTTTTTCCTGTTGTTCCGCCGCCGGTTTTTCCTTGCCGGGGCAGCATCGTTGTTGTCAGATCCTCCTGCTCCTGCATTCTCTCCGGGGAGTTTCCTCCCTTCCTCAGCACGTGCACACTTGTCGTCCAGGGCATATAGCTCACTGACGTCTCTGATCTTGCACATCGCCATCTCCTCCCGCATCCTGCGGTTCCGCATGTTCTGATGGAACGCGCTGATGACCGCGGCAGGGTGGACATCTGGGATGTTGCGCTGTACTTGGCTGAATCTCTGAATGTACTTGCGTTAGGGCTCCTTCCTTCGGGCGGCAGATGAAGATCGCTTCTTGGCCATGAGGCTTGTGGCATCAGAAAGGCACCGACAAACCGATGGCACAGTGTCTGCCCAGAGGATATGGAGTTGTCCGCAAGTGCATGAGCCAGACTCGACATTGGGCTTGAGCACCAGCGGAAGTAGTTGGCAGGATCTTGTCGCCCCGCCCCCGCAGCTTGCACCGTGATGGTGTAGATGCCGAGGAACTCCGACGGATGCAACTTGCCGTCGTCGTTCTCTGCACGCGTCGCTTGAAATTCTTTGTGCTGGGCCACTGGACTTGCCGCAGCTCACGAGTGAACGCAGGGCAACCTACCGCGTACGGCAAGTCGCCTGGTTCCCCTGGCGCATGCATGTCGACGGTGGGCCCAGCGCGCTGGTCCGATTGACGCCGCGCTTGTCTTCGACGCTCGATACGAGTACCAGCGTCTTCTTGCTGTCGTTCGTGAAGAACTTGGTGCTGATCGCGACGAGCTCGTGGATCTGACAACGCGGTGGAGTCGGTGTCCAGGTTGACCCGGCGAGTCGGCAATCTTGGCCTTCGGGGCGGAGAGTGCACGGTGGTTGCACCCCCACCGGTTTTGTCGCCATCGGCTCGCGCCTGGCAATCTTGCAGCGGCTGCGGTGCACTCGGCTGCCGTGGGGTGTCGCCGTTGGCGAAGCCGATGAGACTCTGAATGGTGGCCCTCCATTCGTCAATCTTGTCGGTCGTTGGAGGGTAATCCAGGAGCAGTTGAGCTCGTGCCAAAGCTTCTTCCGAAGTTTTGGGTGGCGGTGGCGAACGGTGCGAGGAGCGGGATATGCTCGGACTTCTAACCACGTTAGAAGGAGCAGTATCCCGTCTGGGCGACCGTGTCTTGCTCGTACCAGCATGTTGGCGCGCATGCTGGTCTTGAGCATCTCGAGATCCACCAGCTCGATCTCGGTCCAACGAATGTATGGTACCACGAGTACCATGACGCTGTCGGTCCCGCGCCTCCTGAGATGGGCGCGGTGCGTGTACGGACGCCGAGGTCTGTGTAGCCTTGTCCTTGGACCTGGCAGCACCGTGAGCTCCCTCGTCGACGCCCGTTCTTCCGCCGGCCTCTACCCCGCCACCCGTTTGCTCCGGTGGCGGTGGGATCGACGTGGACGCAGCAGCCACCTCCGAAGTCTTCTTCTTCGGTGGCATGTCGATGAAGATGATGAAGAAGATGAAGATCTAGCTCGCGTGAATGCGGGATCAGGTTCACACAACCTCGACGCCCCCTACCTGGCGCGCCATAGATGTCGTGGGAACGAACACCTATGGGGCCGGCGGACTGGGCCCCTTTCGGTTCGGCGGGGGGCGGAGGTCGCACGAAGAGCGGATCGAGGCGAAGCACACGAGCGATTTACCCAACTTCGGAGCTCTCCGGAGAGATAATACTCCTACTGCTGCTTTGTGGTTTGTATTGTGTTCTTGCTCGGGAGTGCTGAATGCTACAGTACACTCTAGCTGCCAACGAGACCGAGCGTGAGCGTATTCTGGCTTCGAACCCTTCGAACCCCTCCCTACGTTGCGCATGGGCCTCCTTTTATATGCTCAAGGGGTCACCGACAGGTGGCAACGCAGGCAAGGGTAGAAATGGAAAGACTTGCGGTTGGTACAACTACCTGAACAGTGTATCCTACCTAACCCTGACGGCAGGGGACAAGGGCATTAAATTCCCGTCTGTGTCGCCCAAACAGTGCAGAAAAGGGACCGTCAGGGGCGCCACCGCTCGCCATGATGGCAATCTTGTCGGCGCTGCCACCTCGCACCGCTGGCTGCATCGCTCTTGCCACGCCGCTTTGGAAAGGCCTCAGGGCGACACGTTGGTGGGTGTGCTGGAGCACGGGTACAGAGTGGTAGCTTGCCGCGGCAAGCGCCTTGCCGCGGTCGTTGTCTTGTCGCGTCCGGAAGCTTGTCGCTCACCGGGCCTTGCCGGTATGCATGGCACGTCGTGGCAAGTTCCTTGATATGCCTTGGTTGGCCTTCCCGGCAAGCTCCTCTTGTCGGGGTCTTGTTGCCTTGGCTTAAACACTTTGTTCTTGAATGGCTCCAAAGGAACCACGGAGGACCTTGGCGGTCACCCGGCAAGCCTTGCCGCGGGGCGCTGCGACTGCCCGTGCACAAGTTCAGGATACTAGGGTACCCCTACTCTAGTACACCGACACCATTGTGTCTGCTGCCTTGTAACACCATTTCCGCATGAATACAACTACAGATAATTCCTCACACTTACTGGGGATTCGTTCATCCCCAGTTGTTCATGTGTTTCGAAAAATACTTCATAATAGTATTCAATCTTCCGAGAATTCTCTGCAGCCTATTGCTCTCGAAATCCTTGCCTGCCTGCTTTATGGTTAATCCCATATGTCTAGTAATCCTTATTGACATCTTTTGTCATTGTCATTTTGAGCCTTTGATTCAATATGTATGCGAATTCTCGCAACCATCAGCCGGATCCTAGAATTTATCCTTTCGGCTCAGACGCCGTTCGGACATAAGTTGGTTTTCAGCCAATCAAACCTTAACCAATTGTGCCTCTACGTCTATTCAACCTACCCATCTTTGATCAGGCATCTGCTTATGATCCATCAAATTGGAAATCATCGATCCTTTGTAATTAAGCATCAAATTATTCAGATGTTTTTATAATATGATGTTCGTGCATTCTTTCTTCTTCTGGTGGAGTACCAATACTCACATCAGATCCATTGTGGACCGCCAAATCCTTTGTTGGATCACTATGCGATAGTATCCTTCATATTCAATAACCTTGTGAGTTCTTCCCCTGATACATAATGCCTTTTGGTAAATCATGTCTTATGCCTTTGGAGAATTGTATCCTATGCTTTGTCAACCATACTCTACTTTCAAGCTTGTGTTAATTACTCCTAAAGTTTGTGGTATATGTCCCAAAGATGCCTTGATGGATTGAACCTATGCCTTCCCTAATCTGAGTGAACCCGAAAGGTATGCAGGTTATACCCTATGTGTGCTTTGTCAGATACTTTTCAACACTACAACTTTGAAAACGAGAGGTGGATGAAAGGTTAGGCACTGAAGAAGTGGGAGTCGACCTTGAACTTTGCATTCATGCCCATGGACACGAGGCAGATCTTATCATGGAAGCTTCTCATAAAAATAATTACCCCCTTGTTATAAGTTCATCTTGTATCTGTGGTTTGATCATTTACAAACGTGGTTCCAACCATATTGGTCTCCTTGAATTCCATTTCTTAGACAAGTTAAAGCACTCGTCTTATGTAGATAAATACACCACTTCAACCTTTATTCCGATAATATCACAGAACCATGTACTACCCTATGGTATTTTGATAATATCACAGAACCATGTTTCTTACTATGAGTATTCATCAAGTATTATTTCTCACTGATTCCGATTTTTCCTGGGTTATGAGTTATAGTCACTTGAGAACACCCATAACTAAATTGAGTCCGCACTGCGATTCAACAACTCTTAGAAATCTTCATTACTTACGTGTTTGAACTCGATCATGTTATCCCCAGTCAATTGACTACATCATCATCATCATACTAAAGCTTGACCGTGCTACCTATGTCCTTAATCCCCGGAACACAATCCCGATAGTGCACTAAGCTACCTCGAGCTTTCAACATCATATTGTTTGTCATGAAAGGAAATTTCGATTCTGAGCTAGTAATCCTGTCCGTGGTTCCGATAACCTTTCGCTTCACCATTCCTTTTGCTTGATGTCGCCGCTGATCGATTACATCTTCATGAAACCTCGCGAAAAAATGTGTCATGATCATCGTCATTTTGACTTCTTTTGAGATGTTAATTGAATTCATGATGAGAAATATCATCCTTGCCACTCGATGATTTGTTTTACCATCGACAACATTCTTGCCTTCCCTCCAACACAAACTTGTTCATGTTTTGTGTTTTACCTTGAGTTCCTTGCTGACCAGCTTATGTTCTGTTCTACCTTAGAGTATTACCATCTCTTATGTCAAGAATGTCGTGAGAATTTCACCACCTCTTATAAATTCTTGATACAGTGATGCTTCTCGCCATGACCATTCTTTTCTTGATCCCTGTGTTGTTTCTAATCGGAATACCAACAAGTGAACTCTGTTGTGAGACTTCAGTATTTCTAGCAACCCTATTGCTTTGAAATTAGCGGACAATAATTCCATTTTAGTGTGCTAGTTGCTGAATCACCACTCTGACATTGACCGTGCAACCCAGTCCATATTTCGGGGCACCTTTCAATCATTGTTTTGTTCTGGGTGTCCTCCTCAAGCATACATCATTATATCATTTATTCCCCTTTACCTTATGACCATGTCGATGCTATCTCGAAGCATGACTATGGTATTCCAATCGTCAATAAGAACATTGGATGCACAATGCTAAATTTTTCTTGATCAATTATCCAAACATCATTGTATGGGTAAACCTCATAAATTCCTTGCCCCTTTGTCTAAATGGTTACATACTTGGACCCTATCATGTATACCATGCTCTACTTTTCCTTGGGAAAGATATACTCTTGATACTCGGGTATAAACACATTTCCCTTTCCATTGGTCTATTTAATTTTATAATCACATTTTCCTTTCCATTGTTTAATTTAACCTTTTTGTGATCTATATGATATAAGCAGTAATATTTCCCTGCTTATGTAAACATCTCGGTGTACAACCCTGTCAAGTATAACCCTGTAACTATTGTTGATGAAATTCCGGTAACCATGGTGGACCAGAAGCTTGCCTATTGGTCCGCCTCATCTTAACGAGCAGGAAAATGGTTCTCTTCGTTCCCCGCCCTTGGTACCGATGTTGTTACCGACATGGCTGACAAGCTATCCTCTGGCATGTCCTGCTATCATGACCGTGCAAGATGTCACCGCCCTTCCTACTTTTAACTAACATGGTGGGCCCATAACCCACAGTTTAATAGGATCGAGACCTGACTCTCCTATACACCCCTTTCCAAAGTTATTTCACACGCTTGGCTTCACACTGGTACGCGTTGGTGCTATACAAACAGTTTTTGACCCCTTTCCGCGACGGCATTTGGAACCGTCGCCTAGTGAGTGACGGCGATAGGGGGTCCTTCCCACGCGACCCAGAAACCTTCGGGGATATGCCCTCCTGGCACACACGCTCGGCGAAATGAGGTCGTGTGTGACTGGCAAGCTCTCAAATACGGAAATACGTACAGTAGAGCTAAAAAATACAATTATACATGCGAAATTGTTTCCGGTCGCAAGTACATCCCACACAGTCAGTCCCCACTAAACATTTCCGTTCGTATGTACATCCCACACAGTCGCTCTAAGAAAAATGTTTCCGTTCCCAGGTACATCACACACAATTTTCCCTGTTAAATCATTTGTGATAGCGTTGCCATTGCACACGATATTAACAATTTTATCATTTGCGTTATTGAATGCATCACACATGATGCGTAGAAGAAACTGTGTTGCAAAGGTTGTCCATCACACACAATTTTTATGTGGTAAGCATTTGCGCAAGGTGGCCTAACGCAAACAGTTTTCAAGAGAAGGTCGTCTGTGATTGTTCATTGATCCAACACGGTTTATTCCTAGAAACTGTGTGCGTTGCCTGAGTTCATCGCCCACAGTATTTTCTCAATAACCATTTGCAATAACAAAACCCAATTAGCAGGCTAATTGCCCTATTATTAATAATCCATTTATTAATCTAATTGACATTCATATTAAGCACATAATATATTTGATTTCCATATTAAGGAACAGGATTTCATAATTGAAATACATCAGAGTACAATAGGATATAGCTTCAGCACTCAGCTACCCCATTACACAACTGCACCAGCACCAAGTTTCACATTCAACATGTAGAACCTTTCAAAATTAGCATCATAGACGGTATATAGACAGATGCATCTCATCTGGAAAATTGCTGAAGCAGAAGGCGAATATTGATCCTTCATTCATGTTGAAGGTCTTTGCAACTTTAGGCCAGTGCCTATGGATGATTGACCGTCCGTCCTTCGTCCTCTTCAGAAACACTTCAATATTGAACGGTGGGTGTTGTATGATAACCTTCCCCGCCTTCTGACCATAGAGGTGGTTTGAGAGGTAATCATCAGTGAACTGCTTTGGAAAGGCCTGAAAACAAGGATGTGCATAAATATCTTCTCTATATTGTATGGGGTAAAGGAATAAAAAAAGGCAAGGTATAATAGTTAGTACCATCTTGTAGTGAACTGATGTCTTGTTCATTGTGCTGACAAAGATCTTGTTGTTTTTTGTCGCTAATTTCTTTATCCTAACAATCTTTCCGAGTTTGTTGACTTGATTGATATTCATGGACAACTCATTTCCCCATATGCAAAAAGGGTCAAACAGTGGGTCAAAACCTCTGACAGCAGGACCTACATGTGCAAGACCAAATTGTTAAAAACCTAAATATTAGAATGGTTCCTGCAATTGCACAATAATGTGCTATTAGACAACGGACCATGCACGTGCAGTAATTAAACACCACAACAAATAAACCAAACGTTAACTGAGCACCACATTGCATAATATAACATACTCCTAATAGAAGATCAGACAATTAACCAAACCAAGCATACTTAACAACTTGGAAATATAGCAATTGTATTTGTTTTTCATGTATTTAGTATAGCCAAATTCGATTTATTTCTCACATGGTATACAATAACAGAATGCACCCACAACAATTGTACATCGCTTTACAGAATTGAACCAATCAGTTAACTAGACACCACAACAAATGAACCAAACGTTAACTGAGCACCAAATTGCACAAAATAACATACTCCTAATAGAAGATCAGAGAGTTAAACAAACCAAGCATGCTTAACAACTTGGAAATATAGCAATTGTATTTGTTTCCCATGTATTTAGTACAGCCAAATTCGATTTATTTCTCACATGGTATACAATAACAGAATGCACCCACAACAATTGAACATCGCATTGCAGAATTGAACCAAACAGTTAACCAAACACCACAACAAATGAACCAAACGTTAACTGAGCACCACATTGCACAATATAACATACCCCTAATAGAAGATCAGACAGTTAACCAAACCAAGCATGCTTCACAACTTGAAAAATTGCACCTTGAAGAATTGAATATCACATTTGCAGAATTGAACTGTCAGGACCCCGACTCAATGTCACATCAATCTAGCCTGTAACACCTCATATCACTTTGCAGCCTCACGCACGGTATTCCCACGGGTGTCGCCTTACCTTTGCCCGGAACCGTTTGCGCCTTTTGGCACACGTATATGATAGTGTCGCTAGCATCAATATGATAAGGAGCCCGGGCTGACATGGCTAGTCGTAAACCCAAAGTGGCACAAACTTACAGGACAGCATCCATGACCCAAAGATCGAACGTGTCGGTCATCGGTGAGTGAATCCAGTGCTGTAGCACTGGCTAGCAGACTCCGTGAACCGGGCTGTAGCGGCTAACAGGCTCGGTATTCATCGCGTGACATTTCCGAAGGGACAGACACAGAACGAAGAAGGACACATGCCGCCAGCCTAAGTGTTCGGAGCAAGAGTAAGCTACCATGGCTCGGTGGAAACACTAGGAGACATTTCCGTAAGAGAGGCTACTAAAGATAAACAACTAGATAGTCGATCCCACACATACCAAGCATTTCAATAACATACACACAATATGCTCGATATGTGCAAATACAACATGGCATCACAACATGACTCTGCGACTCAAGTATTTATTCATTAGGCCCGAGGAGCGAGATATTATAAACATGGGTCTCACGACCCAACATTCAGAGCATACAAGTCAAAGCACACGCGAAGCTTAACATGTCCGAGTACGTACATCCACAAATGAAAAAGGCTTAGAAGCGACTATCTACCAGATCTGCCGAGGGCACAAGATCGTAGCTGAGGTATCAAGCTAAACGTCAAGTCCAAGCGAACTACTAGCGAGATCAAGTCTCTTTGCAAAAACATAAAATAGGCAAACGTGAGTACAAATGTACCCAAAGAAGACTTACATCGAACTAACTACATATGCATCATTATCAACAAAGGGGTGGTGGAGTTTAACCGCAGCAAGCCAGCTTTGACTCGGTGGCTAACCTGAACTACGATTTGCAAGTAACTCTTTTGAGGTGGCGCACGAGTCCACATATTCACCATATCAATACACCACTATGGATCCGCTCCGTCTCCCTACGAGAACGCCATCCATAGCACTCACGCTTATCTTGCGTTTTAGAGTATCCACTTTCACTTGTCTATGAACTATGCAAGGGTCCAAGCTTCCATATCCGAGGAATCCGCTATTCAATAGATAATGATAACCCCGCAGGGTGTACTTCTTCACACACGCCTCGCCACTTATCGCCTCAGACACGCCATGTACCTCGGCAACCTTCAAGCGGAAGCTAGGCAAGGAGTCGGCCACGACCTACCTAAACACTCAAGTCTCTCGTCCAGGTTTATCGCCTATTCGGTTCCATCCGCAAGGAGATCCGCCGGGTGTCGCCACGGCCCCAAACGATGTGTGCAGGGTTCCCGAGCCCACCATCCGGTGCCACTCGGTACACCAGGCCACGTGTGCCTAGTCTGTCCCAAGCCCACCCTGCCGGGTGCCACTTGGTAGAAAAATAGCACTACCTACAAACACCAGAAACTAGTTGCAACTCCTGGACAGAGAACAAGGGTGATTAAGAAGCCGAGAGGGGTCGAGTTACCGGAACCCAATGTGTGGTAGTAACTGTTCATGGATCACAAACACAGAACTCAGTTCCTGAGGACGGCTGCAATGAGACAACCCACCATGTACTCCTACATGGCCTCTCACCGCTACCTTTACCAAATCGTGTTCACACACTTAGCTCACACACAGTAGGACATGTTCACACGCCTCTGATTCATTCCCGATGAATCAGACTAGACTCAACTCTAAGCAATAGCAGGCATGACAAACAAGCATGAATGAGTAGGCACATAAGGGCTCAAACAACTCCTACTCATGCTAGTGGGTTTCATCTATTTACTGTGGCAAAGACAGGTCATGCAAACGATAAAGGGGTTCAGCTACCGCAGCATGTAACAGATGAATCGTTGTTGTCCTAATGCAGTAAAAGAGAGCTGGAGCGAGAGAGTGGGATTATATCGGAATGAACAAGGGGGTTTTGCTTGCCTGGCACTTCTGAAGATATTATAGTTCTTCATCGGTGTCATCGAACTCGTCGTCGGAACCACGTCTATCGAGAGGGGACAAACACCGGTAACTGAGAAAGAACACAATTAATGCAATGCTACAATATGATGCATGATCATGACATGGCAATATGCTGTGATTTGAGCTAATGCACCTAGCTATGATTTAAATGAAGTTGGTTTGAACACATGATTCAAATTCCAACTCCATATATGATTATTTAAATGCCCTTTATTTGTTTTGTCCAAAACAGAGGACAAACATTGTTCAAACATGCATGGAAATGGTACAGATGGATTCCTTGAATTTTTCTGATAATTTTTCATATATAACTTGTTTAATTTGGAGTTACGGTTGAATTACTATGAATTTTAGAAGTTTAGAACATTTTCTGGAATTTCCGGTATAAAAATAAATCCAGAAAATACTTATTGCGTCAGCATTGCGTCACTATGACGTCAGCAGGTCAACAGACGCTGCTGCTGGTCAAACCTGACCAGTGGGGTCCACTGGTCAGTGACTGGGGGCTGGTTAGTGCCGCTGACCTGTGGGCCCAGTCAACGGCCACGTCAGTGGGTCAACTCAGGCATGTGGGTCCCGCTGTGTTTTAAACTAACCTAAACAGAACAAAACTGGGAATAATTAGGGCGCGGGGCCCATGCGTCAGTGGCCCGGGGGGTTGGTTAGTGGTGTGTTTAGGCCCTAATCACGGCCACGGGGCAAGGGGACGGCGGTGGTCGCGGTGGCTGCAAGCGGCGACGACAAGAACCTTCGGTTCTTGTGAGAGAGGGTTAGAGGAGGGGGAGGAGAGTAACGGGAGAGGCGAGAGGGGTCCAGCGGCGACGAGGGAAGGATCGGGGCTCCTAGGTGGAAGCAGGAGGTGGAGGCTCGGGCACGGCCACGTCGACACGCCTCGCCAAGAGGCGAGGTTGAAGACAGCGGTGCCTGGTGGGCTGGGCCGCCAAGTGGATTGGCTGTGGGCTGGGCAAAGACAGTGAGCCGCAGGGTTTAGGTAAGTTTCATCTCTTTTATTTCTTCTGTTTTGTTTTCTTTTTTTACTTTGCCACTGTTTTCAAATTTAAACAAATTCAAAACAGTGCCAAATATCCTCTGGATAATTTATGTTGCTAGAAGGACTTTTCCAACAGCACATAAAATGTTTCAGGGTATTTGGAAATATATTATATACAAGCTATGAATATAATTCCAAATGCAAATAAAATAATGATTTAAATTCAGTGCCCAAAATATTCCTCAAAATGCTCATTATTTTTGGTTTGGTGCAAAAACCTTTCCCAAATATAACCAACATTATTTAAGGCCATTTTGGAAACACCAATGCAATTTCCGTGGTTCTTTTGCCCTGCTTTTAATTAAAGTTTTGAGGCTTCAACATTCCTCAATTCATGTTTCAGAAATTTAAATATGATGCCTGGATGAAGATGCAACTATTTACAAACAATATTCTAGGGCTGTGACAACTCACCCCCACTAAACAAAAATCTCGTCCCGAGATTCAAGACGTGAGGTAAGAAGACAGAGGGGACACAAAGCTAGCACAATCTTCATGATCCAGGTTGCACTTCATAAGAACCTTGATTCGATCATCATCTTGTCTCGATGTCTTGCTTTGAGAACTCCAACTAACATGACAACGAGAAGGAAATAAAGACTCTGGAAGGATCGATCTTCTCGAAGGTTGAACAACTCAGGATCAACTCATGGAATGAGACATTGAAACATCTCTCGAGCTGAGACATGAAGCATACATCTGAAGGAATGGAGTGAGATAGATGACGAGGGTTCACTAGGTAGACAATAATTCTACACTTAGGAGGGTGGTGAATGGTTGTCAACGTAGCGAGGAGTTGAGTTGCCATGATACCATAACGATGCACCTTAGGGAAGGTGACTCGTAGAAATATCCCCTTAAGTGGCAAAAGGAATTACTTTTGATCCAAGATCATTGAAACTCTTCATACCAGCCTAAGGCAATTTACAATGATCGTTTGAAAGAATTCAAAAGAATGGCACACTCGGTTTGGAAGGGAAACTATGGTTATCGAACAGCTCGGCAAATGGAAGGCACATTCCAATTGATACCAAGGATATAACCTAGTGACTGAGTGTGCCCTCAAGAACTTGAGCATTTCCATACTCATCAAGGTTTTACCAACATCCATGTCAAGGATCCTGGCAACACAACATACTACCATGATGAATAGTGATGGACAATGCGGATAGAAAGGAAGATAACACCTTCTCAGATTTCACCTTAGCGAGGCCAAGGGATCAAAATCTGGATGATCGACCGAGAGACATTTAGCACTCCGCTTCTAATGTTCTCCTTGATGTGCTAGCGTATCCCATTCATTGAAATGGTTTGGTAACTAGAACATCAAGTAAAAGGTCGGACTTCTGAAGCACAAGAATCCATAAGGAATAACTATGGAGTAAGTTCTATGAAATCCTCATGGAGAAAATGGACAAATTGCCCAATCAAGATACTATAGTGATAGATCCTCCGACTAGGTGCGCCGGCGTAACATCAACCTGCGGGACCTACATCATAGATCCTGGAAAGGTTCCAACCATCATATCTGCCTGAGATTCAGATCTGGTTAGTAACAGAATATTTCAGACATCATGTCTGGGAAAGAAAATTTGCAACACAAACCGACGAGATGACGTTGCGGAATTCTCGGGAAATGAACTACGATAGCAAGCTCCAAAACATGAGCTGGTTCTGCTACAAACCTGTGAACACGTTGTCCAAGACAAGCATGACCACATAGTAGTCTTATAATAAAACACTAGCGAGTTCAGGAGGGGAACCATCATCGAGGATATCGAAGTCCTTGCATAAGTCTTGCTCTTAAGAACAAACTTCTTCTCCTTGAACAAATCAATCAGTGGCTTGGTGTGCTACGGAATACATATGGAGTGGAGGTAATTAATCTACCAAACCATAGTATACTTTGCACATGTGTGACTAACTTGGGATGATTCCAAGGAAGCAACATTGACTTTATTGAATTCACGGTGGCAACTTACATTAAATGCACGTGAATCTGAGGAAGTCACTTCTTACATCCAAACATATGCTTCATGAACTAGCATGAAGAAATGCTTTATAAAGTTTCCAATACTAGCTTGATGTTCAACACGAATCATGGAGGAGACAAAATGCTGCTGATGGGTTCAACAACAACTCATCAGAATTCCCATGGAGATGGAATTCCATAACTATGTGAACAAGGTGATAGTATTGGTCAGACCCAAAAGATATAATGGTGTATGCTCGAGGAAAATCCACGAGTAAGACAGCATTACGAACATCGTTGGTTCTGATTTGATTTGATGATAGCCCATGCTCAAATCAAAGGTTTGGGGTAAGACAATAAATCCAACAACTGACCACGGGGATCAATCAATGAAGATATCATATTTCTTCAACACACACACACACACAAAGATATCCCTTTGGAATGAACTGAGTCGGACAAGCTTTCATCTTCCAACTCTCCAAGTTGCTGTTTAGCTTAACCAACCAGCTCAGGGGTATCCAACAAGGATTCTTGGAGAAAGGATGGTTTCGAAAACCAACTTGATCACGAGCTCAACATAGCGGTCAGGTGACATCCAGGTGATACCTCTGAGAAGACATTCGGAGAATCACGAACCACCGATATGTTACTAAGCTCGGGAACAATCTTGCTTTTCAGGGCAAGATGATATGATCAAAAGAGTGAGGGATTGGCACAATCCTAACTCATTGATCGAAGGGTGCACTGGAAATAGGGACTAGGTAGCACGATCAGTCTTAGAATGATAATTCAATAACTAGCACGCTAAGAATGAGAGTATTGTCCATTAAATACCAAGCAACCAGTTGCTAGGAGTATTGATTTCACACATCATAGTTCACCTGTCGGCATTCCGGTTGCAACAACACGGGAACCGAGAAATGAAAATGATGGCGAGAAGTATCACTGTGTCAAGAATTCATAAGAGGTGGTGCAATTTTCATGACATTCTTGATATAAAGATGGTAACACTCCAAGATAGAGCAGAACAAAAGCTGGATTGCAGTTGATCCGCGGAACACAACTGCTTTGACCCAATCCTGGAAATGGATAAGGTACTGGAGTTTGTTTCTCCTATTCATTCTTAAATAGAACGGCTCGACGGACCACAAGAATAGTACGCATCGAAGAACACGATAGCACGACATAAACTTGACTATCAACTGATAGACAAAGATCAGAATACAGCTAAAGAGAACAACTAAAAGGAACATATAATTTTCTGAGTTGTGGATGCATAGATTAGTATGTCGAGCAAAGCTCAACATTTCTTCCGGATAACCCATACAGAAGGTAGAACTGGCAGATTCACAATATAGAATGGAGAGCTCATCAAGAGCACTCTGGTTGTGATCTTTCGATCAGCGAGGAACTTCTGCCATAAGCAGTTCATGGTATTTGGAAGAAGGAAATACCACGGACCTCGAGGACTAATGCAAAGGTTACTAATAACCTAAAGGAACTAGCAACACTATCAACACGAAGTAAGTAGGGTGAATATCGGGTTCAAAACCCACGAATAGAATACCTACTAACTTAATTGCAACACGGATGCTTTCGGAATAAAGACCGTAATCATCACATCGGGGCACAAATCATGGCTAGATTACTAGATGATCCCCTAAGACACCTAGGGTCATATTAATAATTCCAACATATATGTCGAGGCAATAGAATACCTCAACTCAGCATTTAGTGTGATTAACCTGGCCCAAAGGAACATCGGAACGGGAGGAAGGGATTTTGCAAATGCTTCAGACTATTTAGAAACCTGGGATGACTCGGACAGCATAACGGCTGTAAATGCTCAAAAAGATTGGAGACATGCTACAAAAATGGTGGCATAGCCACTCAAAAGCACAATATCAAGGTTCCGAGACCAACTATGAACACACGGAAGTAGTACAAACTGAACTAAGATTTGAACTATCAATTCTATAAGTCTATGGTTTAGTAACACGTCATCCTGATAGATAGATGTGAAGGCCTAGTTCTTAATCCCGTAGAAGAGAAGAGGATGACTGGATCGAAGGCCATGAGGATAAGGAGTAAAAAGAGCCTTACGCTCCATCCCACAACCAATTCCCTACATATAACTAAAGAATTTCTAGACTCAACTTCACCAGTTTGGCTTGGTAATCCTCAGCAAATAAGCTCGATACCAAAGCTGTTAGGACCCGACTCAATGTCACATCAATCTAGCCTGTAACACCTCATATCACTTTGCGGCCTCACGCACGGTATTCCCACAGTGTCGCCTTACCTTTGCCGGAACCGCTTATGCCTTTTGGCACACGATATGATAGTGTCGCTAGAATCAATATGATAAGGAGCCCGGCTGACATGGCTAGTCGTAAACCCAAAGTGGCACAAACTTACGAGGACAGCATCCATGACCCAAAGATCGAACGTGTCGGTCATCGCCGAGTGAATCGGGCTGTAGCATCGGGCTAGCAGACTCGTGAACTGGCAGTAGCGGCTAACAGGCTCGGTATTCATCGCGTGACATTTCCCGAAGGGACGGAACACAGAACGAAGAAGGACACATGCCGCCAGCCTAAGTGTTCCGGAGCAGAGCAAGCTACCATGGCTCGGTGGAAACACTAGGAGACATTTCCGTAAGAGAGGCTACTAAAGATAAACAACTAGATAGTCAGATCCCACACATACCAAGCATTTCAATAACATACACACAATATGCTCGATATGTGCAAATACAACATGGCATCACAACATGACTCTGCGACTCAAGTAAGTATTCATTAGGCTCCGAGGAGCGAGATATTACAAACATGGGTCTCACGACCCAACATTCAGAGCATACAAGTCAAAGCACACGCGGAAGCTTAACATGTCTGAGTACAGACATCTACAAATGAAAAAGGCTTAGAAGCCTGACTATCTACCAGATCCTGCCGAGGGCACAAGATCGTAGCTGAGGTATCAAGCTAAACGTCAAGTCCAAGCGGAACTACTAGCGAGACCAAGTCTCTCGCAAAAACATAAAATAGGCAAACGTGAGTACAAATGTACCCAGCAAGACTTACATCGAACTAACTACATATGCATCATTATCAACAAAGGGGTGGTGGAGTTTAACTGCAGCAAGCCAGCTTTGACTCGTGGCTAACCTGAACTACGACTGCAAGTAACTCTTTTGAGGTGGCGCACACGAGTCCACATATTCACCATATCAATACACCACTATGGATCCGCTATCGTCTCCCTACGAGAACGCCATCCATAGCACTCACGCTATCTTGCGTGCTTTTAGAGTATCCACTTTCACTTGTCTATGAACTATGCAAGGGTCCAAGCTTCCATATCCGAGGAATCCGGCTATTCAATAGATAATGATAACCTGCAGGGTGTACTTCTTCACACGCTCTCGCCACTTATTGCCTCAGACACGCCATGTACCTCGGCAACCTTCAAGCGGAAGCCAGCGAGGGAGTCGGCCACGACCTACCTAAACACTCAAGTCTCTCGTCCGTGTTTATCGCCTATTCGGTTCCATCCGCAAGGAGATCCGCCGGGTGTCGCCACGGCCCCAAACGATGTGTGCAGGTTCCCGAGCCCACCATCCGGTGCCACTCGGTACACCAGGCCACGTGTGCCTAGTCTGTCCCAAGCCCACCTGCCGGGTGCCACTTGGTAGAAAAATAGCACTACCTACAAACACCGAAACTAGTTGCAACTCCCGGACAGAGAACAAGGGTGATTAAGAAGCCGAGAGGGTCGAGTTACGGAACCCAATGTGTGGTAGTAACTGCTCATGGATCACAAACACGTAACTCAGTTCCGAGGACGGCTGCAATGAGACAACCCACCATGTACTCCTACATGGCCTCTCACCGCTACCTTTACCAAATCGTGTTCACACACTTAGCTCACACACAGTAGGACATGTTCACACGCCTCTGATTCATTCCCGATGAATCAGACTAGACTCAACTCTAAGCAATAGCAGGCATGACAAACAAGCATGAATGAGTAGGCACATCAGGGCTCAAACAACTCCTACTCATGCTAGTGGGTTTCATCTATTTACTGTGGCAAAGACAGGTCATGCAAAGGATAAAGGGGTTCAGCTACCGCAGCAAGTAACAGATGAATCGTTGTTGTCCTAATGCAGTAAAAGAGAGCTGGAGCGAGAGAGTGGGATTATATCGGAATGAACAAGGGGGTTTTGCTTGCCTGGCACTTCTGAAGATATTATAGTTCTTCATCGGTGTCATCGAACTCGTCGTCGAACCACGCCTATCGAGAGGGACAAACACCGGTAACTGAGAAAGAACACAATCAATGCAATGCTACAATATGATGCATGATCATGACATGGCAATATGCTGTGATTTGAGCTAATGCACCTAGCTATGATTTAAATGAAGTTGGTTTGAACACATGATTCAAATTCCAACTCCATATATGATTATTTAAATGCCCTTTATTTGTTTTGTCCAAAACAGAGGACAAACATTGTTCAAACATGCATGGAAATGGTACAGATGGATTCCTTGAATTTTTCTGATAATTTTTCATATATAACTTGTTTAATTTGGAGTTACGGTTGAATTACTATGAATTTTAGAAGTTTAGAACATTTTCTGGAATTTCCTGTATAAAAATAAATCCAGAAAATACTTATTGCGTCAGCATTGCGTCACTATGACGTTAGCAGGTCAACAGACGCTGCTGCTGGTCAAACCTGACCAGTGGGGTCCACTGGTCAGTGACTGGGGGCTGGTTAGTGCCGCTGACCAGGGCCCGATCAACGGCCACGCGATGGTCAACTCGAGCATGTGGGTCCCATTGTTTTAAACTAACCTAAATGTAACAAAATCGGGAATAATTAGGGCGCGGGGCCCATGCGCGATGGGCCTGTGGGGTTTGGTTAGCGGTGTGTTTAGGCCCCAATCACGCCCACGGGCAAGGGGCGGCGGTGGTCGCGGTGGTCTGCAAGCGGCGGCGACGACAAGCTTCGCCGCTTGCCAGAGAGAGGGGTTAGAGGAGGGGGAGCGAGAGTAATGGGAGAGGCAGAGAGGGTCCAGCGGCGACGAGGAAGGATCGGGCTCCTGTGTGGAAGCAGGAGGTGGAGGCTCGGGCACGGCCACGTCGACACGCCTCGCCAAGAGGCGAGGTTGAAGACAGCGCCCACGGTGGGCTGGGCCGCCAAGTGGATTGGCTGTGGGCTGGGCCAGCCAGGTGAGCCGCAGTGGGTTTAGGTAAGTTTCATCTCTTTTTATTTCTTCTGTTTTGTTTTTTACTTTGCCACTGTTTTCAAATTTAAACAAATTCAAAACAGTGCCAAATATCCTCTGAATAATTTATGTTGCTAGAAGGACTTTTCCAACAGCACATAAAATGTTTCAGGGTATTTGGAAATATATTCTATACAAGTTATGAATATAATTCCAAATGCAAATAAAATAATGATTTAAATTCAGTGCCCAAAATATTCCTCAAAAATGCTCATTATTTTTGGTTTGGTGCAAAAACCTTTCCCAAATATAACCAACATTATTTAAGGCCATTTTGGAAACACTGAATGCAATTTCCAGGGTTCTTTTGCCCTGCTTTTAATTAAAGTTTTGAGGCTTCAACAATCCTCAATTCATGTTTCAGAAATTTAAATATGATGCCTGGATGAAGATGCAACTATTTACAAACAATATTCTAGGGTTGTGACATGAACCAAACTGTTAACTGAACACCACATTGCACAACATATAGAACATATACACTAGAGCAGAAGATTGCATGGTAAAAGTAGATGGAGCAATTCACTAGAATATGTTAAGGAAAGGCATTAGCTAGCAAACTGAACATGGGTCCTTATAGTGAGGTAATAAGACAAGCTACTCCTCATTGTCAGAGATATCAATGACGATTGGCTCCCTGACATGGAAGAGGGCAAGGCCTCCGCATCATGGGTGCCCTTGTCATAGTGGTGAGTTGCCTGAGCCTCTCCGGGCACCAACCTACTGGCTCTCGAGATGAGGTAAGCACGTGCATGCTGAGAAAACACCTCATAGTTTCGTCGAAGGCACCGACGGTGGCCTCGAGAAAACGCCACGAACTGTCGTTTAAAGTAGAGAACCGCGGCGCGGCGTCGGTGCGCGAGGCGTCGATGGTGGCCTCGAAGGCGAGGTGCTCCTCCAAGATCTGGGGGTCGGCATGAATGGCAGTCATCACGACCTCATCCGCGCGTGCGGCCGTGATTTGCTTCTCCGCTGCCAAATGCTCCTTGAGATCCTGGCTATACTGCACGCACCATGGATTAGAGCGATGCTTATTTGGTGGAGGGATCAGTGATTTGGGTGGAAGGTGTCGCACTTACGCCGGTGGTCGGGGCATGTGGGATGTGGAAGGAGGAGGAGGATGGGGGTCGGGTGTGGATTACATGCCTGGATAGGCGAGGCCGAGCAGCGTGAAGGAGGGTCGCTGGCGAGGAGGCGGCACTGCAAGCAAGGAGTGAAGGTTTGAACTTCGAAAGGAAGGCGGAAACAGGGGAAATGTCGCTTTTGGTAAGGGGGAGGTGGCGGGGAGGTAAATATTTCTGAGGAAGCCAAAAATTTGGAATCGCTTCAGCGAAAAAATTGGCGCGCAAAGTGTCATCAGACACAGTCCCTTATCCAGAGTGGGCTATGGACTGTAGCAGTTGCACCTTCTCGCGTAAGCCGTATGCGTACTATAATCCGACAGTGCTCCAAGATATTTTGTGTTGCATCTCACACAGTTGGTGATAATAAACTGTGTGTGATCTACTTGATTTTTTGTCTTGATTTGAATTACATAATAGGGTCACAACGGCAATGGATGGTGTTTGAATTGCTAGACCTTTTATCTGCAGTGAACATGCAACTATATGTGCCTCGTAAAAAAATTGGAATTATTCAGGGTTCGTTTGGAAATTTTATACATTAAATTGGTTTTCTAGCCATTTCAGGTGCACAATTCAAAATTAAAGCACATGCACATACTCCGGTGCACCAACATGGGTTGTAAAATCATATATGTGTCCATGGGTTTATGCTTATGTCCTATGCAAGAAATGGGGATGAATTTTGAACACCACGGCACCATGGCTCTCCGGCAAATGTTGAGCTACTTGCTTTTGTAATTCTAGTAAATCCAAAACCTGTCTAAAATTCATGAACTTTGGCATGCTATCATGGAATGGCATCAGCATGCTGGGGTAAAAAATATTGTTCCATTTGGGGCAGGTTGCGGTATAAGCTTCTCACAAACTAGAGCTTCTCACAAGAAAGCCTCATGGCTCCGTTAGGGAAACATGTCACCTTTGTGGACAAAACGACATTCGTTGCCTCTTCTTCCTTCAATTTTTTTCCTAGTGTCAACATAGAAAAACAGGAGTGTCGTGTTAAATTTTGGATTTTTTTCGGGGATCGTTTGGACATTTTTATACGTTAATTGAGTTTTCTAGGCATTTATGTGCATAACTCAAAATTGAACTACATGCACATGCTCCATCCATAAAAACGGGTTGCAAAATCAAATGTTTGTCCTTGGTTGCAAGATTAGGTCACATGCAAGAAATGAGAACGAATGTCAAACACCTTTACACTGTCGCTCGACCGCTAACATTGAGATACATGGTTTTGAAATTCTAGTAAATCGAAAACTCGTCTGAAATTCATGAAACTTGACATGATATGATGGAATGGCAGCGTCATGCCATGGTAAAAATATCGTCCCATTTGGGGCAGGTGTGGGTATAAGCTTCTCGCAAACCAGAGCTTCTCTCACAACAAGCCTAATGGTTTTGCTAGGGTACGTACGTGCCACCTAGGGGACGAAACGATATCTATTGCCTCTTCTTCCTTTCAAAATGTTTCTCGTGTCGACGTAGAACAACACGAGTGTTGTGTCAATTTTTGGGATTTTTTGGGGTTCGCTTGGACATTTTTATGCATTAACTGAGTTTTCTATGCATTCATGTGCATAATTCAAATTTGAACTACATGCACATACTATAATGCATATAAATTAGTTGAAATTCAAATTTGTGCCCTTGGTTGCATGCTTAGGTCCCATGCAAGAAATGGGAATGAATGTCAAACACCCTGCCACCGTCACTCGGCCGCAAACATTGAGATAACCGGCTTTTAAATTCTAGTAAATCCAAAGCTCGTCTAAAATTCATGAAACTTGGCATGCTATCATGGAGCGGCATCAACATGCCGTGGTAATTTTTTTGTCCCATTTGGGGCATGTTTGGGGATATGCTTCTCACAAACCAGAGCTTCTCACAACAAGCCTGAAGGTTTCGGTAGGGAACGTCCCACCTTTGGGGACAAAACGATATCCATTGCCTCTTATTGCTTTCAAAAAAATTCTCATGTCAACATAGAACAATAGGAGTGTTGGGTCAATTTTTGGAATTTTTCGGGGTTCGTTTGGACATTTTTATGCATTAATTGATTTTTCAATGCATTTATGTGCATAATTCAAATTTGAACTACATGCACATGCTCTAATGCATATAAATTGGTTGAAATTCACATATATGTCCTTCGTTGCATGCTTAGGTCCCATGCAAGAATGGGAATGTATGTCAAACAACCTGCAACGGTCACTCGGCCGCAAACATTGAGATACCTGGTTTTTAAAATTCTAGTAAATCGAAAACTCGTCTGAAATTCATGAAACTTGCTATGCTATCATGGAGCAGCATCAACATGCCATGGTAAATTTTTTGCTCCATTTGGGGCAGGTTTGAGTATAAGTTTCTCACAAAACAGAGCTTCTCACAACAAGCCTGATGGTTTTTGTAGGGAACGTCCCACCGTTGGGGACGAAACGATATCCGCTACCTCTTATTGCTTTCAAACATTTTCTAGTGTCAACATAGAACAACAGGAGTGTTGTGTTAAATTTTGGAACTTTTCGGGGTTCGTTTGGACATTTTTATACATTAATTGGGTTTTCTAGGCATTTTATGTGCATAATTCAAATTTGAACTACATGCACATGCTCTAGTGCATATAAATTGGTTGGAAAATCAAATCTGTGTCCTTGGGTGCATGCTTAGGTCCCTTGCAAGAAATGAGAATGAATTTCAAACACCAGGGCACCGTTGATTGCCGGGAAAACGTTGAGATACTTTGTTTCTAAATTCTAGTAAATCCAAAACTCATCTGAAATTCATGAAACTTGGCATGCTATCATGGAATGGCACCGACGTGTTGTGGTATTTTTCTTGTCCATTTTGGGATAAGGCGCACTCGAATAATAGCCAACAAAGGCATTTTGAAAAAAAAATAGCTGCCACTTTAATATCTCAAATGTTTGTATAATTCAAATCGTGTGCGTTCTGTTAACCATTCACGTGATGCCACATATCTTTGTTTTTAATGGCTATAGGAGGTGCCGTGCGGATAGCTACTTGACTGAACGGGAGGCGTGCGAGCGAAGTCCGATGCGCAGGCTGACAAAGAGGCGTCCAAGCTGTCCTCCAATGGGCAGGCTCACTGGGAAGCGAGCCCTTTGACTTCCATTGCCGCCCGCCTTCCTCTCCATTAATGGTGCCCAAGCCGTTGTTTAATACGGGCGGCCTTACTGCTCGCCTCCCTTTCCCCCCCGCAGACCTCCACCAACGCCATGGTGCAAAATGATCATCTGCCACTAGTCTTCAAGTTTGGTGAAGTCGACTCCGAGCCAGAGGAGATAGAAAATAAGGAGGAATGGGGCCTCATGGACATGGCTCTGAACGAGCTGGCCGCGGCGGTTTCTGCCCCCGCTCCTGTCGCAGCTCCCATCCCCGCGCTCGCGCCAGCGACCATGCCCGTAGCATTGACAGGATGGTCGCCGAGCACTATCGCAGAGCTGGAAGCCGCGGGCGTCAGCGAGGTCTCCGCGGACCCGTGCGAGCTGGTGTACATGCCAGCGCCAGCGCCCGTGCCCGTGCCCTTGCGCGCCCCTCCACCCACCATGGTGCCGGCCCCCGTGTGTTTGGTTGCACCCGCAGCGCCCGTGCCCCTGCTCATGCGCATCCCTCCACCCACCGCGGTGCCGGTCCCCGTGCGTTTGGCTGCACCCGCCGCGCCCGTTCCCGCGCCCTCCTCAGCAGCCTGGGATGCTACCGTTGACCACTACCTCTCTGCGATGCCAGTTGCCTTCCTCTTGTGCCCCGCCCGTCAATCGCGCGACGACATGATGTTTGATTTACAAGTGAAGAACATTTTGTGCTGCCTTGAAGATTTCAAGAACGACGTCCCGGAGGACGACAACGACAACGACGGCGCGGCATGCCGCCTTCGTCGCCGCCAGAAATATTTTTTTGGGGTTTAATACCATATCTCGAATTCTCGATCATATGAATATAAATTCATAGTGTAACTGAATGAAAGATGTGGTTTGAACGAACTTGCGTTTTCTCTCTTAATGTACAAACTTATCAAGCGATTTTCTTTTGAAAATAATGTCAATGATTTTAAATATAAAACACTCATCACAAACGTTTTAGTTAGAACACCCGTATGCAAACCGACAGCTTCCGCAGGAAGCCAAGGGAAAATGTGCCGAGCAGGATTTGTGCAGGTCTTGATCGCAAACATTTTGGATAGAACAACCGTATGAAAGTGAGAGCTATGGTCTTCCCCCTTATGTCAAGGGAAAATTCGCAGTGCAGGATTTGTGCATCCCTTCAACGTAAACGGTTGTTTTGGATGACCCATGTGCAACCACGTAGAAACAATTGGGTAAGATTTGCATCTGTCATATTGGGTATATTGCCATTTGTCAAACTGAAAAGATTGACATTTGTTTATCTAGTAACATTGCCATTTGTCAACCTTGTAACATTGCGATTTGTCAAAATATGTAGCTAAAAATCACTAGCACTATCTAATTTTTGTAACTAAAATCACTAGCACTATTCATATGGACACCACTAGCAGGCATGAGTTGATGGACGCATATGCAAATGTACCATTGATTACATAGAACAAGTGATCAACCCATAACAACAACGAGGATACATGTTGGATTATAGATAATTTCCAACATAATATTCTAGTAAAGTAATGTTTTTCTCACACAACAAATAAGAAAGCGATGAAATGAACTTCAGCTCAACCACTCGTCGGCGTTGGAAACGCTTGCTTTGAACCAGAAGTGATTCCCTGGGAAGGACCAGCTACTGTCAATCTCGAGACCAATGCAGGACTGATCATCCAGGCTGAAGCGGCCTATTTCAATACCCATATTGTGATAGCCACAGTAGGGAAGCATAGCAATGTCCGAGGTATAGATACAGTTGCTTCTCATAAATGGTAGTAACGTTGTGTTAACAGCAGCTGGATCGCCTTTCACCAGCATTCGATAGTTTTGTCCAAGGAAGAGCGAGTTTTCTCCAAGACTATCAATACTAAACCAGGGAGAAGGTGTTGGTTCTAGCACACTAGTATCCATCTCGAATATCCAGCAATGGATGTTGGAATAGGTCCGGAGAGTGCAACCATGTGAGACAACACCTGCTTCCTTAGTAACATCAGTTGCCAGGCACCACTGAGTATATGGGTCCTGCTCGTCCTCATTCTCGTGGTCATCACCATCGTCATCTCCCCCTTGGTTATAAATTTTTTCAAGTATAGGTGGTGGAATGTTCACAGGACCTTGGAAACACAAGAAGGTTAATTAGTAAAGGGAAACTAGCTAGTTAACCCGCATGCATGTGGATGAAACAATTATAATTACGCTGGAAGACAAACGTACCGAAACCATAAGGATTCCATGCAAAAACAGTGCCACGAATGGTGGCAGCAAACACAAGACCCTCGTATTGAATTGCATCACAGTACTCATCCGTGTACAAAAATTGATTTTTGATCAATATTCGTCGAGTCGTGAAAGCAAGGACAGCAACAATCTTGTCAAAGATAGCAACAACTTCATAGTTCGTGTAATCCCAAGAGCGGTTGGGAACTCGACAAATTGCTATCTTCCATAGACGACAGTCACCATGATCAACCGGAGGCCCAGCCCGAATTGTTGTTTTTTTGCCTATTTCAGTGTTTCGAAGGAAAGGAATATCAAATGGAGTCCAAATGGAATGGAACCTTCGGGAGCGATCTTTTTGGAACAAACACAACCCAGAAGACTTGGAGTGGACGTCAAGAAGCAGCCGAGGTGGCCACGAGGCAGGAGGGCGCGCCCTAGGAGGGTGGGCATGCCCCCACCCTCATGGGCCCCTCGTGGCTCCCCTAACCTACCTCCTTCACCTATATATATCCACGTACCCTGAAAACATCCAGGAGCACCACGAAAAACTATTTCCACCGCCGGAACCTTCTGTATCCGTGAGATCCCATCTCGGAGCCTTCGTCGGTGCTCCGTCGGAGGGGGAATAGACCATGGAGGGACTCTGCATCATCTCCAAGGCCTCTCCGATGAGTTATGAGTAGTTTACCACAGACCTTTGGGTCCACAATTATTATCTAGATGGCTTCTTCTCTCTCTTTGAATCTCAATACCAAGTTCTCCTCGATCTTCTTGGAGATCTATTCGATGTAACTCTTTTTGTGGTGTGTTTGTCGAGATCCGATGAATTGTGGGTTTATGATCAAGTTTATCTATGAGAAATAATTGAATCTACTCTGAATTCTTTTATGTGTGATTGGTTATCTTTGCAAGTCTCTTCGAATTATCAGTTTGGTTTGGCCTACTAGATTGATCTTTCTTGCAATGGGAGAAGTGCTTAGCTTTGGGTTCAATCTTGCGGTGTCCTTTCCCAGTGACAGCAGGGGCAGCAAGGCACGTATTGTATTATTGCCATCGAGGATAAAAAGATGGGTTTTATATCATATTGCTTGAGTTTATCCCTCTACATCATGTCATCTTTCTTAATGTGTTACTCTGTTCCTCATGAACTTAATACTCTAGATGCAGGCAGGAGTCGGTCGATGTGTGGAGTAATAGTAGTAGATGCAGAATCATTTCGATCTACTTGTTGCGAATGTGATGCCTATATACATGATCATGCCTAGATTATCTCATAACTATGCACTTTTCTATCAATTGGTCGACAGTAATTTGTTCACCCACCATAATACTTATGCTATCTTGAGAGAAGCCACTAGTGAAATCTATGGCACTCGGGTCAATCTTTTATCATATAAGTTTTCCATCTACTTTTATTTGCATCTTTTACTTTCCAATATATATCATAAAAAATACCAAAAATATTTATCTTATCATATTATCTCTATCAGATCTTACTTTCGCAAGTTACCGTGAAGGGATTGACAACCCCTTTCTCGCGTTGGTTGTGAGGTTCTTGTTTGTTTGTGTAGGTGCGTGGGACTTTTGAGGAGCCTCCTACTGAATTGATACCTTGGTTCTCAAAAACTGAGGGAAATACTTACGCTACTTTATTGCATCACCATTTCTTTTTCAAGGGAAAAACCAACGCATACTCAAGAGGTAGCAATAGGCCCTTCATAGAGGGAAGGAGAGGTTGCCATGCACTTTTTGTTTGTATGCTCAAGCTCTTAGTGCAAAAGAACGTCATATTATATTGCCCCTTATGATAGTAACCTTTATTATGCAGTCTGTCGCTTTTATTATTTTGCCATCACAAGTTCGTACAACGCTCAATTTTCTCTTACACTAAATGATCCAACACATTTAGAAGCAAGTTTTATTTCCTTATTGCATAGATGACAACCGACTTGAAGGATCTTACTCAATCCATAGGTAGGTATGGTGGACTCTCAAAAGAAGGTTTTGGGTTTAAGGGTTTTTGGATGCACAAGTAGTATCTCTACTTAGTGCGGAATTTTTGGCCAGGAAAGATATTGAGCAAGAACCACATGTTGAAGGATCTATGACAACGTTGAGTTGAGTTGATGCTTAGCTATTTGACTAGGGTTGTAGCACCTAGTTGTCTGCTACACCAGCTTTAGTTTTTGTCCACATTGAGTTGATGCTTAGCTATTTCACTAGGATCGGAAGTCTCCCAACCGAAATCACCAGTGTTTTCCCGAAGGAAGGTGATCAACTCATCTTCAAGTTTGGGTGTCAGGTTGGCCTGTATCCTGATTGTCCTATACAGATGTCCTGCCTGAGAGGGATTTCCTTAACCTCGTCATATAGTTAGACATGACAAGGATTGTATGATGAGCTGTGGTTTGGTAGAAAGAGTCCTCAGTATCTTCAAAGGCACCATCAGGGCCATGGCTATGTCTTTGTGGGTGTTCTACTAAATCGAGTGCCTGCCTTTCACATATATGACTTGTTATAGGGACCTATGATCCAAATCAGCCCGACCAGTTCTGGAATTTTCATCAACGCGTGAATGTAGCTATGGATTTCCATGATTTCTGCAACTATGGCGGGCCGGTCATGACTTCAAAGTACATACTTCCATTCTGAATATGAACTCATTCCAAAAGATGAAGGTTGATACGTCTCCGTCGTATTTATAATTTTTGATTGTTCCATGCCAATATCATTCAACTTTAATATACTTTTGGCAACTTTTTATACTATTTTTTTGGGACTAACATATTGATCCAGTGCCCAGTGCCAATTCCTGTCCATTGCATGTTTTTTGTTTCGCAGAAACCCAATATCAAACGGAGTCCAAACGGGATAAAAACGGACGGAGATTTTTTTTGGAATATTTATGATTTTTGGGAAGTAAAATCAGCGCGAAACGATGTTCGGGGTGGCCACGAGACAGGGGGCGCGCCCTCCCCCCTGGGCGCACCCTGGACACTCATGGGCCACCTGTAAGGTGGTTGACGCTCTTCTTTTGCCGCAAGAAAGCTAATTTTATCTGAAAAATCTGGGCAAAAGATTCACCCCAATCGGAGTTATGGATCTCCGGATATTAAAGAAACGGTGAAGGGGTAGAATCTGGGAACGCAGATACAGAGAGATAGATCCAATCTCGGAGGGGCTCAGCCCCTCCCACACCATGGGAGCCAAGGACCAGAGGGGAAACCCTTCTCCCATCTAGGGAGGAGGTCAAGGAAGAAGAAGAAGAAGGGGGCTCTCTCCCCCTTGCTTCCGGTGGCGCCGGAGCGCTGCCGGGGGCCATCATCATCACCGCGATCTTCACCAACACCGCCGTCATCTTCACCAACATCTCCATCACCTTCCCCCTTCTATATTCAGCGGTCCACTCTCCCGCAACCTGCTGTACCCTCTACTTTAACATGGTGCTTTATGCTTCATATTATTTTCCAATGATGTGTTGCCATCCTATGATGTCTGAGTAGATTGTCCTGTTGGTGATTGATTAATTGCTATGATTGGTTTGAGTTGCATGTTTTATTATTGGTGCTGTCCTATGGTGCCCTCCGTGTCGCGCAAGCGTGTGGGATTCCCGCTGTAGGGTGTTGCAATGCGTTCATGATTCACTTATAGTGGGTTGCGTGAGTGATTGAAACACAAACCCGAGTAAGGGGATTGTTGCGTATGGGATAAAGGGCACTTGATGCTTTAATGCTATGGTTGGGTTTTACCTTAATGAATCTTTAGTAGTTGCGGATGCTTGCTAGAGTTCCAATCATAAGTGCATATGATCCAAGTAGAGGAAGTATGTTAGCTTATGCCTCTCCCTCAAATAGAATTGCAATAGTGATTACCGGTCTAGTAACGTAATCAATTGCTTAGGGACAATTTCACAACTCCTACCACCACTTTTCCACACTCGCTATATTTACTTTATTGCATCTTTATCTAAACAGCCCCTAGTTTATATTTACGTGTTCTTTATTATCTTGCAAACCTATCCTATCACACCTACAAAGTACCTCTAGTTTCATACTTGTTCTATGTAAAGCGAACGTCAAGCGTGCGTAGAGTTGTATCAGTGGCCGATAGGACTTGAGAGAGTATTTGTCCTACCTTTAGATCCTCGTTGGGTTCGACACTCTTACTTATCGAAAGAGGCTACAACTATCCCGTATACTTGCAGGTCACCAAGACCTTTTTGTGGCGCCGTTGCCGGGGAGTCATAGCGTGGGGTGAATATTCTCGTGTGTGCTTGTTTGCTTTATCACTAAGTAATTTTTATTTGTTGTTCTTAGTTGTTTTCTATCTTTAGCTATGGGTAGGAAATGCAAAATACCAAAAAAATTAGTTGTACCTACTGAACCAGTGGTTGAAGAACCACTCAAAATCTATCACACTCCTGAAGCTTTTTTACTTGGATCATCTTCGATCCCTTTGTGCTCGTGCTGAAACCCCCACTAGTTTAGTTGAGGGCAAATCTTTAGATGAGCATGCTTGTTTTGTGCGACACCGTATATCTGAAAAAGGGAAACTATTATGGGATCAAATTCAACGTTTACAATGCTATGCTTGGAATTTATGTGAAATATATGAGTTCACTTGTTGTTCTGAAGACCCTAAGAAACACCTACCCTATCAATGCTTATTTAGTGATAATGGAATTGTATCTTCGTATGCTAAGGGTGTTTACAATTACTATGATGTTCAACAAATTGAAGAATTTGTTGCTTTTAAAGGTGCTTATGAGATTGCCTCTTTGATTGAAAAGTATGATGCTACTCTTTACGAATCTGAAAATTTTGCCATATTTCAATATTATTATGATGATTATGCTTCTAATGCCTATGTTAAACCATATATTGAGGACTTCTCCACTGTCCAAGAAGAGACTTACATTTTGCAGGAAGCTACGGAAGAAGAAATTGATGAAACAGTGAGCTCATTTGATGAAAAAGATGATGAGGAGAGCGAAGAACAAAATGAGGAAGAGCGGATTAGCTACCCGTGCCCACCTTCTAATGAGAGTAACCCTCCAACTCATACATTATTTAATTCCCCTTCTGGCTTACCGAAGGATGATTGCTATGATGATTGCTATGATCCCGTTAATTCTCTTGAAATACCCCTTTTTGATGATGCTTGCTATGCTTGTGGCCAAGAAGCCAATATGAATTATGCCTGTGGAGATGAACTTGCTATAGTTCCTTATGTTAAACATGAAATTGTTGCTATTGCACCCACGCATGATAGTCCTATTATCTTTTTGAATTCTCCCGACTACACTATATCGGAGAAGTTTGCGCTTAGTAAGGATTATATTGATGGGTTGCCTTTTACTGTTGCACATGATGATTTTGATAGATATAATATGCATGTGCTTGCTTCTCCTACTTGCAATTATTATGAGAGAGGAACTACATCTCCGCCTCTATGTTTCCAATATGATAGGATTGCAAGAAACTGTTTATACTATGCATTGGCCTTTACTTGGTGTGCATGAATTGTTCTTTTATGTCATGCCGATGCATAGGAAGAGAGTTAGACTTCGTTGTTGCTTGATATATGTTTCTTTGTGCTCACTACTAAATTACAAATCATTGTTAATTAAAATTGGCTTTGATATACCTTGGGATCCGGGTGGATTCATTACTTGAGCACTATATGCCTAGCTTAATGGTTTTAAAGAAAGCACTGCTCGGGAGACAACCCGGAAGTTTTAGAGAGTCATTTATTTCTGTTGAGTGCTTTAATATAGTTTAAAAACAAAAAATAAAGAGGCGAAACTAAAACTTTTCAAAAAGGAAAGTGAAAGTGAGAGAGACAAGCATTGTTGAAGTGGGAGAGCTCCTTGAACTTTGTTCATGCTCATGGAAACTTTGTGAATCTTAATTACAGAAACTTTTCATCAAAAAAATAACTATCCCCTTGTACAATTCTGTTGTATTATAAAAATAATGTGCTAAGGTTTGCCTTTAGGATGTTTACAATGCTTGTTGGTTTGTACGGTGCAGGACAGAAACTTTGGCTGTAGTGCGCGATTTTACATTTTTAACTGGAACATCAATTGGTTCCGATTCCTTTTGCACTGTCTTCTGTACAACTTGTTTATTTTTCCTAATTTTGGTAGAATTTTTGGGATACCAGAAGTATGGTGAATGTTCAGATTGCTACAGACTGTTCTGTTTTTGACAGATTCTGTTTTTGATGCATAGTTTGCTTGCTTTTATGAATCTATCAATTTATATCAGTGGATTAAGCCATGAAAAAGCTATATTATAGTAGACACAATGCAAAAACAAAATTTGAATTGGTTTGCAACAGTACTTAGAGTGGTGATTTGCTTTATTATACTAACGGATCTTACCGAGTTTTCTGTTGAAGTTTTGTGTGGATGAAGTGTCTAAACGAGGAGGTCTCGATATGAGGAAAAGGAAGAGAGGCAAGAGCTCAAGCTTGGGGATGCCCGAGGCACCCCAAGTAAATATTCAAGGAGACTCAACCGTCTAAGCTTGGGGATGCCCCGGAAGGCATCCCTTCTTTCTTCAACAAGTATCGGTATGTTTTTGAATTCGTTTCGTTCATGCGATATGTGCAGTCTTGGAGCGTCTTTTGCATTTAGTTTTCACTTTTCTTTTATGCACCATGCTTGTATGAGATAGTCCTTGGTTGATTTATAGAATTCTCTTTGCACTTCACATATATCTTTTGAGTGTGGCTTTATAGAATGCTTCATATGCTTCACTTATATCATTTGAAGTTTGGATTGCCTGTTTCTCTTCACATAGAAAACTGCCATTTGTAGAATGCTCTTTTGCTTCACTTATATTTGTTAGAGCGTGGGCATATCTTTTGTAGAAAGAATTAAACTCTCTTGCTTCCCTTATATCTATTTAGAGAGATGACAGGAATTGGTCATTCACATGGTTAGTCATAAAATCCTACATAAACTTGTAGATCGCTGAATATGATATGTTTGATTCCTTGCAATAGTTTTGCGATATAAAGGTGGTGATATTAGAGTCATGCTAGTGGGTGATTGTGGATTAGTAGAATTACTTGCGTTGAGGTTTGTGATTCCCGTAGCATGCACGTATGGTGAACTGCTTTGTGATGAAGTTGGAGCACAATTTTATTTATTTATTGTCTTCCTTATGAGTGGCGGTCGGTGATGAGCGATGGTCTTTTCCTACCAATCTATCCCCCTAGGAGCATGCGCGTAGTACTTTGTTTTCAATGGCTTGTAGATTTTTGCAATAAGTATATGAGTTCTTTATGACTAATGTTGAGTCCATGGATTATACGCACTCTCACCCTTCCATCATTGCTAGCCTCTTCGGTACCATGCATTGCCCTTTCTCACTTCGAGAGTTGGTGCAAACTTCGTCGGTGCATCCAAACCCCGTGATATGATACGCTCTGTCACACATAAACCTCCTTATATCTTCCTCAAAACAGCCACCATACCTACCTATCATGGCATTTCCATAGCCATTCCGAGATATATTGCCATGCAACTTCCATCATCATCATATACATGACTTGAGCATTCATTGTCATATTGCTTTGCATGATCGTAAGATAGCTAGCATGATGTTTTCATGGCTTGTTCGTTTTTTGATGTCATTGCTACGCTAGATCATTGCACATCCCGGTACACCGCCGGAGGCATTCATATAGAGTCATATCTTTGTTCTAGATATTGAGTTGTAAGTAAATAAAAGTGTGATGATGATCATTATTAGAGCATTGCCCCAGTGAGGAAAGGATGATGGAGACTATGATTCCCCCACAAGTCAGGATGAGACTCCGGACTTTATGAAAAATAAAAGAGGCCAAAGAAGCCCAAATAAAAAAAGAGGCCAAAGAAGCCCACCAAAAAAAGAAAAAAAGGAAAAAAGGAAAAAAAATGAGAAAAAAAGAGAGAAGGGGCAATGTTACTATCCTTTTACCACACTTGTGCTTCAGAGTAGCACCATGTTCTTCATAGAGAGAGCCTCCTATGCTTTCACTTTCATATACTAGTGGGAATTTACATTATAGAACTTGGCTTGTATATTCCGATGATGGGCTTCCTCAAATGCCCGAGGTCTTCATGAGCAAGCAAGTTGGATAAACACCCACTTAGTTACAGTTTGAGCTTTCACACACTTATAGCTCTTAGTGCATCCATTGCCATCAATTGATGGGCATCTCCATAGCCCGTTTATTAGCCGTGTCGATGTGAGACTTTCTCCCTTTTTGTCTTCTCCACATAACCTCCACCATCATATTCTATTCCACCTATAGGGCTATATCCATGGCTCACGCTCATGTATTGCGTGAAAGTTGAAAAAGTTTGAGATTATTAAAGTATGAAACAATTGCTTGGCTTGTCATCGGGGTTGTGCATGATTAAATACTTTGTGTGATGAAGATAGAGCAACAGCCAGACTATATGATTTTGTAGGGATAACTTTCTTTGGCCATGTTGTTTTGAAAAGACATGATTGCTTTATTAGTACGCTCAAAGTATTATTGTTTTTTATGTCAAATGATATACTTGCTTTGAATCACTCGTGTCTTAATATTCATGCCATGATTAGACATATGATCAAGATTATGCTAGGTAGCATTCCACATCAAAAATTATCTTTTTTATCATTTACCTACTCGAGGACGAGCAGGAATTAAGCTTGGGGATGCTGATACGTCTCCGTCGTATCTATAATTTTTGATTGTTCCATGCCAATATTATTCAACTTTTATATACTTTTGGCAACTTTTTATACTATTTTTTGGGACTAACATATTGATCCAGTGACAAGTGCCATTTCCTGTCTGTTGCATGTTTTTTTCGCATAAACCCAATATCAAACTGAGTCCAAACGGGATAAAAACGGACGGAGATTTTTTTTTCGAATATTTATGATTTTTGGTAAGTAAAATCAACGCAAAACGATGTCCGGGGTGGCCACGAGACAGGGGGGCACGCCCTCCCCCCTGGGCGCGCCCTGGACTCTCATGGGCCACCCGTAAGGCGGTTGACGCTCTTGTTTTTCCGCAAAAAAGCTAATTTTATGAGAAAAATCTGGGCGAAAGATTCGCCCCAATCGGAGTTACCGATCTCCGGATATTAAAGAAACGCTGAAGGGGTAGAATCTGGGAACGCAGAAACAGAGAGATAGATCCAATCTCGGAGGGGCTCTCGCCCCTCCCACGCCATGGGAGCCAAGGACTAGAGGGGAAACCCTTCTCCCATCTAGGGAGGAGGTCAAGGAAGAAGAAGAAGAAGGGGGGCTCTCTCCCCCTTGCTTCCGATGGCGCTGGAGCGCTGCCGGGGACCGTCATCATCACCGCGATCTTCACCAACACCGCCGTCATCTTCACCAACATCTCCATCACCTTCCCCCTTCTATATTCAGAGGTCCACTCTCCCGCAACCCGCTGTACCCTCTACTTGAACATGGTGCTTTATGCTTCATATTATTTTCCAATGATGTGTTGCCATCCTATGATGTCTAAGTAGATTTTTGTTGTCCTATTGGTGATTGATGACTTGCTATGATTGGTTTGAGTTGCATGTTTTATTATTGGTGCTGTCCTATGGTGCCCTCCGTTCACGCAAGCGTGAGGGATTCCCGCTGTAGGGTGTTGCAATGCGTTCATGATTCGCTTATAGTGGGTTGCGTGAGTGACTGAAACACAAACCCGAGTAAGGGGATTGTTGCGTATGGGATAAAGGGGACTTGATGCTTTAATGCTATGGTTGGGTTTTACCTTAATGAATCTTTAGTAGTTGCGGACGCTTGCTAGAGTTCCAATCATAAGTGCATATGATCCAAGTAGAGAAAGTATGTTAGCTTATGCCTCTCCCTCAAATAGAATTGCAATAGTGATTACTGGTCTAGTAACGTAGTCAATTGCTTAGGGACAATTTCACAACTCCTACCACCACTTTTCCACACTTGCTATATTTACTTTATTGCATCTTTATCTAAACAGCCCCTAGTTTATATTTACGTGTTCTTTATTATCTTGCAAACCTATCCTATCACACCTACAAAATACCTCTAGTTTCATACTTGTTCTATGTAAAGCGAACGTCAAGCGTGCATAGAGTCTTATCAGTGGCCGATAGGACTTGAGAGAGTATTTGTCCTACCTTTAGCTCCTCGTTGGGTTCGACACTCTTACTTATCGAAAGAGGCTACAACTATCCCATATACTTGCGGGTCATCAAAGGTCAAGTTGATTTGACCCACGAGTTTGTGGAAACCCTCTGGTACTTTCCCGTAGAATGGTCCTAAGACCGTCTTATGTATAGCTTGGTGGTACCCTCTTCTTCTCCAACGTCTTGGTGGTTGTCAGGACCGGTTTTCAGGGTATCAATTTCCAGAAAATGGCCCTTGTGCTCACCAGCCCCAGGATTACTGTTAGCTAATGAGGCACCAACTTGATAAGGAAATTCCAAGCAAAATACAAAATATGTAGTACAAGACCATTCTGGCCTATGAGTACAACAAGTGGTTTCTAGTGGTTGATGGCGGAAGAGGTTTGTGGATAATCAGTGTCTTTGGGACTCCATTTCCCAACAGGAACAGCTGACCAAGTTAACTCCTATCTTCGCGAGGCTGCTATCACCGTTGCTTAGTTTCCGGGGCTAACATCGCAACGCTCCTCTCCAAGCAAGAAATCTGGCCAAGACAATAGCCAGGAACAAACTAGTGAGTACTTTGAATGTACTCGCAAACATTATGAACATGGGTATAATATGACAAACGATAATCATGCTCTGAATTATCCTAAGGTCTTAATGTCAGTCACACAATAAATTCCATGATGCATGCACGCAGGTTATTTATATACAACATAAATATGCAATAATGGAGTAGAAATAACATGCACCGATCGGGTGTCTGAAGCGACGCCTCGAAAGGATAGTAAGTAACGAGCATGCCTTAGTCGGGCGTCTGAGCGACACCGCATAAAGGGCTTATAAAATAAATAACAAGCATGCCACAGTCGGGCATCTGAGCGACACCACATAAAGGGCTTATAAAGTAAATATCAAACATGCCACAGTCGGGCGTCTGTGCGACACCACATAAAGGGCTTGTAAGGTAAATAAATATCAAACATGCCACAGTCGGGCGTCTGTGCGACACCACATGCATAAAGGGCTTATAAGGAAAACGATCATAGTGAATATCCAGGAGGTAGAACCGTCCCAGTGATAATCAATAATTTCAAATATAAGGGGTTAGTCCACAATAATAATAATCATCATAATCATCACAAGTCACAAATCATGATCCACGCTCTGGTTTAGTAGTTTCTCCTCCGAAGACCGACACTAAGACCGACACTTGACCTGACCCAGACTGTAGTCCTTAACCATGGACACAGCTATTCAAATAGATATTAACCATGGACGCTCGCGAGGCACTGACACGGCCGGGGCCTGCATGCGGCCGTCAGCTAGCCGCCACGGCCGACCTGACGGTGGCGCTGTGGGGTGCCAGGGGTGGTCGGGGTGGTTTTGGGGTGCAGTGGGAGACGTGGCGTGCTGGCTGCGGTTGGCCAAGGGCCAGAACGGGTGAGGGGCGAGACGCGGCGGCTCAGTGCACGCGCGTGCAAAACGTGCAAAACGCGCGCTCTGGGCGCGCCCAGAGCACGCCCACCAGGTGCTCGGTGAAATGCCAGTGCATGCTACAGGGCTTGGGTGAGGCTGGCACTTAGCAGACCTAGGTTAGGATCGTCTAGGTGCTTAGTGGACATGCTAGATTGTCCAGAGGTGCAAGGTCTCAGTGCAAAACAAAAATCATGTTAAAACTGATCATGCCCATAAGGTGTTTGTCAAAATGCCAAGGGCACTTAGGCATTTCTTGGAGTGGCCCAATTCTCCAGGCTAGTGTCTCTTCTGATGAATGAAAGGGTGGTAAAGTTAGTTTGTCAAAAGGAAAAACTTGTTAGTGCAAGTTTTGCAAAACTCCAGTTTTGGACAGAAAGAGAAGGGCATGATATCATGTACCAAAAATGCTCCAATGAGTCCAACCTCCTGGACTTAAGGGTTTAGTGGGATGGGTTATAAGCAGAAAAAGGGATCACAGCAAGAAGGGCAAGTTAAAATATGGTTGCAGTACAAATCACCAAGTTGCACCAGAATGAAGATGATGATGATTCACTCAAATCTTTCAAAGAACATCAATGGGTTTTTGCATAAAGATGAATAACATACCCCTAATGATATCCCCTAATTTTGGTAGAAGTTTTAAAGAAATATTTAATTAGGTTGTAGTGCAAAAGTGAATTTTGACCAGATTTTAAAACTATGGATAAAGCTGAAAATCTCCAAATGACCAAAGGTTATTTTTGCATAAAAATGATTTAGAAACATCACATGACATCTCCAAATTTTGGTGGGATTTTTAAATAAATTTATCAAAGGGTTGCAGTGCAAATGGAACCCTAAAACCATGAAAACCATTTTAGAGAAATAAAGCTGAGGGAAAAATAATTATATAAATAATCCCACTAATATTTTCTTAAGAGGGGAAATAAGTCCAATAATGACTGAAAAGTTTTTACTTGGGGTAAAAACTCCATAATAATAAGAAAGGAATGGTTCTGAAATCAGGAGAAAATCCAGAAAATAAAAGTTTTAGTTTCCTGGCAAATTTTAATTAATAAAACAAGGTTAAAATCTTTGGGGTGTTACAGTGGTGATGATGCTAAACAAGCTGCCATGATCCACGAGGACATGGCACATCCTGACCTATTTGATCATGGATCAACCAAAAGGGGGGTATCGCCCGAGGTGCTTGAGCCCTCGTGACAAGTCAGCGGTGCTGAAACACATGGGGACATCTACCCATAGGTCGTGATGGCCCTTTCTTAGGCAAGTAGGACATCCTTATTGCTCACTTTAAGATCCCTCCTAGTCTAGTGGTTGGTGTATATCCTCCTCACTTATGACACACCAAGCTGTATGTGGTGGCTGCCTTCCCTCGAGGCTTCATTTTGCATTGCCCGATCACCCCTTTGATCGGAGGTGTTAGGTGTAAATCCATTTGAAGGTAGGGGTGAGGCAACTCCGTTCCTTTGGAAGGCATCAATGGTGCTGATGAAGATGAGGGTACGGATGCTTCCAGCATCATTCCATACATCCAATTTGAGATCATGAAGGTCCCAATAGTCGGCGCCAACTGCCGACGGTGCATTGCAAAGTACCAGAACATAGTACAATAACGTATGTGGATTTGTGTGATAGTAGGACAGAACTCAAGTAACCACATAGACATAGAGAGACAATTTTACCCAGGTTTGGGCAACCACAATGTGAGTAATGCTACTTATGATGGGTGTTGGGATTTCCCCAAAGAGGAAGGGTGATGTAGTATAGTAGCAAACAGTATTTCCCCAGATAAGAACCAAGGTTTATCGAACCAGTAGGAGACTCACACAAAAAAACATCAACAGTCCCTACACACACAACAAATACTTGCACCCAACTTGGGCAAAAAGGTTGTCAATACCTTTGTACTCCTTAATTGCAAGGATTAATTCTGGTAGTGATAGATTGATAAATTGCAAAAGAAAATAAACAGTGGCAACTAATTTTAGGGTTTTAGTAAATATTAAGACCAAAGAGTTCACTAGAGGCATCTTTCTCATGAGTATAACAACCCTGGTTAGACAAATAAATGTTGGGCAATTCATAGAATAGTGCATAGTTATGATGATATTCATGGCATCATCAATATATAGGCATTATGTCTGAGACAAGGAGATCGACATCCATCTGCATCTACTACTATTACTCCACCCCTAGACCAATATCCAGCATGCATCTTAAGTTATTAAGTTCATAACAAACAGAGTGATGCTTGGAGCATGATGACATAATACAGACAAAGTAAGACCAAATAATATGTTCGAACCCTGTTGTTCTACCCTTATTAGCAACAATACGAATACGTGCCTTGCAACTCCTCCTATCACAGAATAAGGACATCGCAAAATTAAACCTACTATCAAGCACCTCTCCCACTAAAGATAAATCAAACTAGTTGTCCAACAATATAGATAGATCAGAGAGAAATACAAGGCTATAAAATCACACATAATAAATATCAAAAAAGACTCAGTTACTTTCTATGAATAATCTGATCATAAACCCACAATTCATCGGATCCCAACAAACACACCGCAAAGATTACATCGAATGGATTGCTGAAGAGATCATTGTATGGAAGGTTAGAGAGAGAGAGAGAGAGAGAGAGAGAGAGAGAGAGAGAGACCTAGCTACTGCTCTGGACCCGTAGGTCCTGTGGGACTACTCACACATTATCATGGAGGCAGCAAGGTTGATGAACATGGCCTCCGTGATCAATTCACCCTTTGGCAGAGTACTGTCGGAGGCCTCCAGATGGTATCACGGAATAATAGAGGCTTGCGGTGGCAATAAAATTGTTTCGGATCTCGCTCTTGGGGTTTCTTGAATTTAGGAAATTTATAGCACTGGAATTAGGTCGGGGAGACCTCCGAGGGGCCCACAAGCTCAGGTGGCGCTGGGGGAGCGCGTGTGAGCTTGTGGTTCACTCGTAGGTCTTCTACACCCCGAAGTTTCTAGGGTCTCTTCTGGTCCAGAAAAAATCACTGTAAAGTTTCACCGTGTTTGGACTTCGTTTGGTATGGTTAATCTGTCAAACAAAGAAATAGGCAAAAACAGGAACTGGTGCTGGGCACTGAGTTAATAGGTTTGTTCCCAAAAATTACATAAAATGGCATATAAAGTATACAAGATTGATAATATAATAGCATGAAATAGTCAAATATTATAGATACGTTGGAGACGTATCAAGTAACAACCCTAGTCCTTCTTGTTTGGAATTGCAGATATCAACGAGTATAATGTGGGCGTCCAACAACTTGTACACTAAGTCGCTAGAAATTTTAGTGGCCGATTCGACGGGGTGTGTCCATGATTGGATCTAATCTAGGTCTAAAGTAGGTCTTCGACTCCATCCTCTTGGATGTAAAAGTAGAAGTTGTCCCTCCTAGTCTTGGCACTCTGGTATTTATACCCATCCTTGGATCGGTTCAGATGCCTTCCTCCCTTGCGTATCCTAGTCGGATACGACTTCACCTTCATTCGTTTGGTCCTTACCTTCCTCTTATGATCTCTAGGCTTGGCAGAACCTGGTTTCTCCTTTATTGATGGTCTTCAAAGGTAGTTCTTTTGGTCATTTATATTTTTGGGCCAGGACTCCTAGAGGAACTGGATCATGAGTTTGGTTGACTTACTTGGGCCGTGAGTGCTGTGAGGAAGGGCCCAAATTGGCATATGAGAAACAGTCGTGAAACTTATCACGCACATGACGCAATGTCAGACCCAACTAACCATTGGGGAGTCGACACAAAACTCGTGTTGGATTCTGCATTACAACCATAGGACCGTGTCATATATTTAGTATTTCTCAAAAAAATTAATTGACACCACAGCATACCAAGCACTATAAAAAGCCTTTCCCCTTACCCCTCGATGCTTCCTCAAACCTAGCCTCTCCCCTCAAGCCTCATCACAAACTTTCCCTTCTCTATGTAATATCTAATCTCGTGCCTATCCACGACATCACCTCCACTGTTATCAAAGTTGTAGTGAACTCACTTCTTCATCGAATTTTCAAAGGATCCACTCTCTTAGTTTATTATGTTAGTGCTAGGTAGGTCAAACTACAACCATGGTTGCGAGCACAGGGTTGACGACCACATGCCAGATAGTCGCGGAGATCCGATTCATGAGTTCATGGAGGATCAACTTGGTGATGATTAAGTATTTGAGTCTAAGATGGCTAATCCCAGGGCGGATCAGATCAATGATGAACATATTATGGAGTTAAAGGACAACGCCTCTAGTCTCTTCGACAACCACAAACTCGGTGAGTTCTCTCCTATTCTTTTCATCTTTGTGTTCATACAATCTTTATTGTGATGGCCTTTCATATAGATGTTGAAGAGTAAATTCGAGGATGATGAATAAGTAAAAAAGGGTCTGTCATAGAGGGTTTTCTAGAGCACTAGAAAACATACCAAATCCAATTCTTGCATTTTTTTGGGTTTCCATCCATTGTTTTCAATCTTTTAAAACTTGGAATGTCGATGTTGACAATACTACCAATTGCACCGGTGATCCATTGGGTGAGATCATGTCGTGCTTTCCTTCATACATTTCTAGTCATGAAAACTCGGGTTCACTCTTTTGCCCCCCACTCCAGAGAAAACGTGATAAGGAGTTTACCCCTTGGCAAACTCCACCAAGATCCTGGTTCTATCCCTAGCATCGACCTTCTGACGACCGAAGGGGGAGGGGGACCATGTATGTCTTCTCGCAAGTATAGGGAGGAATCCTTAGGTTTTTTTTGTAGCATGAAAGCAATTAGGGTGTCTGATAATTTTGCCTAGGTTCTTCCTCATCATAATGATGTTGAAGATCTGGTTGCCTGCTCGGCTCGTCGTCTACTCCGGGCAATAGGATTTGTTTCCATTTGTTAATGGATTTTTTGCCTCTAAGAGACTAGCAAGTGAGAAAAATCAATCATGGATTTGGATTGGGGCGGTAGTTTAAACAAGATGGATCTAGTAATATTCCACTATATCATCCATGAGATGTGGTCATTCCCGATCCAGGTTAACATTGGTTGTTCCCGAACAAGTGTGTAATAGTGACATGTGCATCATTTCTTGTGGTGTGCCTATTCTTGGTCTCTCAAAGCCTCATTAGTGATGGTACTTCCCTAATTTTGGCAATGGTGGAGGCTTCGCTTCTCTTCCAGTGAGCACCTCCACGAAGATAAAGGTTGGTGGTAGTAGTAGGATTTGGTGTGTGAAAGGACCCTAGGCCCCTAACTGTATTTTTCCTTAGAGTTTTTCCTGCAAAATTTTTGCTACACTTGTCTTCTCCTAGCCTGTTTTGCAATTTTTAGTGTGGTCTTACCAATACCGTGTATTTAGTCAACAAAGATGCAATTACCATGAAAAAAATCTGATCAACCGTAAGCCAAACCATCTCATCTCTAACATTGGCGCGAGTGCACAGTTACCAAACCCCTCCAATCTATCCTTACCCATTGTATATCCAAAGATGATTCATTTGAAAAGCTTGACTCAAAACATGGATACATTGAAATCCAAAGATGGCACAACCATGAATGAAAATCTGAATATAGGATCGTAAGAAATGAAAACCAAAGACAATATGACATTGACCTGCAAAAAAAAGACAATATGAAATTAAATTAAAATCCAAAGATGAGATAATAGTAGATAAAAACAAACATGGCATAACATTAATGAGATTCCAAAGATGGGAGAACATTAAATTAAAATTTATAAATGGCATATCATAAAATGAATTCCAAATATGGCATAATAAAAAATGAAATCCATAGATGGCACAACATTGAATGAATTTCCATAGATTGCATCACATTAAATGCAATTCCATAGAGGGCATAACATTAAGTGAAAAATCAAAATATGGCACATCAATATATAAAATCCAAATATGGCACAACAATAAATTAAAATAGCAAACAATTTAATATTTTCCCAAAGATGGCCCGACAATAATTAAAATCCAAATAAATCATAATATTAAATGAAATTCCAAAGATCGCATTGCACGAAATGAAATTTATAAATGGCATATTATTAAATGAATTCCAAAGTTGGCATAACATTAAATAAAATTTATAAATGGCATATCATTAAATGAAAATTTATAGATGGCATATCATTAGATGAATTCCAAAATGGCATAACATTACATGAAATTCCATGAATGTAATAACATTAAATGAAAGGTCCAAAGATGAAATATGAATAAATAAAAATCTGAATATGACACAACAAAAAGTGAAAATAGAAAGAAAAAAATCCAAAGATGGTGTGACAATAAATAAAATCCAAACATGGAAAAAAATGAAAATAAAATGATTATAAATATAAAAATGGCACACATTAAATGGGGAAAAATTGGGCAGAAAAAAAGCACATCATCTGAACACATCCACGACGAACACTCAAGAAAATTCAAAAAAATTCTAAGGATACACGTAGTTGATACATATGTAGGCATCCGGAAAATAAAATACCACGTAATAGATCGAAAACAAAATATCTTCTTAGAAATAATGCACTAGGCCCCCTAGACTACATGATAATCATGAACTCTAATGTCAAGACCACAAAAGTGACGAAAGATTATTGTGAGTAGTTCATTATAATTCTATGTCTTTGTAGGGTCCTCCTTGAAAACTCATCCCTCCCCCCCGCCCCACCCCTGCCCTATATAAGCAATGGGATTATGCATATCCTTTTGTCCTCTGAATCCTCTTGTGCCTCTTCTTTTGTTGTAGACTTCAATTTTTAAAGAAAAATCTTTGAAGTCAATCTTCTTGAATAGGTTTGTTCAATTTTTGAGTAGTTCATGGAAATACATGAGGGATTTGGAGGCTAATTGTTGTGTTAATCGCTAGTATTTCTCGTATTCTAGGGGTGGAGTAGCTTGCACGGTCACTTGGAGGGGAGCTTTCTATTTGTTTGCGTGTTTTTTTGTGTTGGTGTTGTTCTTCTGAGGCGAAATGAAAGAAACCATGTCGTCTGAAACGGGTGAGAAGAAGCATGGCGCAGGCATGAGCAGGAGCCCACTCCTGCATCAGCCACAACCCATCGTTGGCGCCCGCCTGACCGTAGTTGCCCACCAAGGTGGAGCTTCCTACTCCGCACCACGCCCATCGGGATTCATGGCTGGCACTGAGCACGCGCACGCCATGGGTGTGAGCTCCAACCCACCCAAGAGGAAGCGCGGCCGCCCGCGAAAGTACGCCCCGGATGGCACCATGCCGCCAGCTATCTTCCTGACGCCATATCCTACTGGTGCCGCTGCTCCCCCAACACCTGCTCTACCCTCGAGCTCCATGTTGGGATTGCGCCTGGGCGTTGGGAGCCCCCATGCGCCACCAGCACTGCTATCACCGCTACCACCCCTACCACCACCACCACCTGTAGAGCATGGAACACATCCAGTTAAGCAGACGAGGGTATGGCCGCCGAGCTCCATGGCCAGCAAGAAGCAGCGACAGATGGCAGTAGCAGGTATATAGTGTTCTTGCTTTCACTTAGAGCTCGTGCCATCATCGCAAGTAGAGTAGCAAAAGGTGCATAGATGGATATGGTGGTATTTTAGTCCTAATACTCATATATACAAATGACCACCGCAAGTTGACCAGAGTTTGACAAGCATGGAATTATCCATGTCGACTATTCAGTAAGGGTTGCCACATGTTTGTCATAAAAACAGAGCTTTTTTGTGGATGTATTGATAATATTAAAATATCGTATAGGTGTTATTTCATTTCAATCATTCATTTTGTGTTGTTATTCCCTCCAGAAGTATGACCGGAGCTTTGAAATTATATTTGTAGGATGTTACATGTTAGTTTAGTTCAGACCAATGTTATATTCAGTTTGCCAACATTAAGTACATTTCCCGTTCTAAACTGAAATGGATTTTTTTTGTAGGGCCTGCTGCGACTGGATTGGTTCCACAGGTTATCACAGTCCAAGGTGGAGAGGTAATTTGTCCACCCTGATTATGCTCAGAAGTGCTCTAACAACAATTTATCATAGTATCTAGATACTAGCTATCAAAATATCTAATTGAAATGGTTCCTTTAAAAAAGATGCTAATAATGGATTCATGGTTTCAGGATGTAACAACAAAAGTCCTCTCCTATTGTGGGAATGGGTTGGCAGTTCATATCTTCTCTGCCAATGGTGTTGTGCGCAATGTGACATTGCGGCAGGCAAATTCTCCTCATGAAAGAGTCGTTTATCAGGTTCGCTCCATTGTTTTAGCTTGGAAACTGTACATTAGAAATCCCTTTTTGCTAGTTTGCTTTAGAAATGTACTTAAGGTCCAGCGAAACTAGAGAACAATAAGGTAAAAAAATGTAATGTGGGCCATTAGTTAGATTATTAAATAATTATTTTCATTACCAGCATAGTACAATCAAAACACACTGTTTTATGGTTCTGGTTTTCTATAAGGGAAATGTTGTTGTTTGACCTCTAGGTATGTTTCCAAATCTGAACAATATCTAATTATGTGCAGTCAATGTGCAGGGTTGTTTTCAGATCCTCTCTTTGTCTGGCTTGTATGTGCCATCCAAAACTAATGGGCTGAGCACTCGAAAGGGTGAATTGGGTATTTCGTTTGCCAGTCCCGATGGCCGCGTCATCGGCGGTGGGTCAGCAGGACCTCTGATTGCAGCTTCACCTGTTCAGGTTACCATCTTTCACTGGGAGTAACATGCTTCTAAAAGACAAAGGTCTTTATATTATAGTATGTTAATAGCTCTCACTGCATCTTGCTCTTTTTTTTGAAGTAATTAAAGGCTATATGTGCTTCCTACATTTGGAAAACTGTGAAACCAATGTTCTGCCATATAATTTACATTCTATACATATTAATTGTTCTATATATAAAATCACTATATGTTTCTCTTTATATGTAGCTTATTTCGACAATTACATAGCTTTACAAAATACACATCTATTGCTAGTGAGAACCTTGTGCTTTGTCTTAATACTTTGATTTTTTGTTCACAGGTGGTCATTGGAACGTTTCTAGCCGACTACAAAAAGGAGGACAAATAGGCTCCAAGAGGTGGTCCTCATGGATCAAGTGATCCAGGATGCCCACCAAACAAAAGTGCCAAAGATTCAACACCAGATTCTTGTTTCCAAATAAGAGCCAACTTCAATTCCTAGCTTTTCGCTCCTAGCTCCAAATGCTTTTTTTTCCTAGTATTTCAAAATGCTTAGCTTTTCGCTCCTAGTTCGGTCCAAATGCTTAGCTTTCCTCTCTTAGGTCGCTGCCAATGCTTAGCTTTCTGCTCCAGGTCGTTTAACTTTTTAGGTCTTCGCTCGCTCCAAGTGTTATGTTTTCACTACAAGATCCAAATGCTCAGCTTTTATCCTATCTCCAGCTTAGCTACTCTGATGCTTTTGTAATTGGATCATACTTTGTGATAAAATAGTTATGAAATATTCATGGTCATATTGCACACATCTGATCAGTAAAAACGTAATAATGCCAATCTCAAGGGTAACCAGTAGCACAAAACTATGCTACTCTTTATTTGGAACAAAGGAATTTTGCAACAATTGCCAGAACTCTAAATTCCTATGAGGTTAATTCTTCTTCTTCGAAACGATGAGCAGCTATCATATCGCTTGTATGTCTTATGTCTTGTTTAATGCATCCAGATTGCATGTAGAATGAGAGAGAGAGAGAGAGAGAGAGAGAGAGAGAGAGGCTGGCTCGCCCTGGTATCTTGTGGGCTACTCGTATCCCATCTTAGCGTGAGACTGACGCCAAAAAATCCTATAAATACAGAAACCCACAGAAATAACCCTAGATCGGAAGTTTCGCCGCTGCAAGCCTCTATAGCCATGAAAAGCCAATCGGGAGCCCATTCCGGCACCCTAATGGAGGGGGAAATAATCACTTGAGACCATCTTCATCATCCCTGGCCACCATGATGAGGAGGGGGTAGTCCACCCTCGGGTTGAGGGTTTGTACTAGTAGCTATGTGTTTAATCTCTCTCTCTCTCTCTCTCTCTCTCTCTCGTGTTATTGATTTGGCACGATCTTGATGTATCGCGGGCTTTGTTAATGTAGTTGGATCATATGGTGTTTTCCCTTCTCTATCTTGTTGTGATGAATTGAGTTTTTCCTTTGAGATTTTGTTCTTATCGGATTGAATACTTTTATGGATTTGAGAACACTTGATGTATGTCTTGCTATGAGTACCCATGGTGATAATGGGGTATCATATAGATTCACTTGATGTGTGTTTTGGCACTCAACTCGCAGAGTCCCGAGGTGACATTGGGGTAATCTATGCATAGGAGTTGATGCGTATTCTCGTCTTTGTTTCTCTGGTAGAAATCTTGGGGCACTCTTTGAGGTTCTTTGTGTTGGATTGTGTATTATGAATCTGAAACGTTTGATGCATATCATATAATCAACTCACGGATACTCGCGGTGACATTGGAGTATGTAGGTGACATTAGAGTTGGTTGATGTGTATCATATGGTGTTATTTTAGTAAGAACTCTTAGATAGATCGATCGAAAAGGATAACTTGGTGTTATTTTAGTACGAACTCTTGATAGATCGATCGGAAAGGATAACTTTGAGGTGGTTTCGTACCCTACAAACAATTTCTTCTTATGTTCTCTGCTAGATAAGAACTTTGGAGTGATTCTTTGTTGCACGTTGAGGGATGGTTATATGATCCGATTATATTAGCATTGTTGAGAGATTGCACTAGCGAAGTACGGACCCTAGTCCTCATTTTCAAGCATTGCAATACTGTTTGTGCTCACTTTTGTTACTTGCTACCTTGTTGTTTTTTATTGTTACTATACAAAAATCAGTATCTACTATCATTACTAAACTTGTATCACCATCTCTTCGCCGAACTAGTCCACCTACACAATTTAACATTGTATTTGGTGTGTTGGGGACACAAGAGACTTTTTATTATTTAGTTGCAGGGTTGTTTGAGAGAGACCATCTTCATCCTATGCCTCCCACGGATTGATAAACCTTAGGTCGTCCACTTGATAGAAATTTGCTATTGTCCTGCAAAACTATGCACTTGGAGGCCCAACACGAGTCTACAAGAACAAGTTGTGTAGTAGACATCAAGCTCTTTTCGAGCACAGTTGCCGGGGAAGTGAGTGCTTGAAGGTATATCTTTAGATCGTGTAGTTGAATCTTTTAGTTTCTTGTTTTATCACTAGTTTGGTTTATAAAATAAAACTACAAAAAATTGGAATTGAGCTGGCCTCATATTATTCGTCTTTATCATGTCTTTCTTGAAAATGATGGAAATGAAAATTGTGCTCAATTGATAGAAGAAGAATTCAATAAAATGTTTGGCATAAAATCTTTGAATGATGAGCATGATTGCAATGTTCTTAATATGAATTCTTTAGATATCCATGATGCTAATGATATGCAAATCCATAAGGTCGGGGATGCTATGTTTGATGAAGATGATATTTTTAGTCCCCCAAGTTTTGATGAGAATATCTATTATGATGATTGCATGCCTCCTATTTATGATGATTACAATGATGAAAGTGGGTTTGGAAGAGTGTCAACTTTATGTAATAATGATCCCACTATTTTGGAGGGTGTTGAATATTATTGGAATAATCATAAAAGTGGATTTGGAGATTCTTGTTCCCATAAGTTGTTTGCTCACAAAATACATAAACATGTTGCCCAGATCCACTAAGACATGGCATATCCTGAGCTAGTTGATCATGGGATCAACCAAAAGGGGGTATCGCCCCAGGTGCTTGAGCCCTCATGACAAGTTGGCGGTGCTGAAACACATGGGGACATCTGCCCATAGGGGTCATGACGTCCCTTTCTTATGCAAGTAGGACCTTCTTCCTCATTTCAAGATTACTTCTAGTCTCGTGGTTGGTGTATATCCTCCCCACTTATAACACACCGAGAAATTATTGTATGTGGGGTCTGCCTTGCCCCCAAGGCTTCATATTGTATTGCCTGATTGTCCCTTTGATCGGAGCTGTTAGTGTAAATCAATTTGAGAGTAGCGAGGGGCAACTCCATTCCTTTGGAAAGCGTTACTGGTGCCGATGAAGATGAGGATATTGATGCTTCCAACATCATTCCATATATCCTACTTGATATCATAAAGGTCCCAATAGTCGGCGCCAACTGTCGATGGTGTATAGCAAAGTACTAGAACAATAGTACAATAACATATGTGGATTTGTGTGACAATAGGGCAGAACCTCAATTAACCATATAGACATAGAGAGACAATTTTACCCAAGTTTGGGCTTTCCATAATGTGTGTAACGCTACTTGTGATAGGCGTTGGGTTTCCCTAAAGAGGAAGGGTGATGAGGTATAGTAGCAAACAGTATTTCCCCCAGTTAAGAGCCAAGGTTTATCGAACCAGTAGGAGACTCATGCAAACAAACATCAACAGTACCTGCACAAACACACACACACACACACAGACACATACACACACACACACACACAAACACACACACACACACACACACACACACACACACACACACACACACACACACACACACACAAATACTTGCACCCAACGCGGGCAAGAGGGTTGTAAATCCCCTTGTACTCGTTAATTGCAAGGATTAATTCTGATAGTGATAGATAAATAAATGGCAAATGAAAATAAATTCCAGGAACTAATTTTAGGGTTTTAGTAAATATGAAGTGAATGGACCCTAGAGCCATAGCGTTCACCGGAGGCATCTCTCTCATGAGCATATCAACAGTGAATAGACAAATTACTGCTGGACAATTGATAGAATAGCGCATAGTTACGATGATTCATGGCATGATCAATACATAGGCATTACATCTGAGGCAAGTAAACTGACATCCATCTGCATCTACTAGTATTACTCCACCGCTCAAGCGCTATCCAACATGCATCTTATGCTATTGAGTTCATAAGAAACCGAGTAATTCTATGAGCATGATGACATAATGTAGACAAAGTAAGACCAAATAATATGTTCGAACCCCATCATTTTACCCTTGTTAGCAACAATACAAATACGTGCCTTGCAACTCCTCTATCACAGAGTAAGGACACTGCAAGATTGAACCTACTGCCAAGCACCTCTCCCATTAAAGATAAATCAATCTAATTAGCCAAAGAAGATAGATAGATCAAAGAGAAATACAATGCTATACAATCACTAATAAATCTCAGAAGAAACTCAATTAACTTCAATGAATAATATGATCATAAACACACGATTCATCATATCCCAACAAACACACCGCAAAGATTACATCGAATGGATCTGCGAAGAGATCATTGTTGTATAGAAGATCAAGAGAGAGAGAGAGAGAGAGAGAGAGAGAGAGAGAGAGAGAGATCCATCTAGCTACTGTTATGGACCCGTAGGTCCTATGGGAACTACTCACACATCATCATGGAGGTAGCAAGATTGATGAAGATGGCTTCCATGATCGATTCCCCTCCAGTAGAGTACCGGCGGAGTCCTCCAGATGGGGTCGCGGAAGAACATAGGCTTGCGGTGGCGATAAAATTGTTTCAGGTCTCGCTCTGGGTGTTTATGGATTTTGAGGAATTTATAGCGATGGAATTAGGTCAGGGAGACCTCCGAGGGGCCAAGAAGCTCAGGTGGCACTAGGGCGCACCGTGTGAGCTTGTGGCCCACTCGTAGATCTTCTTCCCCCGAAGCTTCAGGGTCTCTTCTAGTCCAGAAAAAATCACCGTAAAGTTTCATTGTGTTCGGACTTCGTTTGGTATGGTGATAACCCACAAGTAGAGGGGATCGCGACAGTCTTTGAGGGTAGTATTTCACCCAAATTTATTGATTTGACACAAGGGGAGCCAAAGAATATTTATGAGTACTAGAAATTGGGTTTTTAATTCAACACACCTGGAGAACTAAATATCTGAGCAAAGTATTTAGTAGCACAATAGTATGATAGTTTTGATAGCAGTGATAATTGTAGCAATAGTAACAAGAACAATAATCGTATCAGTTTTGTAGTGATTGTAACAGCAACAGCAACGGTAGTAACTTAGCAAAGATCAATATGAGAAAAGCGTAGGCATTGGATCAGTGATGGATATTTGTGTTGGATGACACCCATCATATAATAGTCACAACCTATAGCGATACACAATAGCTCTAATTCATCAATGTAATGTAGGGCGTGTATTCCGTAAATAGTCATACATGCTTATAATAAGAACTTGCATGGCATCTTTTGTCCTACCCTCCCGTGGCAGCGTGGTCCATAAGGAAATCTAAGGGATATTAAGGCCTCATTTTACTACAGAACCTGAACAAAGCATTAACACATAGTGAATACATGAACTCCTCATACTATCGTCATCACAAGAGTGAATCCCAATTGTTGACACTTTGGGGTCTGCGGATCATAACACGTAATAGGTGCATACAACTTGCAAGATAGGATCCAAAACAAACTTATATTCATGAAAACATAATAGCTTTAGATCTGAAATCATGGAACTCAGGCCCTAGTGTCAAGCATTAAGAATAGCAAAGTCATAGCAACATCAATCTCAGAACATAGTGGATACTAGGGATCAAGCCCTAACAAATTGACTTGATTACATGACAAATCTCATCCAAATCCATCACCAGCAAGCGAGCCTATGGAGGAATTACTCACTCCCGGTGGTGAGCATCATGAAGTTGTTGATGATGATGGCGACGAATCCCCCTCTCCGGAGCCCCAAACGGACCCAGAACAGCCCCCACGATGAAGAACGGGAGGTGGCGGTGGCTCCGTATAGTAAAACGCGATGAAACTTCTTCTCATATTTCTCTCTCGATGAAACAGGTTTTGTAACACTAGAATTAGGTCAGGCAGCCGCCTGTGGCCCCCACAAGGTAACAGGGCACGCCCTATTAACTTGTTGGCAACAGGTGGCCCCCTTCAGGTGGATCTTTGTTGTAGTATATTTCTTTTATTCCATAAAAAATCTCTAGAAAGTTTTGTCTGATTCTAAGAAATTTTATTTCTGCACAAAAACAACACCATGGTAGTTCTGTTGAAACAACACTAGTCCAGGTTACTTTCGTTCAAATCATGCAAATTACAGTCCAAAATAAGAGCCAAATTGTTTGGAAAAGTAGGTACAATGGAGACGTATCATATGGTTTTTCTATGAAAGAAAGAAATAGGCAAAAACAGGAACTGGCACTGAGCACTGAGTTAATAGGTTAGTTCCCAAAAATTATATAAAATGGCATATAAAGTATACATGATTGATAATATAATAGCATGAGACAATAAAAAATGTATAGATACATTGGAGACGTATCAAGTAACAACCATAGTACTTGTTTGGCATTATAGATATCAACAAGTACAATGTGTGGGGGGTCCAATAACTTGTACACTAAGTCACTAGGAATTTTGGTGGCCGATCTCGACGGGGCGTGTCCAAGCTTGGATCTAATCTAGGTCCAATTACTAGATCTTCGACTCCATCCTCTTGGATGTAAAAGTAGAAGTTATCCCTCCTAGTCTTGGCACACTGCTATTGATACCCATGCTTGGGTTGGTTTGGACGCCTTCCTCCCTTGTGTATCCTAGTCGGATATGGCTTCACCTTCATTCAGTTGGTCCTTACCTTCCTCTTACAATCTCTTCGCTTGGCACACCTTGGTTTCTCCTTTATTGATGGTCGACTTCAAAGATAGTCCTTTTTGCCATTTATCTTTTTGGGCCAGGACTCCTGGAGGAACCGGATCATGAGTTCGGTTGACTTGCTTGGGCCGTGAGTGCTGGGAGGAAGGTCCCAAATTGGCATATCACCAACAGACCGTGAAACTTATCACACACACATGACGCATTGTCAGGCCCAACTACCCATTGGGGAATCGACACAAAACACGTGTTGGATTCCACCTTACTATCATAGTACCATGCGATATATTTAGTATTTATCAAAAATTTAATTGACACCACAGCATACCAAGCACTACAAAAGGCCTCGCCCCTTACCCCTCGATGTTGCCTCAAACCTAACCTCTCCCCTCAAGCCTCTTCGCAAACTTTCCCTTCTCTATGTAATATCACCATCTCATGCCTATCCACAACATCACCTCCACTGCTATCGAAGTTTTAGTGAACTCACTCCTCCATCGAATTTTCATAGGATCCACTCTCTTAGTTTATTATGTCAGTGCTAAGTAGGTCAACCTACAACCATGGTCGCAAGAGCATGGTGGACGACCACATGGCAGATAGTCACAGAAATGTGATTGATGAGTTCATGGAGGATCAACTCGGTGATGATTAGGTCTTTGAGTTTAAGATGGCTAATCCCATGGCGGATCAGATCAATGATGAACATATTATGGAGTTACAGGACACTGCCTCTCTAGCCTCTTCGACAAAAAAAAACTCGGTGAGTTCTCTCCTATTTTTTTCATCTTTGTATTCATACAATCTTTATTGTGATGGCCTTTGGTAGAGGTGTTGAGCAGTAAATTCGATTACGATGAATAAGTGAAATAGGTCTATCATAGAGGGTTTTCTAGAGCACTAGAAAACCTACTAAACCCAATTCTTGCAATTTATGGGTTTCCATCCATTGTTTTCAATCTTTTAAAACTTGGAATGTCGATGTTGACGATACAACCAATTGCACTGGCGATCCGTTGGGTGAGATCATGTCGTGCCGTCCTTCATCCATTTCTAGTCATGAAAACTCGGATTCACTCTCTTGCTCCCTAGACAAAATGTGATAAGGAGCTCATCCCTTGGTGAATTCCACTAAGATCCTGATTCTATCCCTAGCATCAACCTTATCGTGACCAAAGGGGGAGTGGAACCATGTATCTCTTCTTGCAAGTATAGGGAGGAATCGTTAGGTTTTGTCTTGTAGCATGAAAGCAGTTAGGGTGTCTCATAATTTTGCCTCAGTTCTTCTTCACCATATGTTGAAGATCTGGTTGCCTCCTCGACCCGTCGTCTACTCCTGGCGACGAGATCTTTTTCCCGTCTGTTGATGGATTGTTTTGCCCTCTAAGAGACTAGCAAGTGAGAAAAATCAATCATGGATTTGGGGTTGGTGGTTTAAAGACGATTCCATGAGATGCGGTGGATCCCGATCCAAGTTAATATGTATTTTTTCCTAACAAGTGTGTCATAGTGACACGTGCATCGTTTCTTGTGGTGTGTCTATTCTTGGTCTCTCAAAGCCTCATTGGTGATGGTACTTCCATAATTTTGGCAATGGTGGAAGCTTCTCTTCTCTTCGAGTGAGCACCTCAACGAAGACCAAGGTTGGTGGTAGTAGTAGGATTTGGTGTGTGAAAGGACCTTAGGCCCCTAGCCGTATTTTTCTTGCAAAATTTCTGCTACACTTGTCTTCTCTCAGCCTATTAGCAATTTTTAGTGTGTTGTTACCTATACAGTGTATTTTAGTCAATGGAGATGCAATTACTATGAAAAAAATCTGATCATTTGGAACCCAAACCATCTCATCTCTAACATTTGCACGAGTGCACACTTACCAAACCCCTCCAACCTATCCTTAGCCATTGTATATCCAAAGATGGTTCATTTGAAAAGCTCGGTAGACTCAAACACATGGATCCATTGAAATCCAAAGATGGCACAACCATGAATGAAAATCCAAATGTTGGATTGTAAGAAATGAAAACCCAAAGACAATATGGCATTCACCCATAGAAAAGACAATATGAAATTAAATGAAAATCCAAAGATGAGGTAATAGTAGATAAAAACCAAACATGGCATAATACTAATGAAATTCCAAAGATGGTAGAACATTAAATGAAAATTTATAAATGGCATACATTTAATTCCAAATATGGCATAACAAAAATGAAATCCATAGATGGCACAACATTAAATGAAATTCCATAGATGGCATAACATTAAGTACAAAAAAATTCAAAATATGGTATATCAACAAATAATATCCAAATATTGCACAACAATAAATTAAAATAGAAAATAATTAAAAAAATCCAAAGATGGCACGAAAATAATTAGAATCCAAATAAATCATAACATTAAAAGAAATTCCAAAGATGGCATAGCATGAAATGAAATATATAAATGGCATATCATTAAATGAATTCCAAAGATGGCATAACAAGATATGAAATTTATAAATGGCATATCATTAAATGAAAATTTATAAATGGCATATCATTAGATGATTCCAAAATGGCATAACATTATATGAAATTCCATGAATGTAATAACATTAAATGAAAGGTCCAAAATGAAATATGAAAAAAAAATATATGACACAACAAAATGTGAAAATAGAAAGAAAAAAATAAGCACATCATCTTAACACATCCACGATGACCACTCAAGAAAATTCGAAAATTCTCTAAGGATACACGTGGTTGATACATATAGGCATCTGGAAAATAAAGTACCACGTAATAGATCCAAAAGAAAATATCTTCTTTGAAATGATGCACTAGGCCCCCTGGACTACATGATAATCATAAACCCTAATGTTAGGACCACAAGCTGACGAAAGATTATTGTGAGTAGTTCATGTGAATTCTGTGTCTTTGTAGGGTCTTCCTTGAATACTCATCCCGCCCCCTCCCCTATATAAGCAATGGGACTGCATATTCTTTTCTCCATGTTGAATCCTCTTGTGGCTCTTCTTTTGTTGTAGATTTCCATATATTTTTTTTATCTTTGAAGTCAATCTTCTTGAATAGGTTAGTTCAATTTTTGAGTAGTTTATATGGAAATACATGCAGAATCTGAAGGCTATTAGTTGTGCTAATTGCTAGTATTTCTCGTGTTTTAGGGATGGAGTAGTTTGCTCGGTCACTTGGAGGGGAGTTTTCTGTTTGTTTGCGTGTGTTTGTGTTGGTGTTGCTCTTTTGAGGTGAAATGAAAGGAGCCGTGTCGTCTGGAGCGAGTGAGACGAAGTATGGCGCAGGCATGAGCAGGAGCCCACTCCAGCCTCAGGCACAACCCATCGTTGGCACCCGCCTGACCGTTGCCCACCAAGGTGGGGCTTCCTACTACTCCGCACCACGTCCGTCCGGGCACGCGGCCGGCACCTCGTACGCGCACGCCATGGGTGTGAGCTCTAAGCCACCCAAGAGGAAGCGGGGCCGCCCGCGAAAGTACGCCCCGGATGGCGCCATGCCGCCAACTATCTTCCCGACGCCATATCCTACTGGTGCTGCTGCTCCCCTGACACCTGCTCTACCCTCGAACAGCACGTTGGGATTGCCCCTGGGCGTTGGGAGCCCCCATTCGCCACCAGCATTGCCATCACTGCTACCACCCCTACCACCACCACCACCACCACCTGTACAGCATGGAACACATCCAGTTAAGCAGACGAGGGTATGGCCGCCGAGCTCCATGGCCAGCAAGAAGCAGCCACAAATGGCAGTAGCAGCAGGTATATAGTGTTCTTGCTTGAGTAGCAAAAGGTGCATAGATGGATATGGTGGTATTTTAGTCCTAATACTCGTATACACAAATGGCCACCGCAGGCTGACCAAGAGTCTGACAAGCATGGAATTATCCATGTCGATTATTCAGAAAGGGTTGCCACATGTTTGTTAAAAAATCAGAGCTTTTTTCTGGATGTATTAAAAATATTAAAATATCGTATATGTGTTATTTCATTGCAATCATTCATATTGTGTTGTTATTCCCTCCAGAAGTATAACCGGAGCTTTGAAATTGTATTTGTAGGATGTTACATGTTAGTTTAGTTCAGACCAATAATGTTATATTCAGTTTGCCAACATTAAGTACATTTCGCGTTTCTAACCTGAAATGGATTTTTTTGTAGGGCCTGCTGCGACTGGATTAATTCCTAAGGTTATCACAGTCCAAGGTGGAGAGGTAATTTGTCCCACCCTGATGATGCTCCAAGAGACATAGCAGTGCTCTAACAACAATTTATCAGTATCTAGATACTAGCTATTAAAATATATAATTGAAATGGTTCCTTTAAAAAAAAGATGTTAATAATGGATCCATGGTTTCAGGATGTAACAACAAAAGTCCTCTCCTTTTGTGGGAATGGGTTGGCAGTTCATATCTTCTCTGCCCATGGTGTTGTGCGCAATGTGACACTGCGGCACGCAAATTCTCCTTATGACAGGGTCGTTTATGAGGTTCGCTCCATTGTTTTAGCTTGGAAACTGTACATTAGAAATCCCTTTTTGCTGGTGTGCTTCAGAAATATACTTAAGGTCCAGCCAAACTAGAGAACAATAAGGAAAACTGAAATGTGGGCAGTAGTTAGTTTTTCTTATAATTATTTTCTTTACCAGCATATTGTAATCAGACCACACCGTTTTGTAGTTCTGGTTTTCTGTAAAGGAAATGTTGTTGTTTGACCTCTAGATTTGTTTCCAAATCTGAACAATATCTAATTATGTGCACTCAATATGCAGGGTTGTTTTCGCATCCTCTCTTTGTCTGGCTTGTATGTGCCATCCAAAACTAATGAACCGAGCACTCGAAAGGGTGGATTGGGTATTTCATTTTCCAGTCCCGATGGCCGCGTCTTCGGCGGTGGGTCAGCAGGACCTCTGATTGCAGCTTCACCTGTTCAGGTTACCATCTTTCACTGGGAGTAACATGTTTCTAAAAGACAAAGATCTTTGTATCATAGTATGTTAATAGCTCTCACTGCATCTTGCTCTGTTTTTTGAAGTAAAGGCTATATGTGCTTCCTATATTTGGAAAACTGTGATACCAATGTTCTGCCATATAATTTACATTCTATACATATTAATAGTCCTATGTAAAATCATTATGTGTTTCTTTTTATGTGTAGCTTATTTGGAAAATGACATAGCTTTACGAAATACCCATCTATTGCTAGGGAGAACCTTGTGCTTTGTCTTAATACTTTGATTTTTTGTTCGCAGGTGGTCATTGGAACGTTTCTAGCCGACTAGAGAAAGGAGGAGAAATAGGCTCCAAGCCTCCAAGAGGTGGTCCGAATGGATCATCAAGTGATCCAGGTGCCCACCAAACTAGAGTGCCACTCAAAGATTCAACACCAGATTCTTGTTTGCAAATAAGAGCCAGCTTAAATTCCTAGCTTTTCGCTCCTAGCTTCAAATGGTTACTCTTTTCTAGTATTTCCAAATGCTTAGTTTTCGCTCCTAGTTCGCTCCAAATGCTTAGCTTTTCGCTCCTAGTTCGCTCCAAATGCTTAGCTTTCCGCTCTTAGCTGGCTCCCAATGCTTAGCTTCTGCTCCAGGTCGTTTTACTTTTCGGTTTTAGCTTGCTCCAGGTGTTAGGTTTTCAATACTAGATCCAAATGCTCAGCTTTTATACTATCTCCAGCTTAGCTGCTCTGATGATTTTGTAACTGGATGATACTTTGTGATAATATAGTTATGAAATTTCATGGTCATACTGCACACATCTGATCAGTCAAAACGTAAAAATGCCATTGTCAAGGGTAACCAGTATCCCAAATTAAACTATGCTACCCTTTATTTGGAACAAAGGAATTTTGCAACAATTGCCAGAACTCTAAATTCCTACTTAGTTAATTCTTCTTCTTCCAAACGATGCGCAGCTATCGTATCGCATGTATGCCTTATGCCTTGTTTGATACATCCAGTTTGCATGTAGAATTAGTTTCCCATTTAAGGAAATCAATATGTATCTCACACAACTGGTTGAGCAGAGCAATATTTGCTCTATGTATATAGCTGTCGACCAATCTGTATCTCACACAACTGGTTGAGCAGAGCAATAACTACTACTGTAAACGACAGTGACAAGTTGGCAAGGACGATGACAGTGATGTCCTAACGAATTGGTTTCAAACAAGGTTGAATGGTTGATGGATCGATCGATACTCGACACACCCTGAATCAAAAGCTTCTTTACTTTGGTATCTCATTCGTCGGTCTTTCTCCCATTCTTGCTGAAACTGTACGCACGTCAGATCAATATGTTAGTTGCGAGAATAGTTGAATTGGTCTTCTGAGCAAACTTTACATTTCAGACGCCGGGGGACACAACCTGAAAATAAAGCGAAACATGAGGGATAGAGAGAGAGAGAGAGATAAACAAAATGTCTGAAGTTGTCATGCACACGGAAAAGAATAATGTAATACTTTGGTATTCTTACAGCATTGTGGGATACAACCTGAATTTTATTCAAAAAAAAAAATCATTTTCTGCTGATGGAATAAAACTTTCAGCAGAATAACGAAACTCAAGTGCTCAACTCACTGCAAGAACCGCCACATCTGTCTGTCATCTAAGAGAAAATGCAGCTAGCAACATTGAAGTAGTGGCCATTGTCAACACATTACGGACTAATGTCACTGCATCATTGTTCAAACAGTTTTGGAATTTTAGAACCGAAGATGCCAACTCAAATAGGTTTCTTACTGTCAGGAGAACAAACGAAGTTTAGCCTAGCTAGCAGAAACACAACAACTACTGGGTTTTCCTGAACCCGTATGTCAACGGAAGGAACTGAGTTCTAATGCCATCGTGTCCGGGGCGGCGACACCTTTGAAGGCGACTTCTAGGGGTACCGGCTCTGGTATCTCTCTACTCTGCATCGACATTCGCGTACCGCAGCGCCGCGTGGGCTGAATTAGCAGAAAAATAGTTAAGCAGTTAGGCATCGTGTGTCACAGGTACTGCAACAAGTCTAAATGAGATGATCAAAAAGGAAAGCAGATGTGCAAAACCTCAAAACAATGTAATGTGTTACAGTAGGCTGAAAAACAGAAAACCATTATCTTCTCTGTGAATCTGAGCTAGGCAGTCCGGTTTTGAAGTTCAGAAGTTTTCCACTAGCGGCATATATATGATATTAAATTGAACTACTGAAACATCTGAATCCAAGCACAGTGGCATCAAAACCAATAGTTTCCATATCATAGTTCAGTGTGGATTTTAGACTTATGAAATGACTTTCACCCCAATAAACTAGCCTCAGACAAGCTTCTAGCATAATGTGGATTTTAGACTTATCAAATGACTTTCACCCCAACAAACTAGCCTCAGACAACCTTCTAGCATAATGTGGTGCCTGTTGAACACCTACTGATTTGGTTCAGCAACTTTTACTGATGTCTATAATCCTACAGCAGTTCAGATTCCTAACTGAAACTGGTTAGCAGCAAAAGTTTCAGCAAGCAAACTGTTTTTCAGACTTCTAGTTTCGATTCGAACACTGTTTTCGATTCAAACTGACATGTTCAAGACTAGTGCAAATAAGAGTATCTTGCCAAAGGAGAAGAGTAGGAAGCTGAGGATATGGAGGGGCTCTCACGAGGCGTCCCGGCGACGATGACGACGACGTAGAAGCTCTGGCGGTTGCTGGGCAGGTCGACGACGAGTGGGAAAAGCCGGCCATCACGTGTGGGGAGGCACATGACGAGGTCGGCAACGCCCAAGACTTGGACGGCGCTCAGCAGACTGGCCAGCTCCTTCCTCAGTTGGAACACGGATCTCCCCCTGAACATGTGCCAGCCGGTGGTGATGAGGCCCCCGTGGATGTCTCGCCACACGTATACGATCTCCCGCGACGGCAACACGGCGGTGGCGAGGGTAAGCTGCAGTTGAGTCCCAACATTGTCAGGAGATCAAATGCGAATTTGGGACGCGGAAGCCAAAGAGAGCGCAAATTTGGCAAGAACAGAGCCAAGAATTGCTCCCAGGCGAATGAAATTAACACGATTTGCGATCTCCGCGGTCATATTCCGATCGATGTTAACGACGTCCAATCCAAGAACCCAGCTCGCGCAAATTCGATCGGAAAGAATCAAGAAGCGGGCATGGCGGACTCACCCCAGTCGAACGCGGAAGGGGAGGCATGATCTCCCTGGCGGGGATGGGCTCCACGACCCAGTGCATCATCGTGCTCATGTCCTGGAAGCCGTTGATGTAGCCGACGCTGGCGCCGTTGTTCCAGGGGAGGTACTTCCCGTTGGCGCGGAGGCTGCCGCCGTTGAAGTGCTGGAGCAGGACGTCGTCCCGGAATTCCGTCCGGACGGCCAGCCAAAATACTGCCTCCTCCTCAGGATGGTTGTAGCTGCGCTGCTCCACGCGGTGCCCACGGTGGCCTAGCGGCGCCGGCGCGCCCGTGGCGGCGAGGTAGCGGCCGTAGGCGGCGCTGTGGAGGAGCAGGAACCGCACCTGCGCGTGGGGGGGCTGGTACAAGTGAACCGCCCAAGCCGCGTTCATCGACGCCCGGCGGTGGCGGAGGGAGACGCCATGCCCGTCTTCGTCGGCGTGCAGGTACGTTCCCGCGCTCGCGGTTCCGCAGCCGCACGTGCTGGCCGTGGTGGAACTGCTCCATCGGTCGCTTGAGCTGGACCGCTGCAGAGGAGAGGAGGTGGGCTCTGCGCGGTGGAGACGGAGAGTGGGTTCTTGGTTTCTTGGCGCTCCGGCAACGGGGAGAAGAAGGAGCAGCGAAAGCTGTTCGTTGGGACGGTTACGTTCGGGCGCCAAGGCTGAATATTTCAAGGTGCCTGATCGACGCCGTCGCCGGGCTCAGCTTTCGGTACTAGGTGGGCTTGTGGGCCGTAGTCTAGGAAATGTAATACTACTCTTCTCTGTTTCTCGGTTAAGCTAAAAAAAAAGCCCGTTTCTAAAATGAAAGGTTAATAAAAAGCACTAGCCGCCGTCAAGGTTCATCGGTTTTTTTTCTTTTGCGAGAAGAGATTCATCGTTTTCGCTGGTTCCTTTTTTTTCTGGTATCCCAAGATGGTGGGTGAGAGGTTTTAACCGTCAGCTGTATTGCTGTGAGACTTTCTTAGTTTTTGTCTTCTCATAAAACCACCATCTCACCATTATACTCCCTCCGTCCCAAAATAAGTGACTCAAGTTTGTACTAACTTTGTATTAAATCGAGTACAAAGTCGAGTCACTTATTTTGAGACGGAGGGAGTATTTGTTATTTAAGTGCGAAGATCAAGACTTGTGACTTGGGCACTGAGCAAAGTGTTGAGTAGTTGAAAAGCAAGAGCATGGATTTGGTTACTTTGCCCACGCTCTAGATTGTGTTATGATAAGTTGTTTGGATATGATAAAGCATTGAGTTTTTTTTTGGGACACGGGTAGGGCACGAAGGCCCCAGATGCTGTCAGAGCGGTGGCTTCCTGAAGAAACGGAAAATTACAACCAGATGCTTGTTACTAACGAAAAAGACCCCAAACAGCACAGGAGAAACACAATCAGGTCCCTACTGCTCCTCGAATGATAGAATCGACCCCAGTGCCGGGGACGAATCACTTGGAATGGCGTGACCTCCACAGATCGCTCTGCAGAATCCTTCTTGGAGTAACATTGCCCTTCTGGCTTCAAGACCGGGAGGAATGAAACATGGCTGCCATTCAACCTGAAAATTCGCCAGAACGTAGGACGAGTCGGCCAGCATGCTTGGGCATCGTTGTCACGCCCAATATGCGACCCTATCCAAAAGGAACTCGAAGGTCCCACCAAGGATAGACCCGCATATTGAAACGCTTTTGCAAGGTGGATATCATTACATCAACATTACATAATAGATGGGGATACATACAAGAGGCTCACAATGCCACACGAATACAACAATACAACATACAAGAACAACATCTGACTACGGATGAATCATAAACAGAAACTCAAACAATATCCACCCTGCTAGCCTAGGCTGCCGACCTGGAACCTATTCCCTGATCGAAGAAGAAGCAGAAGAAGAACTCAACGCAAGCAAGCATCGCTCTCGCGTCATGATCATCGCATAAACCTGTACTGCAATCTGTTGTAGTAATCTGTGAGCCACGAGGACTCAGCAATCCCATTACCATGGGTATCAAGACTAGCAAAGCTTAATGGGTAAGGAATGGATAAGTGGTGAGGTTGCAGCAGCGACTAAGCATGATATGGTGGCTAACATACGCAAATAAGAGCGAGAAGAGGAGCAAAGGAACAGTCGTGAAGCTAGCGAGGTGATCCTGAACTCCTACTTACGTCAAACATAACCCAGAAACCGTGTTCACTTCCCGGACTCCGCCGAGAAGAGACCATCACGGCTACACACGCGGTTGATGCATTTTAATTCGGATCTGGTGTCAAGTTATCTACAACCGGACATTAACAAATTCCCATCTGCCACATAACCGCGGGCACGGCTCTCGAAAGTTTATACCCTGCAGGGGTGTCCCAACTTAGCCCATGACAAGCTCTCGCGATCAACGAAGGAATAGGCCTTCTCCCAGGAAGACCCGATCAGTCTCGGAATCCCGGTTTACAAGACATTTCGACAATGGTAAAACAAGACCAGCAAAGTCGCCCGATGCGCCGACAATCCCGATAGGAGCTGCACATATCTCGTTCTCAGGGCAACACCGGATGAGCACTCCGTACAACTAAAACCAGACCTCAAGTTTCCTTGAGGGGGCGCTGCAAAGGACTCTAGTTCGGACCAGCACTTAGACAAGCACTGGCCCGGGGGGGCTAAAATAAAGATGACCCTTGGGTTGGTCGACCCAAGGGAAGGGTATAGGTGGTGGTGAGGCAAATGGTAAAACCAAGGTTGGGCCTTGTTGGACAAGTTTTATTCAAAGCGAACTGTCAGGAGGGTCCCATAAATCACCCGACCGCGTAAGGAACGCAAAATCCGGGAACATAACACCGGTATGACGGAAACTAGGGCGGCAAGAGTGGAACAAAACACCAGGCATAAGGCCGAGCCTTCCACACTTTACCAAGTATATAGATGCATTAATAATATAAGAGATATTGTGATATCCCAACCAAAATCCTGTCCACCATGGAGAAATCTTCAACTTCACCTGCAACTAGCAACGCTATAAGAGGGGCTGAGCAAAGCAGTAACATAGCCAAACAACGGTTTGCTAGGAATGGTGTCAAAGGTTAGAGGTTCATGGCAATATGGGATGGCTTGATAAACTGGTAATAGGTAGCGCAGCATAGCGATAGAACGAAGCAACTAGCATAGCAATGATAGTAGTGAGATCCAGGGTAGCGGTCATCTTGCCTGAAATCCCGCACGGGAGAAGAACGAGTCCATGAAGAAGATGAAGCCACGAAGACGAACCACACGTAGACGAACGCATCCTCATGATCGCAACGAAACGGGAACTATCGAGAAGAAGCACGCAACATGGTAAACACACCACACATGACAAGACATGATGCACAACAAGCATGATGCATGAGAAAGCTAGATGAGGCTACTCATGGCAAGAGATGATGCAAACAAGAACAACACATCAAGGCAAGTTTAAATGAGGCCGGGAACAACATATAACAATTCCGGTAAGTCCTCATATGCATATTTCAAAATTGGTCCAGAACTGAATAAACCTTATGTTCAAGTTGTTAAACAGCAAGTTAAAGAGCACCAAGAGGATCTACACGAAATCTAGTCAAGTTACATATAAAGTTCATTAGATTCGGAGCAACGGCCTAGAAGATATGAGCAAAACAAGTTAAGCATGGCATTGATGCAAAATGCACCCAAACATCAAGCAAACACACCAAAACAAGGATGCAACATGGTAATATGAAACTACATGCAAAATCAAGCAAGTTTCATATAGAGCACACTCAAAACGGAGCAACGGTGCAACACACACAATATACAAGTCATAACAACAATCTGTCCATAACAGCAACTAGGCATCTTGCAAGCATCAAAACAATAAGCTACAGCACCCCAACATAATAACAAAAGGCATGGGCATGAAGTAAAGGTAAAGCATAACAAAACATGAGCACTGAGCTATCTCCAGAAATCACTAGAACATGCTCAAACACACATGGTAAGATTGCAAATAATAACAGTTCAGACTTGGCAGAAATAACATCAGGTTGCAATGTTTAGAGCTATCAAACAACATGCTACAGGAACATATCATGACAAACAAAGGCATGGCATGATTCTACTAGATGCATATATCAAAAGTCCCTTACTGACCATGAGCCAAAAAGGCACAGAAAATATGATGGCACCCATGTAAACATGGCAAGTTATATTACAGGTTCAAACATGGCAGGAACAATGATAAGTAGGCATGTTGGTGAGCTTGAACCACTCACCACAGAGTAATACATGGCATGGCAAGGCAACCAACAGTAAGAAGGCATGTTTGTGAAGCTAAGAATGGCAAGAGCAAGGTCATAGGATGCATGGATCACTAGGAAAGCATCATGGAAACATTGAACTTAATGTTAACAGGCTGACAGCAACATCATCAAGCAATTACAACAATCTACAGTAGTCTATAAATGCAACCAGGGGCATGGATGGATAGGGCATAACATGTAGATCAAAACATGTTTATAGAACATCTCCAGATTATGCATAGAATGATTAGTAGAAGCATGTTAACATAGCAGCAAAATATAACAGAATCTGCCTAGCAAAACAGCAACACCAAGTACCCTCCTTAACAAGCTCGAATCACTCACCACAAGTCATTGCATGACAATATAAGCATAGCATCATCAAGAAGACATGTTTGTGAAACAAACCAAGGCAAGAACAAGTCCATAGCATGCCAGGATCAACTATAGCAAGCTTGGCCATATTGAATAACAAGTAAACAATCTGCCAGGAAACATTTTGAAGCAAAAGTAGAGCACCAAAATGCCATGCTAGACTACCCCATAATTGCAACCAAGGGCATGAATGGATAGACAATAACCATATGTTCAAAACACCCTTAATGAATTATCTCAAAATATGCATGGATCTCTCTGTAGCATCAAGTTTACATGGCATCAAAATAACAGCAGAACAGGGACTAAATCAGCAATATCACGAAGCCTAGTTTGCATGCTTGTGCTAGTCACCACATTGATCACAAAAATACATGGCATACACCCCTGGAAAGATGGCATGGCATAGATCAAAACACATGAAGACATCAACCCCATAGGATGCACACATCAATCATGGCAAAAATGATAAATGAGCAAGTTATAACAGTTTCAGCAGGTTAACATCAACATGCACTCTTCCAACAGCATTTCGGTCATCAAGATGAGCTCAAATGAAAATGATGCAATGGAATGAAATGAAGTACTCGTCGAGACGAACAATTTTACATATTACACGCACGAAACGGAGCTACGGATGCAGAGATACAACAGGTCAAACATGGCATGATTATATGAAAAACTGGGGACTTAGGCGTTTCGGGGGTCAACCTCAGATTGCACGGTTTCCGAGGTTCGCCGGGGTTCGTCGCCGGAGACGAGGAGGAAGAGGCCGGGGAGGCTCGAGGAGGCGCGGGGAGGTGGCCCCGGACCGGATCCGGCCGGATCCGGCCGGCGGCGCCGCGAGGCGCTTGAGGCGCGGCCATTGCCGGAGATGGCTGGCGGCGGAAGCTCTGGCGAGGCTCCCCGCGGCGAAGCGACGGCGGCCAAAGACGGGCAGACCTGCCCGGCGGAGGGAGCCGGGCGGCGCTGGGCGCGGCGCGGCGGCGCGGAGGCGGCGGGCGCGCCGATCCGGCGGCGCGGCTGGAGCTGCAGCAGCGCCAGCCGCGGGCGGGAGGCGGGCGGCGAAGCGAGGCGGGCGCGGCGCAGTAAAGGCGGCGAAGGGCCACGCTGCGAACCGCCTGCTGGCCGCGCGGCGGCGGAGGGCGCGAGGCCACGTGGCGGCGGAGATGACGTGTCATGCGCCCATTGGTCGGGCAACATGGCTGGCTGGACGTGTCCGGCCGGGGGCGGACGCGTCCGGCGGCGGGGAGGGAAAAGCTAGGGTTTCGGGGGGAAATGATCCGAAAATGGAGAGGGGAAGACGTTTTTATAGGTAGAGGGAGCTAGGAGTGTCCAAATGAGGAGCGGTTTTCGACCACGCGATCGTGATCGAACGACTGAGAGCATGGATGGGAGTTTGCTGGGCTTTGGGCCACTTTGGAAGGGGTGTTGGGCTGCAACAAAAGAAGGCTTTACGGTTACCCGGTTAACCGTTGGAGTATCAAACGACCTCCAAATGGCACGAAACTTGACAGGCGGTCTACCGGTGCTATACCAAGGCCGCTTGACAAACCTCGGTCCATTCCGAGAAAGTTTAACACCCGCACACGAAAAGAGACAAGAGGGGGACGCCGGAGGACATAGGAGTGCCGGATTGCAAAACGGACAACGGGGAAAATGCTCGGATGCATGAGATGAACATGAATGCGAAATGAGATGCACATGATGACATGATATGAAATGCAGATGATGACATGGCAAAGTGCAACACGCAAGCAAATGACATGGCAACGACGGCGAATAACTGGCGGACACCTAGCGCATCGAATCCGGGGCGTTACAATCGTAGCTCCTCCTAAACCCCGAGTTGGTGAGCTCTAGGTCCCCTTCATCCTTCTCCGACTCTATTCCAGATCCGGGGACAATATGGATGAACATGGCAAGTTTGTTGGCAGCTCGATAGCCTTTACCATGCTTAGTTTGCATGTTTATAAGTTGATGTTTCAAAACAGAAAGTTTTCTATTGTTGTCTAAAATTTCCTGACAAGTCAGAATGTGATAAAATCTTCAAATTTTGACATGGTAAGGTATAACAAATTTTATATTGCTCGATAATTGTTCAAAAAAATGGAGTTAAATAAGTATGAATTTTGCTTCATCCTTTGTAGACTACTCTTCTTAGACAAATTACCATTATATTTGCATATGTTTGATTGTTTAATATTTCTATTAATGGATAGGAGCATTAAATATGCTGAGACGTTTAGTATACAATGTATAATTATAATTTTAGTAATTTGCTACACTAGAGAATGTTAAGGTTTTGAATTTATTTATACTAGTTTATCTCACGAGTTCTTGTTAAGTTTTGTGTGGATGAAGTTTTTAAGACTTAGGGGAAACCATGATATGAGAGGAATTAAGGAGATACAAGAGTTCAAACTTGGGGATGCCCAAGCCTCCCCAAGTTAATATTCCAAGAAGTCTCAAGTATCTAAACTTAGGGATGCCCCGATAGACATCCCACCTTTCTTCATTAACAACTATCGGTTAGTCTTGCTTGAGCCTAAGTTTTTTATTTGTTCACATGATATGTGCTATTCTTGGAGTCCTTTTATTTTTGTTTTGTTTGTTGTTTGATATAATCTTTAGATCTGAAACTTTTGATTTGGAGAGAATCTTTACATAGCTACCTATTGACTTAACTACACTTTGTTATTCACTTATATGTTTTGGAGTAGTTTGTCCTTTACTCTTGTGCTTCACTCATATCCTAAGAGTAAATTCTTGAATGAATCTAATATCATAAATTTGAAATTATATATGCTTCATATGCTTGTCTCATGGGAGGTAGTGACTTCACATGAGAGTGTGGGAAATAAAATCTATTGGAATTTAACAAACATAGAACTGGTCATTCAGAAAATTCATGAAAGAATAATTAAGGAAGAGAGACTTTATATATAAATATACTATCTTGGACATCTTCTATGATTGTGAACCCCATTAATTATTTTCAAACTTGATCAAATAGTTGATGCTGGACAAGGAAGACAACATAATGAGTTATGTTTATGTATATTTGCATAGAAGTTATACTGTCATGGATCCCCAAACATGTGGTGCTTGCTTACAATCTTTTGTTAGCCAAAATTTCTGTACTAAGTAGAGATACTACTTGCACATTCAAATATCATTAAACCCAGTTTCTTGTCATGAGAGTCCATCACATCTACCTACAGATTGAATAAGATCCTTCAAGTAAATTGTCATCGGTGCAAAGCAATAAAAATTGCTCCTAAATATGTATGATCTATTATTGTAAGGAAAAAATAAGCTTTATACAAATTTGTGATGGTAACACAATAAAAGTGAGGGACTGCTCAATAAAGGTTTCTATCATAAGGAGCAATATAAAGTGACGTTCCTTTGCATTAAGAGCTCGCACGTCCAAAAGTCAAAAGCGCATGACAACCTTTGCTTTCCTCTGCAAAGGGATTATCTTTTATCTTTCAAGTTTTTACTTTTATGCAAGAGTTACATATTTTATCCTATTCCAACCTCAATTATTCTCCACTTGGCAAGCATCATGTGGTGTGGAAAGATCTAGGCACATATATTTGGTTATATATATATATATATATTTGGTTATATATGATCATGAGTTATTATTGTTGACGTTTTTCTCCGTGGTAAGAAAGTTGGTGAAGGAAATATGCCCTAGAGGCAATAATAAAGTTATTATTTATTTCCTTATTTCATGATAAATGTTTATTATTCATGCTAGAATTGTATTAACCGGAAACATGATACATGTGTGAATACATAGACAAACAGTCACTAGTATGCCTCTACTTGACTAGCTCATTAATCAAAGATGGTTATGTTTCCTAACCATAGAAATGTGTTATCATTTGATTAGTGGGATCACATCATTAGAAGAATGATGTGATTGACATGACCCATTCCGTTAGCCTAGCACTTGATCGTTTAGTATGTTGCTATTGCTTTCTTCATGACTTATACATGTTCCTGTAACTATGAGATTATGCAACTCCCGTTTATCGGAGGAATACTTTGGGTACTACCAAACGTCACAACGTAACTGGGTGATTATAAAGGATTACTACAGGTGTCTCCAAAGGTACATGTTGGGTTGGCGTATTTCGAGATTAGGTTTTGTCACCCCGATTGTCGGAGAGGTATCTCTGGGCCCTCTCGGTAATGCACATCACTATAAGCCTTGCAAGCAATGTGACTAATGAGTTAGTTGCGGGATGATGCATTACGTAACGAGTAAAGAGACTTGACAATAACGAGATTGAACTAGGTATTGGATACCGACGATCGAATCTCGGGCAAGTAGCATACCGATGACAAAGGGAACAACGTATGCGGTTTGACCGATAAAGATCTTCGTAGAATATGTAGGAACCAATATGGGCATCCAAGTTCCGCTATTGGTTATTGACCGAGAATAGTTCTAGGTCATGTCTACATAGTTCTCGAACCCGTAGGGTCCGCACGCTTAAGGTTTCGATGACAGTTATATTATGAGTTTATGAGTTTTGATGTACCGAAGGAGTTCGGAGTCCCGGATGAGATTGGGGACATGACGAGGAGTCTCGAAATGGTCGAGACGTAAAGATCGATATATTGGACAACTATATTCGGAGTTCGGAAAGGTTCCGAGTGATTCGGGTATTTATCAGAGTACCGGAGAGTTACGGGAATTCGCCGGCGAGAAGTATTGGGCCTTATTGGGCCATACGGGAAAGAGAGAGGGGCTGCCTAGGGCAGGCCGCGCGCCCCCCAAGGCCTAGTCCGAATTGGACTAGGGGGAGGGGCCGCACCTCCTCCTTCCATCCCTTCTCTCTTCCCTTTCCTTCTCTCCTACTCCTACTACATGGAAGGTCTCCTAGTTGGACTAAGAAAGGAGGGAGCCCTACTCTCGGTGGGAGTAGGACTCCTCCCTGGCGCGCCCTCCCTTGGCCGGCCGCCTCCTCCCCTTGCTCCTTTATATACGGGGGCAGGGGGGCACCCCATAGACACACAAGTTGATCTACGGATCGTTCCTTAGCCGTGTGCGGTGCCCCCTCCACCATATTCCACCTCGATCATATCGTCATGAGTTTAGGCGAAGCCTCGCGCCGTAGAACATCATCATCGCTCCCACGCCGTCGTCTTGACGGAACTCATCTCCGAGCTCGGCTGGATCGGAGGCCGGAGATCGCCATCGAGCTGAACGTGTGCTGAACTCGGAGGCCCGTGACGCTCGGTGCTTGGATCGGTCGGATCGTGAAGACGTCGACTACATCAACGCGTTGTGCTAACGCTTCGCTTGCGGTCTCACGAGGGTACGTGGATCGAACACTCTCCCTCGTTGCTATATCATCACCATGATCTTGCGTGTGCGTAGGAAATTTTTGAAATTACTCGTTCCCCAACAAAGGGCATCCGAGCCTAGGTTTTATGCGTTGATGCTATATGCACGAGTAGAACACAAGTGAGTTGTGGGTGATACAAGTCATACTACTTACCAAAGATGTCATACTTTGGTTCAGCGGTATTGTTGGATGAAGCGGCCGGACCGACATTACGCCAGACGCTTACGCGAGACTGGTTTTACCGCCGTGCTTTGCACACAGTGACTAGCGGTGTCTGCTTTCTCCAACTTTAGTTGAACCGAGTGTGGCTACGCCCGGTCCTTGCGAAGGTTAAAACAGCACCAACTTGACAAACTATCGTTGTGGTTTTGATGCGTAGGTAAGAACGGTTCTTGCTAAGCCCGTAGCAGCCACGTAAAATTTGCAACAACAAAGTAGAGGACGTCTAACTTGTTTTTGCAGGGCAAGTTGTGATGTGATATGGTCAAGACGTGATGAGATATAAGTTGTTGTATGAGATGATCATGTTTTGTTGAAGTTATCGGCAACTGGCAGAAACCCTATGGTTGTCTCTTTGTTGCATAAAGATGCAAGTGCCAAATAATTGCTTTACTTTATCGCTATGCGATAGCAATAGTTGCAAGAGCAATAGTTGGCGAGACGACTATGTGACGACACATTGATATAGATCAAGATGATGAAGATCATGGTGTCGTGCCGGTGACGATAGAGATCATGACAGTACTTTGGAGATGGAGATCAAAGGCGCAAGATGATCATGGCCATATCATGTCACATATTTTGATTGCATATGATGTTTATCTATTATACATCTTATTCTGTTTCGTTTGACGGTAGCATTTTAAGATGATCTCTCACTAATTATCAAGAAGTGTTCTCCCGAGTATGCACCGTTGAAAGTTCTTCGTCTTTGAGACACCACGTGATGATCGGGTGTGATAGGCTCTACGTTCAAATACAACGGTGCAAAACAGTTGCACACGCGAATACTCAGTTAAACTTGACGAGCCTAGCATATACAGATATGGCCTCGGAACACGGAGACCGAAAGGTCGAGCGTGAATCATATAGTAGATATGATCAACATAGTGATGTTCACCATTGAAACTACTCCATCTCACGTGATGATCGGACATGGTTTAGTTGATTTGGATCACGTGATCACTTAGATGACTAGAGAGATGTCTGCCTAAGTGGGAGTTCTTAAGTAATATGATTAATTGAACTTAAATTTATCATGAACTTAGTCCTGGTAGTATTTTGCAAATTATGTTGTAGATCAATAGCTTGCGTTGTTGCTTTCATATGTTTATTTTGATATGTTCCTAGAGAAAATTGTGTTGAAAGATGTTAGTAGCAAAGATGCGGATTGGATCCGTGATCTGAGGTTTATCCTCATTGCTGCACGTAAGAATTATGTCCTTAATGCACCGCTAAGTGATGAGACCTATTGCAGAGCGGATGCGACGTTATGAACGTATGGCTAGCTCAATATGATGACTACTTGATAGTTTAGTGCACCATGCTTAACGGCTTAGAATCGGGACTTCAAAGACGTTTTTGAACATCATGGATCATATGAGATGATCCAGGAGTTGAAGTTAATATTTCCAGCAAATATCCGAGTTGAGAGATATGAAGTCTCCAACGAGTTCTATAGCTAAAAGATGGAGGAGAATCGCTCAACTAGTGAGCATGTGCTCAGATTGTCTGGGTACTTCAATCGCTTGAATCAAGTGGGAGTTAATCTTCCAGATAAGATAGTGAGTGACAGAATTCTCTAGTCACCATCACTAAGTTACTAGAACTTCGTGATGAACTATAATATGCAAGGGATGACGAAAATGATTCCCAAGCTCTTCGTGATGTTGAAATCGGCGAAGGTAGAAATCAAGAAAGAGCATCAAGTGTTGATGATTGACAAGACCACTAGTTTCAAGAAAAGGGCAAAGGGAAAGAAAGGGAAACTTCAAGTAGAATGACAAGCAAGTTGTCACTCCCGTGAAAAAGACCAAAGCTGGACCAAAGCCTGAAATTGAGTGCTTACACTGCAAAGGGAATGGTCACTGGAAGCGAAAATGCCCTGAATATTTGGTGGATAAGAAGGATGGCAAAGTGAACAAGGGTATATTTGATATACAGTTTATTGATGTGTACCTTACTTGTGTTTATAGTAGCCCTTGAGTATTTGATACTTGTTCAGTTGCTAAGATTAGCAACTCGTAACAGGAGTTACAGAATAAACAGAGACTAGTTGAAAGGGAAGTGACGACGAGTGTTGGAAGTAGTTCCAAAATTGATATGATCATCATCACACACTCCCTATACTTTTGGGATTAGTGTTAAACCTAAATAAATGTTATTTGGCATTTGCGTTGAGCATAAATATGATTTGATCATGTTTATTGCAATACGGTTATTCATTCAAAGTCAGAGAATAATTGTTGTTCCGTTTACATGAATAAAACCTTCAATGGTCATACACCCAATGAAAATAGTTTGTTGGATCTCGATCGTAGTGATACACATATTCATAATATTGATGCCAAAAGATGCAAAGTTAATAATGATAGTGCAACTTATTTGTGGCACTGCCGTTTGGGTAATATCGTGTAAAGCGATGAAGAAACTCCATAAAGATGGATTTTCGGAATCACTTGGTTACGAATCATTTGATGCTTGCGAACCGTGCCTTTTGGGCAAGATGACTAAAACTCCGTTCTCCGGAACAATGGAACGGGCTACTAACTTGTTGGAAATAATACATACCGATGTATGCGATCAATGAGTATTGATGCTCGTGGCAAGTATCGTTAGTTTCTGACCTTCACAAGATGATTTGAGCAGATATGGGTATATCTACTTGATGAAACATAAGTCTGAAATAGTTGAAAGGTTCAAAAAAATTCAGAGTGAAGTGGAAAAATCATCGTAACAAGAAAAAAAGTTTCTGCGATTTGATCACGGAGACGAATATTTGAGTTACGAGTTTGGTCTTCAATTAAAACAATGTGGAATAGTTTCACAGCTCACGCCACCTGGAACACCACAACGTTATGGTGTGTCCGAACGTCAGAATCAAGACTTTATTGGATATGGTGCGATCTATGATGTCTCTTACTGATTTACCACTATTGTTTTGGGGTTATGCATTAGAGACAACTGCATTCACGTTAAAAGGGCACCATCTAAATCCGTTGAGACGACACCGTATGAACTATGGTTTAGCAGTAAACCTAAGCTGTCGTTTCTTAAAGTTTGGAGTTGCGATGCTTATATGAAAAAGGTTTTCAACCTGATAAGCTCAAAACCCAAATCGGAGAAGTGCGTTTTCATAGAATACCCAAAGGAAATTGTTGGGTACACCTTCAATCACAGATCTGAAGGCAAGATATTCGTTGCTAAAATGGATCCTTTTTAGAGAAGGAGTTTCTCTCGAAAGAAGTGAGTGGGAGGAAAGTAGAACTTGATGAGGTAACTGTACCTTCTTCTCTAATTGGAAAATAGTTCATCACTGAAATCAGTTCCAGTGATTCCTACACCAATTAGTGAGGAAGCTAATGATGATGATCATGAAACTTCAGATCAAGTTACTACAGAACCTCGTAGGTCTTCCAGAGTACGGTCCGCACAAGTGTGGTACGGTAATCCTGTTCTGAAAATCATGTTACTAGACCATGATAAACCTACGAACTATGAGGAAGCGATGATGAGCCCAGATTCCGCAAAATGGCTGGAGGCCATGAAATCTGAGATAAGATCCATGTATGAGAACAAAGTGTGGACTTTGGTGGACTTGCCCGATGATCAGCAAACCATAAGAAATAAATGGATCTTCAAGAGGAAGACGGACGTTGATAGTAGTGTTACTATCTACAAAGCTCGACTTGTCGCAAAAAGGGTTTTTGACAAGTTCAAGGTGTTGACTACAATGAGATTTTCTCAACTGTAGCGATGCTTAAGTCTGTCCGAATCATGTTAGCAATTGCCACATTTTATGAAATCTGGCAAATGGATGTCAAAACTACATTCCTTAATGGTTTTCTTAAAGAAGAGTTGTATATGATGCAACTAGAAGGTTTTGTCAATCCTAAAGGTGCTAACAAAATGTGCAAGCTCCAATGATCCATCTATGGACTGGTGCAAGCATCTCAGAGTTGGAATATACGCTTTGATAAGTTGATCAAAGCATATAGTTTTGTACAGACTTACGGTGAAGCCTGTATTTACAAGAAAGTGAGTGGGAGCACTACAACATTTCTGATAAGTATATGTGAATGACATATTGTTGATTGGAACTAATGTAGAATTATTCTGCAAAGCATAAAGGAGTGTTTGAAAGAAGTTCTTTCAAAGAAAGACCTCAGCAAAGCTACTTACACATTGAGCATCAAGATCTATATAGATAGATCAAGACGCTTGATAAGATTTTTCAATGAATACATACCTTGATAAATTTTTGAAAATAGTTCAAAATGGAACAGTCAAAGAAGGAGTTCTTGCCTGTGTTGCAAGGTGTGAAATTGAGTAAGACTCAAGACCCGACCATGGCAAATAATAGAAAGAGAATGAAAAGTCATTCCCTATGCCTCAGTCATAGGTTCTATAAAGTATGCTATGTTGTGAACTGCACATATTGTATACCTTGCTCGAGTTTGGCAAAGGAATACAATTTTGATCTAATAGTAGATCATCGAAAGCGGTCAAGAATATCCTTAGTGAGGACTAAGGAGATGTTACTCGATTATGGAGGTGATAAAAGAGCCTCGTCGAAGAAGTTACAATGATGCAAGCTTTTACACCGATCCGAAGACTCTAAGTCTCAATCTGGATACATATTGAAAGTGGGAGCAATTAGCTAGAGTAGCTCCGCGAGCATTGTAGACATAGAATATTTGCAAAATACATGCGGCTCAAATGTGATGAGACTTGTTGACTAAGCTTCTCTCACGAGCAAAACATGATCATACCTTTGTACTCTTTGGGTGTTAATCACATAGCAATGTGAGCTAGATTATTGACTCTAGTAAACCCTTTGGGTGTTGGTCACATGAAGATGTGAACTATGGGTGTTAATCATATACAGATATGAATATTGGTATTAAATCACATGGCGATGTGAACTAGATTATTGACTCTAGTGCAAGTGGGAGACTGAAGGAAATATGCCCTAGAGGCAATAATAAAGTTATTATTTATTTCCTTATTTCATGATAAATGTTTATTATTCATGCTAGAATTGTATTAACCGGAAACATGATACATGTGTGAATACATAGACAAACATATAGTCACTAGTATGCCTCTACTTGACTAGCTCATTAATCAAAGATGGTTATGTTTCCTAACCATAGAAATGTGTTGTCATTTGATTAGTGGGATCACATCATTAGAAGAATGATGTGATTGACATGACCCATTCCGTTAGCCTAGCACTTGATCGTTTAGTATGTTGCTATTGCTTTATTCATGACTTATACATGTTCCTGTAACTATGAGATTATGCAACTCCCGTTTACTGGAGGAATACTTTGGGTACTACCAAACGTCACAACGTAATTGGGTGATTATAAAGGAGTACTACAGGTGTCTCCAAAGGTACATGTTGGGTTGGCGTATTTCGAGATTAGGTTTTGTCACTCCGATTGTCGGAGAGGTATCTCTGGGCCCTCTCGGTAATGCACATCACTATAAGCCTTGCAAGCAATGTGACTAATGAGTTAGTTGCGGGATGATGCATTACGTAACGAGTAAAGAGACTTGACGATAACGACATTGCACTAGGTATTGGATACCGACGATCGAATCTCGGGCAAGTAGCATACCGATGACAAAGGGAACAACGTATGTTGTTATGCGGTTTGACTGATAAAGATCTTCGTAGAATATGTAGGAACCAATATGGGCATCCAGGTTCCGCTATTGGTTATTGACCAAGAATAGTTCTAGGTCATGTCTACATAGTTCTCGAACCCGTAGGGTCCGCATGCTTAAGGTTTCGATGACAGTTATATTATGAGTTTATGAGTTTTGATGTACCGAAGGAGTTCGGAGTCCCGGATGAGATCGGGGACATGACGAGGAGTCTCGAAATGGTCGAGACGTAAAGATCGATATATTGGACAACTATATTCGGAGTTCGGAAAGGTTCCGAGTGATTCGGGTATTTATCAGAGTACCGGAGAGTTACGGGAATTCGCCGGCGAGAAGTATTGGGCCTTATTGGGCCATACGGGAAAGAGAGAGAGGCTGCCTAGGGCAGGCCGCGCGCCCCCCAAGGCCTAGTCCGAATTGGACTAGGGGGAGGGGCCGCACCCCCTCCTTCCTTCCCTTCTCTCTTCCCTTTCCTTCTCTCCTACTACTACTACATGGAAGGTCTCCTAGTTGGACTAGGAAAGGAGGGAGCCCTACTCCCGGTGGGAGTAGGGCTCCTCCCTGGTGCGCCCTCTGAGGGAGTCCTGGACTAGGGGGTGTCCGGACAACCGGACTATCATTATCCGCCGGACTCCAAGACTATGAAGATAGAAGATTGAAGACTCCGGCTCGTGTCCGGAAGGTACTTTCCTTGGCGTGGAAGGCAAGCTTGGCAATACGGATATGTAGATCTCCTACCATTGTAACCGACTGTAACCCTAGCCCTCTCCGGTGTCTATATAAACCGGAGGGCTTTAGTCCGTGGGACAACATACATCACAACAATCATACCATAGGCTAGCTTCTAGGTTTAGCCTCCTTGATCTCAAGGTAGATCTACTCTTGTACTACCCATATCATCAATATTAATCAAGCAGGACATAGGGTTTTACCTCCATCGAGAGGGCCCGAACCTGGGTAAAACATTGTGTCCCTTGTCTCCTGTTACCATCCGCCTAGACGCACAGTTCGGGACCCCCTACCCGAGATCCGCCGGTTTTGACACCGACATTGGTGCTTTCATTGAGAGTTCCTCTGTGTCGTCACCGATAGGCTTGATGGCATCTTCAACCAACAATGCTGTCCTGGGTGAGACTTTTCTCCCCAGACAGATCTTCGTATTCGGCGGCTTCGCACTGCGGGCCGATTCACTTGGCCATCTGGAGCATATCGAAAGCTACGCCCCTGACCGTCAGGTCAGATTCGGAAGCTTAAACTTCATGGCCGATGTCCGCGGAGACCCGATCTTCGACGGACTCGAGCCACAGCCAAGCGCGCCGCACTGTGACGATGAGCACGATCTAGCTCTGCCGCCGGACAGTGCCTTGGTGGCCGCACACGGATCCACTCCGGCCATTAGCCCGGAGCCGATCGCCCATATCGAGGGCCGGTGGATAGACGCCGCCCTGGGGGCTTCAACATCCACGGTGATGGAGCCGAACACTGATCTTGTCTCCTGCGAAACTCGTGATTCCGAGACGCCGGACTCCTCGCCAGACTCCGAACCTCCCGCGCCCTTACCAATCGATTCGGATTGGGCGCCGGTTATGGAATTCACCGCCGCAGACATCTTCCAGTATTCTCCTTTTGGTGATATTTTGAATTCACTAAGGCATCTCTCATTATCAGGAGAGTCCTGGCCGGACTATGGCCAGGATGGTTGGGGTTCGGGTGACGAAGAAATTCAGATCCCACCCACCACCCACTTTGTAGCCACTGTCGACGATCTAACCGACATGCTAGACTACGACTCCGAAGACATCGACGGAATAGACGACGATGCCGGAGACGAACAAAAACGAGCTTATACAAAGACGACAGACCACCTTGTCGCATGACATATATATGGTGGATACCCCAAAGGGGAGCGATAACGAGGACCAACGGGCCATGGCAGAAGATAACCCCGCCGATGAACGACCAAAACGACGGCGTAAACGCCGCCCTAAGTCCCGCCTCGACGACAATAATGCTCCCAAGGAGCCCGCGATACGGCAGGGCTCACAATCGGACGACGAACATGCAAATAAGCAACCGTCCGAACAGGACGAGTCCGATAATCAATCCAAGCCCAGCGAGAACAATAGTCCGGACGACCATACGCCAGACACGTCGCCGGAGAGTAAGAACCTTCGGAAAAGACTCGTCAGCACTGCAAGAAGCCTGAAGAAGGAAGAACAGAAGCTCAAAACAGCGAAAGACACACTCAGAATGAGATGGAGCAAAGTGCTCAACACCGCAGATAAGTACGGCAATGGCCACCAATCAAAGAGCTACCCGAAGCGCAAGCTGCTACCGGAATTCGACGAGGAGGCCATAGAGCCTCCACCGCCCAAAAATAAAGGGCTGCTCGGTTGGATAGACGGCCAGACGACAGACCAAATTATGAAAGCGGCGCCACACATAAATCCACCAACGAACTCGGAAGGGTAGATGGCTGTCAGGACCCCGACTCAATGCCACATCGATCTAGCATGTAACACCTCATATCACTTTGCGGCCTCACGCATGGTATCCCCACGGTGTCGCCATACCTTTGCCCAGACCGCTTATGCCTTTTGGCACACGATATGATAGTGTCGCTAGCATCCATATGATAAGGAGCCCGGCTGACATGGCTAGTCGTAAACCCAAAGTGGCACTAACTTACGTGGACAGGCATACATGACCCAAGAACGAACGTGTCGGTCATCACGAGTGAATCCAGTGCTGTAGCACGGGCTAACAGACTCGGTGAACCGGCAGTAGCGGCTAACAGACTCCGATTCATCGCGACATTTCCGGGGATGCATACAGAACGAAGAAGGACACATGCCGGCCAACCTCGTGTTCCGGAGCAAGAGCAAGCTACCATGGCTCAAAGGAAGCACTAGGAGACATTTCCGTAAGAGAGGCTACTAAGAATAAACAACTAGATAGTCGATCCCACACATAGCAATACACATTACACGTCGCATAACATGCAAGTATGTGCTGTACAACATGGCATCACAAATAACTCAACAACTCATATAGATAAAGGCTCAAGAGCCATCATAGCATTTATTGCAAACAGGGGTCACAGGACCCATCATACGAGCATACAAGCAGCAAGCGGAAGCATTACATGTCCGAGTACGACATCTACAAATGAAAGAGGTCAAGAGCCCGACTATCTACAACATCCGATCAAGATCGTGAGCTGAGGTACAAGCTACTCGTCAAGTCCACGAGAACACTAGTAAGACCAAGTCTCACTTGCAAAAACATAGATAAAGCACCATGAGTACAAAGGTACTCAAAGAAGACTTACATCGATCCTATCATACATGCATTTGTATCAAGAGGGTAATGTGGGGTTTAGTTGCAACAAGCCAGCTTTGACTCTGTGGCTATCCTGTTCTCGACTACTGAACTTCCTTGAGGTGATATGGCGCTACGAGTCCACTAATCACCACACAATACACTACTATGGATTCGTCCCCGCTCCCTACGAGAAGGCCATCCATAGTACTCACACTTTTCTTGAGCATTTTATTGTATCCACTTCAAGTTATCTATGTACCATGTAAGCATCCAAGAAGTCCATATCCATGACCCGCTATTCAATAGATCATGTTAACCCCGCAGGGTGTACTTCTTCACACACGCCTCGCCACTTACCTCCATGTACACGCCATGTATCTCGGCAACCTTCAAGCGGAAACTGGCGAGGGTGTCGGCCACGACCGACTAACCACACAAGACTCTAGCCCAGGTTTATCGCCTATTCGGTTCCATCCGTAAGGAGATCCGCCGGGTGTCGCCACAGCCCCAAACGATGTGAGCAGGTTCCCAAGCCCACCATCCGGTGCCACTTGGTACACCGTGCCACCTGTGTTTAGTCTGTCCTAAGCCCACCCTGCCGGGTGCCACTTGGTAGAAAAATAGCACTACCTACAAACACCGAAACTAGTTGCGACTCTCGGACAGAGATCAAGTCGGTTAATAAGTCGAGAGGGCTTGGGCGCCTGAGCCCAATGTGTGGTAGTATCGAGTCATTGGACAACATACATAGAACTCAGTGCTTAAGGACGGTTCCAATGAGACAACCCACCATGTACTCCTACATGGCCTCTCACCGCTACCTTTACCAAATCGTGTTCACACACTTCACTCTCAGCATCAGAACATAGAACTGCACTCCAATTCATTCCCAATGAACCAGACCTGACACAACTCTAAGCAATAGATGGCATAGCATGGTAGGAACACAACATGGGCTCAATCAACTCCTACACATGCTAGTGGGTTTCAAGTATTTACTGTGGCAATGACAGGTCATGCAGAGGAATGGGTTCAACTACCGCAACACAAAGTAGCAGATGAATCGTTGTTGTCCTAATGCAATAATTGAGAGCAGGAGCGAGAGAGTAGGATTTTATCAGAATGAACAAGGGGGTTTGCTTGCCTGGTAGATCAACAAGGAAGGCATCGCTTCACGCATGTACTCTGAACGGACTCGAGCGGACCTATCGAGAAGGAACAAGGTCGGCAATCAATACACAAACATATGCAACAATATGATGCATGAACATGGCATGAAGATGTGATGTTGTTTGAGCTAATGCAACTAGTATTTATTTGGTTTGAAGTCCATTTGAACCCTAAGCTCAAATGCAATTCTAATTTAAGTCTCTTAATATGCCATAATGTGTTTCCTCATATTCAGCATGTATAAGTTGGTTTGTCATGCATGAAACTAGTACAGATGGAAAGATTGCATTTTTCTGATAATTTTCATATATAAATTATTTCAACTGAGCTACGGTTGAATTTCTATGAATTTTTGAAGTTTAAATCATTTTCGAATTTCCGATTTATTTTAAATCCGAAAATAAATAATTGCGCCAAGACGACATCAAGATCTGCGTCAGCAGTCCACCTGGGTCAAACCTGACGTGTGGGGCCACACGCCAGTGACACAGTTAGTTAATAGAGTTAATTAGTTGCTAAACTAATCCTAAACTAAAAATTAGCAGGGCCGGGCCCCACATGTCAGTGTTAGGGGGGCTAGTTAACGGTGATTAGCCTTAAGCTAATCACCTGTCCCACGGGGCCCACCTGACGGCCCGGCGGGGTCAAACGGTCAACCCCACCGGCGTTAAGCCGCCGCGAGGCCTGAACGCGCGAGGGCTCGCGGATCGCCGCCCGGCGACCAATCGCGGGCGAGAGCACCTACGCTGAAGCTTCCGTGCTCGCAAGATCGAGGGCCCTCCGTTTCACCGGAGACGGTTTATATCGCCGGCGGCGACCACTTGGGCGGCGACCGGAGTTCGGCCAGGTGCGCGCGGGTGCTGCGAGGCACGGGGGAAGTGAGCGGAGAGGCTCTACGGCCTCCTCGCGTCACAAGGAGCACGGTGACGCGCTTGGTTGCGGGCTGCGGTGGCCAGGGCAACGGCGGCGACATGAACGGCGGCGGGAAGCTTCGGCCGTGGTGGGGGGAAGGGCTACGCCGTGAGGGCGACTAAGCGGAGAGGGGAAAACGGTGGCGGAGCTCACCGCGGACTCGACGGGCTTGACGGCGAGCTCGGGGACGCACTGGAGACAGCGGGGCGACGATGGGGATCCACGGCGGTCGGAGGCGAAGATGGCGTCGGCGACGGCTCCACGGGGCGCTCCGGCTTGTGTGGCTCGGCGGAGAGCTTCAGGGCGAGGGGGCGGAGCTCCTGCGCGTGTCGGAGAGGCGAGGGGGAGGCGGTGGCTACGGCTACGGCGAACGGCGGCGACCGCGCTGCTCGACACGAGAGAGAGAGGGTGTCGAGGAGAGGACGAGGGCGAGGAGAGTGCGAGAGAGGTCGGGTGGCTGCGTGGCGCCTCCGGGCATCCAGACGAGGAGGGAGAGGGCAGGCAGCAGAGAGGGAGGTGGCGTGGCGACGACGGAGCGACGCTGCAGCGTCGGCATGCGCCCATCTCCTGCCGAGGACGAAGACGACAGAGGAGGGCGCCAGTGGGCTGGGCTGGCTGGCTGCTTCTTGGGCTGCACAGGAGGAGGCCTGTAATTCTCCTTTTATTTCTGCTTTTTTTTTCGACATTTGTTTGGTTTAAATAAAATACTAAACCATTTTATTTTCTTATGCCCATTTTTGCAGGAGCTAACTATATTATTCCAGAGCTCCTCAGCAAGTGGCATAATTTTTGGACAACATTTTATATATATAATAATATATATCCAAAGCAAATAACTATTGCATTAATTCCAAATGCCCAAAATAAATATTTATGAGCTCCTAAAAATATTGGTTGATTTTTATCTCTGTCCAATATTTTCAGAGTGCAACATGAGCATTTTCTTGGACCCTTTTGGAGAAATTTTTATTTGGGTCATTTCAAAAATGATTCTGAGGGTTTCACCAATCCTCATTTCACATTTAAATGAAATTTAAACATGATGCACAAATGACTAGCTAGTCTAGGTCATACCAGAACTAGGGATGTGACAATGGCCCAGCCAGGTCCATTTATGGGCCAAAGGAGAAGGCCCCAAGAAGCAAGGTAACACGTCAAGTGTCCGATGATAAAGGCACACACAAATACAGGGGCGCCGCACACCCGCTATGTTTCACCGATGAGGTGCTGGACCATGAATTCCCAGCAGGATTTAAACCCATCAACATGGAGGCCTACGATGGAACAACAGACCCTGGAGTCTGGATAGAAGATTATATACTACATATACATATGGCCAGAGGAGACCCACGCCATAAAATATTTACCACTCAAGCTCAAAGGGTCAGCCCGTCATTGGCTTAAAAGCCTCCCAGAAAATACTGTTGGAAGTTGGGAAGAGCTCGAGGACGCGTTTAGAGCAAATTTTCAAGGGACTTATGTCCGGCCTCCGGATGCAGATGATCTAAGTCATATAACTCAACAGCCCGGAGAGTCAGCGCGGAAATTCTGGAACAGGTTCCTTACCAAAAAGAACCAAATAGTCGACTGTCCGGATGCCGAAGCCTTAGCAGCTTTCAAGCACAATGTCCGAGACGAATGGCTTTCGCCAGCACCTCGGTCAAGAAAAGCCGAGGACAATGTCTGCACTAACAAGCCTCATGACCCGCTTCAGGCGGGCGAGGACAGCTGGTTAGCAAGATGCAGCACCAATGACCCAAGTACATCCGAGATAAGAGATGGAACGGAAAATCACGGCGCAGAAAAAGAGCAATACGGAATAAAGAGAAAAGCCCAAAGAGCACGGCAATCAACACCGGATTTAAAAGCTCGCGGCCCAATAATAAAACACAGCCTCTAAAGGACGACAGTGACGAATTGTCCAACTTAAAGAAGATTTTGGGTCGGATATGTCAAATCCACAGTACCCCTAGAAGGCCTGCAAATCACACCCACAGGGATTGTTGGGTTTTTAAACAGTCCGGCCGACTAAATGCCGAACACAAGGGGCTCGACACGTCAAGCGAAGAGGATAAACCCCACCAGCAGAGCACTGGAAAACAAAAGACTTTTCCACAAGGGGTTAAAGCAGTAAACTCACTTCATGTGATAATACGGAAAAATAGTGCGGCACTTTCTAAAAAGAGCTTCGCACGGTCCAACCCAGCAGACAATAGAGATTGGACATCAAAACCAATCACTTTCGACCACCTAGACTATTCCAGAAGCGTTTGAAATGCGGGACGGACTCCCCTGATATTGAATCCCATAATAGACGGATTACAATTTACCAGTGTCCTAATGGACGGAGGCGTGGACTTAAACCTGCAGATTCCGCACAGTCCGTAGGATGGGGATAAACCCCGCCAAAATCCGACACAGCCGCACTCCCTTCAGAGGAGTAACGCCAGGCCCTTACGCCAAGTGCACAGGCTCCATATTACTAGAGGTCGTGTACGGATCACCGAACAATTATCGACGAGAAAATTAATTTTTCACATCGCCCCATTTGAAAGTGAATATCAAGCACTCTTGGGACGTAAGGCTTTTGTCCGCTTCAACGCCATACCGCATTACGCTGCCTCTTACACTCAAGATGCCCGTCCGCGTGGCATCATTTCAGATCGAGGGTCACTTCAAGACCCGGACTCGGATAGACGAATCCGCGCCGAGAGGCTAGGGCTCCCTAGCCGCATACCCTTCACAGGGGGCTGCGCAAGACAAACAACCGCGGGTTCACACAAACCCTGCTTCAATTATTTATATTTTTATTTTACATACCTTCCGCATAAATTGTTTTTAAACTAAACGCTCTGTCTTTCTACAGATGAACAATGTGCATACCCGCCCAGATAACGGTGCAACGGAGACACAAAGCAGACGCAAGAGGGACCCGCTAGAGGATTCTTTTCAGATTAAGACCTGCGTAAACCTTTTTACTGCTCTCTTGTTGTTATTCTCCTTGGTTTCTTCCTATAGCCAAAGCGGAGCTCGACGCTTTGGCATCGGCGCGTCGAAGACCATGCCCGCACTCGACACTAGGGGTTTAGGGCATCATTTTGCCCATTATTATAAAGACCGAACACCTTAGGGAGTGTTCGTGTCTCGAAAGTTAGGCATTATATGCATCAGCTCGAATCATGTCTTTGGTCAAATGTTGGGTTTGCCCGCCTCGTGTTTTGCTGCCTTACGCTCAGATCATCGCTAACGCAGCACCAGGAGAACTATCGCGATTGTGCCCCGCCGGCCGGGCGAGCACCTCAAGAGAGAAAGCCGAAAACCGATCATCATGATACAATGAGAGACTCGTCAACCACTCGATCGACTATCGAAATGTTTAGAATTTCGCTGGACGAAGGACCGCTTTCGGTCAGCACTTACGCACTCGAATTCGAGATGTGCGGGGCCACCAGGCTATATCGTAGCCCCACCCTCGAGCTCCATCGCTAAGTGAAAGTGATAAAGCATTATAGTCGGATTGCCTCGTTAGCTCGCTACCACCTCCTTATAACAGACCGAGACGCCGGATTAAGTGTGAAAACGCTATTTTGCGAACACCCCAGCACCTTGTGCGAGGGGGCTGAAGCCGAAGACTGCATCTTTCAGGTTATACACAAGTATACGTAAACAGCCGCACAGGAGAAGTTTTACTACTTGGACGCACAAGTATAAAAAGCAGTTATACCATAATCATTGATTTACAAGCTAATGCGTTCAATTGAACGTTACATTCTTCGAGCACTGCGACTCTATTGCACGAGCGCCACGCATAACCTCCCCGAAATAGTGCTCGGCAGGGAGCCGGTTTTCATCCGAACCCTGGGCAGCAATAGCGGTGGCGTCCATCTCCGGACAATGCGCCTTCACACGGGCCAGAGCCATCCGCGAGCCCTCGATGCAGGCCAACCGCTTCATCTCCTTGATATGCGGCACCGCCCCAAGGAATTGTTGTAGTAAGTCAAGTAGCTCGTCGCTTGGACCTCTCGCCGGACATGGGCCACGATGTCGATCATGGCTAGTCCGACAATCTATTTAGCTCGCCCATTCGCCAACCGTCCGTCAACGGAAGTGGGCGATCCGGACCGTGGAATTGAGTCCAATACAGCTCTTCCGTCTCGTGATCCTCCCGGCTCCGGAAGTGCTTAACGGCATCACCGCACTCGCAGCCAAGTCCATATACGGATCATCCGGACTCCACACCGCCAAATTGAGCATACTTTGAATCCATAAACCGGCGACGATCGAAAAAGGCTTGCCACCGCGATCTCTCGCCCGGCGCAGCTCCTCCTTCATAGCCCGCATTGCGAGCGGGCATCCTTGGCTTCGCGGTGGCCTTCTTCAGTCTTCCCGCCCGATAAGTGCTCCTTTTCAAGAGCCTCATTGCGGTCGGTGGCATCCTTTAATTTCATGGCCAATTGCCACCTCCGCCTCGCTTAGGCAAAGGCGCAGCCTTTTCGCTTTCAACTCCTCGGCCGCCCTCGAGGCAGCCGCGTTACTCTTCGGGCTTGCTCCTTAGCTAGAGAAAGTTCGCCCAAGGCTCTCCACAAGCAGCAGCACCGCCGTCAGATAAACAGCATATAATTTATCGAGCGGGCTTTGACCCCTTAATAAAGCGATCAAGGAGAACTATTTTACCTTGCGACTCGTCAAGTCGCCTGTTGACAAGTGCGATGTCCTCATCTGCCAGGTCAAGCTGCCAAGTTAATTCGGCAAAATCACTAGTCCGGCTAGCCCCCGGACCATCCGCTACCTGCATAGGAACGACGGAATTCATTACTTTAGATTTCGATCCTCAGTACGCTGTCGTTTCCGACAACCTACCGAGTCTCAGGGGCTACTATCTATACAGGGCGCATTTTTTATATGCAAAACTGTTAAAAGACAAAGGGGTGCGCCATTTTCGCATACCTAAAACCCCGCCAGCAAACTCATGGCGGCATTACGCAATCCGCTCTCGGCGGACGAAATCTTTCCAATCACCATGCGCATTAACGCACGATGATCTTCTGAGATGGGCACCCTCTCAAGCAGATTCTTCAGTTCTCCCGGCCGGACACTAGTAGGTGTCGAACTCTCTGGCCCCTCCGAACTCGGGGATACCCTCCGTGATGACACTTCGGGCTCGCCTGCCTCATTTGGCGGCGTTGCGGACGGAGGCGTATCGCTCTCCATCATCTCCTAAGAAGGTCCTCAAGATGAACTCATCTCGAGAAGGCTGCAGATCCGAACTGCAAATATAAATATTTTGGTTACCCACGTAGCACGAATGAAGGTACTTCCTTACTAATTAACTTCCTCTTTCATACTCACGGCTCGTTGAGGGCTGGTCCTTGGCGATGATTGCGCGTCCGGATTCTTTCCGGCGCGGACCCCGGGAAGATTTCTTCTCACGCTTAGGGCTTTGGCCTCCGGATCTTGAGGCGGTCCTCTTCTCCCTCTCAAGGAGGGGCTCTTGGTTCCTCCTCTTGATCGCCTTTGGGCGAAATATTAGCTTCTATTTCCGCCGCCCCTTACGTGGCGCAACCTCCAACATTCGACCAGACGGGCTCCAGTGCGGTCTCTGGGAGGGGGGCCGGACACCTTATCAGCCTTGATCGCGCCACCCATTCCCGTAAAGAACAAAGGGTCAGGAGATGAACTTTTGAAAGGCATATAAATAAAATGTCCGGACTCTGAGCTATCTACCTGAGTATCCGGGCGATCGCGCTTAGGCTGCGCCCTTGGCGAATCCGGACACGCCACCGCGGTCCAAGAACAGCTTGTACATCTCCGTGGGTGTCGCACCCATAAAGTGTTGGAGAATACGAGGTCCCTCCGGATTGAACTCCCATAGACGGAGAGGACGGCGCTATGAGGCGGAAGATGCCCGATTAGCATAACCTCGCATCACCTTGATCAGTCGATCTCCTCGCTTGGAGGTCTCGAATCCATCCTCGCGGTGAGGGCACGCCCTCGGACGGCCCCGCTTGAGCCCTTGGTTGACCCACGACATCGGTTGGCGTGGAGGTCCCAAGCGGAATGAGGGCAGCGGCTTTTGCTCTGCGCCCTTGGAGCGATGATGTAGAACCACCTCCTCGCCATAGTCCAAGTTCCTCTTGGAAGGAACCCTCGGGCCACGGGGCATCGACCTTTTTGCTTATGGTCGCCCCGCCGCACTCCGCTTGACGCCCCCCGATCATCTTCGGCTCACCCTTGAAGGTCTTCAGCCATAGGCCGAAGTGGGGAATGACGCGGAGGAAGGCCTCGCAGACGATAATGAATGCAGAGATATGGAGGATGGACTCCGGAGCCAAGTTGTGAAAGTCCAGCCCATAGTAGAACAGGAGCCCTCTCACGAAGGGATCCGTCGGGAAGCCTAAACCCCGACGGAGGTGGGATACGAAGACGACGTATTCACCGGGCTCGGGGGCGGGCACGGCCTGCCCTGGGGCAGGCAACCTGTGCGAAACCTCGTAGGCCAGGTACTTGGCCACACGCAGCTTCAATATGTCCTCCTCCGTGACGGAGGAGGGCATCCACCGGCCCTGGAGGTCGGATCCGGACATGGTTGAGAATCCGAAGCGCTCGAATCTGAAGCTCTGGGTGTTGGAACTGGGAGCGAAGGAAAGATTCGATGCGAGATTGAAGAACAAGGACAGGCCTTGGTCCTCTTATAAAGGGGAAGAAATACCAAGGGCCGTCTCCGTGACCGTTTGGGATTCCCCTTCGATAGAGGAGGCGTGGCGACGGGAACGGTTGGGTTACCCACGCACGTATTGATGAGGATCCCGGAATAGAGGGGACACGATCTCTGCTTCGACAAGATGTGCCAAGGAAACCGCTTCGCTAAACGTGCTGAGGTGAATAGTAAAAAACGATTCAAACGAGGGCTTGGTAGCGGTGTGACGTCACGCCGAATAATACGTCAGCAGATTGAGTTAGTGTATATGTTTTATTCTCTCTACGGTGGAATGTGGAAATTATTTTTGCAGAGCCGGACACTATCCTGGTGTTCATGATCTTCTCTGGATTATTCGAGGGAGGAACCCGCCTTGCAATGCCGAACATTATGCACGCCGGACTTATCGTCATTGAAGACTGATTCAGGGGCTACTGAGGGAGTCCTGGACTAGGGGGTGTCCGGACAGCCGGACTATCATTATCCGCCGGACTCCAAGACTACGAAGATAGAAGATTGAAGACTCCGGCTCGTGTCCGGAAGGTACTTTCCTTGGCGTGGAAGGCAAGCTTGGCAATACGGATATGTAGATCTCCTACCATTCTAACCGACTCTGTGTAACCCTAGCCCTCTCCGGTGTCTATATAAACCGGAGGGCTTTAGTCCGTAGGACAACATACATCACAACAATCATACCATAGGCTAGCTTCTAGGGTTTAGCCTCCTTGATCTCGTGGTAGATCTACTCTTGTACTACCCATATCATCAATATTAATCAAGCAGGACGTAGGGTTTTACCTCCATCGAGAGGGCCCGAACCTGGGTAAAACATTGTGTCCCTTGTCTCCTGTTACCATCCGCCTAGACGCACAGTTCGGGACCCCCTACCCGAGATCCGCCGGTTTTGACACCGACACCCTCCCTTGGCCGGCCGCCTCCTCCCCTTGCTCCTTTATATACGGGCGCAGGGGCCACCCCATAGACACACAAGTTGATCTACGGATGGTTCCTTAGCCGTGTGCGGTGCCCCCCTCCACCATATTCCACCTCGGTCATATCGTCGCGGAGTTTAGGCGAAGCCCTGCGCCGGTAGAACATCATCATCGTCACCACGGCGTCGTGCTGACGGAACTCATCTCCGGAGCTCGGCTGGATCGGAGGCCGGAGATCGTCATCGAGCTGAACGTGTGCTGAACTCGGAGGCCCCGTACGTTCGGTGCTTGGATCGGTCGGATCGTGAAGACGTACGACTACATCAACCGCGTTGTGCTAACACTTCCGCTTACGGTCTACGAGGGTACGTGGACGAACACTCTCCCCTCTCGTTGCTATATCATCACCATGATCTTGCGTGTGCGTAGGAAATTTTTTGAAATTACTACGTTCCCCAACAGTTGGGAGGTGACTTTTTAAACCCATGTGTTCCTCTGTGTCTGATGGAAACAGTTTGTTCTAAAAATATGCTTTGAGTGCCATCAATCATGGGAGAATATATGATAGTTGACTATGTGTAATTTGCTAAATCAAAGCTCTTACATAAACCCTTCCTGAAAATAAGATGAATTGTAACTGTTTGATGACTGAAAACATAGTTTGTTAAGGTTCAAGAGAGTTTGTGATATATACTTTAACATGTGAATAGCCTGCTACTTGATCATTAGAAGTTTTATAAGAAATTAGCTGATGTTTATGATATATGATGATGCTAGAAAAAGTGATTAGAATTATCATTAATCAAACTTATGCACTATTATAGCATTTAGACTTCATAAATTATTTCTTTTATCATTTACCTACTCGAGGATGAGCAGGAATTAAGCTCGGGGATGCTAATACGTCTTCAAAATATCTATAATTTATGAAGTATTCATGCCATGTTTACGGTAATTTATATGGTTTTGGTGCCAAGTGCTAGTTCTTGTTTTTTTGGCTATTTCTTTGTTTCGCAGAAAAACTATACCAAATGAAGTCCAGACATGATAAAAAATTTACGGTGATTCTTTTTGGAACATAAGAGACCCTCGAAGGTTCGGGGAAAGACCAGAAGACCCACAAGCACATCACAAGCTCACATGGCGCGCCCTAGGGGGCGGGAATGTCACCTGAGCTTGTGGAGCCCCCGTAACTCCTTTTGGCGTGATTCCAACACTGAAAATTCTTATAAATTGAGAAACCCCCAAAAGTTAACCTAGATGAGTTTTTTCGCTGATGCAAGCCTCTGTCCCGAATTGATCTCATCCAGAGCCTTGTTCCAACTCCCTGTTGGAGGGGGAAAGCCAACATGGGAGGCCATTTTTCATCATTCTTGATGCCTCCATAACGAGGAGGGAGTAGTTCACCCTCGGGGCCGAGGGTATGTACCAGTAGCTATGTGTTTGATCTCTCTCTCTCTCTCTCTCTCTCTCTCTCTCTCTCTCTCTCTCGTGATCTTGATAGGACACGATCTTGATGTACCATGAGCTTTGCTAATATAGTTGGATCATATGGTGTTCTTCCCCTCGTTCTCTTTTGTGGTGAATTGAGTCTTTCTATTTGAGGTATCTTTGTTATCGGATTGAATAGTTTGGATTTGAGATCACTTGATGCATGTATCACTCGCGGATACTCATGGTGACATTGGAGTATCTAGGTGACATTAGAGCTGATTGATGCATATCATATGGTGTTGTCAGAGTACGATCTCAAGAACTATTCGTGAAACCTTGGGGTGGTTCAATAGATTGAGTGGAAACACAACTTTGAGGTGGTTTACTACCTATGCGATTTCATCCTACTTTCTCCAATAAGAATATAAGCTTTTGAGCGATTCTTTACCACACTTTGAGGGATTGTTATGTGATTCAATTATGTTAGTAATGTTGAGAGATTGCACTAGTGAAAGTATGAATCCTAGGCCCTGTTTTCAAGCATTGCAATGGCGTTTGTGCTCACTTTTATTATTTCAGATTACAAAAACCTATATCTGCTATCCATACTACACTTGTATCATCATCTCTTGGTCGAACTAGTGCACCTATACAATCTACCATTGTATTTGATGTGTTGGGGACACAAGGAATTTCATGTATTTAATTGCAGAGTTGTTTGAGAGAGAACCATCTTCATCCTACATCTCCCACTGATTCATAAATCTTAGGTCATCCACTTGAGAGAAATTTGTTGTTGTCCTACAAAACTCTACGCTTGGAGGTCCAACCAAGTCTACAAGAATAAAGTTGTGTAGTACACATCAAACACTAACCCGTATTCCTTTGTCAATGTGAGCTCCACCAAACCAATTTAACAGTTGAGTAAGACCTTGATCACAGAGAAGGAATAAGTATGGTGACATGGAGTCTCCCAGACAGAATTCTCCAGATCGAGTGAAATATGGCAGGAGATTTCCATTCACCTTTATAGCGAACCTCAGAAAGGTCACACACTTCATCACAAGCCTAGCAAAATGATCACCGAGGCCTAACTTATTCATGATAGCTTCAAGATAATGCAATTCCACCCTATCATAGGCTTTGAGCATATCCGATTTAACTACACAACAATTATTTTGCCTTTCTTCCTCCTCTTGATAGCATCCACACTTTCATAGGCAACAACTACATTATCCATGATCAAACGACACGGTACAAACGCACTTTGTTCTTCACCTATACCATCATCAAAGGATAACTCTAACCCTGTTGGCCATACTTTTAACGACAATCTTGTACAGAACATGACATAGAGCAATCAATCGGTATTATGAGATTTTTTGTTGATGTCATACCTTGGGTATCAGCATGATTGCAGTATCATTTAGACCCTGGGGTAATTCTCCTCCATTCAAAAACTCCAGTGTGGCTTGTGTAATATCCTCACCTAGAATATCCCAATGTCGTTAGTAGAATCCGGGGTGAATCCTTCAACTCCTGGGCTTTCGACGGGGCCATATCAAACAACACCGGGTTCACTTCCTCGGCCACATACTCTTTTTCTATCCCTTCATTCATGATCTTTATAACCCAAGGAAAACAACAAAGTCCAACAACTTGTTCATGGGCCTAACCCCCTGCGTCTGGTACAAAGAATGGTAGAAGGTACTAACTTCCTCTTTTACTTTGGCTTTGTTCCGTGCAAACATGCCCATCCGCCCTCTCTAGTGATTCAATGCATTTAATCCTCTTCTGACGAGTAGCCTGCGCTTGGAAATAGCCTGTGTTTCGATCTCCCTCACGCAATCACAACACTCACGAGGGTTGCTTTAACGAAATTTCCTTCTGTCGCAGCACCTCCCAAAGTCGTGCTGCTACCACTTTTCTTCCTCCTCAACTTGTCGAGGAAGCTCCAGGAGTTGAAGGATTCACCCCTTAACATGCTTGGAATTTGGGAACATTTTTCATAATCACAAAAAATTCTTGAATCCACAAACATTTTATGATTCTCCAAGCATTTTTTTCAAAATCACAAAGATTTTTTAACGCGTGAACATTTATTTCAAAATCACAAACATTTTTAACTCGTGAACAATTTATGACTTCCCAGACATTTTTTCAAAATCATAACATTTTTGAATAATGAACATTTATTCAAAATCATGACAATTTTTTAATATTGGTCATTTTTTCAAAAACAAGAACATTTTTGGAATTCGTGAATGTTGTTTGATTTCCTGAAAAAAAATTGAATCCATGGAAATTTTATGATTTTCTGAACATTTCCTCAAATCACAAATATATTTTTTAATTCAGGAACTTTATTGTTGCAAAAATATATATTTATTGAATATGCTAATAATTTCTGATTTCCAGAACATTTTTTTGAGATCACAAACATTTTTGGAATTCCTAAATATTGTTTTTCAAAATTGTGAACTTTTTTGCGGTCGCGAACATTTTTTTGATACACTAATATTTTTAGAAATCACGACCCATTTATTAAAAAATCCGTGATCATTGTTTTCCATTTGTTTTCAAAATCATGATTTCTGAACTGTTTTTACAATCCCAACCATTATTTGTTGTTTTTTTTCGATTTCCCTGAAATCCCGAACAAAAAGAAATGAGAAAACCAAAAGACGGGGGCCCCATCCCCTCACTTGCGCCGGTCGAAATCATGTGTGTTTCGTACCTCCTAGGGGCTAATGCGCGTTTCGCGGCGCCGTTCTTCACTAGTGAATTAATTTTTTTTATATAGATAGATTATTACGATCAGTTGTTTGTTTTGATTTTATCTGTGTGGGCTTTGTATTTTATTTTTTTTATTGGTGGTGTTTTTTTGTTCGTATACCGTGTTGGGTTGTTGTCGGACTTTTTTTTGTTTCAAGAGAAAAGAGGAGTTATTTGATGCGTGGTTGTGAAGTCTTTGCATATTTAGGTGTTAGTGTCAGCCCGATGGTGATTATTTGAGCCTCTTGGGAGTTCTTATTTCACGTTAACTCATAAAATTACTACCGTAACGCTCACAGGAGTCAGCACATGAAACTCTTGCTCGCTCAACTTGGCTACCTGCTCTTCTCGCTCGTTTAGTTTTTTTCTCGCTCACCCTACTACTAGCTTAGAAAAAAATCGCCAATCTTCTTTTATTTGAAAAGGTTAGTTTAATTAAATAATGTTTAATAAACTTTAAAATATTATGAATCTTAAAAACCATAAATTTTAGAAACATTCATGAATTTAAAATATATTCATGGTTTCAAAAATGTTTGCAAAATTAAAAAAAATCAAATTATAAAAATGTTCACAAACTTTAGATGACCATGAACTTTGGAAATATCAACAAATGTAACAAATATTAATGAATTTGAAGAATTTAAAAATATGTTTATGCTTTCTAAAGTACACAAAGTTTAATAAATGCTCATGAATTAAAACATGAAAAAAGAAGAAGAAGAAATAAAACTAAACAACACACACTTACGCGTGGGGTCCTAGTGACCCCCACAACCCTCGAAGCACCAGAGTGCTTCAATTCGAGAGAGTTTAGTATCTCTATTGATAGATAGATTCGGCGCATAGTTTTTTTTAGAGATTTCAGCGCATAGGTAGGTGGGGAATACATGTCCATAAGTTAATGGCATGTTTATATCTCGCTCGACGTGACTTGTATGATAGCCTCGCTGAGGGAGTGAGATACTGGGTCGGGCCATCTCGCGGGAGGCCACACCCTAGGTATTCCTTTACGTATTTTTCCACGTCTTTTCATTTCGTTTTTTCCTTTTTTAGGTTTTTTTATACTTTCAAAAATATCCTTAAAATATGTACATATACAACATTACATATTTACAAAAAATTAATCCAGCATTTGAAAATTTTAAGCGTCTATAAAAATAATTTTTTTTATGTATACAAACAATGTATATAAAAATATATATTATGTATTAAAACAATATTGATAAAAGGAATATTTTTTAGGGGGAAGAGGAGGAAAAGCGGTGAAACCCGAAGAAACAAAAGAAACACATCAGAAACGATGAAAAACGAAAAACCCAATTGTTTTAGGGGGTTGAAGATACATATCTCCTTTGGTTGGGCCCATTACCCATTGGGAAGAGGAGGAAGCCCGACTGGGCCAGCCCATTGGGCAGCGTCACATTACGCGGTATTATGGGCCGAAAAGAATCGCAAAATGTGCGGCGAACTAGCAAGGAATCGTACTGGTGCCCCTGAAGGTGTGTTCCTAGCCGATGGAGCAGCGTTGTACTCCCTCCATCCCAAAATTCTTATTTTAAATTTGTCAAGATACGAATGTATCTAATACTAAAATGTGACTTGATACATTCGTATTTAGACAAATATAAGACAAAAATTTTGGGACGGAGGGAGTAGATTGTAAAGCAACAAATACCTTGAAGAACCAACCACAGTCACAGATTCGGATTGCACTACTGTAGTGAACAAGAATCAATTACTATAGTGAATATTTTTTTGAAACAAATTGAGAAACATTTTGAAAAAGTTTAATTTTTTATAAAAGTGTATATTTTTAAAAATTATGAATATTTTCTGAATTTGTGAACAAATTTTCAAAAACATATACATATTTTGGAATATCAAAACATTTTTTGACTTTATGAACAAATGGTTTAAAAAGTTCAAACAAGTTTTTAAAAATGTGAACTTTTTAAAATTCGGAACAATTTTTGAAAATGAAAACAGTTTTTGAATTCGTGAACAAAAATCTGAAGAATAGAACATTGTATGAATTTCTGAACAAAAAATTGAAACCAAGAACATTTTTAGAAATACGAACATAGTTTTGAATGTGTGCAAAAAACTGAAACTACGATTTTTTTTTGAAATTTTTAGACGTTTTTTATTTGTGAGCAAATTTTTTAAACAGTAAAAAAATTAAATTTATGAACATTTTTTGAATTTTTGAACAAATTGAAAACAAGATTAATATTTGAAATTTAAAGGTTTGAACTAATCTCGGTACAAAATCGTGATACTTATTTTGAATTGGAGGGTGTAAATTTTTGAAAAAGTGAAATGGAAAAGAAAAAAATAAGGAAAAGGAAAAAACAGAAAGAAAAATAATGCAAACAGTTTTTATAATTTCCTTTTAAAAATAATATATTTTGAAAAGGTGAAATGGAAAAGAAAAAAATTAGGAAAAGGAAAAAACAGAAAGAAAAATAATGCAAACAGTTTTTATAATTTCCTTTTTAAAATAATAAATATATTGAAATTTGAATAGTATTTGAAATTCTCGAGCATTTTCTCAAATAAAAGTTATAAAAAATAAAAATAAACAGAAATAGAAAAAAAGTAAAGTAAAATGAAGGGGAAAACCGGTTCAGGAACCTTCTAGAAGGTTCTCAAAACCGGTAAAAACTGGCTGGGAACCTTCTAGAATGTTCCATCCCCGGTTTGTTCTAATTCTGTTGTATATGTATACGCAAATGGGCCCGACCATCCCCGGTTCGCTTGGTTGCCCTCCTTTGCGAAGCCCCGTCATTTTGACGCATTGAGCGTCATATAGTTTTTTCTCTCGAATCCCTGCTGCCATAGAAAAACCCTGCCGCTGCCACCGACCGAGACAACAAGAGCCGCCGCCGCCGCCGCCGCCCCGCCTGCTCATGTCGTCGCCGCTCATGCGGAACGCTCGTCTCTTCGCCGCGCCGTCTTCGAGGAGACCCCACCCCCACCCCCCGGGCGCGGCCTCCACCTCAGATGGTCACTTCCGCGTGACCCTGTTCAGTTAATCCCTCACCAAAGGGATTGAAGGGGATTGGAGAGGTTTGAAGGGGATTTTGACTTGCATGGGATTTAATCCCTTCCAAACCTCTTTAAACCCTGCCTAACCGAACAAGCCCTGTATTCTCCGCCCACAGGATCCCCTCACCTCTCTGTTTGGTTCATCCATCATGGTAGTTGTGATGGTAAACTGTTATTGCGAATCAGTTCTGTTCTACTGCTATTGTTCCTGTTGAAACTAGGAGTGGTACTGCACGTGTTTGCCGTCATGGTCATTTCTAACAAAATGCATGATTTTTTGCCCCAGGTTCCAGTGATTGTCACTTAAGTTATAAAGGTTAGATGTTTCGTGATTGCACAAGCAGGTCTGATCTCTGCACACGCACCCTCCCCTTTTTAATTCAATTAGATAAATATCGTATTCGATACCATGACAGCAATTTCAAGCCCAGTCAATTTCAATAATTACAGGTTCTAGACCCGGAAAAAATAGACATATTCCTCAATTAGCGCAAAAGTACAATTCCAATCGAAACTTAAGAAACTACAACCAAAATTTAAGAAACAACAGCCGGAACTTAAGTTCCGATTGTTGATGTTTTATTTGAATTCGAAAGGGCCAGACCTGTATATATATATTGTAAAGAAAGTAATCTAGTTCGTTGATTCCTACCACTTAATCTTAATTATTGTATCTTCCTGTAGAGGGAACTCCGGGAATACTAATTCCAGTTTTGTTATAGTTTTTTTTGCTTGGCCTGAGCAGCGACTCTGTATTGGCTTTTGTTATAGCTTTTTTTCTATTTTTGTTGAACTGCCTTTCTTTCAGGGAACACCTTTGTATCCTAAAATTGATGTTATGCTATGGAACTCACAGAAGTTTGCCCTTGACTGAAAGAAGTTTGTTATGTAGATTGTTTTTGTAGATCTTCACTTTTCTGCACAAAACTAGATCATGTTTTTGATTTATATTATCTAATGAAACCAAATGTTGTGTCCCTGAGAAACCAACTTCGTATTTTTGGCAGACTTACCATTTGATCCTCTCAGGCTGTGCTTGAATATTTTCTTAGGAGGGGAATGCTCCCCTCGGCATTTCTTTAGCCATTTTGTTTGTATAAGTTTTTGGGCTTACTGATCCTTCTGGCATTTTTTTCAGATGACAAAGGTAATGGATGGGATTTAGGATTCTTGAATCATCTGAAGCCAAACCTGCAAAGAGCTCACGGCTGGAGAAAATAGTTGCTCCGGTATTGAAATCACGTCGATTTAGATTCGTCTATTGAAGTTTTATTTCGATTTACCTTTTTTTGTTAATGTTATGTCTATTATATCTGAAATCTGTTTTTTCTTTCCCCACTTGTATATCTTGCTATCTTGGGATCCACACGGACCTTTTCTGAATTGAGAATAATGTTCTATTAGCTGCTGGTGCAGTTTGTTGCTTAAGATCTTAGCATTACCAACTTATTTTTGAGAACCTGGAAAAAATGGCACACTGAATGTCTTAGTTGGCCTGTCAAATTAGATGGTTCTTGTGAGCTATGTAGTTTCTCCGGTCTGATTATTTTTAATTACCATCAGTGAAATAAGTTTCAGTGTAAGATTAGCTATTTACATAGGAATGGAGTTATTATTGTCCTTTTCAGTCCTTTCCCTGCTATGAAATTAGATGGTTCTTGTGAGCCATGTGGTTTCTTTGATCCCATATATACTTTTAGTTAACATCTGTGAAATAATTTTTGTGTAAGATTAGCTATTCTGTAGTCCAGAAAGGCGCTCACCTAGGCATGCTTAAGCGCTGGGCGTTGGCACAAAGCCTCGCTTTGGCCCCAGGCGCTCAAAAAAGCAGCCGCCGAGAAATCAGTCTTTTCTGGTGAGGAATCAATCTCCCAAGCAAGGATTCATCCTCCGTGCCAAGGGTTCAACCACTCCGACAACAAGTCGACTGATTCCGGCGAGGGATCGAGATTCTCTGGCTTGTTCTCATTGGTGCAGCAAGGGAGAAATGAGAGGAAGAGACAGCATCGGTGCAGCAAAGGGAGACACGGAGAGGGAGAGAGACGGCGTGAAGAGGATACCTAGATTTTTGTTCTGATTGTGCACGTATGGGAGCTTTTAGTAGACGTATAGGAAGATGGGCTGGTGGTTTAATGGGCTAGGCTAGCCCATCTAGCATATTTCTTCACAGTATCTTTACAGTCATTCCTTCATGCTACAGTGCTAAACGCCTAAGCGCGCCTAGGCAGTGCATAAGCGAGTTGGGTGCGAGTAGGTCCCAAAACGCATAATTAACGCCCAACACCTTTTTGAACCTTGGTTATTCACATGGCAACTGATTTAGTGTCTTTTTCAATCATTTCCCTGCTGTATTAATTAAGGTTTTATGAATTTTGCATCTTCAACAGGAGGCTAACAGTAACAATGATTTGAAAGCACCAGTTTCTGCGCGCTAGCATTGTGATGTCTTCATTGGATATTTCTGGTTTCTTCTCCCAACTATTGCATTTGTACTGTTTTCACTCAAATCATTTGCTTTATTGTCTCTTACTTACTTTTGTTACATAAGTGTAGGTCGCCCTTATACTTTGAGCCTGGTTAGTTACCTACCAAGGTTCCAATAATTTAAAGATAGTGGTAGTTTTGATGATGCATGTGGTGCAAACAGCATAATAATATGAAACCTTGTCCGTAGAGTGCTATGTTATCTAGTTCATCTCCGTCATGTTTGTGGGCTCGACCAACAGCAATGACATTGCCGTAGTTATTAGATTCCCTGTATTGGATTAGTTTTTTTTTCAGTTTTCTGTTTGATGGATGAAGAAGTTATCATCAAGAGTTTTAGTTTTGAATCAGCGAATTAGGACTTTATTATAGCAGTTGGTTTGTTTTCATTGGATGTTCCACATAAGAGTTTAGACTTCCAAGGGACAAGTCAAGTCAGACCTATATAAAAGGCAAGTAGCATTGGTTGGTTGTGGTAGTGATTTGTTGCTGTTCCTGGCAGGGTTCTCTCCTTGTCAATCCTGATGTACTAGGGCCAGTTTTCCCACAGTTTTAGAATAGGCAACAGGAAAAAAAATGCAAACATGTACTTATGTCCACATCATGGGCCCATAAGGCCCAGGCCCAGGCCCATTCTCTGACCTAGAGGAGGGACCAAACATTGTCTGGTCACTAGCGTCGCTTCACACCAGATCGAGCACGTCTCTCTCACGTTCCACACGGTATCAGAGGGCATGGACTTGAGGCGGTGGGGCTCCTCTAGGTGACCGGGCGCATCCCCCCTCCCCCCCCCCTCGTGGCAGGGCGGCGTGGTGGCCTGGAGTTGTGCGACGGCTGCAGCAGAGGGCAGCGCACAGGAGGCGGGCTGTGAGTGAAGGTACTGCTGGAGGGTTGCTGCGGCTGCTGTAGGAGGAAGAAGGGTTGAGGTTGGTGCTCTGCATGCAGAGTTGAAGGAGAAGGGTTGGTACCCTGCGGACTGTGGCTGCTAGCGGTTGCTGAGGCTGCTGTAAGAGGAAGAAAGATTGAGGTTGGTGCTGCTGGCTGTGCTTGGTGCTGGTTGTGAGTTATCCTGGTGGTTACTGTTAGCTGAGCTGAAGTGAGTAATCTGGTGGTTGTGTGGATGCTGATTGCAGAGGAAGGAGGAGAGAAAACTAGGGGGAGGCAATCATGGGGGCTGAACTTGCTGCTGCTATAGAGAAACTTACACAGCTCATGACTGCGAATGCTGCCTAGGGGTTACCTCCTGCAAGTGGCGTCGTTGTTGTGCCCCATGCGGATTACAGTTCAAGCTTGAGCTCATGCCCAATGATGTCAAGTTGAATAGTGTGGGCAGCTACTTGAGCTGGTTATTCTTGGAACAGTTGAAGAACCGGCTGACAAGGAGAGCTCAGTGGAAGAAGTGGAATGTCATCACCTTGGCCTAGATATTAAACTCCATGATTCTTTTTCGAGAAAACGCAAATAGCCTTTGCGTTTCATTGCATTGGAAAGATAGGGAATTTACATCCTCCTAGGAGGCAGTTTTACACCGTTGCCAGCTGATCAGTGGACATCCCATGATGATGGCAAAACGACCCTGAGCCCTTGAGCCCCGGCCTTTGCCCAACATCGTGCCTCGTCCTTGATCCTGTCAACAAGCTCATTGAGCGATGGGGTCACATGGTCAAAGACGCACGCGTTCCTATGTTTCCAGATCATCCACGGCACTAGAAGTGCCACGGATTTGAGCGCCTTGCGTAGCGCCGGCGGCGTAAATTCCTTCGCGCGCAGTCACCAATCCATGAGCGAGTCGTCGTGCTCGGGTGTCGGTGCCGGTAAGCGCAGCCAAGATAGGATCTCATGCCATGTTTGCCTGGCGAAGGGGCACGCGAGCATCAAGTGTCTAATCGTCTCCGGCTCTTGGTCGCAGAGGAGGCAGCGCGGGTGGTGCTGCAGGCCACAGCGTGCAAGCCACTCCGCGGTCCAGCAGCGATCTTGGCATGCTAGCCAATGGAAAAATTTCACTCTAGGCGGTGCCCAGCTTCTCCAAATGAGCTTCCAGGAGTGGCATCCCGTCGCTCCCTGGAAGGTTGCCTGGTAACAAGACTGAGCCGTGTACACGCCGTTGGCGGCCAGCTCCAGAGCAGCTTGTCCGGCTCGTTGGATAACTCAACTTGCTATACCAGATGCCACAGTTTCAGGTACTGCCCAATCTCGGGGAGGCCGATCAGCCCCTGGATGTCGCGCGCCCAGCTATTGCCGGCCAGGGCCTCTGCCACCGTTCTCGATTTTCGGCGATGCTTGGGGATGCACTGGAAGAGCATGGGCGCCAGCTTGCAGACGGACTGGCCGTCGAGCCAGCGGTCCTCCCAGAAGAGAGCGGTCGTGTCGTCCCCGATGGCCATGGTCGTGGAAGCGTGGAAGAGCGCGCGCTCCTCTAACGAAAACTGCAGGTCCAGCCCCTGCCAAGCACGATCTCTGTCCGTGCACGCAAGCCAAAGCCAACGCAGTCGGAGCGCAAGCCCCGTGCGCTCGAGATCCCGGACACCTAGGCCGCCATATTCGAGTGGGCGGCAGACCCTGCGCCAGTTCACGTGACAGTGCCCACCGCGGGCGTCCGCGCGGCCGGCCCAAAGGAAACCACGCTGAACCTTCTCAAGTTGCTTCAGGGTCTTCTTGGGGGGTGTGAGCGCGAGCAATTGGTGAACTGGAATCGCGCTGAGCACCGACTTGACAAGCGCCAGCCGTCCGGCCTTGTTCATCAGCCAAGCCTTCCAGGTAGGGAGCCGGCCCGCCACCGCGTCGACAAGTGGTTGCAGCTGGGCCGCGGAAGGGCGACGAGTGGTGAGCGGGATGCCAAGATAAGTGATCGGCAGCATCGCGACGGGGCACCCAAGCAGCTCAGTCAGCCCCGCGTCAGGGTCATTGCCGTGAAGAATCGTGACAGAGCTCTTGTTGTAGTTCACCTGGAACCCAGAAGCTGTGCCAAACACGTCCAGAATGCCCTTGACAGTAGAGACCTGGTGGTGGCGTGGCAGAAGAGCATCACGTCGTCGGCGTAGAGGGAGATCGCCGGCATAGCCCGCTGGGGGTGGAGCTGCTGAAGGATGCCGGTATGGAGGGCGCCACGCATCAGCCGCCCGAGTGTGTCCACCGCCTGCACGAAGAGTTGCGGGGAGGTGGAGTCTCCTTGCCGGAGCCCGCGGCGGTGCCAGATCGGCGGGCCGGGGACTCCGTTGAGCATGCCCGAGTGCTCGCCGTGGACAAAAGAATGGCCAACCACTCCCTGAGTCGATCTCCAAACCCGTACTGGCGCAACACCTCAAAAAGGAAGGGCCAGGAGATGGAGTCGAAGGCACGCGTGAGGTCGAGCTTGAGCATGAGCCTAGGTGCACCGAGTTGATGGAGCAACTTGAGGGATTGCCGGACGAGGATGAAGTTGTCGTGAAGGCTACGTCCGGCGATGAATGCGTTCTGGTTGCGGCCAACAAGGCTGTCGAGCTTGGGGGCCATGTGCAGAGATAGGACCTTCGCGAAGATCTTGGCCACAATGTGTATCAGGCAGATCGGTCGATAATCCCCCAGCTTATGAGCATCCGCGCGTTTGGGCAACAAGGTCAGCGGTGCTTGGTTAAGCCTGCTGAACCCGCGCCCTCTCAGTGCGTATAGCAGCTCAAACACATCCCAGATGTCATGCCGGATGATGCTCCAGCAAGCGCGCAGGAATTCGGCGGTGAAGCCGTCCGGTCCGGGCGCCTTGCGCGCCGGCAATCGTTTGACCGCCTCCCATATCTCCTCCGGCTAAATTGTGCGTCGAGGCATGCGAGCTCGCCGGGCTCGATGAGCTGGGAGAGGTCCAGGGTGTGCGCCCGGTCTACGGTAGTGCCCAGCAAGCTATCAAAATGTGTGAATGCCGCGTTGGCCATCTCCTCATGATCTGTGAGCACCTGCCCATCCACGGCAAGGCTGTACACTCCGTTCTTCTGCCGGCGGTAGGAGCATTGTCGGTGAAAGAAGCTCGTTTTGGCATCACCGTCCCTGAGCGTCGTGATGCGGGCCCGCCGTCTAGCGATTGTACGCTCCATGGAAGCCATGCCAAGGTAGGCAAGCTTGAGCTGCTTGCGAAGCCACTCCTCCGGGGGCGAGAGCACCCGGTCCTCACGCGCTTTGTCGAAACGCAGGATCAGCTCGCGGGAGATGGCGAGCTTCTCCCGGATGTTGCCCGTGGACTTGGCACTCCAGCTCGAAAGGCGACGGGCAGTAGCTTGGAGGCGCTTGACCAGCCGCCGAAAGGGGTCGTCATCGTGCACCGAGCTCCAAGCCATGGCAACGGTGTCGTGGAAGCCGTCCAGCCAAAGCCAGTAGTCCTCGAAGTGGAAGCGTTTGTGGGCTGTCGGCATGGGAGAGCAGTCCAGCAGCAGCGGAGAGTGGTCCGACACGACCAATGCAAGGCATCGGAGGTGGCACTCGCCGTGCGCGTCTTCCCAATCAGAGGTGCAAAGGACACGGTCGAGGTGTACCAGCGTGGGCGGTGATTGCTCATTCGACCAGGTGAAGCGACGCCCATTGAGGTAAACCTCCTTCAGAGCCAGGTCGTTGATGGCCCGGCGAAATCTTCCCATCATGCGCCGATGCAAACCGCCTGTGTTTTTGACCTCATCGCGAAGTATGAGGTTGAAGTCTCCACACAGCATCCATGGGCCGGGGCAGGCAGCACGAATATCACGCAATTCCTGAAGGAAAAGGATCTTGTCCGCGTCGTCCTGGGGTCCGTAGACCGTCGTCAGCCACCACGGCGTCCCGGAGGCCATGCACACCTTGGCCGTGAGCGCGTTTTGGGTGAGCAGGGGGTCGGAGATCGTGACAGCCCTGCTCTTCCAGGCAAGAAGGATGCCGCCTCGCGTGCCATTGGCAGGGAGGAAAGTGAAGTTGTCGAACTCAGAGCCGAGGAGGTCAAGCACAATGGGCGAGTAGATCAAAGCCATCTTAGTTTCTTGTAGGCATACAATGGATGCGTTGGTGGTGCCCAGCAGCGAGTGGATGGCACAACGGCGAGCGCGCGAGTTGAGGCCGCGCACGTTCCAAACAACGATCTTTAGTCCGTGATCCATGAAACAAGGGGTCGACGAAGGGTGGATCGGTTGGCCTAGCTATCGCAGGCGGCGGCCACGCGCGTGGGGGTGGTGAGGCACTCTGGGATTTCCCGATCCACCAGGGCAGCGATGGCCTTGAGAACAGGCAGCGGAATCGGCGCCGCGAACATGTCGTCGTAGGCTTTCATCTCCAGGGGCGTGATCTTCTGGTTGGTGCCCACGATCCCCAGGGTGCGCAGGATCTGCACATGGGCCCTTCGCTCTGCCGTCGGCGGCGCCGCTGCGGGCGTGGCGGCAGCCGCGGAACGGCCTCGCCTTGGGGCGAAATCGTGGCGCCGTCAGCGGGCTCGACAGTCGCATGCGTCAGGCCTGCCGCCAAAGTTTGCCGTGGCAGGGCCCTTCTTTTCCCTCTTTTTCCTCTTTTGGCGCGGTGGCGAGAACGAGCGGGACCCGTCTGACCCGGCCATGACATCATGCCATCCCGCTTCTAGGCTTTGCAGTATCTGTTGAGGCATTGTCAAATGCTTCTGCTGTGTGGAGCATGTTGTCCACGAGGTATTCCAGTAAGGGAAACCTGATGCTCATGTCTCAAATCGAAGACAAGATCCATGTTGTTCATCAAGGTGAAGAACCATGTTGGTGCATGTGAATAAGCTGCAACACCTTTGGGCAGATCTGGATCAGTGTGATCCCCTTGAGCTTCCACATGCAGAGTCCATGGAGATTGCCAGGAAGTGGGTTCAGCACAGGTGTGTGATGCAGTTTCTAAAAGGCCTAGATCAAGCTTTTGAGAGTAGCTAGGCATGTTGCGCTGCTCGATGAGCCGACGCTTGTGTCCCTTGATGAGGCCATTGCTGCGATGTCCCAAGAATAGGTGCGCCTGCAGTCGAGAAGAGGAGATGGGAATGAATATGTTTATAGAGTGGCTAACCAACGAGGTTTCGGGGAGTTCTATAATTGTAGTCAAACAGGGCATATCAGTCGTTTCTGCAGAAGAGACAGAGGCCGAGGAACAGTGTTGGCAGTAGCAGCCGAGGTGGTTGGAATGGGAGTGGTGGTTCTTGGAATGCTTCTCACTGGAATGCTCCCAAGGCAAATGTAGCTGCTTCAGCTGAAGGAAAGCAACAGGAGCATAGGAGACTGCTACTAGCTATGCCAACTTTGTCGATACAAATGAAGGTAATATTGAACACACATCAATAGCAGCCCATAAAATAAACTCTGATGGTGCTTGACTCTGGAGCATCACAACATGCTGAAGGAGAATTTAATGAGTTTAAACCTTATGTTCCACACTCACTCGCACATCAGAAAAACATCTACATAGCAGATGGGACAGCCCAACCCATCACAAGTGTTGGGATGGTTAGCTGCACACCGAATATTGGATTATCCTCAGTGTTGCATATGCTAGCTTTCCCATGAACTTAGTGTCCTTGAGTGCTTTGGTTGACCAAATTGATTGCGGAATAATTCTTGACAAGGTTGTGTTCTTGATCCAGGAGAGATCGGCGGGCAGGATTCTTGGAACTAGAAGGAGATGGGACATGTGTCTTTCGATAAAGTGTCTCAAGTATTTCTTGATGTAATGAGTGGTGTGTTAGGCTACTAGCCTTTGGGTGTTCCTAGTGACTTTAGTCCCACCTCAGTTACGGGAGGAGGCTAGGACCACCTTACAAGGGAGAGAGCCACACTCCCTTTAGGCTAGGCTTTTGAGATGTGATGGGCTCTCTGCTTGTAGTGGTGTGTCCGATGCGTACTGGAAACGTCTTAACGTGGGCCAGAGACGCTAACAGGGCGTGGACAAGAGCAAGCTGCACTGTGATGCATGTGAGTTTGCTAAACATGAGAACCTCATGTGTGAGTAAGGGCATTGGGAGCATATTTCCTTTTGTGTCAACCCACTCTGATGTATGTACATGTCCAGTGTTATTTGTCAATGGTATGAAGTACTTCATTATGTTAATTGATTGCCATTCGCGGATGACTTTGGTCTAAGTTCTGAAACATAAAGATGAAGTGTTTCAGTGTTTCAAAGTTTTTCATGCACTTGTTCAGACTCAATTTAGTGTGAAAATTCAAGCACTCAAGACCTGACAATGGCACTGAGTATGTTAACAAGTAGGATGCAAATTTGGAACCTTTAGGGTACCCTGCGACCCTCTTTTGTTCAACTAAATGAACTAAAACTTTAGTTCATTTGGTTGAACTAAGTAGGGTCGCTGGGTACCCTCAAGGTTTCAAATTTGCATGCCGGTTAACAAGGTAATTGGTGTTTTCATGTTGGACAAGGGCATCCCGCATCAAATATCTTGTCCGGACACACCTTAGAATGGGGTGGCATAGAGGAAAAATCGCCACCTACTAGAGGTGGCCCGGGCATTGATGTTCACCATGAATGTGCCCAGGTTCTTGTGGAGTGAAGTTGTCATATGATGGACACCTTCTTGATCAATCACAAGCCATCCCGGGTCACATGTATGAAATCACCGTGTGAGTTGGTTTTCACAGAAAATAATTTTCTAGTTGCCCCAAGGTGTTCTATTGCAGTTGTTTTGTTCGTGATCATGGGCCATCAGTAAACAAATTGGATCATCGGGCAGTCAAGTGTATCTTTATTGGTATTCTTCAGGACAAGAAGGGTGCAAATTCCGGAGTCCGTCTGAGAGGCGAACATTTGTGAGCATGGATGTTATGTTTTGTGAACCATAACCTTTTTATGGTGAGAAAATTGATCTAAATGCCTTGTTTGAAGAACTTGACTAATGTCTCCAATCGAAAATTGGTTAAGAGGGGGGAGAGCAGTAGCACACACATGCAAATGATGCAGTAGTCACCTTTAGCAACATGCGGCTCATTAGTAACTCTTGTGGTGCATGTGATACAAGCATTAGCTTCCACTGGTGATGTAGTTACACCGGCTCGGACTGGTAGTGTGCTGAGGTGGATAGCAGGACAGTAGAGCAAGATGAACAACTAAAGGTGTATTCATGGAAGCGTGCACCAGCTCAGATTGGTAGTGTATCAAGGTGGACAACAGAGCAAGAGGAGCAGCTAAAGGTGTATTCACGAAAGCAAGGTGATGGGGTTGCACATCAGGGGGCAACTAGATCAGCAACTGACGGAACAACAGTGTAGTGCTGATGTGATTTCCATCTCCTCTGACGGGGACCAGGCTGAAGGGGAAATTAAGGGGAAATTTGCTTTGAGGAGAACTACTTGAGCAACAACAGAGATACCAGAGAAATGGTATGGGTTTGATGACAATGATATTGGAAAGTATGTCTCATATGAAGCATTATCTTCATCCAACAAAACATTTGTTGCTTCTCGTCGGTCTGTGTCAACTCCGACTGACTGGAAGAAGGCAAAGGACCCAAAGTGGCGAGTGGCCATGGTGGAAGAACTGGAGGCTCTGTGTAAGAACAAGACATGGTACTAACATCTCTTCCAACAGGAAGAAGGCAGCCAGCTGCAAGTGGGTATACACTGAAGTAGAATGCAGAAGGAAATACAGAAAGGTACAAAGCAAGGCTTGTGGCGAGGGGGGTACAACCAGACATTGACTATGATGAGATCTTCTCATATGCAGTCGACTAAGAATATACCCGAATAATCGAGGAGGCGTGAACCGACTAAGAATCCTGTCAGGGAGGAGTGCATCACATCTAGCTTACATAATGTTACATTCCAGCCGTTCCCATATAAAAGAGGAATGGTGTGAATGGACATGACTAGACCCACCCCCACCACGTCGTCGTTGTGTTCTACTCCCCTCCTAAAAAGACTCACCGCTCCACTTAACCCTCGATGCTCCCTCAACACTAGCCGCTTCCCTCAAGCCTTGCCACAAACTTCCCATTCTCTACTTTCTATCTCCACCTCTGACACGACCTCCACTCAGTTTTACTTTGGCGGTGCTATGTAGGTCCATTCATCACTGTGGTTATGAGCACAAGGTGGACAACCACATAACAAATCATCTTGATAATCAAATTCATGAGTTAAAGGTGAGCAAGCGCTTGGCGGATCAACTCGTTGATGATTAGAACTTTGAGTCCAAGGTGGCTAATTCCATGGTGGATCAGCTCGTTGATGACCATATTATGGATTTAATGGAGGACACCACCTCTAGTTTTTGTGGCAACTACAATCTTGGTGAGTTCCCTCCTTTGTTTTTGTTAGTTTGTTTGTCTTTTGTGGAATATGGCAACGATCTATCATGGAGGTGGTGAAGAGTAAAATCGATGATGAAACTTAGGGGAATTGGTCTCTGGAGTAGTTCTTTTTTCCTACCATAGGAACACCTACTCATCCCAATTCTCATGTTATGTGGGTTGCCATTCATTATTTGAATATTTTTTCATGTGTAAAGATCATGGCATGCCTTCATCCATTTTTGATCATGCAAACTTTGTTTCCCTTTCTTCCCTTATACGTAGAGAAAATGCAACAAGCAACCCCTTGATCAATTATGGTGAGTTCATGTGTTCTACTCATTATAACCATCGCTCCGATGGTGAGAGGGGGAGGTGAACCATGTTTCCCTTCCCACAAGTGCATACAGGTAGTGTTAGGTTTTAATGTCTGGCATGAGGGCAATGAGGGTGTTTAATATTCTTGTATCGATTCTTCCTCGCCAAGGTTAAATCAAAGATCTGGTGGCCTTCGTCGGCTCGTTGTCCGCTCAGGGCAGCGAGATTTGTTCTTCTGTTTGTGGATGGAGGTTGTTGCCTCTCAGAGGCAAGTTGTCGAGATGAGATCGGCGATGCCTTTGTTACAGGGGTGGTTGTTCAAAGTGTTAACCAAAAGTCCGAACTGATGGAAACGGCTATGCACCCACATATACACTTCAACAACCCCTCTCACGTGTGACGCGGGAAGTAGCAAGTGAATAGACTCAGAGGTATGGCTCAAAAGGCATATACTGGATGCAGAGGGGGCAGCTACAATCGCGAAGGCCAGGACTTGAACTCAAGACCTTAGGCTCTGATACCATTTTAAGCTTCATGCACTGGCCAACGCAAAGAAAAGTCCGAACTGATGAAAAGGGCTAGGCAATCTATATATATACTTCAACACAAAGTTGGCTGATATAGCGTTCTTCTATAATATTGTCGGCGAGATGCATGTGGTGGATCCAGACCCAGGTCTAACACGGGGTTGTTCCACGGCTGATGTGCCTCAATGCTTGCGACGAGCCTATTATTCAACTCTCAAGTCCTCTTCGATGATGGCACTTAGTTCTTGCATTGATGGAGGTTTCGCTTCTCTTCAAATGAACACCTTGATGGTGACTAAGGTTGGCAGTAACCACTGGTTTTGGTGTGTGCAAGAGCCACTTAGCGCCTAATATTAATTTTCTATTTTGTGGGTTCTTTCTTGCACAAATTCCAATGACTTCTCGCAGTCTAGCAGTTTTCGATGCATTTTTATCCACGCCTTGTTGTCATGAGGATGCACAATTACTATGAAAAATCCGATCAGGTAAAACCTAAACCATCTAATGTATAACATCAGCTCGAGTGCATGGTAACCACACCCCTCTAACCTATCCCTCACACAATGTAAATCCAAACATGGCCAACTTGGAAAGATAACCATTGGTGGACTCCAGCAGTGCCCATGAAAGTCCAAAGATGGCATAACAATCAATCAAAGTCCAAAGATGGCATAGCTATTAATAAAAAAATTCTAAAGATGGCATAGTAATTAATCAAAAAAATCAAAAATGGCATAGCAATCAATGAAAATCCATATTTGGATTTTTATTTATTTATTGCCATCTTTGGGTTTTCATTTAATGATTTGCCATCTTTGGATTTGGATGTATTACTCCCTCCGTTCCTAAATATAAGTCTTGTAAGAGATTCCACTACGAACTACATACAGATGTATATAGACATGTTTTAGAGTGTTGATTCACTCATTTTACTTCTTATGTAGTCCGTAGTGGAATATCTAAAAAGACGTATATTTAGGAACGGAGGTAGTACTATGCCACCATCTTTGGATTATCATTATTGTTTGACATATTTGGATTTTTATTTATTTATTGCCATCTTTGGGTTTTCATTTAATGATTTGCCCATAAAACAAAATATCCAAGATAATTTTTTATCCCAATGTAAATATCATTTTACTAAAAATGCAGTCAGCCCCTTCATTGTAGGATAGTCACCACCACAAAATGGTCAAAGGAGAACTGTAAATAGTTGATGTGAATTCCATGTATTTTGGGGGTCCTCCATGAAATTTTGACCCGCCCTTTCCCTATAAAAGCTCTGGGTTTGTTCATAGCTTCAGTACCGAGTAGTCGAGAAAAAATTGAAGGGGAGAGTTTTCTGGTTGTTGTTGTTGTGTCGAGAGGTGAAATGGAAGGAGGGGCCATGTCGGAGGCGGTGGGTGAGGCGGCGTATGGCGCGGACATGCCCAAGAGCCCGCTTCATCCGCAGCCAGAACCCATCATTGACGCCCACCTAGATGATGCCCGCGAAGGTAGCGCTTCCTATTCTGCACCGCGCTCATCGTTTCCCGCGGCCGGCAGCGGTGTTGTGCATGTGCCTGCCATGAGCGCGAGCTCTGAGCCACCCAAGCAGAAGCGTGGCCGCCCGCGGAAGTACACCCCAGATGGTACTAAGCCACCAGCTATCTTCCCGGCACCATATCCTATTGGTGTTGTCGCTTCCCCGACACCTGCTCTACCCCCGGGCTTCACGTTGGGATTGTGGGGCTTAGGTGTCGTGAGGCCCCAGGCGCCACCAGCACTGTCGTCGCCATTACCGCCACCACCCTCTGAGAATTCAAAACAACGGGCCAAGAAGAAGAGGGTATGGCCGCCGCGCTCCACAACCAGCAAGAAGCAGCGGGAGTTGGCAGTACCAGGTATATAGCATTCTTGCTTGCCTCTGTTAGTCAACGCAGGTAGAGTAGCGAAAAGAGCAAAAGTGCATAGATGGATATGATTGTTAGATGGTATTCTAGCCCTGATAATTTTATATAGTAAGGACCACCTCAAGTTGACCTTTTAGGAATGCAAATAAAAAAAAAATATGACCTTTCTCGCTAGTTAGTGTAAAATATTACTGCGAAGGTGTCAATACTTATACCTAGTATTCTTAATGTTAGCATATTGGTTTGTACATTATATCAAGCATGGAATTATTTATCCATGTTGGACATTCAGTCAGAGTTGCCACATGTTAGACATAAAAACTAAGTTTTCATTGTGGATGTATTAAAACATCAATTGGTGGTTTATTTCGTTACAATGATTCATGGTGTGTTGGAATTCCTCGCAGAAGTATTCCTGTTGCTTTGGAATTATATTTCTAGGATGTTTGTTCAGTCATGTACTGTTTATAGGCTCATGCACATCAGTGCTATAATCAGTTTGCCAACATTACAATATATTTCCCAATGGTTTCTAATTTGAAATGGATCTTTTTTTTTCGCAGAGCCAGGTGCGACTGGATTCGCTCCTCAGGTCATCACAATCCAAGGTGGAGAGGTAAATTTTCCTACTCTTATGATGCTCCTAGAACATTGCAGTGATCTATTAATATTTTATCATAGTATCTGGATACTACTGGATATCAGGGTATCTAATTGAAGTGGTGGTTCCTTTTAGAAAAATACGATTTATTTTGTGGATATGTTTAGTGTTAATTATTAAAAATATGGAGCAAAGTTTCCCCTACTTAACGTTATGTGAGCTGTACATATATATTTTCACTTGCACTTCATATGTTTGTTAAAACTTCCAATGTATACTGCTGCTTTTTTCTGGCCATATAGAAGCTCCTGCTTAGTATGATTATGTGTATGTGTTGTCTGCTTCTCCAAGAAATAATTGTATTTCCACATGTTTATGTATTTCAACATATTCAAAAGTTGTTTCATTGACTCCAGATGTGCATGAGGCATTAGTATGTCCTGAATATAAATGCAGATTTGGTACGAGGCCGTTCAGTAATAAGTTGGAGCTTCAGTATGATGAACATGAATGCAATTATGAAGTTAGGCCATTTATTAAATTCTCATAGATATCCAGACAATCATTTTTGTTACTTGTGGTATGAGTGTATTCTTTAATACTGGTGTCATTTGTTTGGTTGTTCTATTTATTTAATGTATTCCCAATTCAATGGCCAAGTTTTCTTTCTTGATTCTTCTAGCACATTTTTTAACTGGTTATATCTATATCCATCATACGTTAGTTTGAAGAGAGCTTGGTGGTGTCCCCTACATTTTCTGTTTTTTACTATCTTTTCCGTCTCTTCCATAGGTTATCTATTCTGCCACTGCTTATGCATGTATCACTCTAAAATTCTAATAAGGAATCCATGGTTTCAGGATGTAGCAGCCAAAGTCATGTCCTATTGTGGGAATGGGTGGGCAGTTTTTATCCTGTCTGCCGAGGGCGCCGTGCGCAATGTGACACTGAAGCAACCAGCTTCTTCCCGTGGAACTGTTATTTATGAGGTTTGCTCTATTGTTTTAGCTTGGAATCTGTACACTGGAAATCCCTTTTTGCTGGTATGCTTTACAAATTATATTTCAGCTCCAACCAAATTAAGAGAATGGTAAAGCAAAATGAAATGTGAAGTAGTTAGAGAAATTGTCTAATTGTTTCCTTTATCAGCATATCGCAAGGAAAACATAACGTTTTGTGGTTCTGGTCTTCCAAAATGAAATGTCGTTGTTTGGCCTCTAGAGATGCTTCCAATCCGATACTGAATAATATCTAATTCTTTGCATTCAATATGCAGGGTTATTTTGACATTGTCTCTTTGTCTGGCGTGTATCTGCTGTCAAAAAGTAATGGAGTGAGCACTCTAAAAGGTGGATTCAGTATTTCGCTTGTTGGTCATGATGGCTCTCTCTTCGGCGGTGGGTTAGCAGGACCTCTGATTGCAGCTTCACCTGTTCAGGTTACCATCTTTTACTTGGATTAACATGTTTCTAAAAGACCAACTAAGATTTTTATTCCATATACGTCATTTAGCTTCCACTCTACCTTCCTCGTTTGTTGAAGTAGTTAAAGGCCATGTGTGCTTCCTAAGTCTGGAAAACTATATGAAACAAATGTGTGCTGCCATACGATATACATTGTACACATATTAATATCCCTATGCAAAGTCAGTATTTGCTTCTTTTTATGTGTAGCTTTGTTAGGGAAATGGCATGGTTTCACGAAAACACACATCTATCTATCGCAAGTGAGAACCATATGCTTCCTCTTAATGCTTTGCATGTTGTTGCGCTGATGCGCAGGTGGTCTTTGGAAGGTTTGCCGCCGATGAAAAAGAGGAGATCAAACAGGATGTGGCCAGTGGAAGTTTTGCAGCTGATGAAAAAGAGGAGACCAAACAGGATGTGGCCAGTGGAAGGTTTGCAGCTGATGAAAAGGAGGAGATCAAGCAGGAAGTGGCCAGTGGAACTCCAGGTGCTACTACACCGACTGCTGCCGCGAATGAATCCTCCGGTGGAACTCCAGGAAGCCCATCAAACTAGAGCCCGGCTCGCACATTCAACACCACCAGATTCCCTGTTTCCAGATGCCAGTCAGCTTGAATTCCTAGCTTTTCGCTCCTAGCTCCAAATGCTTATTTTTTTCGTACCATTTCCATATGCTTAGCTTTCAGCTCGTACTTGTTGAACTTTTCAGTCTCGTTATATGATGTAAGTTATGTTATTGTACCTGGATTATGCTTCGTGATATTATAGTTATGAAATGTTTTATGGTCATATTGCGCACATCTGACCAGCGAAAACGACAAAACGTAATGCCACTCTCGAGTCTCGAGGGTAACCAGTAGCACAGAACTATGCTACTCTTGGTGCTTATTTGGAACATGGTGAAACTCTAAATTCCCACCTAAATTCCTCTTACTCTGAACCATGCGAAGTTATCATATCGCCTGAATGCCTTACGCCTTGTTCAGACACATCCAGTTTTGCTCGTTTTTTGCATTTTGTTAACGTGTTGTGTATTATTTTTATCGGCAGAACGGTCGAGATGGCCTTGCAGGAAGATCTCGTCTGAAGAAAAAGAAGTTTTATGTACAGAAACAGAATGACATTCCTATGAAAGAATGGTCGTCCAGGAAGACTGAACCCACAAGCTATGCACACACACAGTTTCAAGGGAGAAGAGAGCGGCAATCGAACCAACTCGTCATCGTCGTCATCGTCGTTGTCAGGCCGTATAATTTCCTTCATATGCTCCCGACAGGAAAATGGAACCCAACCCATGGCCGGCGAGCATCTGCTCCCTGAGGTTCTTGATGGCCTGGTACCTCTCCGAGTCCTCCTCGTCGACGTCGCTGCGCCCTTCGTCGTCGTCCCACCTCTGGCCTCCTTCCGATTCCTCCAGCGATCTCTGGTCGCCGGCCCACGGGTCGGCGCACCCCGTTCCCCTGCTGTCCGCAGACGCCGCCTTCTTGGCCGTCGGTGTCATCATCTCTTTGGAAGCGGTGGTGTAGCTCCAGCCGCCAGAGTCCTTGTTTCTGCCACCGTCCATGTTCAGCTCGATGGAGTGCATGTCACTGCCGTCTGAATCATCATCATCGGATCCTCCAGCGTCGTCGTCTACGTCTGTCCTCTTGCTGACATCCACACGAGCAATTCCATTAGCACCTTCTTCAGCTTTGAATCCATGGTGATCATCATCGTCGTGAGTAGCTTGGCGTTCTTCATCAGCGGCAGCGGGTGATTCCGGTTCCAGGAGGCCCTGCTTCTTGCTCTCCAGGAAGGCCTCCAGCTCGCCGCGCAGCTGCTCGACGACGGCGTTCTTCTCCTCGAACTGGAGCCGCGCCTCCAGCAGCTTCATCTGGACCCGCTCCTCCCGGAGCTCGTCGGCGAGCCGCAGCATCTCCCGCTCCCGGTCGACCTCCGCCTGCGCCTCCTCGGCCTCCCGCCTCGCCTCCTCCTCCACCTCGCCGCCCCTCACGAGCTCGTCGCACACCTTCTCCAGCCGCTCCCTCGACCTCCGCTCCCGCTCGAGCTCCCGCTCCGCCTCGGCCAGCGCGCTCCCGAGCTTGGCGCTCACCCGCTCCGCCCTCCGCCTCGACCGCCTCTCGCCGTCGAGCTCGTCGCACACGACCCGCACGGTGGCCGCCACCTTCTCCCGCTGCTTGCTCTTCCACGCGCGCGCCTCCGCCTCCAGCCGCTTCTTCATGAGCTCCACCGTCTCGCTGCCGCGGTGGCTCCGCTCTCTGGCGAGCTGCCGCGCGTGGGCGCGCGCGAGGTCGAGCTCGGAGCGCAGGGCGGAGAGGAGCGACGCCGTGGACGGGCTCAGGTCTCCCGGCCCCCAGATGTTGCCGAGGACTCTGACGAGCTCCTTGCACGCCGTCAGGCTGTTGTACATGTCCTGCAGGTGTGCCATTCTGTCCGCTGAACACGTGGAGCTCGAGTCTTGAGCGCATGCGTGCACCTGATCAACAAGAAAACAATATAAAAGACGGTCAATTACTCCTCTGTCCCGATTTGATACAAATGTAAGACAACTAATTTGGGACGGACATAATACATACAGTTTTGCTAGAACTTATCTAGATGAGATATAATTTGGTCTCATTCACCTTTTATAGCCATTGAATATGATGCTATAAGATGCGTGTGTGCTGACGTGTGTTGTATTTGTTTTTGTTTTCAAAATGAATAAGACCAAATTATGTCTCATCTAGATGAGTTCTAGGTACTAACCATCGTAAACTTTTTGTTGATTTATTAGTATTGCCTGTCATGTGGACATGCTGCTCACGCGATGTAGAGGCCGGGTTTTTTTATTGTGAGTGTATCAACTCGAACAATGTAAAAACGATTTAGCTGGAATTAAGTTGCCTGAAAATAAAATTAGGGTCAGGCGATTTCTATTGTGAAGGAAGGAGACAACTGCGCATGGTATCGAGGCTGTAGATGGCCAGGGGCGGCCCCAGCATGACGGTGGGCGGCGGTGAGGGGAGGGGAGGGCAAGGCGGCAAATCTAGCGTGGAAGCGCCACGGGCTACAGTGGCAGGTGTTCTGCCGGTGGTCTGTGGGGTGGTCTGGGAAGGAGACGAGGAAGGCGGTGGTCTGTGGGGTGGTCTGGGAAGGAGACGAGGAAGGCTGGAGGTTGAAGATTGACATGCAGGTCGAGTGATCCAAATTGTATTTTCCTGACCCCTGCACTCCGTCCTAAAATAAGTATCTTAACTTTATACTAAGCTCAACACACTTATTTTATAATGAAGGGAGTAGTAGTTTTGCTAACGTTAGGTGCCTGAAAAAAATTCTAGCGTCGGTTGATTTCGGACGAAGCCAAAGGCGTGGGCACCGCGTGGAGCACCAGCGACGAGCTTTGATCCCTGTAAGGCTGAGCTAGGATCTTAACAGAGACAGGGACAACGCTACAAGCGGCAGCGAGCTGCGCCATCTCAAGCGAAGGTGAAGAAGCAGATTGACGGGTGTAGGGGCTGTCGGCGCTGGAACAGGAGGTTGAGGGTGGCTAGAGGGATGGTTGCGGCAGTGGCAAGCACGGTGGTGACGGAAGATTGAGGGGCGGGCGATCGCGGGTGGCAGAGCCTATGGTTAGGGGTGGGTTCGCGGCGGCGTCGAAGATGAACAGTTGTGGTGCTATTGTGATCGCTGGATGGAGATCTAACAGACCAAAAATTCGGTTGATGCTCAATTTATTTTTCCCAGGTGATAGATGAATTAATAGGCGGTCCCAAAAAAGTAGTCATGTTGGCCATGCTCCACGCATTTCAATCCGTCCGATCGAACATGCAAGTTTACTGAATTAAGGACTAGGGGCGATTGATTAGGTGCAGAAGGAAGACAAATGACATATGGGCATGATGAGGTGATCTTGTCTTGACAGACAGACACACAGTCGTATCTGAGGCTGTCATGGCCCTCTTGAACGACTGCTGCACACCAATTGAAAACACAAGTGTCAACTAACTCGGACAACCGCCGAATCTGCCATGCCATCCTCCTAACGAGACGACGGTCAAGTTCCAACTGAAAACCGATTACTTTACGCCGCCGTCAACCTACCGACGCCGCATATGTCTAAGAGATAGTATTCCTAATTAACTGTAGACGCCGAACCTGCCATGCTATTCTCCTAATTAAGCGAGGTGCTCAATCACAAGGCCTCGCCTAATCAAACAATAATAATTAACAGCCTAGACATCACATGATGAGGAGAGCAGCAGCTGGATATATAGACAAACAAGGTTCTGTAAATTTATAGTTAGTTAGAAAGCCTAGTTAGGAGGTGGGCAAAGGTGCATGTGGCTATCACAATGAAGGAGAATCCTTTGAAATGCAAAGCCATGTTTAGTGTCGGGCTGTACCCTATACCACTAGTAGTAGTACTGTAGTACAATACTATATGTGTGAGGTACCAATTAAAAGTATCATAGACATTACTAAGATAGATGAGCAGATCCATGAGTGGTATGGAAAATGTATGCGTGTTATTTCATATCTTCAAAAGGCAGATCAACAATGTCGCTAATAGTTGTGCAAATGAGGAAACCAAGAGTTGATTAATTACCCCGATTGTGCCGGCATTGCTCAGCTTATCTGAAAACCACTGGCGTCCATGATCAGCATCTGAAACCACTTTGCTCCTCGTTCTTGACCTCTTGGAGATCTACACCACATACGGGAACAACATCATTAACATACTGCAGAAACAAGACGGTAACTAACGATACGTGCAGCGGCAGAACCCACCGGCCGGCGGTGGCAACACTCACCTCCACGGACGACGCGCACCGCCTGTGCGCTGCAGCTGAGCCCCGATGCACGGCTGCGTCGCTTGCGATCTGTGCCTCCTCCTCGAGCAAGCCGCTCTCATTCATCTGCCAGAGAGCGTTGACGAGCTTCCGGGCGGACACCGACGAGTGCATCCCGTCCGCGCGGCACGCCCGGCTCCAGGACGACTCGGACATCTTCCAGCTGGTCGGCGACGGCGATGCGACGCCTGAGCCTGATCCCCTCCGGTGGAGCGACACCACGCCTCGCCTCAGCCTCAGCCTCCTCAGAGTGCCCGACGCGCCGGACGACGACGACAGCGCGCACCGCTTCCGGATCTTGGGCCTCGTCGTCACCTCCTCAACAGCTTCACCCGCGTCACGCCGCCTCAGCATTGCCGCCTTGGGTTCGGGCTCCGGCCGGCTTCTTGTTGACAAGAACAGTAATGGTGTTAGGCTATGTCAAGAACTCAACAGTAATGTGATCCTTTTATACATGGAATCAAGAAGCAAGTACTTGGATGGATGAACAATGTCACATCAATCAATCTGATCGAACAGGGAAAAGGAGGACGGCAGCTTTACTGGAAGGAATAAGAAGCAAGGCAGAGGGAGATGTTGCCTTCATTCACACCTTTTAATGGTGGAAAAAGACTATCTATCCCATGGTCCCTCCTAATCTTATTTGAAAAAATTGCAAGAACAAACATAACAAAAGCATGGAAGCAAAAGGCACCAAGAACTGGTTGGAAAAAATGCGTCTACACCAACGTACCCATCAAAGAGGAGGAGGATGGAAGCTTGGCCAAGTCGACTCCCGGTTAGCTGCGCAGTCTTAACTCATCAGCTCCATGATGAGACGATGATAGAGCGGGCAGTCGCAGCTGCTTGGACGCGGACGGCACACGATCGAGTGGGGCGGAGAAGGAGACAGGATGATGGACGCGTATATGGGGTGTGGGGGAGGGATCCCTGGCAGCAGATCGCGAGCAGCATGAGCTGTATTTGTATGTCCGTTGCATATGATTGGGGATCGGATATGTCGGACTAATTTGTGTGATGAATGAATGAATGGTTCTCTTGTTGAGCTGGGAGAGGTCTGATTACGTGGAGAATGGAAAGCTGGAGCGGCTTAACGTGGGAGATTGGGCAGCCGGAGAACCTGAATGATAATCCACTTTAAGTAAGGGCGAGAGCTCCGTAGTTCAATCAACGTGAGGCGGCCAACGAATCTGGACAGGGCCGAACCCAGTGGTTGAAGTAGTTTGTTTGCAGCCACTCAATAGTACAGTACTAGTACTATATTACCACTAGCATAATGCTAGTACTTACTGTACTAATCTATGGCTAGGAGTGCATTTGAAGAGAAGAGCTAGGTCATTTTAGAGGATTAAGGCTTGTGCTTAGCGGAGGGCGCCCAACCAAACCTCGATCGGAGGCAAAAAGAAACGCACCCACCGCGGCCCGACACCGGCAGCTGCGTTCATCCCCGGGCGCCGATTAAACAAAGGGGTGGCCGGAGATCGCCGGCTCATGGTGCGCGCACATGGGGAGGAGATCAAAGGGGGGAGCTTTTGTTCTCCCACAGGGTGGCAGGGGCGAGAACCGGAGGGCGAGGCGGGGCATGTGCTGCCAGATCTCGAGGAGGAAAGCAGAGGAGACATCCATCGAGCGCTGGTCCTCCTCGAGTCGTGCCCGTCACACGCACGCACGCACGCACGCGCCGACGCGCGGGCGGGCGCCGGTCCGCCGCGGCCGGCACGGCGATGTGCATGCACGTCGGCGTTCGGCGCTGGCGTTGGCGTTGGCGGCCGGGATCTGATCTCGGGCTGCGGTTGCCCCTGCGGGCTGCGGATCTGAAGAGGAACGGGGACGGCGCACGACCGAGATTCAGTCAGCTCGTCATCCTGATCCCTCCCTGTGTTTTGACTATCGGGTGGATCGTGGGGGCTGCACGTCTTGGCGGAAGTTCGGATGTCTCACATTTTGACCATGGCGTGGATCAGGACCAGGCGTACTTTATCCATTCACTTTCGCTTGCCCTGTTTGACTTTGACCGGTCAAACACGACTATGCTTTACCAATCATATATACTTCATCTGTCTCAAAATGTGATAGTGTCGAAAAACGTCTTACATTTTAAGACAAAGGAAGTAGTATACGAGTAATGTTTTCTAATTGTTCAGACTGGTTATATTAGGTTTACATTGTTATATGGTTCATCTACGTCTATACCTACCTACTAATAAAGGGAGGTAATATTTATAGTTTAGTCAAGAGCGAGGATGAGGCGGCGTCTCCAAAACCTCCTCAGCCTGCTCAGCAACTTGTATTCGTGCACCCATTGACGAGGAGGACAGCACCGAGACGAATCTAGCATGCAATGCATCCAGATTGAGCAAACTGCCCGCCAGCATTGAGGACGATGACCGGGGGTGGGGGGGGGAGGGAGGGGGATCCCTTGAAAGGCGGGGCGGCGGCGGGGTAGCTGGAAGGGCTGCAGGGACACAGAGAGTGAGGTGGCCGGTGAAACCGCGATGGCCCTTGCCCGGAGAGGGTGGTGGGGTATCGAGCTTGGGGAGGAGGCGTGCTCATGGCATAAGCGTTGTAACTTGATTTTGCTGCGGTTGGTGGCTCTACGCGTGACTGATTTTAGCAGTGCCGCTGGGTTGTTGTGATTTCACCTACCGTTGACAAAAAGATATCAAGGTACTCAGAATTATAATTATGCATTTTCTTAAGAAATCGTCTCAATTTTTTTTGACAATCAAGAAATATATCTTCTCAATTTATCATCTTATTATCTCCAAATTCGAGGCAATGTTTAGTTGAGAGTTCTTGGTCTGATTTGAGTCCACGTTTCACCGCGGATGAATGCAGCCTAGAGAAGGTCACGTACCTGATGAGGTGCGGTTGTAAAATGCTAAAGTAGTTGAGCACGTGCCAGTAGGGCTGGAGCTTGGCCGCATAGTCGCCGGCGTTGTCTTCCTGCACCAGCACGACCGCATGACCCTTCATGGCGCCCTACACTGCCGTGTCGTAAACCTCGATCGATCGCTACGAGTTGTAACTCGGAGAAGAGAAAGCAGCTGGAGGAGGAACGAGAACGCGACGGACTCGTGTGCTGTCGGGCGTCGGTTCGGTCTGCTCACTTCTGAGATCGCCCATCCCAACTTGTTGTCACACGCACGAGTTAACGAACAGCTAAAAAAAAATACCCGTGATAATGGGCCGTGGAAGCATATGCTGCCGTGGTGTTCTTACCGGGCCTCTTTTGGAGCCCAGTCGAGCAAGAGACGCGACGCATCGGCTGGCTTGGCTGGTCGCCCGAGGGCAGCAGCAGGGATTCTCTCCGCTCTTTCGTTTAGTACCACCTCGCTGGCCGAGAGCGGAGAAGAGGCAGAGGAAGCTATAAGAGGAGGGGGAGGGGGACACTGCAAATCATACCTTTCTCGGCCTTTTGGCTAAGATCAAGTGTAGTATCTGTTCTTATCAGTTTAATATCTGATATGTGGGCCATGTGTCCACAATGATATTAAATTTATTTTTTATGGGGGAGGGTCCACCACAGTGGCTTGCCATTGGGGCCCTTGGGTGTCGCTTGGGCGTTGCACTATAGCCCAGGCAGGCGCACCCCAACCAAAACTAATTTTGAAAGTTTAAACAAATTCCATCTCGTAATTCATCTGCTGCAGTTAATACAGAATCACATTTTCTCTCAATCTTGGAGAGATTCTGACCCTGGCTTCTGTTAGTTGTCACCCCATACCATTTTCAAGCATAACTTAAAGTCTGAGGCCAACAATCCCAAAGATGTGCAGTAGCAGTTATGACATTATTTACATATACAAGTCATCGGGAACTAAACACGATGAGCGGACACAAGTTTTAAAAGCATCTATTACATTATAGTACCTAGGAATGAGTTTCATGTTTGTGTCACCTGGTGGCAGATCCTCGACGGCGTGTCTTTCGAAACCGGCCTCTCATCGGACCAGAGCTCCATGTTCAGATCACTAGTTCCCCAATGCACCAAACATTTGCTAACCTGACGGTGATCGAAACGGTTTACCATGCTCAGCCCTGAACACTTATCCACCAGCGTCCACTCCCCTGATCAATGAGTTCGCCAGAAGATCGAACAGTGGGTTATAGAATCAGCATAAACATTACAAATGCTCAGGATGGCAAAGCCCAAAGATGTTGGTCAGGCAGCAAGAACTTGAAACATTGTGCAGAGTGGCAGATATTTACCGTTCGGTCGGAGGCCTCCCTCCAGCGTCACTTCTCCGGAATCTAAAGAGATCTCATGCTTTGAACCATCGATGGACGTGAAAGCAACAACGACCTCAGTAGGGTGTAGCAGCGTAAAAGTAGGACGGACTCGCAAACAGACCAGCCTTCAGAGGAGAAAACATATACATTGATGAGTCATGATTAGGGTTGGCAGAAGAAGTCTTAAGCATTTCAGTGAGCCTTACTATCGGCCAAAGCATGTTGAAATTAGGCCGAACTCAAGATGTTACCGTGTTATTTTAATGGCATGTTAGCGTGCTTCGAATCATAAATCATGATTGATCTGGAGATTATTTAGGTTCAAAGGTTTTGTTCTCGAATACTACTAGGTGGCATGCTAGGCATTGAGGCATTGAGGTGTTTGAGGCTGAGAGAGGGATTTTTTCTCATCTCCTTTTTAGTAGCCCGCACCACTATCAGTGGTTTATACAATGAAACGGCATGTTCAAGAAACGAAAAGAGACTACTTCCCTGGCTTAAACGCAATGCATTTAAAGTTTAAACCAGTATTGTGTACTCAAGTGGCATGAGATCATTGTTGATTGAGGATTTACCAAGGTAATCTCCTGGTAAAACTAGCACTCACCTTGATAATCCACAAGAGCCCGGCCCAACAATTCTTGCTTGAATGGTAGAGTCAATCTGGATAATCTTGGAATTGTCTTTCAGAATGGTGTGGGTGGTCTTGATCTCCACCACCACTAGCGTCTACCCCGTCGCCCGTCCGTGTTGGCACGGGCAGACCGGCTCCAGACGAACCGATCGCCGTGATCGTCTTCTTCTTTGGAGCCATGGTGATGAAGAAACTGACGTACTAACTACCAGGCCAGATTTGCACAACCAGCACCCCTACCTGGCACGTCAAAGATGTCGGGGAAACGACACCTATGCGATCACGAGGATTCCTTCTACGGTTGGCAGGGAGAGGGGAGTGCACAAAGAGCAGGTCTGGTGATCAGCACGAAGGATTTCTACCCAGGTTCGGGCCACTGAAGAGCGTAAAACCCTAGTCCTGCTTTGAGTGTATATTTAGTGTTCTTGAACCTTGACTAGCTGATATGCGTGTCTGGTCCAAAAGTTCGAATCCTTCTCTAGTGCCTTGGGCCTCCTTTTATATGCCAAAGGGGTCACCACAGTGGCATACAGGAGGTGTAAAATAGCTACAATGTACATGCTTATCACTGACGTTGTAGGACAAACACATTAAATGCGCTGCTTATGTGCCCTCCAACTTTATCGGGGATGGTAATGGAGCCCGTCCCGTCCGTCGCCGCTTCACCCTATCTTGACACGCGTCCAGGCTGACGAGGCATGCAACACCAAGCTGGCTGGCTAGCCGCTGTGCTGGCGCGGTGGCAGGATGTTCTTGAAGATCTGCATGCCACCACGCAGGTGCTCTCCTAGTTGGCAGGCTGGTTGCTGCGTTGGAATGGACGTGGGGTGGCGAAACCTTGTCATGTGCGGGACTAGCTGTGGCTCCACAGTTGTCCCCGGCAAGGGTCTTGCCGGGGCCTCGCAGTCGTCCTCGGTAAGGGCCTCGCCGGGGGACTTCGTCTTCTGGTCTCCATGAAGACCTGCATGCCACCAGTCTTTACAAAGATCTGCATGCTACTACGCATGTGCCCCCGAGTCTTGGTCCTGACGTTGTCGATGGTGTCAGAGCTCTCAGCCTCAAGGGTAGTGGCCTTGCTGGTGCTTTGCAAGCTGTCCCAGCAAGAATCTTGCCGGGGGAGGTCTAGCTTATCTTCTGCTCTCTATTTACTGTCTTGAATGCTGCCTTGATAGTCTTCCATCTTGCCTTCTACTGCCCTGCCAAACCTCGCCACGGGTGCGGCTACAACTACCCGTGCACAAGTAAGGGGTACAAAAGGGCCCAGACTTATGTACACCGACAAAATGGGGGCGCGCCCTCCACCCTTGTGGCCCACTGGTGCATCCCCCTGGTGCATGTTCAGTGCGAGAAATTCTAGAATATTCTATAAAATTTCATACTAAATTTTCAGGGCATTTGGAGAACTTTTATTTTCGGGATATTTTTTCATTGCACGGATAATTCAGAAAATAGATGAATAATACTTTTTTTGCTTTATTTAATCTAAATAACAAAAAGTGAAAGGTGGCTACAGGGAGTTGTGCTTTCTAAATTCATCCATCTCGTGCTCATCAGAAGGAATCCGTTAACAAGGTTGATCAAGTCTTATTAACAAACTTCTTCCAAATAACATGAAACCGGAGAATTTTCAAATAACACTAGGTTACCTCAATGGGGATATGCATGTCCCCAACATAAGAATATCATATTTCTTTTTGACAGTAGGAAGAGTGAATTCAAAACCTCCAATAGTAATAGTTGAAATTTTCCCAATAGAATTGATACTATGAACTTGAGGTTGTTTCTTCGGAAAGTGTACTGTATGCTCATTGTCATTATCATGAAAAGTGACATTTTCTTTGTTGCAGTCAATAATAGCCCCTGCAGTATTCAAAAAGGGTCTACCAAGGATAATCGGCATACTGTCGTCCTCGGGAATATCAAGAATAACAAAGTCCATTAAGATAGTAACGTTTGCAACCACGACAGGCACATCCTCGCAAATATCGATGGGTATAGCAGTTGATCTATCAGCCATTTGCAAAGAGATTTCAGTAGGTGTCAACTTATTCGAATCAAGTCTACGATATAAAGAGAAAGGCATAACACTAATACCGGCTCCAAGATCACATAAAGCAGTTTTAACATAGTTTCTTTTAATGGAACATGGTATAGTTGGTATTCCTGGATCTCCAAGCTTCTTTGGTATTCCATCCTTAAAAGTGTAATTAGTAAGCATGGTGGAAATTTCTTTTATTTTATTTGTAAGCATGGTATCTTTCTTTTATTTGTAACAGTATCTTTCATATACTTAGCATAAGGAGACATTTTTAACATATCAGTCAGACGCATACGCAAAAAGATAAGTCTAATCATTTCATAGAAGCGCTGAAAATCCTCATCATCCTTTTTCTTGGATGGCTTAGGAGGAAAGGGCATGGGTTTCTGAACCCATGGTTCTCTTTCTTTACCTTGTTTTCTAGCAATGAACTCTCTCTTATCATAACGTTGATTCTTTGATTGTGGGTTATCAAGATCAACAACAGGTTCAATCTCTACTTGATTATCATTACTGGGTTGAGCATCAACATGAACATCGATCATTATTAATATTATCACTAGGTTCATGTTCATCACCGTATTGTGTCTCGGCATCAGAAATAGAAATATCATTTGGATTCTCAGGTGTGTATATAACAGGTTCACTAGAAGCATGGAAAGTCCTATCAGTTTTCTTTCTCCTTTTATTACTAAGACTAGGTGCATCAATATTAATTCTCTGAGAATTTTACTCAACTCTCTTAGGATGGACATCGAGATACAAAGGTTCCTGGGTCATTTTACCACCGCTAGTCATAACTTTAACAACATTATCATTATTCTTACTACTCAACTCATTGCACAAATCATCTTGTGCCTTAAGTACTTGCTCTACTAGAGTTCTAACCATGGAAGCATGCTTACTAATAAGCTTAAGATCATTAACAGTTCTACTCATATAATTAAAGTAGTCAAGCATGTGAGCATTACATTTCAATTGTCTACTAACATAAGCATTGAAATTTTCTTGTTTAACTATAAAATTATCAAACTCATCCAAGCATTGACTAGCAGACTTATTATGAGGAATACCACCTTCATCAAATCTATAGAGAGAGTTTACCTCTACTACATGTGTCGAGTTATCAAGACCATGTGTTTCTTTAATAGGCAGTAACTTCTAAACATCTTCAACTTTAATACCTTTTTCTTTCATAGATTTCTTGCCTCTTGCATATCTTCAAGACTGAGAAATAGAATACATCTTTTCTTCGGGGTTGGCTTAGGAGTTGGTTCATAAAGTGTCCAATCATTATCACTACTCAATATATTATTCAATAGCAATTCAGCTTGCTCAACGGTTCGTTCACTGAAAAGACAACCAGCACAACTATCTAGGTGGTCCTTAGAAGCATCGGTTAGTCCATTATAAAAGATTTCAAGTATTTCATTTTTCTTAAGAGGATGATCAGGCAAAGCATTATGTAATTGGAGAAGCCTCCCCCAAACTTGTGGGAGATTCTCTTCTTCAATTTGCACAAAGTTAAATATTTCATGTAAGGTAGCTTGTTTCTTATGAGAAGGGAAATATTTTACAAAGAAATAGTAAATCATATCCGGGGGACTACGCACACAACCAGGAGAAAGAGAATTAAACCATATCTTAGCATCACCCTTTAATGAGAAAGGAAACAACTTATGAATATAGTAATAGCGATTTTTTTCCTCATGAGCAAATAGGGTGGCTATATCATTCAATTTAGTAAGATGTGCCACAACAGTTTCAGATTCATAACCACGGAAAGGATCAAATTCAACCAAAGTAATTAACTCAGGATCGATAGAGAATTCATAATCCTTATCAGTAATACATATAGGTGAAGTGGCAAAGTTAGGGTCATATTGCATTCTAGCATTCAAAGATTTTTCTTTCAGCTTAGCTAACCGTTTCTTAAAATCATCTCTATCATTGCAAGCAAGAAAGTCTCTAGCAGTTTCTTCGTCCATAATATAACCCTTAGGTACAATAGGCAATTCGTATCTAGGGGGAGAATCATAATCTTCAGTTTCAATAATATCATCAGTTTAAGTTATTTCATTCTCTCTAACCCTAGCAAGTTGTTCATCAAGAAATTCACCTAGTGGCACAGTATTATCAAGCAAAGAAGTAGTATCATCATAGGCATCATGCATAGCAGAAGTGGCATCATCAATAACATGCGACATGTCAGAATCAATAGCAGGTGTAGGTGTCGCAAGTTTACTCAAAACAGAAGGTGAATCAAGTGCAGAGCTAGATGCCAGTTCCTTACCTCCCCTCGTAGTAGAGGCGTAGATCTTGGTTTTGTTGTCTTTCAGATTCCTCATAGTGATCAACATATATAAATCCCAAGTGACTCAGAGAATAGAGCTATGCTCCCCGGCAACGGCGCCAGAAAAAGGTCTTGATAACCCACAAGTATAGGGGATCGCAATAATTTTCGAGGGTAGATTATTCAACCCAAATTTATTAAATCGACACAAGGGGAGCCAAAGAATATTCTCAAGTATTAGCAGTTGAGTTGTCAATTCAACCAAACCTAAAAGACTTAATATCTGCAACAAAGTATTTAGTAGCAAAGTAGTATGGAAGTAACAGCAACAGTAGCAAAAGTAACAGTAGCAGTTTTCTAGCAATCGTAAGAGTGGTGACGGAAAAGTAACTAAGCAAAGATCAATATGTGAAAAGCTCGTAGGCAATGGATCAATGATGGATTATTATGTCGGATGTCATTCAACATGCAACAGTTATAACCAAGGGTGACACAGAACTAGCTCCAATTCATCAATATAATGTAGGTATGTATTCCGAATATAGTCATACGTGCTTATGGAAAAGAACTTGCATGACATCTTTTGTCCTACCCTCCCATGGCAGCGGGGTCCTAATGAAAACTAAGGGATATTAGGGCCTCCTTGTAATAGGGAACCGGACCAAAGCATTAGCACTTAGTGAATACATGAACTCCTCAAACTACGGTCATCCCTGGGAAGCGTCCCGACTATTGTCACTCTGGGGATGCTGGATCATAACACGTAGTAGGTGACTATAAATTGCAAGATAGGATCAATAACACAAATATATTAATGAAAATATAATAGGTTTAGATCTGAAATCATGCCACTCGGGCCATAGTGACAAGCATTAAGCATAGCAAAGTCATAGCAACATCAATATTAGAACATAGTGGATACTAGGGATCAAACCCTAACAAAACTTACTCGATTACATGATAAATCTCATCCAACCCATCACCATCCAGCAAGCCTACGATAGAATTACTCACGCACGGCGGTGAGAATCATGAAATTGGTGATGGAGGATGGTTGATGATGACGACGGCGGCGATTTCCCCTCTCCGGAGCCCAAAACGGACTCTAGATCTGCCCTCCTGAGGAAGAACATATGGAGTTGGAGTTGAGGTAGCGGCTCCATATCGTAAAACGTGATGATTCCTTCTCTCTGATTTTTTTCTCCCCGAACGTGAATATATGGAGTTGGAGTTGAGGTCGGTGGAGCTTTGTGGGACCCACAAGCCAGGGAGCGCGCCCCCACCCTTGTGGGCAGGTGGTGTGTCCCCTCTGGTTGATTCTTTCGCCAATATTTTTTATTTACTCCAAAATTATTCTCCGTGAAGTTTCAGGTCATTCCGAGAACTTTTATTTCTGCACAAAAATAACACCATGGTATTTCCGCTGAAAACAACGTCAGTCCGGGTTAGTTCCATTCATATCATGCAAATTAGAGTCCAAAACAAGGGCAAAAGAGTTTGAAAAAGTAGATACGATGGAGACGAATCAAGCTTGGACAAGGAGCTTGGAGAGGATAAAGCTTACGTGTGGCTCGGGCATTTCATCGAGCACTTCATGTGCATAGGAGGTGAGCTAGAGCAACACACACCTCTCCCACGGCCGGCCAAAAAATAAGATCGGTGGCCCTGTTCGCGGGCAGGGGCGGGTGAAGGTGTCCTGGACTAGGGAGCACTCACCACGTCGTCTCTCGGTCAGTTGGATTGGGCCGAGGAACCCCATGGTCGTATACTCATGGGCCAGTTCGGACAACCCCTGCCGCATACAAGGAAGACTCCACAAGACTTGGCGCCCAAGACAAGGACTCTCCTAAACCCTAGGCCTCCGGTGTCTTATATAAACCGAGGCCAGGCTAGTCAATAGACAATCTCATATTCATTACCACAATCTCGTGGTAGATATATGTACTCTGTACTACACCCATATGAATACAATCAAAAGCAGCATGTAGGGTATTATCTCATCAAGAGAGCCCGAAGCTGGGTAAAACCCCGTGTCCATGTTACCATCGCTCCAAGACGCCTAGCTTAGGACCCCTACTACGAGATACGCCGGATATTGAACCGACATTGGTGCTTTCATTGAGAGCCTGTTGGGTATCGCCGTGGCGTGATGGGATCTTCAACCGATACCGAATTAGGTGTTATATTTTCAGTTAAATTCATGCCGCATGATGTATTATTCTTTGAGAATTGTTGCTGCCGGCGTGTGCAATTTTTTACAGCGGTCTCGGTACGCGGCAGTTGGGATCAGCGTACGGCCTGACCAAGAACTCATGCGCGAGTACGTGCGTATAATGGCAGCAGGCCGAGCACGGGCAGCCGGCGTCATCAAGTCAAATCCGGGCAGATCCAATCGACCTTTTGAGAATTTGATGGATTTTCTCAAAGCTGCTAATACTACTGTTTCTACTATGCGCATGTGTTGCAGGTCAAAGTAACCTGGAGTTTGAAGCTATTGGCGTCTCACGTGATGGCCGTTAGGATTAATATATAGTGCTACCACTAGTAGTACTAATTGGAAGCCCTTCTCCCGAGGTTTGGCTAATCAACTCAGCTATCTCATACTCCCTTCGTTCGGAATTACTTGTCTCAGAAATTGATGTATCTAGAACTAAAATACATCTAGATACATCCATTTCTACGACAAGTAATTCCGAACGGAGGGAGTACATGGAGATCATCCGCGGACGGCTTTGTCGTTTCCCACCTGTGATCCGGCCACTTCTGTGTCTACCGCCGGACAACTTTTCATCAGACTTTGTTTCGTCTGTCTTTGATTTGGCCAGCCATTCATATTACTGCCAGGTGCTACCTCTCCAAATTATTTTTAATGCATAAATATTTTTTCTGGGGAATTACTGCTTGGGCCAGTGTTGTTTTCTCTGCACAGCCGAGGAGGACGAACACGTTTGCGCACAATCCACGCGAAGCAGCGCCCGTAGCTAAACATAAATTCAGCTATGTGGCAACCCACAGGGAGATCAATCTTTCCTCCTCTTTATTAGGAAATCCTCATGTGCTATTCTTCCTAATAAATACATACGGTACAAATTATTTGTGTCATTATGTTTTCTGTTCGGCTTGTACTGTTGTGTGTATAGATTGCAGTACGGCCTATGTTCACGTCCACTGCTTGGCGATACATCGGATCCGGCCTCAATCTGGCCCACGTATGATCCGGCCAACGGGATAGTGCGGAGCAGTGCACCGATCAGAGCTCGGCTCGATGGCAGTACACCACAGGGAGATTTATTTCTTTTCCTTTTTAACTCAATACCTATGTAGTCGACTGCTGGTTGTTTTCTACTTTTTCTGACAAATACACAGAATAAAAGTGTTGCTACGCATATCGAGGATTGGCTTTGCAGCATGTTCGGCACAGATCATTTCGTCCGTTTGTTTCGGTCTGCTACAGTCGTCGCTGCTGGCATTCAGGCCGACCTTCGCCGACATCGCCGTGCCACGACGCCAATACGCCATCGAGCTAGCCTCAGCGCTCAGGCCATATTTATCGAACTTTTTTCGCATAAATTAATTATGCACATTTTTTTCATTATTGTTTTTGTTTGGCACTATTTTACATGTGCAGGCAATTGACTTAGATCGGGCCGCACTATCCCCTCGGCGCGGTGTCCTCGTCGCCCACCTTCATCAACCTTAATTGTGTCGTCGCCTTGGAGCGCTTCCCTGTGTTGGCAACTCCGCATCGTCGCTTCATCAACCTACTCGGACGGAGATTCCAGTGTCACCCGATAACCTGCTCCATCACCTCGGCTAGACTGGGGGCTTCACCTCTTCGGAGCGCCAAGCTCTTCGCTCGGCCACATCGGGCTTGGGGCTGAGACCTCCTCCCACACCAAGCTCGGACCGTGTCATCAATGCCGAGCACATTAACCAGCTAAGTTGCTTTCATGCTCAAAAACTTTCAGTTTTAAATTTTGTTCGGTTCGAACAAGCATTATACTTTTTGGCACAAAGTTGTTTGTGACAAAGTTCCTTGTCAAAACTTTGTTTGTGACTCACATATTCAAATACCCTGTTTATTTGGGGGCTCCCTTGATGGAGCTTTTCCTCTTGCATATGATTATACTTGTACGGCTTCGCTCCTTGTTCGTGTATTACGCCACAATATGCACCATGTTGACTTAAGTGACTTGCAAGCTGGGTTGCCTGGCTCCTGTGCTTACCCGTACGTTCCCGATTGTTTGGCTAGGGAGTAAAGGGAGCACCTCTGCGATTGTCACGATCGGTTCATCCGAGCCGGACCTCAGACTGGGTGAAGCCGAAAGCTAGCTCTCTTACTGTTTTCAACAATGGTCGGCACACAACGGAACTCATGAGTACAAAAAATCTATTGCACAAGTCTCATAATAATAATGAGCAACCGAAGAAACGTATCGGTGGGGGTACTATTTTCTTCGAAGATGCTTCTTACACTTCGTTAGTAATATAGCATAAGTTCCCTGAGCGCGCTTTGTCTGTTACAGCCTTATGGCCTGATTGCCTGGTTATCGGAAACACCGTCAATATTATCGACAGGTGGAGTACATAACACTCTTCGGTCCTTGACCAAAGAGGGAGAAGCCGACGGTCGGTTAAGACGCGTTCAAAGTTCGGGTGAACACAGATATGATATAAGTACTTCGGTAGGCACAATCTGTTGGGGAACGTAGTAATTTCAAAAATTTTCCTACGCACAAGCAAGATCATGGTGATGCATAGCAACGAGAGGGGAGAGTGTTGTCTACGCACTTTGTAGACCAAGCGAAGCGATCACAACGTAGAGGAAGTAGTCGTCACGTTCTCCTCGCGATCCAACCGATCCCAGCGCCGTTACTCGGGCGCCTCGAGTTCTTGACACACGTACAACTCGGTGGCGCTCCTCGGGCTCCGATCCGGCAAAGCTCGGGGAGAGAGTTCCGTCGGCCTGACGGCGTGGTGGCGATCTTGATGTTCTACCGACGCAGGCTTCGCTAAGCACCGCAACGATATGACCGAGGTGGATTATGGTGGAGGGGGCACCGCACACGGCTAAGGAACGATCTCAAGGATCAACTTGTGTGTCTATGGGGTGCCCTTGCCCCGTATATAAAGGATGGAGGAGGAGGAGGCGGCCAAGGGTTTGGCGCGCCAGTGTGGAGTCCTACTAGGATTCCAAGTCCTAGTAGGAGTCCATCAAGAGGGAGGAAGGAGAAGGAAGGTGGCGCCCCTTTTCCTAGTCAATTCGGACTAGAGGAGAGGGGGCGCAGCAGCCTTTTTCCTCTTCCCACTAAAGCCCATCAAGGCCCATTACTTCTCCGTAACTCCCGGTACTCGAAAAATACCGAATCACTCGGAACCTTTCCGAACTCCGAATATAGTCGTCCAATATATCGATCTTTACGTCTCGACCATTTCGAGACTCCTCGTCATGTCCCGATCTCATCCGGGACTCGAACTCCTTCGGTACATCAAAATACACAAACTCATAATATAACCGCCATCAAACCTTAAGCGTCACGGACCCTACGGTTCGAGAACAATGTAGACATGACCGAGACACGTCTCCGGTCAATAACCAATAGCGGACCTGGATGCCCATATTGGCTCCTACATATTCTCGAAGATCTTTATCGGTCGGACCGCATAACAACATCGTTGTTCCTTTGTCATCGGTATGTTACTTGCCCGAGATTCGATCGTCGGTATCCAATACCTAGTTCAATCTCGCCACCGCAAGTCTCTTTACTCGCTCGTAATACATCATCTCACAACTAACTTATTAGTTGTAATGCTTGCAAGGCTTTAAGTGATGTGTATTACCGAGAGGGCCAGAGATACCTCTCCGACAATCGGAGTGACAAATCCTAATCTCGAATCGCCAACCCAACATCGCCTTTGGAGACACCTGTAGTACTCCTTTATAATCACCCGATTCGTTGTGACGTTTGGTAGTACCCAAAGTGTTCCTCCGGCAAACGGGAGTTGCATAATCTCATAGTTATAGGAACATGTATAAGTCATGAAGGAAGCAATAGCAACATACTAAACGATCGTGTGCTAAGCTAACGGAATGGGTCATGTCAATCAGATCATTCAACTAATGATGTGACCTTGTTAATCAAATAACAACTCCTTGTTCATGGTTAGGAAACATAACCATCTTTGATTAACAAGCTAGTCAAGTAGAGGCATACTAGTGACACTCTGTTTGTCTATATATTCACACATGTATTATGTTTCCGGTTAATACAATTCTAGCATGAATAATAAACATTTATCATGATATGAGGAAATATATAATAGCTTTATTATTGCCTCTAGGGTATATTTCCTTCAGTCTCCCACTTGCACTAGAGTCAATAATCTAGATCACATCACCATGTGATTAACATCGATAGTTCACATCATCATGTGATTAACACCCATAGTTCACATCGCCATGTGACCAACACCCAAAAGGGTTTACTAGATTCAGTAATCTAGTTCACATCGCTATGTGATTAACACCCAAAGAGTACTAAGGTGTGATCATGTTTTGCTTGTGAGAGAGTCTTAGTCAACGGGTCTTTCACATTCAGATCCGTTATGTATTTTGCAATTTTCTATGTCTACAATGCTCTTGCACGAAGCTACTCTAGCTAATTGCTCCCACTTTCAATATGTATCTAGATCGAGACTTAGAGGCATCCAGATCAGTGTCAAAACTTGCATCGACGTAACCCTTTACGATGAACCTTTTGTCACTTCCATAATCGAGAAACATATCCTTATTCCACTAAGGATAATTTTGACCACTATCCAGTGATCTACTCCTAGATCACTATTGTACTCCCTTGCCAAACTTAGTGCAGGGTATACAATAGATCTGGTACACAGCATGGCATACTTTATAGAACCTATGGCCAAGGCATAGGGAATGACTTTCATTCTCTTTCTATCTTCTGCCGTGGTCGGGTTTTGAGTCTTACTCAATTTCACACCCTGTAACACAGGCAAGAACTCTTTCTTTGACTGTTCCATTTTGAACTACTTCAAAATCTTGTCAAGGTATGTACTCATTGAAAAAACTTATCAAGCATCTTGATCTATCTCTATAGATCTTGATGCTCAATATGTAAGCAGCTTCACCGAGGTCTTTCTTTGAAAAACTTCTTTCAAACACTCCTTTATGCTTTGCGTAATAATTCTACATTATTTCGATCTACAATATGTCATTCACATATACTTATCGAAAATCTTTGTAGTGCTCCCACTCACTTTCTAGTAAATACTGAGCTTCACCATAAGTGCATATAAAACTATATGCTTTGATCAACTCATCAAAGCGTATTTTCCAACTCCGAGATGCTTGCACCAGTCCATAGATGGATCGCTGGAGCTTGCACACTTTGTTAGCTCCTTTGGATCGAAAAAACCTTCGGTTGCATCATATACAACTCTTCCTCCGTAAAACCATTCAGAATGCAGTTTTTACATCCATTTGCCAAATTTCATAAATTGTGGCAATTGCTAACATGATTCGGACAGACTTAAGCATCGCTACGATTGACAAAATCTCATTGTAGTCAACATCTTGAACTTTGTCGAAAACCTTTTTGCAACAAGTCGAGCTTTGTAGATAGTAACACTACTATCAACGTCCGTCTTCCTCTTGAAGATCCATTTATTTTCTATGGTTTGCCGATCATCGGGCAAATCCATCAAAGTCCATACTTTGTTCTCATACATGGATCATATCTCAGATTTCATGGCCTCAAACCATTTTGCGGAATCTGGGCTCATCATCGCTTCCTCATAGTTCGTAGGTTTGTCATGGTCAAGTAACACGACCTCCAGAACAGGATTACCGTACCACTCTGGTGCGAATCTCACTCTATTTTACCTACGAGGTTCGGTAGTAACTTGATCTGAAGTTTTATGATCATCATCATTAACTTCCTCACTAATTGGTGTAGGTGTCACAGGAACCAATTTCTGTGATGAACTACTTTCCAATAAGGGAGCTAGTACTGTTACCTCATCAAGTTCTACTTTCCTCCCACTCACTTCTTTCGAGAGAAACTCCTTCTCTAGAAAGAATCCATTCTTAGCAACGAATGTCTTGCCTTCGGATCTGTGATAGAAGGTTTACCCAACAATTTCCTTTGGGTATTCTATGAAGACGCACTTCTCCGATTTGGGTTCGAGCTTATCAAGTTGAAAAACCTTTTTTCATATAAGCATCGCAACTCCAAACTTTAAGAAATAACAGCTTAGGTTTACTTCTAAACCATAGTTCATACGGTGTCGTCTCAGCGGTTTAGATGGTGCCCTATTTTAAACGTGAATGCAGGTGTCTCTAATGCATAACCCCAAAGCGATAGTGGTAAACGATAAGAGACATCATAGATCGCATCATATCAAATAAAGTCTTGATTCTGACGTTCGGACACACCATAACGATGTGGTGTTCGGTGGCGTGAGCTGTAAAACTATTCCACATTGTTTTAATTGAAGACCAAACTCAGTAACTCAAATATTTGTCTCGTGATCAGATCGCGAAACTTTATTTTCTTGTTACGATGATTTTTCCACTTCACTCTGAAATTCTTTGAACCTTTCAACTATTTCGGACTTATGTTTCTTCAAGTAGATATACCCATATCTGCTCAAATCATCTTGTGAAGGTCGAAAAATAATGATACTTGCCACGAGCCTTCATACTCATTGGTCTCGCATACATCGGTATGTATTATTTCCAATAAGTCAAGAGTTCGTTCCATTGTTCCAAAGAACGGAGTTTTAGTCATCTTGCCCAAAAGGCACGGTTCGCAAGCATCAAATGATTCATAACCAAGTGATTCCAAAATCCATCTTTATGGAGTTTCTTCATCGCTTTACACCGATATGACCCAAACGGCGATGCCACAAATAAGTTGCACTATCGTTATTAACTTTGCATCTTTTGGCCTCAATATTATGAATATGTGTATCACTACGATCGAGATCCAACAAACCATTTTCGTTGGTGTGTATGACCATAGAAGGTTTTATTCATGTAAACAGAACAACAATTGTTCTCTAACTTAAATGAATAACCGTATTGCAATAAACATGATCAAATCATATTCATGCTCAACGCAAACACCAAATAACATTTATTTAGGTTCAACACTAATCCCGAAAGTATAGGGAGTGTGCGATGATGATCATATCAATCTTGGAACTAATTTCCAACACTCATCGTCACTTTCCTTCAACTAGTCTCTGTTTTATTCTCAGAACTCTGTTTGAGTTACTAATCTTAGCAACCGAACAAGTATCAAATACTCAGGGGCTACTATAAACACTAGTAAAGTACACATCAATAATATGTATATCAAATATACTTATGTTCACTTTGCCATCTTATCCGCCAATCAATTGGGGTAGTTCCGCTTCCAGTGACCAGTCTCTTTGCAGTAGAAGCACTTAGTCTCAGGCTTAGGACCAGACTTGGGTTTCTTCACTTGAGCAACAACTTGCTATCCATTCTTCTTGAAGTTCCCCTTCTTTTCCCTTTGCCCCTTTTCTTGAAACTAGTGATCTTGTCAATCATCAACACTTGATGCTTTTTCTTGATTTCTACCTTCGTTGATTTCATCATCACGAAGAGCTCGGGAATCGTTTTCGTCATCCCTTGCATACTATAGTTCATCACGAAGTTCTAGCAAATTAGTGATGGTGACTAGAGAATTCTGTCAATCACTATCTTATCTGGAAGATTAACTCCCACTTGATTCAAGCGATTGAAGTACCCAGAAAATCTGAGCACATGCTCACTAGTTGAGCGATTCTCCTCCATCTTTTAGCTTTAGAACTTGTTGGAGACTTCATATCTCTCAACTCGGGTATTTGCTGGAAATATTAACTTCAACTCCTGGAACATCTCATATGGTCCATGACGTTCAAAACGTCTTTGAAGTCCCGATTCTAAGCCGTTAAGCATGGTGCACTTAAACTATCAAGTAGTCATCATATTGAGCTAGCTAAACGTTCATAACGTCTGCATCTGCTCCTGCAATAGGTTTGTCACCTAGCGGTGCATCAAGGACATAATTCTTACGTGCAAAGAATGAGGATAAACCTCAGATCACGGATCCAATCCGCATCATTGCTACTAACATCTTTCAACACAGTTTTCTCTAGGAACATATCAAAATAAACATATGAAAGCAACAATGCGAGCTATTGATCTATAACACAATTTGCAAAATACTACCAGGACTAAGTTCATGATAAATTTAAGTTCAATTAATCATATTACTTAAGAACTCCCACTTAGATAGACATCCCTCTAATCCTCTAAGTGATCACGTGATCCAAATCAACTAAACCATAACCGATCATCACGTGAAATGGAGTAGCTTTCAATGGTGAACATCTTATGTTGATCATATCTACTATATGATTCACGCTCGACCTTTCGGTCTCCGTGTTCCGAGGCCATATCTGCATATGCTAGGCTCGTCAAGTATAACTGAGTATTCGCGTGTGCAAAACTGTCTTGCACCGTTGTAGATGGACGTAGAGCTTATCACACCCGATCATCACGTGGTGTCCGGGCACGACGAACTTTGGCAGCGGTGCATACTCGGGAGAACACTTCTTGATAATTTAGTGAGAGATCATCTTATAATGCTACCGTCGATCAAAGCAAGATAAGATGCATAAAAGATAAACATCACATGCAAATCAATATAAGTGATATGATATGGCCATCATCATCTTGTGCTTGTGATCTCCATCTCTGAAGCACCGTCGTGATCACCATCGCCACCGGCGCGACACCTTGATCTCCATCGTAGCATCGTTGTCGTTACGCCATCTATTGCTTCTCGACTATCGCTACCGCTTAGTGATAAAGTAAAGCAATTACGAGGCATTGCATTTCATACAATAAGCGACAACCATATGGCTCCAGCCGTTGCCGATAACCGGTTACAAAACATGATCATCTCATACAATAAAATATAGCATCACGTCTTGACCATATCACATCACAACATGCCTGCAAAAACAAGTTAGGCGTCCTCTACTTTGTTGTTGCAAATTTTACGTGGCTGCTACGGGCTTTAGCAAGAACCGTTCTTACCTACGCATCAAAACCACAGCGATAGTTTGTCAAATAGACTCCGTTTAACCTTCACAAGGACCGGCGTAGCCACACTCAGTTCAACTAAAGTGAGAGAGACAGACACCGCCAATCACCTTTAAGCAACGAGTGCTCGTGGCGGTGAAACCAGTCTCGCGTAAGCGTCTGGCGTAATGTCGGTCGGGCGCTTCATCTCACAATACCGCTGAACCAAAGTATGACATCTTTGGTAGGCGGTATGACTTATATCGTCCACAACTCATTTGTGTTCTACTCGTGCATATAACATCAACGCATAAAACCTGGCTCGATACCCTGTTGGGGAGCGTAGTAATTTCAAAAATTTCCTACGCACACGCAAGATCATGGTGATGCATAGCAACGAGAGGGAGAGTGTTGTCTCGTACCCTCGTGACCCGAAGCTGAAGCGATCACAACATAGAGGAAGTAGTCATACGTTCTCCTCGCGATCCAACCGATCCCAGCGCCGTTACTCCGGCGCCTCCGAGTTCTTGACACACGTACAGCTCGGTGGCGCTCCTCGGGCTCCGATCCAGCAAAGCTCGGGGAGAGAGTTCCGTCGGCCGACGGCGGCGTGGTGACGATCTTGATGTTCTATCGGCGCAGGCTTCGCCTAAGCACCGCAACGATATGACCGAGGTGGATTATGGTGGAGGGGCACCGACACGGCTAAGGAGCGATCTCAAGGATCAACTTGTGTGTCTATGGGTGCCCTTGCTCCCGTATATAAAGGATGGAGGAGGAGGAGGCCGGCCAAGGGTTTGGCGCGCCGGTGTGGAGTCCTACTAGGATTCCAAGTCCTAGTAGGAGTCCATCAAGAGGGAGGAAGGAGAAGGAATAGGAGGAGAAGGAAGGTGGCGGCCCCTTTCCCTAGTCAATTCGGACTAGAGGAGAGGGGCGCAGCAGCCTTTTCCTCTTCCCACTAAAGCCCATCAAGGCCCATTACTTCTCCGTAACTCCCGGTACTCAAAAATACCGAATCACTCGGAACCTTTCCGAACTCGAATATAGTCGTCCAATATATCGATCTTTACGTCTCGACCATTTCGAGACTCCTCGTCATGTCTCCGATCTCATCCGGGACTCGAACTCCTTCGGTACATCAAAATACACAAACTCATAATATAACCGTCATCGAAACCTTAAGCGTGCGGACCCTACGGTTCGAGAACAATGTAGACATGACCGAGACACGTCTCGGTCAATAACCAATAGCGGGACCTGGATGCCCATATTGGCTCCTACATATTCTCTGAAGATCTTTATCGGTCGGACCGCATAACAACATCGTTGTTCCCTTTGTCATCGGTATGTTACTTGCGAGATTCGATCGTGGGTATCCAATACCTAGTTCAATCTCGTCACCGGCAAGTCGCTTTACTTGTTCTGTAATACATCATCTCACAGCTAACTTATTAGTTGTAATGCTTGCAAGGCTTTAAGTGATGTGTATTACCGAGAGGGCCCAGAGATACCTCTCCGACAATCGGAGTGACAAATCCTAATCTCGAAATCGCCAACCCAACATCGCCTTTGGAGACACCTGTAGTACTCCTTTATAATCACCCGATTCGTTGTGACGTTTGGTAGTACCAAAGTGTTCCTCCGCAAGCGGGAGTTGCATAATCTCATAGTTATAGGAACATGTATAAGTCATGAAGGAAGCAATAGCAACATACTAAGCGATCGTGTGCTAAGCTAACGGAATGGGTCATGTCAATCAGATCATTCAACTAATGATGTGACCTTGTTAATCAAATAACAACTCCTTGTTCATGGTTAGGAAACATAACCATCTTTGATTAACAAGCTAGTCAAGTAGAGGCATACTAGTGACACTCTGTTTGTCTATATATTCACACATGTATTATGTTTCCGGTTAATACAATTCTAGCATGAATAATAAACATTTATCATGATATGAGGAAATATATAATAGCTTTATTATTGCCTCTAGGGTATATTTCCTTCACAATCAATATAACATAAAATTCTTTTACCCAAGTCACTCGGGGGCTCTTAAATTTATGTGAGCTGTTTTATAATAAGTGTTCTTCTTCTTAGTCGTTGCAAAGTCTTTTTTCTATCACTCCTTTTTTTCGACGCGAGTGTGCAGTCAATAGCCGGGGAGCCTAATTTCTCTCTCAAAGCCGCTAAAGTTTGCTAAACTGGCCTAACGAGAAGTACTCCGCCTTTGGGATAGGAGGTTGAAGCCGTAGGCTGACCCGCTTGAAGTCTTGAGATAGGATGTGTCATGTTAAAGCACGACAGAAGCACATTTTTTTTCTAAGACCAATTTTTTGATTGGCACCGAACAATTGATCTAGTTCGGACATCGAGTTTTTACTGGCGTTTTTTGGTTTTCCAAGTTTATGGCACTTTTAAACTATTTGTGTGTTTTCTGCATAAGTCTCACAGTGCAATGTCGGACACCTTTAGAGATTCGGCAAAAATGCTCGGATATTGCTATATATGCATCAGTTTTGAATTGTGTCTTCGGTCAATAGTTGGGTTGCCCGGCTCCTGTACTGGCCTCCTATATTCCGGTTTGTTCGGCTAGGTGTGCAAAGGGAGAACCACTGCGATTGCGCTTCCAGCTCGCATGGTTAAGCACCGCAGTAGAGAAAGCCGAAAACTGACTGCCACAATAAGCGGTCAGCAGTCCGATGACTATGTTAAATGACGGGTCGTTCATAACATTGGTCGAAGTGTTTACGGCTTGACCCCGGCTGTCGCCGAACACTAAGCGGGGGGCTACTTGCTGGCCTCCCAACTTTAAGCTCCTATGACTAAGTGAAAGTTATAAAGTCCGCATATCTGATTGCCTCGTTTCCGCCAACACAATCGCCTTCGGGCACCGAGACGTCGGCTAAGGGTTGTTTTGTTATTTCGGAAACACCCTGCGTAGCATCTACAAGGGGGTAGAAGTCGACAATGGGCCACTTTCAGATTATAAACGGACGCAACGGAAGTGAAAATTCGGGTTCATCTAGACCACAGAGTTTGGAAGCTTTCCCCGAACTAAATCCTCAGTATTTTCCTCCCACGTTGATCAGAGCTGAGGTTTCATGATCATGCTTAGCATGACAACCCAAAGAAAGGAACCGATAGCGAGACTATTTTCTTTGGACGATGTTTCTTATGTTAAACAATAAATATAACATGTCTCTTGATGACCCACAAGTGTAGGGGATCTATCGTAGTCCTTTCGATAAGTAAGAGTGTCGAACCCAACAAGGAGCAGAAGGAAATGATAAGCGGTTTTTAGTAAGGTTTTCTCTGCAAGCACTGAAATAGTAGGTGATAGATAGTTTTGTGATAAGATAAATAGTAACGAGAAAAAAAAAGTAAATAAAGTGCAGCAAGGTGGCCCAATCCTTTATGTAGCAAAGGATAAGCCTGGACAAATTCTAATAATGAAGAAGGAGCTCCCGAGGACACATTGGGAATTATCGTCAAGCTAGTTTTCATCACGTTCGTAAGATTCCCATTCGGTACTTTGATAATTTGATATGTGGGTGGACCGGTACTTGGGTACTGCCCTAACTTGGACAAGCATCCCACTTATGATTAACCCCTATTGCAAGCATCCGCAACTACAAAAAGGAGTATTAAGGTAAACCTAACCACAACATTAAACATATGGGTCCATATCAACCCCTTACGAAGCAACGCATAAACTAGGGTTTAAGCTTCTGTCACTCTAGCAACCCATCATCTACTTATTACTTCCCTATGCCTTCCTCTAGGCCCAAATAATGGTGAAGTGTCATGTAGTCGACGTTCACATAACACCACTAGAGGAAAGACAACATACATCTCATCAAAATATCGAACGAATACCAAATTCACATGACTACTAATAGCAAGACTTCTCTCATGTCCTCAGGAACAAACGTAACTACTCACAAAGCATATTCATGTTCATAATCAGAGGAGTAATAATATGCATAAAGGATCTGAACATATGATCTTCCACCAAGTAAACCAATTAGCATCAAGTACAAGGAGTAATCAACACTACTAGCAACCCACAGGTACCAATTTGTGGTTTTGATACAAGATTGGATACAAGAGATGAACTAGAGTTTTGAGAGGAGATGGTGCTGGTGAAGATGTTGATGGAGATTGACCCCCTCCCAATGAGAGGATCGTTGGTGATGATTTCCCCCTCCCGGAGGGAAGTGTCCCCGGCAGAACAGCTCCGCCTGAGCCCTAGATTGATTCCGCCAAGGTTCCGCCTCGTGGCGGTGGAGTTTCGTCCCGTAAGCTTGCCCACGAATTTTTCTAGGGTAAAAGTGATGATATAGCAGAAGATGGACGTCGGAGTTCCACCAGGGGGCCTAGGAGATAGGGGGCGTGCCCTACAGGGGGAGGGGCGTGTCCCCCTGTCTCCTGGACAGGGTGTGGGCCCCCTGACCTATTTGTTTCGCTCATAAATTCTTATTAAATCCAAAAAGTTGTTTTGTGGAGTTTCAGTAGTTTTGGAGTTGTGCAGAATAGGTTTCCAACGTTTGCTTCTTTTCCAGCCAGAATTCCAGCTGCCAGCATTCCTCCTCTTCATGGTAAACCTTGTAAAATAAGAGAGAATAGCCATAAGTATTGAGATATAATGTGTAATAACAACCCATAATGCAATAAATATTGATATAAAAGCATGATGCAAAATGGACGTATCATCTCTCTGCGTACCATTGTTTATAAAACCGTATGGCCGGATTGCCTTGTTTGCCGTAAATCTTTGCCCTCATAAAGGCTTTATAAAGTAGGACAAACACCCCTTGGCTGCTGGCCGAGGAGGTTAAAGCCGATGGTCGTTCAACAAAGTTTTGTACAATGCGGACCCGAGCATTAATAACATAAAGTACTTGGATACATAGAGTCGTTACACATAATTTGTGATTTACTATGGATATCGATCCTTAATTCGGCCTCCCGTGCCCGTGAAAGTGCGTTATAACGACTAGAGGGGGGGTGAATAGGCGATTTTTATGAAATTCTTCACTGAGGAATTTGCCGGTGAGGAAATTCCTTAGCGAAGAACTATTCGCAGCGGAATAAGTACTCAGAGGTAAACATAACAGATTACACACATAGTCAGCATGATGAAATGAAGACTAGAACAGAGTACGAGAAGCGTAAACACGGGATAACAAGATGAAGACAAACGGTGAAGAAATTGAACGAGGAATTTGTGAAAGTCTTGATCAAAGTCTTCAAGCACGATATGAACAACATGCAACATGTAATGAGGAATGAATGAGTTGAGGAAATAGAACCACCGGTTGGTGAAGACAATGATTTGGTAAACCAGTTCAAGCTGCTGTCTCGGTTATGCGTCTGGTTGGAGCGGTGAGTATTTAAACTCGAGGACACAGTCCGGACACCCGATCTCGAGCCGCAACTCAGGACACCTAGTCCTCACCGTATTCTCCTTGAACTAAGACCACGCAGCCTCGTCCAATCACTCGTGGTAAGTCTTGGTGACTTCCAAACCTTCACAGACTTGGTCACTCGGCGATCCACAATTCCTCTTGGATGCTCTAGACCTTGGCGCCTAACCGTCTGGAAGAAGCACAGTCTTCAAAGGTAACAAGCGTCGGATCCACGCAGATCAATTTCTTGATGATGCTCAATCACTTGGGGTTTTAATGGGGTTTGGTTTTGGATTTTCCTCACTTGATGATTTTCGCTCAAAGTCCTCGGAGGATGGGTTGCTCTCAAATGACAAGTGTCAAGTTCTCTCGGGCAGCCAACCAACTAGTGGTTGTAGGGGCGGCTATTTATAGCCTAGGGAGCAGCCCTACATGATAAGACATAAATGCCCTTCAATGATATGACCGTTAGGTGGATAAGATATTTTGGTCCGCCGCGCCAATGACAAAGAACGGTCGGAAATTTGACTTTCAAAGTCCTCGGGGCTATCATGTTCCTCCTTTGTGTAGGCAATTCACACTTTGGCAAATTCCTAACTCCTCGGTCGAGCAAAGTCATCGGTGACGGAAGAATCTGCGTCTCATCCTTTGAAGAATTTGACTGAATCTGTATGAGATTTCAATGGCTTCACTCGAAGGGATTGGTAGGTAGGATTTTGAGTTGAGCATCACATGGAAATTTTTCCTTAGTATTTCCTCGACCCCCTTTAACAGTACGGTGTTTCCTATGACTCAAGAAGGAGAAAATGAAACTACGAAAACAAAAGTCTTCACGCTTCATATTTCTCGAATGAATATCAAGTCTTCATGGTCACACCAATTTCTTCACTTTCAAAGTCTTCAGAAAGTCTTCAGAATATCAAAGTCTTCAGTCGAAGAACTTCATTTTAGGGTCGACTTTCTCTGTAAATATCAAACTCCTCATAGACTTATAGACCTGTGTACACTCACAAACGCATCAGTTACTTAACCTATAAGTCTTCAATACACCAAAATCACTAAGGGGCACTAGATGCACTTACAATCTCCCCCTTTTTGGTGATTGATGACAACATAGGTTAAGTTTTCAACGGGGATAAACATATGAAGTGTAAATACTGATATTGAGGAATTTGATTGCAAGATATAGAAGAACTCCCCCTACATATGTGCATAATGAGGAATTTGCTTTTGAGGCAATGCACATTTGAAGATTTGAATCATGGAGATCTCCCCCTATATCTTGTAATTCATACACGCATTTGATACCTATATTATGAAGAATTTGAAATGCATGATGAAATATGGTGCCTGATGAGATTTAGCATGCATGCAATAGTATTGACTAGGAATGAGCATGCGGAATATCACATCACAAGTATCAGAGCTCAAATATCACATTCAGAGCTTAGTGCTTCAAAAGCATCAGAGCATAACACGTATCAAAATCAGAGCATCAGAAGCACGATCAAAAGTATCAGAGCACAGTGCAAAGTCAGCACAATGCACTGTTCAAAAGTATCAGGGCACCATCGGATTTAAGATTACAACTCGATCCAATAAAAGTTTCGGAAGAACGAGAGTTGTAACTTAATAAAACGCCCATAGTATAAACCGGCTTGTAGACTAACTCAGATTTCTCCCCTTTGTCATCAAATGACCAAAAGGATCGGCGAGGACTAACGCCCGAAGATATTCAAGTTGATGGAGGAGCCCGGCGTTATCGGGTTGGTTGTTGAAGTAGGGCCTGCCATGTTGTCGTCCAAATCTTCATATTCATCGGTTTAGCGATGAAGAATAAGAGCAGCAACCAAATCGGGAACTTTGACTCTCTTGAATTTCTTGGAGGTGGTGCAGACCGATCATAAGCTTCACGAAGACCCATAGTCTTCAATTCTTCCGGAATAGACATGATTGAGAACAGCCAGTGCGGTTGAGGGTTTCATGAAGGTAGTCTTGGTTTTCTTCACTTTATTATGCGTTGAGGTCATATTGTGAAGAATTGCAGCAAATTGGCGCTTCACCCATTTCGATTGCGATCAACCTTCCGATGAAGGCGAGGAGTAACTCACGATCGGTCATCACCACAGGTGCGATTGCTTGAGGCTGTTTCTTGGTTGAGGTATTTGCGGCGGTATCATGTGTTGCGAGAATCGTCATTGGTGGAGTAAGATGCAGCCTTGCGGCCGACCATCCAATGGACGAGTGCCTTCATCAATTACAGCTGCTGCCTTGCCCTTGTCATCAGATGATGAAATTGGTCGCTTGAGGACTTCAATGGGCGGCAGGAAGCTGCCATGGTTCAGAGTGTTAGCCTTGTAGTTCAGTGAAGATCTTGCCCTTATGAATCTCATGATCCAAGGCGCATATGGCTTCAGCTCAAAAGGTGACATTGTAATATTGGCCAGAGTCCTCATGAAGAAATCATGGAAGTTGACGGGAACGCCATGAATGATATTGAAAAGCATGTTCTTCATGATGCCAACGACGTCTTCGTCATTTGAGTCGTGGCCTTTGATTGGACTCATTGTCTTCGTCAAGATTCTATAGACCGTCCGAGGCACATACAGCAAATCCTTGACGAGGAATTTGGTTTGAGGGGCTTGTCCTGGTTTCAGCGGCTTCATAAGCACTTGCATAAAGTGATCAGATAGTTCACGTTCATTGTAGAGGCAACGAGCAGATTCATGGGGAGGATCAAGAGGAAGGACACGAAGCAATTCAGTTCTTTGGTGCCTTGTAGTGAGTATTTTCAGTCATCAATCCAGAACCCATGAGTTGATGTCTTGACATCTCCGGTGATGTGCGGTGTGGCATAGAATCAAGAATGAGTTCTTCATTCCAATCACATATATCGGTCTGCAGAAATTCAGCAGCCTCGCATCGTGAAGAACACGAAGTCTTGGCTCGAAGCACGGTAGTGATTCCATATCCACATGAGGAATATGCTCATGGTCAAGATCTTGTCCTTGTCAAATAGCGAGGAATAGAAATTTGCTTGTGTTGGAGTCGAGCGTCTTTTCCTCATTCGAGCGAGTCATAAGGATTATGGCGATGAAGAACACATGCTCGAAAAAGAAATCTTCAGCCTTGAATTTTTCTTGCTCAAAACGGATTCTTTGGCTTGGGCAGAGGAATATCGTGATTTGCAAAGACAACCTCGAGAATCGCAATTTCGAGTTCTTGGTGAGGAATTTCTGGTTCCTCTCCTTGTGCAACTTGAGGATCAGCGATGGGTTCTTGGCGCTAGTGGCTGGAATCTCTTCGTTAACAGACGATGTGGGATGAGTTTCTTCAGAGCCCATTTGAACAGTAGTAGCCGGTGAGTGAGGAACTTGTTGAAGCGGAGTGAAGAGAGGAGTATTGGGGTGCTGACTTTCCCAAAAGTCATCGTTCATCACAGGTGTAGTGCACCCAATATCCACGTCTTCATCTTCTTTTTCAATTTCCTCAACACCTGCCTCTTGAGCTGTGAACTGAGGCACGGGTGAGGAAGCAACAGGAGTTGAAGGGAAAGCTTCCACTTCAATTTCTTCATCAAGCTGTTCTGAGGTAGCAACAGATTGATTTTCTTCATCTGATCCACTTGGGATCGTGTAATCTTCTCCAAAGGGAACAATTTCCTTGGAGGACATGGAGGAAATGGGAATGGCATCAATAGGATTTTCAATCGAGCTGGTCATTGGCTTCATTTTCTTCGCAGCCGAAGAATTTGACGCAGCTGATGCCTTCCTTTTCTTCACTGCAGCTCGTTCTGCAGCCTTTGTCTTCTTCACTTCATAGGCAGAAGGAAGAATTGGAGTTGGTGTTGGCGTAGGAGGAGCTGAGGATTGTGGTACAGTTTCTTGGTATGGCTGGTGCGATTGCCTGTTTTCTTGATTCTTGAGCGCACCACTAGTGGATGTCCTGGAATTTCTTGATGGCTGGAATGGAGTCATCAGCCACGGAACTTGTGTTTTCATCAAGCCTGTTGAAGGTCATCGATAGTCTGGTATGTTCTTCAAAGAGGCTGAGCAGATTCTTGACTGAGGATTTTCTTGTTGCGATCGAGCTGCAGCATTGACATTTTCTTTGTCGAGTGACGAATCTCACCTTGGCTCCTTGCCGGTCGGCATTATAAGCATCAAAATCCTTCTTGAGTGCTTGGATTTCGATTGAGCTTTAAGAAGTTCTTGAGAGTCAAGTTGATGATGTTTTTCCTCGAAGCTTCTCCTTTCGGCTTTTGCTCTCTTCAATTCACGAGCCTTTTCAAATTTCCATTTCTCTTGAGAGATGAAATGGTTCAAGATATGACTTTGACCAGAGTCGATGGCGGATCCGGAAGAGGAGTGTGGATCCCGATGCCACAGTCAATGAAGTCAAGGATCTTCTTTGGATCCAAAAGCGAGGCACACTTGTTCTTTTGGCTCTAGCGGCCTTGGTCGATCTGTCTCGATGATTTCTTCAAGTTCTTCATCGAGGCTTCATCATCGAGAGGAACGTTGAATGCAACTGTTTCTTCTTTGGACTTGGCGAGGACCGCGTCCAGCGGTTGCTTTTGTCTTCAGCAGAGTGGGGCCTGCTGAGGACATTGGTGCAGCTGAGGAACTTGCTGAAACACCAGAAGCAATGGAGAATCCTTGAGTCCTTTGACAAGTAGCAAGATGCACAGGTGTTGAGGACTTGGAGGGAGCTGCTGAGGATTTTGAATGAGCAGCAGCAGTCTGAGGAATTTGCCGTGAGGGCGCTGACGGTGAAGCACTTGGCTTGCGTGCAGGCTTCTTTGGCATTGATTTCCTCGGTTTGACCGAGGGCTCAGCAGCAGCAGTATCCTCATTGAATTTCCTCACTGCCTCCTTGGCCTGTCTTGCCAATTTGGCTTGGCGCCTGGACCATTCTTCAGGAAAGTCTTCACCACGCTTGATCTTTGGTGGGATCGTGACTTGGCCAGGTGCGGAGGAGCTCTTGGGCATGGAGGATTCAGAGCGAATTTCCTCATGTACTTGGGAGTGACATAGCGGTATTCTCGCCATTCTCATGCCCATCTCCTTTCTATCCTCTGTATGCGCACTTTGCGTTGGTTCTTGGTTTCCTTGCCAAACTTGGATTCATCGGTGTGTGCGATAGTCTTTGTATATTTCCTCGGGAATTTCAAAAGCAGTCATGACTTCGGTTTCTTTCCTCCCTTCTGCGTTCTCTTGCGTTCAGCCATTTTCTTGGTGAGAATTTGAACAATAGAGCACTCAAGAAGTATGCAGTTTTTCTTGAGGAACGCTACAAATGAGTTAAGTTGATGAGAACCTAGTGATTCAAAGAATGACATGAGTACTGTGAGCGAGTGTAGGTGCGAGGAATTTGGAGAGGTCATATCGTTCTCACAAGATTTTTCAAAAGAACAAGTTTTGAGGAATTTGACCAGTTGAGCCTTGAGGAATTTCACTAAGCGTTTAGTCTTAGGTTCGAGTTGTCTGATTGAAAATCCGCACAATTGAGGAATCTTGAAGAAATGAATGCTTAGGAGATAAATCAAGAACATACAGATGTGTGAGGTGTTCATATGTGAAGATTTGAAGAGCAAAAACACTTTTGAGGATTTTCGAAAGATTTGAGAATCAACGCGAGTAATAAAATGACTTTTAATTACGGAATCAAGAACACGACAAACTGAGATGAACTGTAGTGAAGTTCGTCACGTTAGATCTTCCACGCCCTAACTTGGCGAGAGGAAGACGACTACGGCGGCGGAGTGAAGATTTCATGCGGGCGCGATGCGATGGCGATGAGGTTGAGGCGGTGAAGCTTTTCCTCACCGGCGGCGATGGAGTAGCGGCGCGCTAGGGTTTGAGGAGAGCTCGGCGAGAGCAGCGATCGGCGGAGTAAATGAAGTGAGGAGGGTAAAGGGTATTTATAGCCACGGTGAAAAACTGTTCGCCCAAGATTTTGGACGAACATGCCCTGCCCTTTCTCCTTCACGCGACGTATGTCACCCACGTCTTGTCGCGATGAGATCGTGTAAGATCGTGGGTGATTAAACTAATACATCGTGGGATGCGGAGCGGTTTGAGCGGTAAAACCGAAAACTTGGATAAGATTTGTTTAAAAGTTTAGTTCGCAATTTCTTCACTGTCAAGGACTAGTGAAGACTTTGAGCGAGTTTCAATCAGAACACACATGAAGAATTTGTGAATAGATTGGATTGAGTATAGCATAGAGGGGAAGGGTCCGATCACATTCACTTAGCAGAAATCGCAACATGAAGAATTAGCAATAAGTGAATGCTGTAGAGGACATAAACTCATATACATATATATAGCCAATGAAGAAAGACGACGGAAATACTGAAGATTTTGCAAAGTTGAAGAATTTGAAAAACCGAGGAATTTCAAAAATGAGGAAAAACTCAAATTGAAGATTTTCAACTTTTGTGGTGGCGTAACCCACCGTATAAGAATGATGATTTCAGACACCGCGTACAATTGTCGTAGGGTTCTGAGAACCAAATTCTTCATTGATTTCTTCACACTTAGAGTGTTATTCTTCATTGATTGAGGAACAACGTTTCTTCATGTGTTGCACATCTAAGTCATCAATTATGCATAAGGGTTAGGATGTGTGTCCTTTTCAAAGAACATTCGAAGATTCTAAGATATTTAGCTCACACCGCAACTTGCTAAATCTGTTCTCATCCAAGGGCTTGGTGAAGATATCAGCCAGCTGTTCTTCAGTCTTCACATGCTCGATGGAGATATCGCCCTTCAACACATGATCACGAAGAAAATGATGGCGAATCTGGATGTGCTTAGTCTTGAGTGCTGAACGGGTTGTGAGCAATCTTGATGGCACTCTCCTTGTCGCAGAGGAGAGGCACATTCTTCACGTTGACGCCATAGTCCTTGAGGTTTGCTTCATCCAAAGCAGTTGAGCACAGATGACCCAGCAGCAATGTATTCAGCTTGAGATGAGCGGTGATACACAATTCTGCTTTCTTCGAGGACCAATGGACCAAAGATCGTCAGAAATGACAAGTGCGGATGTTGACTTGCGGTCCACACGATCACCAAAGATAGTCGAGTCGAGAATATCAATGAGATCAAAAGCGAGCCCTTGGGGTACCATAATCCTAGTGTTGGTGTGTGAGCTAGATATCGAAGAATGTGCTTCACAGCCTTATGGTGTGATTCCTTGGTGCAGCTTGAAATCGGGCACACATGCAAACACTAAGCATTATATCTGGCCTAGATGCACATAGGTACAATAGAGAACCAATCATGGGCGGTATACCTTGTGATCAAAGTCAATACCATTTTCATCGATGCATAGATGACCATTTGTGGGCATAGGAATTTTGACGCCTTTGCAATCTTGCATGCCAAATTTCCTTAGTACATCTTTGAGGTATTTCTCTGAGATATGAATATGCCATTCTTGCTGCTTTTAATTTGAAGACCTAAGAAGAATTTCAACTCTCCCATCATAGACATTTGATATTCTTCACTCATCATATAGGCAAATTCATCACTATATCATTGGTTAGTACAGCCAAAGATAATATCATCAACATATATTTGGCACACAAACAGTTCACCATCATATGATTTAGTAAATAGAGTAGGGTCGAGTGAACCGTGTGTGAAGCCATTCTTCACGAAGAATTCCTTCAGTGTGTCATACCACGCCCGAGGGGCTTGCTTGAGGCCATAGATAGCCTTATTTAGTCTCAAGACTTTGTCGAGATTCTTGGGATCTTCAAAACACAGGGGTTGAGCAACATATACTTCTTCCTCAAGCTTACCATTGAGGAATGCACTTTTCACATCCATTTGATATAAGATGATATCATGATGGTTAGCATAGGCAAGTAAAATCGAATAGCTTCAAATCTAGCAACAGTGCAAAAGTTTCATCGAAATCAATTCCTTGAACTCGTGTGTAGCCTTGAGCTACTAGTCGTGCCTTATTCCTCACCACAAGGCCATTTTCATCTTGCTTGTTGCGGTAGATCCACTTTGTGCCAATGATATTATGCTTGCGAGGATGCAGGCGATTTACCAATTCCTGACATTGTTCAGCTCGAATGATGTAATTCTTCTTGCATAGCTTTGAATCCACTCCGGCTCCAGAAATGCTTCATCTACCTTAGTGGGCTCTGAGATAGAGACAAAAGCATAGTGCCCACAAAAGTTAGATAAGTGTGAGGCTTTTGAGCGGGTGAAAGGACCTGGTGCGCCGATGTCATCGATGATCTTTTCCACTTGCACTTCTTTTGCAACGCGTGGATGAGTTGGTTGTCGCTGAGGATTTTGATCAGCATTTTCTTCAGCACCATTTTCCTCATCATGTTCTTCAGGTACATCAGCTCGACGTTCTTCACGAGCAGGAATGAATTCTTCACTAGATTCTTGATGGGAATGACATCCTCGGTTGCCTTGTGCTTGATAGCATCCTCGGTGCTGGTTCATCTAACACAGAAGGTAGGTGCTCTCTTTGCGAGCCATTAGTTTCATCGAACCGCACATCTACAAAGTCGACAATCTTGTGAAGAACAATGTTGAAGACTACTGTAGGTGTCTGAGTCCTTTCCATAACCAAGCATAAAACCTTCATGTGCTTTGGTGCAAATTTAGAGTTGTGGTGAGGATCTCTAATCCAACATTTAGCACGAAGACTTTGAAATAACTCACATTGGGTTTCTTGTCGTTGAGGAGTTCATAGGCGGTCTTCTTGAAGAATTTGTGAAGATATACTCTGTTGATGATGTGGCAGGCGGATCAATTGCATCAATCCAAAAACTACGAGGCGTTTTGTATTCATCAAGCATAGTGCGAGCCATCTCAACAAGAGTTCTGTTCTTGCGCTCCACGACGCCATTTCTTTGAGGAGTATAAGGGCGAGATAATTCATGAGTAATACCAAGTTCATCAAGATAGGCATCAAGACCAGAATTCTTGAACTCAGCTCCATTGTCACTTCTGATATGCTTGATCTTCACACCAAAGTTGGTTGAAGCCCTCGAGGAAAATCGTTTGAAGACTTCCTGCACTTCATGTTTGTAAGTAACAATGTGCACCCATGTATATCGAGAATAATCATCAACAATGACAAAACCATATAGAGATGCATCATTAGTGACTGCTGAATAATGATTAGGTCCGAAGAGGTCCATGTGAAGCAATTCGAATGGACGGGTAGTGGTCATGATAGTCTTATTTGGATGCTTGGCCTTGGTCATTTTCCGGCTTCACATGCTCCGCATAAGTGATCCTTGAGAATTTGACATTCTCAATGCCAATGACATGCTTCTTCTTCATAGCGTGTTCAAATTCCTCATGCTGCATGACCAAGTCGTCGATGCCATAGCCAGCCTTGAAGCTTTTGCAAGTAGACACATGGCTGGTTGTGGTCTGTAGAAAATCAACAATATCTGAGATCTCCTCTCCTAAAGCCTTCAAGACTTTGGAATTGTCGACTTCCATAATCACAACACAGCGATATTTGCCAAAGACAACAACCATATCAAGATCACAAAGCATTGAGGTCGACATGAGATTGTATCCTAAGGATTCAACAAGCATGACTTTGTCCATGTGCTTATCCTTGGAGATAGCGACCTTACCAAGACCCAATACGACTTTTGCCTTTGTCGGCCAAATATGATATGCTTGAGAGGTGGCGGTGATAAAGGAGCATCCATCAATAGATTCTTGTCACCGGTCATGTGGTTTGTACATCCACTATCGAGGACCCATTCAGTAGTTTTGGGTTGATCATCCTGCAGATGAATTAGTATAACTTACAATCTCATATGCTTCATCGGTGAAGAATATGATATCAAGTTCATCAGATGAATTTCATCAAGCAGTAAATAGGTATAGCGAGATGAGGGCGTGTGAAATGAAAGTTCATTTCATCATGATTCGCTGCGTCCTTTCGAGCATTTTGTCGGGTCCCGGCAAATTCTTGAGCGTTTGAGCACGTCGGAGACTGACCCTGCAGAAGAGATTAGTTCTTTTCTTCACCACCCACATCGGAGGGGTGGCAAAGAGTTCATCATCCTGCGAGCACCATGTGAGAAAGGTGGCAAAGATGCCAAACCATTTAAGCTTAGCATAGGAGGGTTAGGGTAAGCATATGAATAAGCGAGTAATTCTTGAGGACTTATGAACATAATGGTTTGAAGAATAATGCACATATTCATAGCCCTTAGCTTTACCCTGCGAGACAGATTTGTTAGCATGGTGATAATCATGTGAGGACTTTGATCCAGTTGAGGAATTTGATCCTCGTGAAGAATTTGGTCCATATGAGGATTTGGATCCATATGAAGAATTTGGTCCATATGAAGAATTTGATCTGGGGTTCTGTTCTTCCTTTGGTGGTGTCATGAGGACATTCACCAAGACTTTCAACACAGCTTTTGGGAACCCAGATTTTCTTCATAGGGAACCGTTCTGCGATTAGTGCCAACATATCTAGCAAATACTTCACCATTCTGATTTTTGAATAGTTTATAGTTGGAGTCAAATGACTCATGAGAAGAATGAGGAGATTCACATGTAAAGCCAGATAAGTTAGATGGATCAACTGGAGGTCCCTTTGCAGCAACCCATGAGGTTTTGGGATACTGCTCAGGTTTCCAATATGTTCCATCGGCATTCAGTTTCCTCTCAAAGGCAATACCCTCTTTCCTAGGGTTTCTGTTGAGGATCTGCTTTTTGAGCACATCACAAAGTGTCTGATGCCCTTTGAGGCTTTTGTACATGCTGTCATATACAATTCCTTCACCTGCATTGTCGGTGATACTAGCAAAGTCCTCGGATGAGGAATGAGTGATAGCGAGAGGCGGATGAAGAATTTGTAATATTTGAAGCATTTGAACATTCGTGAAGAATTAGCGATTCACGTTCAATGCACTTTAGCATGGAGGAACAAATTCTTCACGAGAAGCGCTGATTTGTTGAGCTAGTAATGAATCGTGCTCCTTCGAAGATCTTCATAACATACTCTTAGCTTTTCAAGATCTGCCTTTCTTTGAATAGCTTCAAGAAAGCTTCTCATTGTCTTGCTTTTCTTGAAGAAATTCATAAGAAAGTTTCTCATGATCGAGACAAGAGAGAGTTATGATGACCTTGAAGGTTATCATACTTAGGCCAAGTCTCTGAAGATTTTCGATCGGGGCTTTAGTGCGATCCATTTCTTCACCCAACATATCATCACTTTTATCTAGCATGTTTTGAACCTTTTCAAGAGCCCGTTGTTGTTTCACAGCAATTTTAGCAAGTTTAGAGTAGCTAGGCTTAAGATCCTCATCGATTCATTTTCACTAGAATCGGAGGAGTTGTATTTGAGTACCTTAGCTGCTTTTGCCATGAAGCAATAGGTGGGGCGTAGCCATCATTATCTTCATCGGGCTTGTTGGTGGAATCAGTTTCTTGATGTTGAAGATGGACTTCTTGACGAAAGCGAGTAGCGCGGCGGACTTCGCCACACGGACTCAGATTCTTGGACTCCTCCTCTTCATCATTTTCCTCAGATTCAGCTTCAGTCGATTTCCTTGCCAATGAATGCAGAGCTTTCTTGGAGCTGCCCTTCTTGTGAGATGAAGACTTTGATGGTTTTGAAGACGAAGATTTTGATGATTTCTTCTTCTTCTTCATTTCATCAGAACTGTAGTCCTTGTATTTCATCTTCTTCATTTCCTTTTTCCACTGAGGAAAATCTTGAATATAGTGACCAGGCTTCTTGCATTTGTGGCAAAGTCTTCTCTTGTAGTCACTGGATGAAGAATCACTTCCTCTTGAGGGTTTTCCAAAGCGACCACGTCTTGTGAATTTCTGGAATTTCTTCACAAGGAGAGCTAGATCCTGGCTCAGTTCTTCAGGATCACCAAGGCTACTACCAGAATCCTCACATTCAGAGTCAGACACAACCTTAGCCTTCAGGGCATGTGGTTTGCCATAGTTTGAGCCAATGTTGAGGATATCGCTTATCGTTATCATCTCGATCAGCTAGGGATTAGAGATTAATCGGTAATCGGCCGATTAATCGATTTTATCGGTCGACTATTAATCGTATATTTTTTTGCAAATCTCAAGTTCCCAACACTAAAATACAATATATTCAACACCAAAACAATATTTGCCAGAAGTGTTACCTTGATTTCTAGCCTTTGAATCCACATATAATAGCAAACAAAATTGGACAATAGTACATATTCCATAATAAGATCCACAAAACATAAATAAGCATAGTTTTTGCAAACATCGTGTTATGAATAGGTCTGATTTATCGGTAGATTCCCGTTAAATCACTTGTCAGGACGATAAATCGGTCCAAAAGATAAACGGCAAAGATAAGGCATAATCTTACCGGTCACCCCCTGATTAGCGATAAATTAGAAGATTAATCGGTGAATCGGAAGATTTCTTGAACAGTGGTTTGAGCCATAGAGATCTCTCTTTTCAGCAAGCTGGAACTCGTGAGTGTTAAGCCTTTCGAGGATATCAGCAGGATCAAGTGACTTGTAGTCGGCCGCGCTCTTGTATCATCGGTCCCAGTATCAAATGAGGAATCAGCGATCTTAGCGGTTTCTTCACTACTTCATGGTCGATGATGTCGGTGGCACCGAGGGCTTGAAGCTCATTTGAGATGTCGATGAGGCGATCGAAGGTTTGTTGGACATTTTCGTTGTCGAGTCTTTTGAAGCGGTTGAAGAGATTCCGAAGAACATCAACTCGAGAGTCACGCTGAGTTGAGACTCCTTCATTTACTTTGGACAGCCTATCCCAAATAAGCTTGGCAGTTTCCAATGCACTCACTCTTCCATACTGTCCTTTGCTCAGATGGCCACAGATGATATTCTTCGCTTGAGAATCAAGTTGTTTGAATCTCTTCACATCAGTAGCGGTCAGTATTTCAGTGACAGCGGGACACCATTTTCCACAACATACCAGAGATCATTATCAATTGCCTCAAGATGCATCCGCATCTTGTTCTTCCAGTAGGGGTAGTCCGTTCCATCAAAGGTAGGACACCCAGCCGAGACCTTGATCATACCTGCGGTCGACATAACTAGAACTCCGTGGTTAAACCAAAATCACACGAACAAGGAGTACCTTGCTCTAATACCAATTGAAAGTGCGTTATATCGACTAGAGGGGGTGAATAGGCGATTTTATGAAATTCTTCAGCGAGGAATTGCGGTGAGGAAATTCCTTAGCGAAGAACTATTTGCAGCGGAATAAGTACTCGAGGTAAACATAACAGATTACACACATAGTCGGCATGATGAAATGAAGACTAGAGCAGAGTACGAGAAGCGTAAACACGGGATAACAAGATGAAGACAAACGGTGAAGAAATTGAGCGAGGAATTTGTGAAAGTCTTGATCAAAGTCTTCAAGCACGATATGAACAACATGCAACACGAAATGAGGAAATGAATGAGTTGAGGAAATAGAACCATCGGTTGGTGAAGACAATGATTTGGTAAACCAGTTCAAGCTTCTGTCTCAATTGTACATCTGGTTGGAGCGGTGAGTATTTAAACTTCGATGACACAGATCCGGACACCCGGTCTCGAGCCGCAACTCAGGACACCCAGTCCTCACCGTATTCTCCTTGAACTAAGACCACGCAGGCCTCGTCCAATCACTCGTGGTAAGTCTTTAGGTGACTTCAAACCTTCACAGACTTGGTCACTCGGCGATCCACAATTCCTCTTGGATGCTCTAGACCTTGGCGCCTAACCGTCTGGAAGAAGCACAGTCTTCAAAGGTAACAAGCGTCGGATCCACGCAGATCAATTTCTTGATGATGCTCAATCACTTGGGGTTTTAATGGGGTTTGGTTTTGGATTTTCCTCACTTGATGATTTTCGCTCAAAGTCCTCGGAGGATGGGTTGCTCTCAAATGACAAGTGTCAAGTTCTCTCGGGCAGCCAACCAACTAGTGGTTGTAGGGGCGGCTATTTATAGCCTAGGGAGCAGCCCGACATGATAAGACATAAATGCCCTTCAATGATATGACCGTTAGGTGGATAAGATATTTTGGTTCGCGGTAGCGAAGACAAAGAACGGATCGGAAATTTGACTTTCAAAGTCCTCGGGGCTATCATGTTCCTCCTTGTGTAGGCAATTCGCCTGGCGAATTCCTAACTCCTCGATCGAGCAAAGTCATCGATGACGGTAAGAACTGCGTCTCATCCTTTGAAGAATTTGACTGAATCGTATGATATTTCAATGGCTTCACTTGAAGGGATTGGTAGGTGTAGGATTTTGAGTTGAGCATCACATGGAAATTTTTCCTTAGTATTTCCTCGACCCCTTTAACGATGCGGTGTTTCCTATGACTCAAGAAGGAGAAAATGAAACTACGAAAACAAAAGTCTTCACGCTTCATATTCCTCGAATGAATATCAAGTCTTCATGGTCACACCAATTTCTTCACTTTCAAAGTCTTGAAAAGTCTTGAGAATATCAAAGTCTTGATCGAAGAACTTCATTTTAGAATTCGACTTTCTCTGTAAATATCAAACTCCTCATAGACTTATAGACCTGTGTACACTCAGAAACGCATCAGTTACTTAACCTATAAGTCTTCAATACACCAAAATCACTAAGGGGCACTAGATGCACTTACAGCCCGCATTAAGGCTCGGGGGCTACTAGGCTTCAGGCTTATTATTTATAAATATTAAAAGGGCACATCGATCCCTTAATATGGTGTTGCCACCCGACCAGTGTCTCGGGGGCTACTGCATTGACAATCCAATGCAGAAAATTTAAAGCGCAATATAGTTTTCAAGGAGATTATTGTCCTCAGGTTGGTCGGCCGCACCCAACCTGAGTCTCGAGGACTTTGCACACCGTGTTTCTATTCCTAAGTATGCTGCCATGCTGGGAATTGATCCTCAGGCTGATTTTATGAATCGGCCTGAGTCTCAGGGGCTACTAGGGTCAGCGGTTTGATTTTTTCCTTCAGGTGCATCCCGGATATTAGGCCAACACGCACCTTGAGGGCCTGGCTATACATATCGGCAGAGATTACATTGCATAATTCAGAATTAAATTCATAAAAATCAGCCCATGGCTGAGGTGGTGCACCACCTCGGATGCAGTCCGGCGTTGGTGCTCGACTACAATAGACACCCCGGAAGCAGTCTGACATAAAGCTCGGACGCCAGTGGCTGGCTCCATAAAGGGCATTTCCGGCATTAAGCTCGGCTAAACTCCTTCAACTTTTTTGAACCAAGGTGATCCATGACACCTCGGATACAGTCCGGTGTTGGAGCTTGGACATAGTACGGCGTTGGAGCTTGGACATAGTCCGGCGTTGGAGCTTGGATATAGTCCGGCGTTGAAGCTCGGATACATTCCGGCGTTGGAGCTCGGAAGCAGTCCGGCGTTGGTGCTCGGCTGCTAAAGATACCTCGAATGCAGTCCGTTGGAGCTCGGACACAAGAGGACGCTGCCGCCCGGCAATAACTTCAAACCCGAGGTGTGGTATAAAAATAACAAGGCATTGATAAAGGCCGGAAACTTAAAGGGGCTCCTCGGATACCCGACGTGTAAGTTCTTCGGAGTCACCTCGGCGATCCTCAAGATCAAAGATGAGTAGATTTGTTAAACCAGTTTTCAAGACTAAACGACCGAAGGTGAAGAACAGTTCGGAAGAATCGAGGAGCGTCCCCAACTTGAAGACCGGTTCAGGGGGCTACTAACGGTGTCCTAGACTAGGGGGTACTCACCACGTCGTCTCCCGATCAGTTGGATTGGGCCGAGCACACAAATGGCCGTATACTCATGGGCCAGTTCGGACAACCCATACCGCATACAAGGAAGACTCCACAAGACTTGGCGCCCAAGACAAGGACTCTCCTAAACCCTAGGCCTCCGGTGTCTTATATAAACCGAGGCCAGGCTAGTCAATAGACAATCTCATATTCATTACCACAATCTCGTGGTAGATACATGTACTCTGTATTACACCCATATGAATACAATCAAAAGCAGCATGTAGGGTATTATCTCATCAAGAGAGCCCGAAGCTGGGTAAAACCCCGTGTCCATGTTACCATCGCTCCAAGACGCCTAGCTTAGGACCCCTACTATGAGATACGCCAGATATTGAACTGGCAGCCGGGGGGGGGGTATATGTAGGGATCTCTTTAGTCTCGGTTGGTGGCTAAAACCGGGACTAAAGGACAACATTTGGTCCCGGTTCCAGCCACCAACCGAGACTAAAGGTGCTGGGGTGGACAGTGAGTCTGGGATGGCCCACTCTGCGAGGGGCTAGTTGGGTATCGAGCTTGGGGGAGGAGGGGCGCTCATGGCATAGGCGTTGTAATTTGTTTTTGCCACGGTTGGTGGCTCTACGCGTGACTGTGTATAACACTGCATTCGCATTGCTGGGTTGTGGTGATTTCACCTATATCGTCTTTTTCCTTTTTTTATGAGGATTGATTTCACCTAGAACGTTTGCTACACAGACGACAACGGTGGATGATTTTCAGACGATGTAATACATCAAGCCGTACATGATTAGAGCTAAATTAAATAACGCCGTTCAATCCAACATCGTCCACCATTCGGCCGGGATATTGTCGTCCGCATAGTAATTTCGTTTCACCTATATCGTCGACAGAAAGATCTCCCGATACTCATCATTATGCATTTTCTTAGGATATCCAAAATTTGAGTTAATGTTTAGTTGGAGAGTTCTTGGTCTGGTTTGAGTCCACATTTCAACCTGTGTAAATGCTGTGCTCGTACCTGACGAGGTGCGCTGGCAAAATGGAAAGTAACCGAGCACGTGCACGTAGTGCTGGAGCTTGACCGCGTAGTTGCTGGCGTTGTCTTCCTGCACCAGCGCGGCTGCATAATCCTTCATGGCGCCGTACATTTTCGTCTAACCTCGGTCGATCACCACGAGCTGCAACTCCGATAACAGAAAGCAGCTGGAGGATTTTGAGATCGCCCACCCCAACGTGTCTGTCACACGCAGCGAGTTAACGAACAGCGAAAAAAAGGAGCCCGTAACAGTGGGCCGCGGAAGCATATGCTGCCGTGGTATTCTTACCGGGCCACTTTTGCAGCCCAATGGAGCAAGAGACGCGACCGCATCGGCTGGCTTGGCTGATCGCCCGGGGACTCTCTCGGTTCTTTAGTTTTTCGTTTAGTACCACCTCGCTGGCCAAGAGCGGGGAAGAGGCAGAGGGAGCTAATAAGAGGAGGGGGAGGGGGCCATTGTAAATCGTACCTTTCTCGGCCTTTTGGCTAAGATCAAGTGTAGTATCTGTTCTTATCAGTTTAATATCTGATATGTGGGTCATGTGCTCACAATGATATTAAATTTATTTTTTGTGGGGAGGGTTCACCACAGTGGCTTGCCATTGGGGCCCTTGGGTGTCGCCTGGGCGTTCCACTACAGCCTAGGCAGGCGCATCCCAACCAAAACAAATTTGAAAGTTTAAATTTCACATAAAAGATTGAATTGTGCAGCTGAGAATCACCTATTCTCTCAACCCTGGACGCTGCTTAGTTTACTCTTTTTTTGGCATGCGCTTATTTTTCTGTGTAATATAGAAAAAACAGAGTTTGTACTTTGTAAAACGTAGCTCTTGGAGAGAATTCTGACCCTGGCTTCTGTTAATTGTCATCCCATAACATTCTCAAGCACAATTTAAATAATAATGAGGCCAACGATCCCAGAGAGATGTGCAGTAGCAGTCATGAGATTATTTACATACAAGTCATCGGGAACTAAACACGATGAGCGGACACAAGTTTTAAAAGCATTTGTTACATTATACTGTACTTAGTACCTAGGAATGAGTTTCATGTTTGTGTCACCTCATACTGGTGGCAGATCCTCAACGGCGAGTCTTTCGAAACCGGCCTCTCATCGGACCAGAGCTCCATGTTCAGATCACTAGTTCCCCAATGCACCAAACATTTGCTAACCTGACGGTGATCGAAACGGTTTACCATGCTCAGCCCTGAACACTTGTCCACCAGCGTCCACTCCCCTGATCAATGAGTTTGCCAGAAGATCGGAGAGTGGATTATACAATCAGCATAAACATTACAAGTGCTCAGGATGGCAAGCCCAAAGATGTTGGTCAGGCAGCAAGAAACTCGAAACATTGTGCAGTGACAGATATTTACCGTTCGGTCGGAGGCCTCCCTCGAGTGTCACTTCTCCGGAATCTGAAGAGATCTCTTGCTTTGAACCATTGATGGCCGTGAAAGCAACAACGACCTCAGTAGGGTGTAGCAGCGTAAAAGTGGGACGGACACGCAAACAGACCAGCCTTCAGAGGAGAAAACATATACATCGATGAGTCATGATTAGGGCTAGCAGAAGATGTCTTAAGCAGTTCAGTTTCAGTGAGCCTTACTTATCATCCAAAGCATGTTGAAATTAGCCCGGACTCGAGATGATACCGTGTTATTTTAATGGCATGTTAGCGTGCTTCAAATCATAAATCATGATTGATCTAGAAACTGTTCAGGTTCAAAAGTTTTTTTTTTCTCAAATACTGTTAGGTTCAAAAGTGGAAGATAGAAGATGGCCGGCTATAGGAGGCACAGCTGCGCTCCAACAACTGGGCTTAGTGTCCATCCAACCATGCTTGGCTCTTATGTGATCAAGGCGATGAGACAATCTCATATCTTTTGACAAGCTGCCATTTTGCTATGAAGGTTTGGTTCAGGTTACTTTCCCAGGTTGATGCGCAGGATATCACCCTGTCCCCTGACAAGAATCTGAATTACTAGCACTCACCTTGAGAATCCACCAGAACCAGGCCCAACACTTCTAGCTTCAATGCTAGAGTCAATCTGGACAGTCTTGGGATTGCCCGTCAGAATAGATATGTGGCGTTGAAGAACCAGTCCACCCCCAATATCTCCTTCCAGGCAAACTTTGGATTCCTCCACGCATGATTGCTCCAGATGCCCCCTGCACATTTCTATCAACAGTTACTGTTGTGGCTAAAACTAGAACTCCACACAAACTACTCACTTGACAGGCCAAAGCATATCAATAAAAAAATTGAAAAATATGAATCGGTATTACGATGATGATTTACGTTACCTCACGATCTTGTACACTTCTGTGCAACCAGCAGACCTATATTCAATCCCACTGTACTCCTCATAACCATGGATTTCAATCCTGCTATGCAACCACTGGGAATCTAGAGAGAGCCAGAGATCAAGTACATGTGATATTTAAGTTAATAAGAAAATAATTATTTGATATATTTACAACCAATGAAGCAAATAGACAAACTGCATCCACATTACTCAAATTATAAAGCATCTAAGAAATTTCAGAACCATGTTGCACCACATGTACTGGCATGTCAACAACAGTTCCAAGAATAGAGACTGCCTTGAAATTCTCTATTTAGCAAACATATCCTACTACTGTTGATACACAGACATCTCAAAATAATATTAGTCCATTGATCATATAGCACCAAAGAAGCATACCAGAAGGAAGATGAGTCATCGAAATAATACGGCCGCCAATCCATGGTACAATCTTAAGAAACCAGTCCCCACTCTTCAAAACAATAGGTGTTTTTGAGAGCTCAGCGCCTTCCTGTCCTGATGACTCATCCATATCAGGTATAGGACGAATTGTCTCTGTACAACCATCCCAAGATACCAAAGCAGGCCAAGTTCAGTCAAATTGAACTATAGTTATAGTAAGCACTTCAAATATAAACTACTATAGTCATAGATACATACTTAAGCGTTCCTTGAGATCAAGTTCACTTGTTGCAACCAAGCTGGACACTTCAAACTCAGAAGGCATCATACAATGCACCTCTTCACCATCCACACCACGTGAACTTATCTGAGTTCACAGAAATAATAAATTAAGTCCTTACTGCAGAAAAATAATGTGATAAAAACAAAATGCAACAAATATACACACCATAGCACCTCCACCAAGCAAAATATTTATGTTTAAGTTACGGTTTGGTCTCTTCCAGGATCCTTCGGTTTTCAGAACTTTCACAGAAACCACTGATGAGTGAACTTCGGCGACATAATATGTCAGCAGATAGTCTCCCTGTGTGAACCCGTATCCATCCCCGTCATCCTCGAACAAGACTCCTTCAGCTTTACCTGTAAAAAAAGTCATACATGGTGAAGAACAGAAAGTATGCACACCATATGGCAATGCTTAAATCAGTATCTTCAACACAGAAAACTGGCTAAAAATGCAGTGCAGAATTCTTTTATTCTATTTGTTCGAGCACATGCGAGTACTTGCTACATTACACATTACTAATAGTAACATGGTCAGATCTTCACGAAGGTATAAGAGATGTATAATTATGAATGTCATTAAACATAAACACCTCGCGATAAACCACAGACCATAAACCCAAGTTACCTCGGGCAAAGTTACAGAAACATACCATTTTCATCCAGTGCAACAAGTAGTGATAAATTATCCTCTAAACTTGCTTCACCAACATGCTGAATAGGAAGGCCTACAGGAAGTATTGCTCCACCTCTTAAATACAACACCGGGAGATCCTATATTATCATCAATCATAAATAAATAAAAATTAGTTCCAGAATAGCTTTGTAGGCAGCACAATAGAAGTTTACCAACCAACTCACCGGGTGGGAATCTCCAAAATCAAAAGGTAACCAAATGCCATTTGGCAACTTATGTGCACATTCATGAGCTCCTTTATCAGGTAAAGTGCTGCCAAAAGACCGGAAGTTTTGATGTCAAATAGAAGCGTAGAAAAATATATGGTGCATCATTACGGCCATTGATTTCTCTACGTTTAAAGGGATGACTGAAAATTTACATTTTCTTAGTCAATGGTGAAGAACATATTGGCATTATGCGCAAAATTCTACTGACACACAGCAACGTGCATGCTCATGCACACAAGAAAATCTTGATTTCCAAAATAACAAAGCAAAGAGGCACGTTGTGACCTCATTGATGTGATACCATTACCTCGCACAAACTAGAAGTGGCCCCAGGAGAAACGAAGTCTCAATTTTCCTCAGTTCTGTGTCTTGTGGATCTACAACAACGTAATGAATAAGATTTTGTATTACATAACAAAATTCGTCCAAAGAAGACTATCTACTATTTGGCACACCAGCAAGGAAGAACATAAATACTTTTTCCTTGTCTAGTCCTGAATCATAACATTTAATGATTGTCATTTCTTAGAGCCTGTTTAGATGGGAATTTCACAGGTTTCATATCGGAAAAACACTATTTCCTGAACTTTATGTGAAATTATTGTGTTACAACTTCCAAACATGCCCTTGTCATAGTAGTGCAACCACCGATCTTCATTTTATAGATGTGCACCAAGAAAAGACAAAAAATGCGGACATGTTTTGCTACATCCCATTTATTCCTAAATCTACAGCCAACTTAGACTATGGGTCTCTGCCACTACAATATATTTTAGTGAATAGTAAGACAGACATTATTACCAGCAAAGAAAAGTGGCGCAGCAACTGGAGTACCCTTCTTATGTGAAACATAAAACAGAGTGTAGATGTGTGGCAGTAGCCGATACCGTCTTAGTAGCGCGAGACGGCAAACTTCCTCACACTGAAATATGCATTAGTTGTTAGAAATAGCCAGTGGTATCTCTATTAAGAAATTAACAACGCTAAAAAGCATTGGAGGATCTTGATATATGAATAAACTAGAATACGCAAAATGTCAGCACAATATACTCCCTCCGTCCGGAAATACTTGTCGCAGAAATGCATAAAAATGGATGTATCTAGAACTAAAATACGTCTAGATACATCCATTCCTCCGACAAGTATTTTCGGACGGAGGGAGTATATTACTAAGTGAAAAGGGTTCTTCGTAATATATGCACAGTAGTAACAAATTTTAGGAAGGGAAAAGAGTTGTCCTCAGAGTGCATAAACAACAAATCATTTGTCTGGTTACATGACTTCCATCATAAAATGGAGTAAATATTGTATGAAATGTATGTCAATCTCATGAACAAGAAAGCTCTCCTGTAGATTTGACATGTAAACTAAGAAAAAAATGGATATACTAACACCTTATGTATTTAGATACATTATAACCGAGCACTTTTCCAGCCCTCTCAGACCATTCGTGTTTATATCCGTTGGATCATCGATTTTGAGCATTTTTGGCCGTCAGATTTGCTGTGAATCGTTACTAATCACTCGCTATCAAATGATCGCTCCCGTCCTGGGCCGCTGCTCTGGTGGCTTTTTTGGGCGTCTCGGGTTAATTGGGCCTAATGAGCCCGTTGCAGCCTCCGCTACGTGGTGAAGCCATTGTTCGCCTCCCATCCTTCCCCTCGCATGGCGGCTCTTCCCATGGTCGGCCAACCTGGGTCGCGATTAAAGTCGGAGCTACGGATCCCATGGCGACCGCACTGGGTTCGGACAGGGCCTCGTCGGGCGACGGCGCGGGGTCATTTAGATACATTAAAACTGAGCACCCTCCCAGCTCTCTCACGCCACCTGTCATTTCAGCCATTAGATTGTTGGTTTGGATCGTCTCTGGCCATTGATCCGATCTGCCCGCCACCCACGCTTTCTCTTAGTGGGTCGGATGTCCTAGGAGCAGCTACTCTGGGAGAAAAATCTAAGGCCTGTGGTTCACTAGGCTATTGGATCGAAGGGACCGGCCCATTTGGCATCCCCGCTCGCCCCTCCCCTTCTTCAACCTCGTCACGCCCACGATCTCGCGTCCTGCAAAATCGCTAGGCGTGCCCGCCGCCAGCGCCACTACCGCCAACTCGATCGCCATTGAAACGAGGAAGACACCGTCGCGAGGTCAACGTTGTGCCACCCCACCCCATCCCAAGTCGAGGTATGCCCCTTTTTCTACCGGGGAAAGAGGGAGGAAAGGATGTTGTCGCTATCGTGCTGGACCCAGCCACCGCCGCATCTGGGTCGAGGTCGCCCCGCTCGGGGGAGGGGTCACCGCGCAGGGGGTAGAACGGGGGCTGCAGTGTCGTCATCAATGCGCTCGGGTCGGGGTTCCCGCGCTCGATCCGGCGACCATCTGCAGCGCCATCGGGTCGGCGCCGCACTTTCGGGAGTGCTTTCGGCGGAGATCTTGCGACGGCCTCGACGCCACCTCGCAGCACCGGCGACGGGTGATATCTGGGCGCCGCTGCTTGCGGTGGGTGGACGGAGGAGATGGCGTGGAGCTACGGAAGAAGAGGATTTGGGGACGCCGGTGCTCCCTTTCGAGGCAAAGGCACAGGAAGATCAGCGACCGGCTGCCCGATGGATTGGACGCATGGCTCGGCTGGGCTTCTATTAAACTGAGTATGTTCAGTGCTACTGAATATTTTGATGCTACTGAACTGAACTTGTGAATTATCCAAATGGGATTTACTTAGATCTGTCACCACTGAATATGTTGAGTGCCAGAGTAAAAAAAAAGAATATGTTTGTTGATGTTATACCTTTTCTCATAATTAAATGTACATCAATAGAGGTTTTCCTTGATCATAATTTTCTGAGTTGTGGAAATGTTATGTGTTTGTTTATTTTTCCATTTGTCTGATCATGCAGGAATTAAATTGTTTCTTACTCCAGAAATGCCTTGTCATGGTGTATCACATTGTGTCGCTAGGGCACATCTCCCACAAACATAGACCATGCATGTGAGTTCCCTTCCCTTGGTTTGCATATGGATGAACTAATAGGTGATGAAATTGATTTGTATTTCTGGTTATATGCTTCCAGCGAAGGTTGCCTATGTGAGCAAGGAGAAAACTTTTGAATCATCTACTTGACAGGTCACAAAGTTATTACGGATGCAATATATTGATGGTATAAGTCGGAACTCAATCAGGTAGTTTATTAATTCAAAAATTCTAACTTAACAATTCATTCAGTATTAACTTTCTTTGTGTACCATCTCTTCAATTTCAGAGTGGTGCTAAGGACCTAAGGTACCAACTGAAAATGCAATTCAATTTATGAGCAAAAACATAATTCCAATGCAAGTACGTGATGTTGCATTCCTTAACTAGCAATGCAAACTTTTCTTAATATTTCACTTGACCTGTAGGTAGTATTTTCACTTCCTTCTTGTTCTCACCCTTTGCTACTTTCCTTTATTTTTGTTCCCCTGTTTTGTAGATTAAGCAACTAAAAGAAACCAATGTCTATTTTTCTGATAGTAAAAAGCAAACCGGTGACTATATATGCTGGAATCAGCAAATTATACTGCACAATATACGTATCAACATCTTAAGTTTATGTTGCCCCATAAATCACCAATGACACCATCCGGAAGATTATCTTTCTCTAAATCATGTGGTCCATTTTCAGGTATGAGTACCAAAGTAAATGAATTACATAGGTGAAAATACCATGTCTATTTCATTAAACACTAACTCGCATTGTGTGTAATGCAGAAACAATGTGATGATTTTCAGCCAGGTAAATTTAGATTGCTCATCCTTGTGTTTCCTTTACTTATTGTATCTGTCGGTTTATTTATGAAATTGTAATGCACATATTGCGGAATAGATAGTGACTCCGCTTTCTTACAGATCATAGTGAGCTTCAGTTTTTATTCCTGAGATTATATTATGGTTATCCAGGTGTTGCCTTCCAAGGTTGTAAATATAAACTACCATGCCATAATCATCGGGCAATGTAATACGGAAGTTGAGCAGCCCTTGGGGTCTTGGGGAGTACTTGTTCTTTTTTTGTATGTAATCCTGGAGCTTTATCAGTACCAATGCTACTCAAAGCAAAAGCTAACATGGTTTCCTGAATTTGTGTTACACCTATGCCCTGAGATTATATGCTTTGCCAGCATGCATGTTTTCTTCATTAAAGCACATTTAGAAGGTAGGCTTTAAACTAACTAATAAACCCATTCCACTTATTAATAATCAGAGATATTTTTGAATTTGTTCTTAAATCTTTTCATTCAGACACAATAAAGCCCACCTTCTGTTGGTTGGGCACTGGGGATAAACTAAAAGCAGAAAAGGGTGTCAAGGTTGCTACCCCTGCAAGGAAGGCTTTTTCGAACAACAGTCTTCAGGACTGAAGTCGTTGACATTTGGGAAATAAGTACTACTTTAGTTGTCAATGGGCACGGTAATATCAATATCTGGGAACTACTATTTTAGTTTTCAATGGGCCTCGTAATCTCCAGGAACTTCTGTTTTAGTTGTCAGTGAGCAGAAAATGGTGTCACGATTGCTATACCATGAGCATTTTTCCAATTTTTCGCCATTGTGAGAAAAATGTATTTTTCCCTTTTGGGTTTCTATTTACTACTGGTTCAAATACCTCTCATTTCAAAAGAACAAGAAAAACATATGTGAAACAACAGCTTCTATTTACTAATGGACGGGCGCGGCAACGCGCGCCGTCAAAGATCTAGTATAAATGTAGCATATAACAAACAAGCAAAGACATTGAACCTTCTAGGAGTGCAACAAGGATTTGTTTGTGTGCGTACACAGTGTAAATGAGGGACATGAAACACACAAATAGTACCTCTTCACCAAAGGACCATGGCTCATGATCGACGGTTCCAGCTTCAGAATGGCCACGTGAGAATGGAAACAACGCACCCACTCCCATCCATCTTCCAAAAAGTCTTGGTGTAGCATTTCCAGCAAACCCACCAATATCAGGACCCGACAGCGGCTGACCGCTCAAACCCTGATTGGATATAACCACATTATTGATTCCTAGAAATATATGATTATCATACCCAATAATGGACAGTGTGATAGTTTTAATTTTTTGATGCCAATATATTGAGAATGATCTGCTTGGAGTAATCAGAAACAAGAAACAAGTTTGCAGAGTTGCAATGAAAGTAAAATTAAAAGAACAGCGAAAATTTGTAACTAATAAAGGTGACAATGCGAATGAGAAGTTGCTTTAAGATCACAAGATTGCGGTCACGGTACAATCAAATCACAGGATTAATGGTGTGTTCATCCGTTCACTCAAACAATTGAATACACTTCTGTTTTAAGATGAATTGGGTAAAAAATGGTACTCCCTCCGATCCAAATTAATTGTCGCTGATTTAGTGTAAATCAGTGACAATTAATATGGATCGGAGGGAGTAAATGACTTGGTGCTTCACACTTTTCCAAGACAATTAATCTTGGACTTGAAGAAATAATTTACATACCAACTGAAGAACCATTGATAAACTCATGTGCAAATGCTCCCAATTCGAGAGATTATCACCAGTCCATGTTGCAGCATATCGCTGGCTTCCTATGAAACCAGCTCGTGTAAGAACGAATGGTCGTTTTTCTGCATTGGACATCACCATTCCTTCATAAGTAGATCTTGCCATGAGCATTCCATAAACCTGAAAATCATAAACATTAAAGCATGATCACATATAAAAAACTTGAATTGCCAGTTTCTTTTTATTGCCAAAGCGAAAGAGACATTACATTATGATAGTAAGAATGATTCTGGACACCACCAATATCAGTATCTCCTCTATGTATATTGCTCTCAGGCATTGTTTTGGTAGTAGTCTGCAAGTTGACACCATCACTTCCATTTGCATACGGAAATATAAAATAAGATGGCAAAGAACAAATGAATTGTGATAAGAGCATATACTGTCATAGCAGGCTCGTTCATATCATTCCATATTCCATCAACGCCATTGGAGATGAAATCCCTTACTAATCTAGCCCACCATGTGCGGATTCTTTCACTGGTGAAATCCGGGAAAACGCAGTCACCAGGCCATACTTCCCCTGGAATTGTAGGACAATAGGCATGTTCGACTGGTAAAATCAGTAAGATGACAAGGCGCTCATTTAAGTCTGTGAAACATACCAATGAATGGGCTGCCATCTGCCTTTTTAATCCACACATCATTTTCTGAACCACTATCATACACAAAGTAACCCTTCTCTTCCTTTATTCCCGGGTCAAGCATCCAGATTGATTTACAACCGATGAAATGTAGATCATCAACCATAGATTTTGGATCAGCAAAACGGTTCTGTGTCATATCAAGTTCAGACATAATCATTGGCCGTGGAAGAAACTTGTCCCGATGCACTTAGAATGACACTTATGTAGACTATGGAATTCGTCTAAAATATACGGGTTTTGCTAGACAATGATAGTGAGGAAAAAAGGGAGGCTCTATATGGCACTTTGAAGCAGTATACATTTTAAGAATGCTATTTTCATGTAGCAACTATCATAGAAAGGTACTTACATTGTCAAATGTGAAGCATCTAAAACCATCCATGTAGTCAATATCCATCCAAACCACATCACAAGGAATGCCTTTCTCCCTAAATGTTCTAATAACCTGTGAAAGGACTAAATAAGTACAACACTGAAATATCATCACTAGCATATTTTTAAGCCTCCTCTGGAAGTAATAAGTAACTAAGTATCAACAGGAAAATAACAACACTACATAGTCTTAAGCGGTCCGAGTGCATTCGTCATTTATGAAAATGTTAGGAGCTAGGGTTCTGCCCGGTCTTGGCCGTAGGCTGTAGGGAAAGGAGGGAGGAGGGCGAGGGCTTGAGCGCGGCGGCCGGCGGCGTGGCGCCGTCCTGGCGCGTGTGGCGGCGGCGAAGGAAGGAGGCGGCTAGGGTTTTAGGGTTTCGGCTCCTCTGGGAGCCGGGCAATAGAAATAGTCTTATTCCTTGAATCTCAAAATAGTCTTACGAGTTGTATATATAACCATGATGTGAAATAAAAACTAAGATAACTTGCGGGCTAAGATTGCCCGGTGGCCTCCTGCGGCCGTAGGTCCGGCTGGTCATAACATCTCTCCCTGCCTGCGCAAACAGCTCGTCCTCGAGCTGAAAGTCGGGGTAGTGCTGACGGAACTCCTCACGCTGCTCCCAAGTAGCGTCCTCCTCTGGCAGTCCAGCCCACTGAATCAACACGTACCAGGAGCCGCGACACAGCTGAGCCTTCAACGCCTTCTCTGGCTCAGGAAGGAGACGCCCGTCCGTGACCGGCAGTAGCGCTGGTGGGGCCGCGGGTGGCTCTCCACGGAAGGGCTTGAGCAGCCCCACATGGAAGACATCATGGATCCGTGCGCCTGCCGGAAGCTGAAGACGGTAAGCCACCTTCCCAATGCGTTCCAGGATAGCAAAGGGACTGGCATAGCGAGGACCCAGCTTTCTCTTTGCGCGTGGGTCCAAGGACTGCGTAGAGCGATGAAGTAGACGCAGCCAGACTGCAAGTTTATTTTTCAATTTTTATATTTCATTTAGTTTTTACACTTTATTTTTTATTTTCATTTAATATTTTTTGCGTCTTCTTTTGTTTTCCTTCTTATTCTAATGTCATCATTACTCAAGTCGGGTCACAACTGCAAGTTTTTAAATGTGGTCGCAATTGCAAGTTTTTCAAGTGAGGTCGTAATTGCAAGTATTCAAAGTCGGGGCGTAACTGTAAGTTTTTAAATGTGGTCGCAACTGCAAGTTTTCAAGTGGGGTCGCAACTGCAAGTATTCATAGTCAGGTCGCAACTGCAAGTATTCAAAGTCGACACTCAACTGCAAGTGTTTAACTGTGGTCGCAACTATAAGTTTTCAAGTGGGGTCATAAATGCATGTTTTTAAATGTGTCCGCAACTGCAAATATTCAAATTCAAGTCGCAACAGTAAGTATTTAAATTTGGATCGCAGCTGCAAGTATTCGAAGTCGGGTTGCAATTGCAAGTTTTCAAGTGAGGTCGCAACTACAAATTTTTAAATGTGGTCGCAATTATAATTATTTAAAGTCGGGTTGCAACTACAAGTTTTCAATGTCAAGTTGCAACTGCAAGTATTCAAAGTCGGGTCGCAACTGCAAGTTTTCACAGTTGGGTCCCAACTACAAGTATTCAAAGTCGGGTCACAACTTCAAGTTTTCAAGTGGGGTCGTAAATGCATGTTTTTAGATGTGGTTGCAACTGCAAATATTCAAATTCGGGTTGCACTTGTAAGTATTCAAAATCGGATCGCAACTGCAAGTAGTCAAAGTCGGATCGCAATTGCAAGTTTTGAAGTGAGGTCGCAACTACAAATTTTTAAATGTGGTCGCAACTATAAATATGCAAAGTTGGGTTGCAACTGCAAGTTTTCAATGTCAAGTTGCAACCCCAAGTATTCAAAGTCGAGTCGCAACTGAAAGTTTTCACAATTGGGTCGCAACTGCAAGTATTCAAAGTCGGATCGCAACTTCAAGTTTTCAAGTGGGCTCATAAATGCATGTTTTTAAATATGGCCGCAACTGCAAATACTCAAATTCGGGTCGCGGTTGTAAGTATTCAAAGTCGGATCGCAACTGCAAGTATTCAAAGTTGGGTTGCAATTGCAAGTTTTTAAGTGAGGTCGCAACTACAAATTTTTGAATGTGGTCACAACTATAAATATTCAAAGTCGGGTTGCAACTGCAAGTTTTCAATGTCAAGTTGCAACTGCAAGTTTTCACAGTTGGGTCGCAACTGTAAGTACTCAAAGTCGGGTCGCAACTTCAAGCTTTCAAGTGGGGTCGCAACAAAAAGTTTTCAAAGTTTTAGACGGCAACTACAAGTTTTTAAGTGGGTTGCAACTGAAAGTTTTCTAGTTGGGGTCACAATTGCAGGTTGTAAATCAAGTCGCAATTGCATGTTTTAGGTCCGGCCGCAATTCTTTAGAAACATTCTTGGCTATTTTTCTCTTAAATATAGTTACTACTCACGGTCTTTTAGGGTCGTTTTTTTCTTCTCAATGCGTCTTCTTTTTCCAGTCCAAAGTCACGTGATGACAAATCCATCTAAAATGCTTTTTCTTTTGTAGTATATGTGTAGTAAATAGCTAATGAAAATCTGACCCAACCCAACAAGAAAAAGAGAAGCTAGGGAAAGAAGTACGTAGCGACCAATCCCTTTTTCTTTGCCTGGGGGCATGTGAGCTCAGGTGCCAGGCAAAACCATCAACACAGCAAAAACAGAGCAAAAAAGCCCAACAAATGTGTGCGCCAAACCACTTGAGCATCCAGGCTTTTACAAAGGAATAACAGAAAATGGGCCGGGGAAACAACAAACAGGCTTCAGCTCAAACTCAAAAACAGAAAACGGGATGACACAACTAGTCGATGACATCAACTTACATCAGGTGATTGAGACCATACTATAACTCAGCTAGCTGAGTTCCAGGATTAAATCAAAATTAGGCAGGGGCAAACATAGAAATTCAGTCGACATAGTAAAAAGATTCAGTCGAGGATAATGTACCGAACTACACTGCCGATTTTTTTCATTTATTACTTCCTTTCTGTCTACTAGTCTTCACTTGCTAAGCTAAATATGATTAAATTTAAAATGTTTAACTCCATTTGGCATTTGTTTGTCCGTTAGGTTAAAAAACGTAAAGATCTCACTTTTCATGCTTTTTTTAACTAAAAATTTACCAAATGCTAGACAACACCCGAGGGTGATTCATCTTACCCGAGTGTCTGTGACGAGACACTTCTTCAGGAGCCCATAGGGTCGGTGGTCAGTTGTTCATATTACAGCATCACCAACAGTTCCATAAAAAACTCCCCTCAAATATGATTTTACGGGGTGTCTATAATTTACGAGAGGTTGACACGTGAGCTGCTTTTGCAGTTCCCGTAATTTTTCCATATAATATGGTTCTCCCATTTATCTTCAAATTAATGTACAAATGGCATATGCATGCCAATTCTATCAACATAGTAATTCATCTACAAGGCAAAATCACACAACTTAAACAGGAGTTCTTGGGTACATACAAAATGGATGAGCAAATCGTTAAACACCTTAGGAACGAAAGAAAACGATGATCGGTCGAGCGAGGTCTGGCAAAGCAACAGTGATCACGCATGGGAGGAGATGGCTAGAGCCCAGAGGGTGACGGGTGGCTGTCAGTAGTGAGAGAAAGCCGACTGGTGTGGGGTGGCACAAGTGGCGGCTGCTGGTCATCAGACATCGAGAGGTAGGAGGTGGGACGCCGCGGGGACGCGCTGGTCAGCAGTGGTCGGGGGGGGGGCACAACGGCTAGCTAGTCGACGGCGTGAGGAGATGGGCGTGCGCGGGAACTGATTTTTCAGCGGCTCTCGCGACGTTTAGGGAAAATTATACATGGAGCTCCATCTCCCCCTGGGTGAAGGCAGAGTTGGTCTGATTATAGGGGTTTCATAAATTATTTCCGGATTAATGGGAACTGCTGGAGCATGTTTTTTTAGCCCAAACTTCCCCTAAGTCTGGAAAATTTACAGGGTAGGGCAACTGTTGGTGATGCTCTTAGTTCACATTAGCCTTTCTTAGGTTAGGTGCAACATACTAAACTATAACTGCTTTAACAAACTACACACCAAAGTACACAATAACATACTAAACTAAAATTGCTTTAGCAAACTACCACTTTATTCATCATAAGTAAAATGAATGAATTGATGCTGCCCAACTTTCTTTAAAAGATACCTCAAGGACTCTCTCGGAAGACTTGTAGCTAAAGCGACATTGATGATAGCCAAGAGCCCATTTTGAAGGCATGGACACAGTTCCTACAATAGAAAAAGGGTGTGCATTAAGTGGACAACAAGTTACATAACATACATTAGCATATAAATTACAATTTTATGTTTCTCTCATGGCCAATTAGACATGGATGTAGTCACGAAGAAGAAGCAAGATGTTGTCTTAGTCACTCTTATATAGATCATGCTTTTTTGTAAAAAAAAACTGCAGGCACAATAACATAGCAAATATCCAGACATGGACACCCTATTGCGATACTAAAATTTTGCACAACATCATCACTCAAGATACAAAGCTCTCTTTAAATGTCTTGAATCTCAAATCACAGATGCCTTGAGAGACAAATATTTTTTTCAAACATTTACCATAACATTAACAAGATTTGCAACTTTATCATAATAGAATCAGATATTCCAGACTAGAAAAACAAGTTGTCATACAAGGCAGGCATATGCAACTTCACTATATATATGTGCAAGATTAAAAATTTGACAAACATATTTTACGTTTTTAGCATTTCAAGAGTGTGAACACTAGGCATCAATACTGGAAGAGAGGTTATGAGAAAAGAAATACCAATCGCATGAGACAAGGATGACACCACTTGAGCTGGTGTATCAAATGGCCCAAAAGTAATGATAGGGTAAGCAGATAGGGCAACAAACTTTATAGTAGATTCTTGTCTCAAGTCAATCTGTAATAGAATACGGTTGTTGGTTAAAGAAACACCCATCGGCTCAATGAAAACATACATCTCCTATATATGTAGGGTGTACCTAGCTACGGCTATAAGGTGCAATATTGAAGAAACAACCAATAGAATTGGACCATGTTAGCTACTATTATATAGAAATTTATCGCCAACAACAAATATGATATGTTTCATCATCAAGAATTACTTAAACAATTGATCTTCTAGACATGTGTGTTGGAAAAGTTAAATAAAGTTACTACCTCGCAACGGCGTGTGGTATCAGCTAGGACACCAAGACTCTTTCCATCTGGGAGAATGGACAACACCCAAGGGTGTGATTGATATAGTGAAGTGGTTCCTGGCCCATATCCCCATGCATCTGTGTTCCAGGTGAAAACCTAATGGAGATCAAAGAGAGATACCAGGAGAGGTCAACCAAATATTAGCTAAGAAATGTGCAACATAAAGCATAATAACATATGTGATGCTTACTCGTTTCCCGGTTCGTTCAAGTGGGCCACTTGCTTCTCCTGTGCCGTAGAAAGATGTCCCAGAAGGAAGCTGCTAAGGATATATATTGATGTAAGCCTATGTAGCAGCAACAAAAACCCAAAAAACAATTTTAGGATACTAGACCAATCAAGGTTAAGGCAACACTACTAGTGTCCATTGACTTTATCATCTTGAAAAATCATTATAATGCAAAACAAAGTAACGGGTACTACATTACATTGAAATGTTCACAATGTGGTCGGAGAATGATAAAACATTTGTGGTGTAACATTCTTGAGTGATTATCGCATTGGCCAAATTGTTGTTGTAATTGAGACAACTTGATATTAAAGGGTGTTGATGGTTAGGGATTGCAATTAAATATAAGTGTGGAGTGTGTGCGGGGGCCTTATAAGGTTGTCGTAACTGACAAACTTCTGGTTCTATCACACATGTTGAGGTGCAACCTACTGATATGTGAAAGTGTACCTAGAATCTTTAACGGGTTTTGATTGATTAATGATAAGATAAATACAGGACTAATGTTTTTATTGAGATATTTCAGATTTAGTCCATGTGTTAGTTAAAAAGAATCAGTGGTGATCCCTAAGAACGAGAAACTGAAGAGAAGCTATACAGTTACAAATTATCATAGGCTTGTAGTGGAGCAATTTCCACATTGAGTCTTTTGAACAATCGTACTATAAAGAGGGGCATTTGCACTTAAACTAGGGATGGCCACAGTGCCAAATATGTAATATATCCCTCAAACTTTCCAATGAAAAATTCCAGTTATCCATATTTCATACATCTCTGAAACTATCATACCAATCGACACATACCTCTGATACTAGTGAGAAATCGTAAGAACCAATCGGTACATACCTCTAATCCTAATGAGAACAGAGCTGGTGAGAAATCCCAAGTGCATACCTGGAACTATCGAGCTTAGTTCCTATAACTACTAGACTCTTATTTGGTTTAGGTAATGCTCTGTTAAGGGCGATACCTCCGAATGGATGGTGTCCAATACCTCCGAGTCTGTAAGGGTTGTTGCACCAGAGCAATTCCCAGTATAGGTCAAAAACTTCCGAGTGGTGTTGGTATAGAACATGGGCTTAGATGTTTCCAGTCCATCCATTTTCACATGGTGTTCTTTTGTATCTAGAACTTCTAAGCGAAATTAGTCTGGTACTACTGAGTGATGTATCTTTGTCGTGGAAAGAGACATGCAGCTGTTGTCTAGAAGACTAGAACCTTCGTGTGTTCATGTTTGGTACCATCACACTAATTGCTAAGCATGGTTGGAGAGGTGTCTCTGGACCGCTTGGTATCTCAGGGTGTTACTGGTATTCTTTCGGGAGCCATTTTCCCGCCGGGCCATTCAAATTTTGAACATATATGAAACTTTTGGGTACGTTGCTTTTTTTGTCCAACGGTCAGATTCGAGGCCTACGTATATAACCAAACCCCATCCCTTCAGAGAGTGAGGCTTTTGAGACCCTTGGCTGACAGAGAACCCTCTTTGTGCTCTCACTCTCTTTGCCCCACTCCACGCATTCACGTAGCACGCACGCACGCACGCATGCAGATGTATGGTTCTTTTCTCTAATGAGGGCTCAAACCAAGTAACTTGTGAACGTTCTGATTACTCTTAGAGGATGTGTGCCTTCTATACGGTTAGGATCACTTGGGAGCTTACGAGCTGTGAAGGAGCCTAGCAGTTTGTGAAGTCAAGAAGATCACCTACTTCATGTTAAGACCCGGTGTGACGTCTTAATGCAATCCAACAAAGCAAAAAGAAGTGTACTTCACCCGCAAAAAAAAAAGTACCCCAGTGAGAGTTAACGGGCACAGTGCACTGTATACACGTAAACGTCATTTTCCTGACGACCAAAACCCGTACCTTGATGAGAACCCTGTGGACGTCGTCACCCAGCACCTCGCACACCGGCACCACCACGGGGCGGCCGGCGCCGTCGCGCACCACCACCTCCCGGCGGCGCGGCGCGGCGAACGACAGGCCGGGCCCTGCCGCCGCGCGCGCGGCCTCCGACACGTCGAACCGGAACACCCCCTCCTCCAGTATCGGCACCCACACCATCGCCGCCGCCATATCGGCCCGCGCCGGAGCTAGCTAGCGCCTGCAGGACAAAAGGAAGATGGTTCAGCCGAGAAGCTGGGGCGCGCGCCTCTTGTACAGAGAGGCGCTTCGCTTTGCTTGTGTGGATTCGGGTTTGTTTAATGGGACTAGGTGGACTTGCCCCGCTCGCTTGCGTGGATTCGCGTCGACTCGAGTTCGAGTGGAGCAGGTTAGCGGTAACGATACGACGCAACCGCAGACATCGTTGCTGACGACTGAGCAGACGCCCCCGGTAGCGAAAAACTACTGGGAAATATTATCTCGGCCGCCATTTTCTGTAAAAAAAGATTATTTCGGCCACCATCATCAATCATACAATCAGTCACGTCCGACGGTGAGCTCCACCGTCACTCCGTCAGTGCCTCGGTTGTAAGCACGTAGGCATGGACAGCCAGAGATATATATGAGCCGAGGCTTCCACAACTGAACCTGAGATGGATGAATGTGGCTATGCAGGCCAAATGGCCGTGGCTACAAAGGACAGACAACAGCAAACCATGGAGTGAGTTCTCAATAAAAGTGCCAGATGAATCGCTGAAATTTTTCCAAGCGGCTACCAGATGCAATGCACATAATGGACTAAACACGCTGTTTTGGGAAGATCGGTGGCTGGACGGGAGGAGGACACAGGAGATTGCACCGGGCATCTATGACATGATACCGCACCGTGTTCGACCGACAAGTTTGCTTCGTCAGGTGGTGGGCAATGGGTTGTGGGCCGCGTGCATCAGCCCCAACTTAAGTGTGGATGCACTACAGGAGTTCCTACGGCTTTGGCGGATGATCCAGACTTGGGAGCCGGTGGAGAACGTCCCGGACTGATTATCATGGTCATGGAAGACGAATGACGAGATCACAATGAGATCAGCGTACACAACCAAGTTTTGGGGCAGGGAGGTTATACCCACTACGGAGTTGACTTGGAAATCGCGAGCTCCATCACAATGCTAATTCTTTACGTGGCTTGCACTATGCAACATATATTACCGAAAAAGGCTTTCACCCCGCTTTATATATAAAGCCATAACCGTCAACAAGTCGATACAAACACACGCACACACCCAAGGCTAGATACATAGGCGCTGCGCGCAGCTACACCACCCCTATCGCTATAAGAGCTACCAGGGTCCTCAACCGTGAACACCACCGCGAAGAGACGAAACCGCATACGACGAATTGTGAGCTCCAAGGCGGCGCCTTCAAGAAGGTCACGGCACCAGAGCGCCGCCACCGCCCGATCCGCGAATCAGGGTTTTCCCCTGGAGCAACACAATGGGCAATGAGGACCGCGGCGACACCTTCAAGAAGGGAACGAACTCGCAGCCGCCGACCTGCACAAAGACAGAACAAGTTTTCACCTGGCTAACACTCACCGCCCCTGGCAAGGTACGGACGCCGCACCACCGCCACCGACCGACGGACCCCAGTCACCATGCTGCCCACACGCCCATGGCCATCGGGCAGCACCTGAGCCACGGGTTCCGCCCACGAGCACCGTGCTCCCACCTCCAGAGCCGCCGCTCCGGAATCCAAGACCACTCCAACCCCTTCAACCTGAGCCACCGACACCGCAGTCGGAAAAGCAGACCCCTTTGGCAAGAACGGGGACCAGCCAGCCGAAGCAGGGAAGGGGGAAGCCATCAGCGGCTGCCGGCTGCGCCGCAGCCACCACGCCATTTCACGAACCGGGGCTAGGTCTCCGTCGCCACCTCCGGCAACAGCAAGACCCGGAGGCACCCCTGCCGACTCCCCGGAGCACCCCTGCCACCATGGCCAGCCACAGACAAGAGAAGTCGAGCCGCCGTGCTCCACCTGCCGAGCGCACCTCCATCCGCAGCTCCGAGTACCCCAAGAATCAGGGGAAGGAAGGTCGAACCGCCGCTACCGCGCCGCCACTCCAACCGGCTGGAGTGGCCCCGATCGGGGCAACCGCCCGCAGCCCAAGCCACCCGCGGCCCGCGCCGTGTTGAGGCCAGATCTGGTCGAGCCGCCACGCCGCCATCGCGTTCGTCGTCCCTGACCTCCAACACACGCACAACCACCCACCTCCACCAGCCCAGAAGGACATGGCAGAGGTGGCCGCCTGCTGGCCGCGCCGCCCTCGGCCCGCGCCCCGCGAGGCAGATTCGCCGACGCAGCCGCATCCGACCCCATCGCACCCGCCACCACGCAGCCCACAGCGTCGCGCAGCAGATCCCGTCGCCGCGCCCAGAGCCGCCGCCACGTCCCGCGTCCCTGGCGCCCAGCGAGACAACGCCGCCCGCGCCAGCCCCTGCCTCGCAAGGGGTGAGAAGGCCCGCCGCCGACCGGGCTTCGCCCGGGCGCGCCCTCTGGCGGCGGCGGGAGGGGGAGGAGGAGCGGTGAGGCGGCCGACAGCTAGGGTTCCTCCCCTGCCGCCTGCGGGAGCGCCAGAGGAGGAGGACGCAACAGATGTTGGACGTCCGATCGGCTTGCTAGGAGAGGATTGCTCGCACTTGAGCTGCGCTGCGAAGTAGTCGAGCTGCACCTAGTACTGGAACACGTTCGCGTAGTCGCCGGGGGCGGCGTCGTCATGCACTTGCGCGACCCCGTCTCGCCCGATCCTTCATGGCGACGTGCATCGTTGCCAACGTCGATCGATCCCTACAGGTTGTGAACTGAACGCAACAGACTCGTTCTTTTTTTTGTGGGAACGGACCCGTGTGGTGTGGTGGCTTCATTCATGGTCGGCTCGATCAGCTCACACGCACGCAGCTAGCGAAACGAACAGGGAGAAAAAGGAGGCGTAATACTGGGCCGTGGAAGCATAGGCTGCCATGGTGTTCTTACTGGGCCTGCTGAAGCCCAAACGAACGAGAGGCGCATAGGCTGGCTTGGCTGGTTGCTCGAGCGCCGAAGGGGACTCTCTCTGTTCTCTGATTTGGTTTGGTTTAGTACCACCTCGCTGGCCGAGAGCGGTGAGACGGTGGACAGAGCTATAAAAGGAGGGGGAAGGGGACATTGCAAATCATACCTTTCTCGGCCTTTTGGCTAAGATCAAGTGTAGTATCTGTTCTTATCAGTTTAATATCTGATATGTGGGCCATGTGCCTACAACGATATTAAATTTATTTTTTATGGGGGAGGGTCCACCACAGTGGCTTGCCACTGGGGCCCTCAGGTGTTGCCTGGGCGTTGCACTATAGCCCAGGCAGGCGAACCCCAACCAAATTTAATTTAAAGCTTTTGAATTTTATTTTTTTTGGAGTCCTTTCAAAAGGACTTATGAAATCAGATTGAATCCTTGAAAAGCAAAATGAGGTGAAACTAATGAGCTAAATGAATAGCAGGACAGAAAAAACAGATAAAAAATGTTCCTTGTATCCTTTTGTAGGCACAGCCACGCTGACCTTGTACTTGACTGAGTTCAGTTGCATGATTTCTGGAACGAAATTGTTAATGACTGTGGAGTGTACATAGTTCCAGAGGATGCATCACCAGCCAATCCTGATACTCTGTCAAAATCTTTAGGTTTGTCTACTGGAACCAGAGGTGCTCCCTCTATCAAAATGGCCTTGGCAAAGGACTTGGGTTCAAAAAGAGAACACTGAGAGTAGAAAGGATGCTGCAGTGCAGATTGGGCAACGAGTGTGGTGACAAGCAGTGGCGGAGCTATGTTGTAAGCTACAGGGGCCATGACTCCCCCAGCTTTTGTAAAATATATGAAGGAAATTTTTTTTGGAGAGAAAGATTAGGAAAAGTAGAGTTTTTGGCCCCCAAACATCCACATTTATGTTTGCCCCCCCAAAAAAGAAGAAGTTGCCTAGCTCCGCCACTGGTGACAAGAGATCTTCCTTAACATCTTGTGCGAAATATTTCGTGACTTGGAGGTGTGTAGATTGTAGCTCAGTCTACTACTACTATGCGGGCAGAGTATATAGAAATAATGGCATTGAGGTTGTGTGGAAAATAATCTGTAGGAAGGCTCTCCTGTCAGCTTTGAGTGTTGGGGAATACTAACTCCTTGGTTATGTTGTGATTACAAGCCTGTAGGTTTTTCATCAAGGAGAAACTGAAGAGTAGGGTGTATGTCTCGAGTCTACTAAGCAGTTACCTGACTATTAAACCAAAAGTGTAGGCTCTAGAGGTGATGCTATTATATGTAACAAGATGGGCCTAATCGATATCTTGAGAGGGCGTATCTGAGTTCCTGATCAGTTCGAGTCTAAGTCTAATCAAGTCGGATCGCTGTAATCTTAGCACTGTAAATACAAGGTTCGGGGTCTCGGGGACACACACAATCATTCACCCTATTTTCTTCTACTTATTGTGTTTTCAATACCGATTTTCCAGACTTGCAGGTCCAGCAAATATTTCTGGTCATGTAATAGTAAATGCTTAACCTCAACAATGTCTTTCCGGTCATGTAACATTAAATGCTTAACCTGAACAATCTTGTTGGCAGACACAGGCAATGTTGATATAATTCAACCTTATACAGATACACTAGTTGGACAAGTTCTACTAATGAAGCACAGATATACCTACTGCCTGGGTTTCTTCTTATGGGCGATCTAGCTAAATTAACAACTTTTTGCCTAGCCAGGTAAGAGATTTTGAAATTATTCTGCAGACATACATGTACATAATAGCAATTGCTCATAATGAAACGCTTCCATCTCATTACTGCTAGAACGTATGCTTAATCATAAGATAATGCTAGCGAAGCATCTACACACACACAAAACGGGACAAATTCCAGAACACGTTATAAGGGCATCTCCTGTGGATCCCTTATAAGTTATACTTGATGGGAAAAAGTTTGGTTTAGGGGATCAAGGGGCATCTAGCAAATTCCTTACATGACCCTTTTCCCCCCTAAAAATGCCCCTCCTCCAAACCTCCTCCCACTCGCTCACTTCTAGTCTAGCCGTGGGTGTTCTTAGGAAAAGCCACCCCCTCTCCTGATCGCCCGCAACTTTCCCACCCAACCCCAATGCCGCCGTCCCTCATCCTTGTTCCGTCGTCCCTAGCCCCGATGACCGGAGTAATAGATAGTCCCTCGCCGTCGCACCCTAGGCACTCTTACCGGCGGGAGAATTCGACGATGCTAGCAGCGAGACGTCAAGACAAGGCAAAGACCTCATTGATAGCGATTCATCACCGGCGATTGTCGCCACTCAAGCGGTAGCCACCAACCAACCACCATTGCTGACACTGACCGTCAAACAGGACCTCCGGCCGTCGGCCAAGGAGACAACCAACATGGTGGTGGCGACGATGACGAATAAGAAAGTTTGAGACTCCCCGAAGGTTCCCCTTCGACCTCTCACGACGGTAATGACTACTACACGGCCTCCTGGAGCCGCGCCGCCACCCCCTTCACCTTCGGCGGCCGAGGACGACCTGGATTCGGACGAGGCCATGAGCAAGGCCGACGTGCTTGAGGATATGCCCGCAAGATTTTTTTTCATCTTTCCTTTTTGGTTTGTAATTACTTGAGAGAATGATGTATGATTTGATATTGATTGCTAGGTTCTTTCTTTACTTTTTGTAGTGAGCAATTGCATGATGCCAACGCTTTCATGGAAGAATTGGATGTAAGCCACACACACTCGGCCTCGATGATATTGCCATGTCAATGCCATATACTCAAAAAGAGAAATGCCAAGGTGGTGGACGAGGTCGAGGAGAGTCAAGTAAACAAGAAGAGGAGTAGGTCGCGCAAAAGACCGAGGAAGACAAACGTTTGTGTGAAGATTGGGTCAACATCTCTCTCGATGCCAGCGTTGGTGCTGACCAAACAAAGGAGAAATTTTGGCAAAGGGCCGAGGAGTACTAAAATAACAATGTGACCATTCCCTGCAACCGCACAATTGGCTCTCCCACTCATCGTTTGACATTGATCCAAGACCAATGCAACCGGTGGGCCGGATGTGTTGAGCAAGTCAACCTTGCGCTGCAAGTGGAGTGACCTTAAACGAGTATGAGCCTGTCATGCAATCTCTTTTTAGAAAAAGGAACAAGGGAAACTTCTCTAAACAATTTACTTTGCATCATTGCCGCTTAGAGCTTGATGGACATGAGAAGTGGGAAAGAACAAACTTTAAAACCACACCAAAGAGGCAAAGGCTCAACACCAATGTTGTTGATACTGACTTGGTAGAGAACCCATCAACTCCTCATGTGTGTCATAAATCCTAATGGATCAGAATGAAGAATGGTGGTGTTGGAGCATACAAAGAAGAGTTAGTTGTAACAACAGAGGTGAAAGAGCATTGGTGGCTGAACGAAAGGAGGAGAATATGACTTATTTGATTATTTCTATGAGATGAAGTCGATGAAGGATGAGAAGTGCAAGGCAAAGGCAGTGGTCAGGGATAGAAAGGTGCTAACGGAGGAGAAAAGAGTTGAATTAGAGGCCGAGAAAAAAAAGAAAAAGACTAAGATCGAGGAGCAAAATCTTGCAACGGCAACAGAGGAGCAAAGGAGCAAGAGGTGGCCGAGGAATCGTGATATCATGTGGATGGTGTTGGAAATATGCCCTAGAGGCAATAATAAAATGATTATTATTATATTTCCTTGTTCATGATAATTGTCTATTGTTCATGCTATAATTGTATTAACTGGAAACCATAATACATGTGTGAATACATAGACCACAACATGTCTCTAGTGAGCCTCTAGTTGACTAGCTCGTTGATCAATAGATGGTTATGGTTTCCTGGCTATGGACATTGGATGTCATTGATAACGGGATCACATCATTAGGAGAATGATGTGATGGACAAGACCCAATCCTAAGCATAGCACAAGATTGTGTAGTTCGTTTGCTAAAGCTTTTCTAATGTCAAGTATCATTTCCTTAGACCATGAGATAGTGCAACTCCCGGATACCGTAGGAATGCTTTGGGTGTACCAAACATCACAACATAACTGGGTGGCTATAAAGGTGCACTACAGGTATCTCCGAAAGTGTCTGTTGGGTTGGCACGAATCGAGACTGGGATTTGTCACTCCGTATGATGGAGAGGTATCTCTGGGCCCACTCGGTATTGCATCATCATAATGAGCTCAGTGTGACTAAGTAGTTAGTCACGGGATCATGCATTACGGAACGAGTAAAGTGACTTGCCGGTAACGAGATTGAACAAGGTATTGGGATACCGACGATCGAATCTCGGGCAAGTAACATACCGATTGAAAAATGGAATTGTATACGGGATTGCTTGAATCCTTGACATCGTGGTTCATCCGATGAGATCATCGTGGAACATGTGGGAGCCAACATGGGTATCCAGATCTCGCTGTTGGTTATTGGCCGGAGAACGTCTCGGTCATGTTCGATGGTTCCCGAACCCGTAGGGTCTACACACTAAGGTTCGGTGGCGCTAGAGTTGTTATGGGAAATAGTATGTGGTTACGAAGGTAGTTGAGTACGGATGTGATCCCGGACGTCACGAGGAGTTCGGAATGGTCCGTAGTGAAGATCGATATATTGAGCGAAGGGTATTGGAGTCGGAAGTGTTCCGGGTACCAAAGCTATGACCAGCATGACCGAAAGGTGTTTGGGAGCCCGGCAAGTGTTGGAGGGCCTCATGGGCCAAAGGGAAGGGCAAACCAGCCCACTAAGGGGTGGTGCGCCCCACACCCTTTCCCACGTTATTTGGGGAGGTGGGGCGCCTCCACCTGGCTTGGGAGGCAATCCTCCACCTGCTTGGCTTGGGGGGCAAGTCTCCCTAGGATTTCCCGAGGGAGATCCAATCTTCTTGGCCGCCGCCCCCTAGGGGAAACTCTAGGGCGCCTCCCCCTCTCCCCTTGCCCCTATATATAGTGGAGGGGTGGGAGGGCAGCCACACCTCTTCCCTGGCGCAGCCCCTCCCTCCTCCAACACCTCCTCCTCCTCTATAGTGCTTGGCGAAGCCCTGCAGGAGAACCACAAGCTCCACCACCACGCCGTCGTGTTGCCGGAGCTCTCCCTCAACTTCTCCTCTCCCCTTGCTGGATCAAGAAGGAGGAGATGTCCCCGGGCTGTACGTGTGTTGAACGCGGAGGCGCCGTCCGTTCGGCACTAGATCGGATCTTTCGCGATTTGAATCGCCGCGAGTACGACTCCATCAACCGCGTTCTTGTAACGCTTCCGCTTAGCGATCTTCAAGGGTATGAAGATGCACTCCCTCTCTCTCTCGTTGCTAGAATCTCCATAGATTGATCTTGGTGATGCGTAGAAAATTTTGAATTTCTACTACGTTCCCCAACAGTGGCATCATGAGCTAGGTCTATTGCGTAGATTCTGTGCACGAGTAGAACACAAGTAGTTGTGGGCGTTGGTTTGTTCAATTTGCTTACCGTTGCTAGTCCTATCTTGTTTCGGTGGTATTGTGGGATGAAGCGGCCCGGACCGACCTTACACGTACGCTTACGTGAGACAGGTTCCACCAACTGACATGCACTAGTTGCATAAGGTGGCTAGCGGGTGTCTGTCTCTCCCACTTTAGTCGGATCGGTTTCGTTGAAAAGGGTCCTTATGAAGGGTAAATAGCAATTGGCATATCACATTGTGGTTTTGGCATAGGTAAGAAACGTTCTTGCTAGAAACCTATAGCAGCCACGTAAAAACTTGCAACAATAATTAGAGGACATCTAACTTGTTTTTGCAGCATATGCCGTGTGATGTGATATGGTCAAAAGGATGTGATGAATGATATATATATGTGATGTATGAGATTGATCATGTTCTTGTAATAGGAATCACGACTTGCATGTCGATGAGTATGACAACCGGCAGGAGCCATAGGAGTTGTCTTAATTTATTGTATGACCTGCGTGTCATTGAATAACGCCATGTAATTACTTTACTTTATTGCTAAACTGTTAGCCATAGTAGTAGAAGTAATAGTTGGCGAGACAACTTCATGAAGACACGATGATGGAGATCATGGTGTCATGCTGGTGACGATGATGATCATGGCGCCCCGAAGATGGAGATCAAAAGGAGCAAAATGATATTGGCCATATCATGTCACTATTTGATTGCATGAGATGCTTATCATGTTTTTGCATCTTATTTGCTTAGAACGATGGTAGCATAAATAAGATGATCCCTCATAAAATTTCAAGAAAGTGTTCCCCCTAACTGTGCACCATTGCGAAGGTTCGTTGTTTCGAAGCACCACGTGATGATCGGGTGTGATAGATTCTAACGTTCGCATACAATGGGTGTAAGCCAGGTTTACACATGCAAAACACTTAGGTTGACTTGACGAGCCTAGCATGTACAGACATGGCCTCGGAACACAAGGGACCGAAAGGTCGAACATGAGTCGTATAGCAGATGCGATCAACATGAAGATGTTCACCGATGATGACTAGTCTGTCTCACGTGATGATCGGACACGGCCTAGTTGACTCGGATTATGTATCACTTAGATGACTAGAGGGATGTCTATCTAAGTGGAAGTTCATTAAATAATTAGATGAACTTTTATCATGAATATAGTCAAAAGGTCTTTGCAAATTATGTCGTAACTTGCGCTTTAGTTCTACTGTTTTAGATATGTTCCTAGAGAAAATTTAGTTGAAAGTTGATAGTAGCAATTATGCGTACTAGGTCCGTAAACTGAGGATTGTCCTCATTGCCGCACAGAAGGCTTATGTCCTTAATGCACCGCTCGGTGTGCTGAACCTCGAGCGTTGTTTGTGGATGTTGCGAACATCTGACATACACGTTTTGATGACTACGTGATAGTTCAGTGCGTAATGTTAACGGTTTAGAATTAAGGCACCGAAGACATTTTTGAAACGTCGCAGAACATATGAGATGTTCCAAGAGCTGAAATTAGGATTTCAGGCTCGTGCCCACGTCAAGAGGTATGAGACCTCCGACAAGTTTCTTAACCTGCAAACTAAGTGAGAAAAGCTCAATCACTGAGCATGTGCTCAGATTGTCTGAGTACTACAATCACTTGAATCGAGTGGGAGTTAATCTTCCAGATGAGAAAGTGATGGTTCTCCTTAGTCACTGCCACCAAGCTATTAGAGCTTCGTGATGAATTATAACATATCAGGGATAGACATGATGATCCTTGAGCAATTCGTGATGTTTGACACCGCGAAAGTAGAAATCGAGTAGGAGCATCAATTGTTGATGGTTAGTAAAACCACTAGTTTCAAGAAGGGCAAGGGCAAGAAGGGATACTTCATGAAACGACAAATCAGTTGCTGCTCTAGTGAAGAAACCCAGGGTTGAACCCAAACCCGAGACTAAGTGCTTCTGTAATGAGGGAACGGTCCCTGAAGAAGAACTACCATAGACACTTGGTAGATGAGAAGGCCGGCAAGGTTGACAGAAGTATATTGGATATACATTGTATTAAATGTGTACTTCACTAGTACTCCTAGTAGCACCAGGGTATTAAGATACCGGTTTGGTTGCTAAGTGTTAGTAACTCGAAATAAAAGAGCTACGGAATAAACAGAGACTAGCTAAAGGTAAGATGACGATGTGTGTTGGAAGTATTTCCAAGGTTGATGTGATCAAGCATCGCCTGCTCCCTCTACCATCGAGATTGGTGTTAAACCTAAATAATTGTTATTTGGTGTTTGCGTTGAGCATAGACATGATTGGATTATGTTTATCGCAATATGGTTATTCATTTAAGGAGAATAATGGCTACTCTGTTTATTTGAATAATACCTTCAACGGTCTTGCACCTAAAATGAATGGTTTATTGAATCTCGATCGTAGTGTTACACATGTTCATGCCAAAAAGATATAAGATAGTAATGATAGTACCACCTACTTGTGGCACTGCCATTTGAGTCATATTGGTATAAAACGCATGAAGAAGCTCCATGTTGATGGATCTTTGGACTCGCTCGTTTTTGAAAAGTTTGAGACATGTGAACCATGTCTATTGGTGTATACGCATGAAGAAACTCCATGCAGATGGATTGTTTGGACTCACTTGATTTTGAATCACTTGAGACATGCAAATCATACCACATGGGCAAGATGACTGAAAGGGCTCGTATTCAGTGAGATGGAAGAAGAAAGCAACTTGTTGGAAGTAATACATTTTGATGTATGCAGTCCAATGAGTACCGAGGCACGCAGTGGATATCGTTATGTTCTTGCTTCACAAATGATTTGAGTAGATGCTAAGTATATTTACTTGATGAAACACAAGTCTAAATTATTGAAAGGTTCAAGTAATTTCAGAGTGAAGTTGAAGATCGTCGTGACAAGAGGATAAGATGTCTATGATATGATCATAGAGATGAATATCTGAGTTACGAGTTTGGCACACAATTAAGACATTGTGGAAATTGTTTCACAACTAATACCGCCTGGAACACCATAGTGTGATGGTGTGTCCGAACGTCATAACTGCACCCCATTGGATATGATGCATACCATGATGTCTCTTATCGAATTACCACTATCGTTCATGGGTTAGGCATTAGAGACAACCGCATTCACTTTAAATAGGGCACCACGCAATTCCGTTGAGACGACATCGTATGAACTATGGTTTAGAGAAACCTAAGCTGTCATTTCTTAAAAGTTTGGGGATGCGACGCTTATGTGAAAAAGGTTTCAGGCTGATAAGCTCAAACCCAAAACGGATAAATGCATCTTCATAGGACACCCAAAACAGTTGGGTATACCTCCTGTCTCAGATCCGGAAGCAAAAGGGATTGTTTGTAGAATCGGGTCCTTTCTTGAGGAAAAGTTTCTCTCAAAAGAATTGAGTTTGAGGATCTTGAGTTTGAGGATGTGTTGGGGAACGTAGTAATTTCAAAATTTTTCCTACGCACACGCAAGATCATGGTGATGCATAGCAATGAGAGGGGAGAGTGTTGTCCATGTACCCTCGTAGACCGAAAGCGGAAGCGTTAGCACAACGCGGTTGATGTAGTCGTATGTCATCACGGCCCGACCGATCAAGCACCGAAACTACGACACCTCCGAGTTCTAGCACACGTTCAGCTCGATGACGTTCCCCGTACTCCGATTCAGTAGAATGTCGGGGAAGAGTTCCGTCAGCACGACGGCGTGGTGAGGATCTTGATGTTCTACCATCGCAGGGCTTCGCCTAAGCACCGCTACAATATTATCGAGGACTATGGTGGAGGAGGGCACCGCACACGGCTAAGAGATCAAGAGATCAATTGTTGTGTCTATGGGGTACCCCCCTCCCCCGTATATAAAGGAGTGGAGGAGGGGGCCGGCCAAGGGGGGGTGGGGCGCCCTAGGGGGGGAGTCCAACCCCAATCGGGAGTAGGACTCCCCCCTTTCCTATTAGGAGAGGCAAAGGGAAGGAAGAGGAGGGAGGGAAGAAGGAAGGGGGGGGGGGCTGCCCCCCCCTCCTTTGCTTCATCTCCCTCCTTTCCACTAAGGCCCAATAAGGCCCATATACCTCCCGGGGGGTTCCGATAACCTCCCGGAGCTCCGCTATTGTCCCAATCTCACCCGGAACCTTTCCGATGTCCAAATATAGTCGTCCAATATATCGATCTTTATGTCTCGACCATTTCGAGATTCCTCGTCAAGTCCGTGATCACATCTGGGACTCTGAACAACCTTCGGTACATCGAAACTCATAAACTCATATTAAAATTGTCAACGAAACCTTAAGCGTGCGGACCCTATGGGTTCGAGAACTATGTAGACATGACCGAGACTCGTTTCCGTTCAATAACCAATAGCGGAATCGGGATGCTCATATTGGCTCCTACATATTATATGAAGATCTTTATCGGTCAAACCGCATAACATACATTGTTCCCTTTGTCATCGGTATGTTACTTGCCCGAGATTCGATCATCGGTATCCAATACCTAGTTCAATCTCATTACCGGCATGTCTCTTTACTCGTTACGTAATGCATCATTCCGTAACTAACTCATTAGCTACATTGCTTGCAAGGCTTGTAGTGATGTGCATTACCGAGAGGGCCCAGAGATACCTCTCCGACAATCGGAGTGACAAATCCTAATCTCGAAATACGCCAACTCAACATATACCTTGGAGACACCTATAGAGCTCCTTTATAATCACCCAGTTACGTTGTGACGTTTGGTAGCACACAAAGTGTTCCTCCGGTAAATGGGAGTTGCATAATCTCATAGTTGTAGGAACATGTATAAGTCATGAAGAAAGCAATAGCAACATACTAAACGATCAAGTGCTAAGCTAAGGGAATGGGTCATGTCAATCACATCATTCTCCTAATGATGTGATCTCGTTAATCAAATGACAACACATGTCTATGGTTAGGAAATATAACCATCTTTGATTAATGAGCTAGTCAAGTAGAGGCATACTACTGACATTAAGTTTGTCTATGTATTCACACATGTATCATGTTTCCGGTTAATACAATTCTAGCATGAATAATAAACATTTATCATGATATGAGGAAATAAATAATAATTTATTATTTCCTCTAGGGCATATTTCCTTCAGTCTCCCACTTGCACTAGAGTCAATAATCTAGATTACACAGTAATGATTCTAACACCCATGGAGTCTTGGTGCTGATCATGTTTTGCTCGTGGAAGAGGCTTAGTCAGTGGGTCTGCAACATTCAGATCCGTATGTATCTTGCAAATCTCTATGTCTCCCACCTGGACTTGGTCCCGGATGGAATTGAAGCGTATCTTGATGTGCTTGGTCCTCTTGTGAAATCTGGATTCCTTTGCCAAGGCAATTGCACCAGTATTGTCACAAAATATCTTCATTGGTACCGATGCACTAGGTATGACACCTAGATCGGAAATGAACTCCTTCATCCAGACTCCTTCATTTGCTGCTTCCGAAGCAGCTATGTATTCCGCTTTGAATGTAGATCCCGCCATGACGCTTTGTTTAGAATTGTACCAACTGATAGCTCCACCGTTCAATATAAACACGTATCCGGTTTGTGATTTAGAATCGTCTGGATCAGTGTCAAAGCTTGCATCAACGTAACCATTTACGACTAGCTCTTTGTCACCTCCATAAACGAGAAACATATCCTTAGTCCTTTTTAGGTATTTCAGGATATTCTTGACCGCTGTCGATGATCCACTCTGGATTACTTTGGTACCTCCTGCTAAACTTATTGCTAAGCATACATCAGTCCAGTACACAGATTGCATACATGATAGAGCCTATGGCTGAAGCATAGGGAACATCTTTCATTTTCTCTCTATCTTCTGATGTGGTCGGGCATTGAGTCTGACTCAACTTTAGACCTTGTAATACAGGCAAGAACCCTTTCTTTGCGTGGTCCATTTTGAACTTTTTCAAAACTTTATCAAGGTATGTGCTTTGTGAAAGTCCAATTAAGCGTCTTGATCTATATCTATAGATCTTGATGCCTAATATGTAAGAAGCTTCACCGAGGTCTTTCATCGAAAAACTTTTATTCAAGTATCCTTTTATGCTATCCAGAAATTCTATATCATTTCCAATTAACAATATGTCATCTACATATAATATCAGAAATGCTACGAAGCTCCCACTCACTTTCTTGTAAATACATGCTTCTCCAAAAGTCTGTATAAAACCATATGCTTTGATCACACTATCAAAGCGTTTATTCCACCTCCGAGAGGCTTGCACCAGTCCATAAATGGATCGCTGGAGCTTGCACACTTTGTTAGCACCTTTTGGATCGACAAAACCTTCAGGTTGCATCATATACAACTCTTCTTCCAGAAATCCATTCAGGAATGCAGTTTTGACATCCATTTGCCATATTTCATAATCATAAAATGCGGCAATTGCTAACATGATTCGGACAGACTTAAGCATCGCTACTGGTGAGAAAGTCTCATCATAGTCAACCCCTAGAACTTGTTGAAAACCTTTCGCAACAAGTCGAGCTTTGTAGACAGTTACATTACCATCAGCGTCAGTCTTCTTCTTGAAGATCCATTTATTCTCGATGGCTTGCCGATCATCGGGCAAGTCAACCAAAGTCCATACTTTGTTCTCATACATGGATCCCATCTCAGATTTCATGGCCTCAAGCCATTTTGCGGAATCTGGGCTCATCATCGCTTCCTCATAGTTCGTAGGTTCGCCATGGTCAAGTAACATGACTTCCAAAATAGGATTACCGTACCACTCTGGTGTGGATCTTACTCTGGTTGACCTACGAGGTTCGGCAGTAACTTGATCTGAAGTTTCATGATCAATATCATTAGCTTCCTCACTGATTGGTATAGTTGTTACAAGAACCGGTTCTTGTGATGAACTACTTTCCAATAAGGGAGCAGGTACAGTTACCTCATCAAGTTCTACTTTCCTCCCACTCACTTCTTTCGAGAGAAACTCCTTCTCTAGAAAGGATCCGAATTTAGCAACAAAAATCTTTCCCTCAGATCTGTGATAGAAGGTGTACCCGATATTCTCTTTTGGGTATCCTATGAAGACACATTTCTCCGATTTGGGTTCGAGCTTATCTGGTTGAAGTTTCTTCACATAAGCGTCGTAGCTCCAAACTTTGAGAAACGACAACTTTGGTTTCTTGCCAAACCACAGTTCATAAGGCGTCGTCTCAACAGATTTTGATGGTGCCCTATTTAACGTGAATGCGGCCGTCTCTAAAGCATAACCCCAAAACGATAGCGGTAAATCAGTAAGAGACATCATAGATCGCACCATATCTAGTAAAGTACGATTACGATGTTCGGACACACCATTTCGTTGTGGTGTTCCGGGTGGCGTGAGTTGCGAAACTATTCCACATTGCTTCAAATGTAACCAAACTCGTAACTCAAATATTCTCCTCCACGACCAGATCATAGAAATTTTATTTTCTTGTTACAATGATTTTCCACTTCACTCTAAAATTCTTTGAACTTTTCAAATGTTTTAGACTTGTGTTTCATCAAGTAGATATACCCATATCTGCTCAAATCATCTGTGAAGGTGAGAAAATAACGATACCCACCGCGAGCCTCAATATTCATTGGACCACATACATCAGTATGTATGATTTCCAACAAATCAGTTGATCGCTCCATAGTTCCGGAGAACGGCGTTTCAGTCATCTTGCCCATGAGGCACGGTTCGCAAGTACCAAGTGATTCATAATCAAGTGATTCCAGAAGTCCATCAGTATGGAGTTTCTTCATGCGCTTTACACCAATATGACCCAAACGGCAGTGCCACAAATAAGGGAGCAGGTATAGTTACCTCATCAAGTTCTACTTTCCTCCCACTCACTTCTTTCGAGAGAAACTCTTTCTCTAGAAAGGATCCGAATTTAGCAACAAAAATCTTGCTCTCAGATCTGTGATATAAGGTGTACCCAATAGTCTCTTTTGGGTATCCTATGAAGACACATTTCTCCGGTTTGGGTTCGAGCTTATCTGGTTGAAGTTTCTTCACATAACCGTCGCAGCCCCAAACTTTGATAAACGACAACTTTGGTTTCTTGCCAAACCATAGTTCATAACGCGTCGTCTCAACGGATTTTAATGGTGCCCTTTTTAACGTGAATGCGGCCGTCTCTAAAGCATAACCCCAAAACGATAGCGGTAAGTCAGTAAGAGACATCATAGATCGCACCATATCTAGTAAAGTACGATTACGATGTTCGGACACACCATTTCATTGTAGTGTTCCGGGTGGCGTGAGTTGCGAAACTATTCCGCATTGCTTCAAATGTAACCAAACTCGTAACTCATATATTCTCCTCCACGATCAGATCGTAGAAATTTTATTTTCTTGTTACGATGATTTTCCACTTCACTCTAAAATTCTTTGAACTTTCAAATGTTTTAGACTTGTGTTTCATCAAGTAGATATACCCATATTTGCTCAAATCATCTGTGAAGGTGAGAAAATAACGATACCCATCGCGAGCCTCAATATTCATTGGACCACATACATCAGTATGTATGATTTTCAACATATCAGTTGCTCGCTCCATAGTTCCGGAGAACGACATTTTAGTCATCTTGCCCATGAGGCACGGTTTGCAAGTACCAAGTGATTCATAATCAAGTGATTCCAGAAGTCCATCAGTATGGAGTTTATTCATGCTCTTTACACCAATATGACCCAAACGGCAGTGCCACAAATAAGTTGCACTATCATTATCAACTCTGCATCTTTTGGCTTCAACATTATGAATATGTGTATCACTACTATCGAGATTTAATAAAAATAGACCACTCTTCAAGGGTGCATGACCATAAAAGATATTACTCATATAAATAGAACAACCATTATTCTCTGATTTAAATGAATAACCGTCTCGCATCAAACAAGATCCAGATATAATGTTCATGCTCAACGCTGGCACCAAATAACAATTATTCAGGTCTAAAACTAATCCCAATGGTAGATGTAGAGGTAGCGTGCTGACCGCGATCACATCGACCTTGGAACCATTTCCCACGCGCATCGTCACCTCGTCCTTAACCAATCTTCGCTTAATCCGTAGTCCCTATTTCGAGTTGCAAATATTAGCAATAAAACCAGTATCAAATACCCAGGTGCTACTGCGAGCATTAGTAAGGTACACATCAATAACATGTATATCACATATACCTTTGTTCACCTTGCCATCCTTCTTATCCGCAAAATTCTTGGGGCGATTCGCTTCCGATGTCGATCTGCTTGCCTTAGAAGCACTTTCGATCTCGTGCTTAGGTCCAGATTTGGGTTTCTTCTCTTGAGCAGCAACTTGCTTGTTGTTCTTCTTGAAGTTCCCCTTCTTCTTCCCTTTACCCTTTTTCTTGAGACTGGTGGTCTTATTGACCATCAACACTTGATGCTCCTTCTTGATTTCTACCTCCACAGCCTTTAGCATTGCGAAGAGCTCGGGAATAGTCTTGTCCATCCCTTGCATATTATAGTTCATCATGAAGCTCTTGTAGCTTGGTGGTAATGATTGAAGAATTTTGTCAATGACACTATCATCAGGAAGATTAACTCCCAGTTGAATTAAGTGATTATTATACCCAGACATTTTGAGTATGTGTTCACTGACAGAACTATTCTCCTCCATCTTGCAGCTATAGAACTTATTGGAGACTTCATATCTCTCAATCCATGCATTTGCTTGAAATATTAACTTCAACTCCTGGAACATCTCATATGCTCCATGACGTTCAAAATGTCGTTGAAGTCCCGGTTCTAAGCCGTAAAGCATGGCACATTGAACTATCGAGTAGTCATCACTTTGCTCGCCAGCGTTCTTAACGTCGTCGAGCATCTGCAGCAGGCCTGGCACCCAGCGGTGCTTCCAGGACATAATTCTTCTGTGCAGCAATGAGGAGAATCCTCAAGTTATGAACCCAGTCCGTGTAATTGCTACCATCATCTTTCAACTTAGCTTTCTCAAGGAACGCATTAAAATTCAACGGAACAACAGCACGAGCCATCTATCTACAACAAGCAACATACTATCAGGTACTAAGTTCATGATAAATTTAAGTTCAATTAATCATATTACTTAAGAAGTCCCACTTAGACAGACATCTCTCTAGTCATCTAAGTGATCACGTGATCCAAATCAACTAAACCATGTCCGATCATCACGTGAGATGGAGTAGTTTTCAATGTTGAATATCACTATGTTGATCATATCTACTATATGATTCACGTTCGACCTTTCGATCTCCGTGTTTCGAGGCCATATCTGTATATGCTAGGCTCGTCAAGTTTAACCTGAGTATTCCGCGTGTGCAACTGTTTTGCACCCGTTGTATTTGAATGTAGAGCCTATCACACCCGATCATCACGTGGTGTCTCAGCACGAAGAACTTTCGCCAATGGTGCATACTCGGGAGAACACTTCTTGATAATTAGTGAGAGATCATCTTAAAATGCTACCGTCAATCAAAGCAAGATAAGATGCATAAAGGATAAACATAACATGCAATCAATATAACTGATATGATATGGCCATCATCATCTTGTGCTTGTGATCTCCATCTCCGGCACCGTCGTGATCACCATCGTCACCGTGCGACACCTTGATCTCCATCGTAGCATCCTTGTCGCTTCGCCATCTATTGCTTCTCGACTATCGCTACCGCTTAGTGATAAAGTAAAGCAATTACAGGGCGTTTGTATTTCATACAATAAAGCGACAACCATATGGCTCCTACTAGTTGCCGATAACTTCGGTTACAAAACATGATGATCTCATATAATAAAATATAGCATCACGTCTTGACCATATCACATCACAACATGCCCTGCAAAAACAAGTTAGACGTCCTCTACTTTGTTGTTGCAAATTTTACGTGGCTGCTACGGGTTGAGCAAGAACCGTTCCTACCTACGCATCAAAACCAGAACGATAGTTTGTCAAGTTAGTGCTGTTTTAACCTTTGCAAGGACCGGGCGTAGCCATACTCGGTTCAACTAAAGTTGGAGAAACAGACACCCGCCAGCCACCTATGTGCAAAGCACGTCGGTAGAACCAGTCTCGCATAAGCGTACGCGTAATGTCGGTCCGGCCGCTTCATCCAACAATACCGCTGAACCAAAGTATGACATCTTTGGTAAGCGATGACTTGTATCGCCCACAACTCACTTGTGTTCTACTCGTGCATATAACATCTACGCATAAAACCAGGCTCGGATGCCACTGTTGGGGAACGTAGTAATTTCAAAAAAATTCCTACGCACACGCAAGATCATGGTGATGCATAGCAACGAGAGGGGAGACTGTTGTCCACATACCCTCGTAGACCGAAAGCGGAAGTGTTAGCACAACGCGGTTGATGTAGTCGTACGTCATCACGGCCCGACCGATCAAGCACCGAAACTACGACACCTCCGAGTTCTAGCACACGTTCAGCTCGATGACGTTCCCTGTACTCCGATCCAGCAGAATGTCGGTGAAGAGTTCCGTCAGCACGACGGCGTGGTGACGATCTTGATGTTCTACCGTCGCAGGGCTTCGCCTAAGCACCGCTACAATATTACCGAGGACTATGGTGGAGGGGGGCACCGCACACGGCTAAGAGATAAAGAGATCAATTGTTCTGTCTATGGGGTGCCCCCCTCCCCTGTATATAAAGGAGTGGAGGAGGGGGCCGGCCAAGGGGGGTGGCGCGCCCTAGGGGGGTAGTCCAACCCCAATCAGGAGTAGGACTCCCCCCTTTCCTATTAGGAGAGGGAGAGGGAAGGAAGAGGAGGGAGGGAAGAAGGAAAGGGGGGGCCGCCCCCCCTCCCAATTTGGATTGGGCTTGGGGGGCGCTCCCTCCTTTGCTTCTTCTCCCTCCTTTCCACTAAGGCCCAATAAGGCCCATATACCTCCCGGGGGGTTCCGATAACCTCCCGGAGCTCTAGTATTGTCCCAATCTCACCCGGAACCTTTCCGGTGTCCAAATATAGTTGTCCAATATATCGATCTTTATGTCTCGACCATTTAGAGATTCGTCATCAAGTCCGTGATCACATCTGGGACTCCAAACAACCTTCGGTACATCAAAACTCATAAACTCATAATAAAACTCTCAACGAAACCTTAAGCGTGCGGACCCTACGGGTTCGAGAACTATGTAGACATGACCGAGACTCGTTTCCGGTCAATAACCAATAGCGGAACCTGGATGCTCATATTGGCTCCTACATATTCTATGAAGATCTTTATCGGTCAAACTGCATAACAACATACGTTGTTCCCTTTGTCATCGGTATGTTACTTGCTCGAGATTCGATCGTTGGTATCCAATACCTAGTTCAATCTCGTTACCGGCAAGTCTCTTTACTCGTTACGTAATGCATCATTCCTTAACTAACTCATTAGCTACATTGCTTGCAAGGCTTGTAGTGATGTGCATTACCGAGAGGGCCCAGAGATACCTCTCCGATAATCAAAGTGACAAAACCTAATCTCAAAATACGCCAACTCAACATGTACCTTTGGAGACACCTGTAGAGCTCCTTTATAATCACCCAGTTACGTTGTGACGTTTGGTAGCACACAAAGTGTTCCTTTGGTAAACGGGAGTTGCATAATCTCATAGTTGTAGGAACATGTATAAGTCATGAAGAAAGCAATAGCAACATACTAAATGATCAAGTGCTAAGCTAAGGGAATGGGTCATGTCAATCACATCATTATCCTAATGATGTTATCCCGTTATTCAAATGACAACACATGTCTATGGTTAGGAAACATAACCATCTTTGATTAATGAGCTAGTCAAGTAGAGGCATACTAGTGACATTAAGTTTGTCTATGTATTCACACATGTATCATGTTTCCGGTTAATACAATTCTAGCATGAATAATAAACATTTATCATGATATGAGGAAATAAATAATAACTTTAGTATTGCCTCTAGGGCATATTTCCTTCAGGATGGTGGGGACTTGATGAGGTTATTGAACCGACACTTCAACTAGTGTGTAGCAAGACACAAGAAGTTGTTCCTGTGGCGCCCACACCAAATGGAAGTGGAAGCTGATGATATTGATCATGAAACTTCGGATCAAGTCACTACCAAACCTCGTAGGTCGACAAGGATGTGTACTACTTCAGAGTGGTACGTAATCCTGTCTTGGAGGTCATGTTGCTAGACAACAATGAACCTACAAGCTATGGAGAAGCGATGGTGGGCCCGGATTCCGACGAATGGCTTGAGGCCATAAAATCCGCGAGAGGATCCATGTATGAAAACAAAGTATAGACTTTGGAAGAACTACTTGATGGTCATAAGGCTGTTGGGTACATATGGATTTTAAAAGGAAGACGGACAATGATGGTAAGTATCACCATTAAGAAAGCTCGACTTGTCGTTAAGATGTTTTCCGACAAGTTCAAGGAGTTGACTACGATGAGACTTTCTCACTCGTAGCGATGCTAATAGTCTATTGGAATTATATTAGCAATTACTGCATTATTTATGAAATCTTGCAGATAGGATGTCAAAACATTGTTTTCTCGACGATTTTCTTGAGGAAAGGTTGTATGTGATAAAACTAGAAGGTTTTGACAATCCTGAAAGATGCTAACAAGTATGCAAAGCCCCAGCAATCCTTCTAAGGACTGGAGAAGCATCTCGGAGTTGGAATATACGCTTTGATGAGATGATCAAAGATTTTGGGTTTATACAAAGTTTATGAGAAACTTGTATTTCCAAATAAGTGAGTGGGAGCACTATAGAATTTCTGATGAGTATATGTTGTTGACATATTGTTGATCAGAAATGATGTAGAGTTTCTGGAAAGCATATAGGGTTATATGAAAAGTGTTTTTCAATTGAAAACCTGGATTAAGCTACTTGAACATTGAGCATCAAGATCTATAAGGATAGATCAAAATCGCTTAATAGTACTTTCAAACGAACACATACCATGACAAGATTTTGAAGGAGTTCAAAATAGATCGGCAAAGAAGGAGTTCTTGGTTGTGTTATAAGGTGTGAGTATTGAGTAAGACTCAAGACCTGACCACGGAAGAATCGAGAGAAAGGACAAAGGTCGTCCCCTATGCTTAGACGTAGGCTCCATAGTATGCTATGCTGTGTACCGCACCTGAAGTGTGCCTTGCCATGAGTCAGTCAAGGGGTACAAGTGTGATCCAGGAATGGATCACATGACAGCGGTCAAGGTTATCTGTAGTAACTAGTTGACTAAGGAATTTTCTCAATTATGGAGGTGGTAAAAGAGTTCGTCGTAAAGGGTTACGCCGATGCAAACTTTGACACTAATCTGGATGACTCTGAGTAGTAAACCGGATACATATAGTAGAGTTGTTATTTGGAATAGTTCCAAATGGCGTGTGGTAGCTACATATAGGAGATGACATAGAGATTTGTAAAGCACACACAGATCTGAAAGATTCAGACCGTTGACTAATAACCTCTCTCACAAGCGAGATATGATCAAACCCAATGGGTGTTGGATTCATTACAATCACATAGTGATGTGAACTAGATTATTGACTCTAGTGCAAGTGGGAGACTGTTGGAAATATGCCCTAGAGGCAATAATAAAATGATTATTATTATATTTCCTTGTTCATGATAATTGTCTATTGTTCATGCTATAATTGTATTAACTGGAAACCGTAATACATGTGTGAATACATAGACCACAAAATGTCCCTAGTGAGCCTCTAGTTGACTAGCTCGTTGATCAATAGATGGTTATGGTTTCCTGACCATGGACATTGGATGTCATTGATAACAGGATCACATCATTAGGAGAATCATGTGATGGACAAGACCCAATCCTAAGCATAGCACAAGATCGTGTAGTTCGCTTGCTAAAGCTTTTCTAATGTAAAGTATCATTTCCTTAGACCATGAGATTTTGCAACTCCCGGATACCGTAGGAATGCTTTGGGTGTACCAAACGTCCAACGTGAATCGGGTGGCTATAAAGGTGCACTACTGGTATCTCCGAAAGTGTCATTGGGTTGGCACGAATCGAGATCGGATTTGTCACTCCGTGATGACGAGAGGTATCTCTGGGCCCACTCGGTATTGCATCATCATAATGAGCTCAATGTGACTAAGTAGTTAGTCACGGGATCATGCATTCTGAAATGAGTAAAGTGACTTGCGTGCGAGATTGAGCGAGGTATTGGGATACCGACGATCGAATCTCGGGCAAGTAACGTACCGATTGACAAATGGAATTGTATACGGGATTGCTTGAATCCTTGACATCGTGGTTCATCCAATGAGATCATCGTGGAACATGTGGGAGCCAATATGGGTATCCAGATCCCACTGTTGGTTATTGGCCGGAGAACGTCTCGGTCATGTCTGCATGGTTCCCGAACCCGTAGGTTCTACACACTTAAGGTTCGGTGACGCTAGAGTTGTTATGGGAAATAGTATGTGGTTACCGAAGCTAGTTCGGAGTCCCGGATGTGATCTCGGACGTCACGAGGAGTTCCGGAATGGTCCGGCGGTGAAGATCGATATATTGTACGAAGGGTATTGGAGTTCGAAAGTGTTCCGGGGGTACCAGGCTATGGCCAGCATGACCGAAAGGTGTTTCAGGAGCCCCGACAAGTGTTGGAGGGCCTCATGGGCCAAAGGGGAAGGGCCAGACCATCCCACTAATGGGTGGTGTGCCCCCCACACCCTTTCCCATGTTATTTGTGGAGGTGGGGTGCCTCCACCTGGCTTGGGAGGCAATCCTCCACCTGCTTGGCTTGGGGGACAAGTGTCCCTAGGATTTTCCCTAGGGAGATCCAATCTGCTTGGCCGCCGCCTAAGGGAGTCCTGGATTAGGGGGTATCCGGACAGCCGACCTATATGCTCCGGCCGGACTATTGAAGCGAGAAGATACAAGACTCAAGACTTCGTCCCGTGTCCGGATGGGACTCTCCTTTGCGTGGAAGGCAAGCTTGGCGATCCGGATAATAGATTTCCTTCTTTGTAACCAACTCTGTGTAAACCCTAGCCCCTCCGGTGTCTATATAAACCGGATGGTTTAGTCCTTAGAGACACAATCATAATCATCATAGGCTAGCTCCTAGGGTTTAGCCTCTACGATCTCTTGGTAGATCAACTCTTGTAATACTCATATCATCAAGATCAATCAAGCAGGAAGTAGGGTTTTACCTCCATCGAGAGGGCCTAAATCTGGGTAAAAACATCGTGTCCCTTGCCTCCTATTACCATTAGCCTTAGATGCACAGATCGGGACCCCCTACCCGAGATCCGCCTGTTTTGACACCGACATTGGTGCTTTCATTGAGAGTTCCTTTGTGTCATCACTGCAAGGCTCGATGGCCCGCCTCATTGTCAAACAACATCACCTCTGGGGGAGCGCTGGCGGTTGGCCAAACTCTCCGACTAGGCGGCTTTGTCATGGCCGCCTGTTCGGCTTCCGCACCGATGATGACCTCTCAGGTCATCAAAAACAGCCTCCACATCAATTCGGAACTTGCTGAACAGATGAATCCAATAGAGCTCTCCTCCCTTAATGAGATCTTGGATCGCATCGTTGCTTTGGGGGTCGCTACAGACTATGATCGGATCGGGCTTAAACCCGACCAGAGGGATATTAAAACCCCACCGGTCACCCACGAGATAGCGGTAGTGGAAGATCCACAAGTTGATTATCCCTCTACTTTGAGGACGAATTATGTCCGGATCACCGAGCTCTCTGAGCCGGATACCCGCTCGCGGGAGGACATGACCCAGACCCCGGACTTAGAATCAGGTGTCGGGCCGAAAAAATTAGGCAGCACCCTGGATCCCGAGCTATCGAGCCCGGAAGCTCCTCTGCCCTTGGGCGTTAGATCGGATCAGAATCCAGATTCAGCTAACCCCACCCACCCAGACTTAAACCGTCTCTCCCATATCAGACAAGGGCCCCAAGAGACAGTACATCGCTACTGGGCCAGATTCCTCCTTGTTCTAAACAGGGTCAAGGACTGTCGTGAGGAAGACGTAATCTCACTTTTCTGCAAAAATTGCACGAACAAAGGAATTCTTAATGCTATAAGTCGCCATGACATAGTACACTTTGACGACTTAACAACCATAGTCACTGCAAAAAAAAGACACATCCGTGACATTTTGGGCCGAACGATTTTTTTTCTATCATACATATGACACTTCTATGACGATAATTGTGACAAAACCCGGTATCATCATAGATGTGGTGGGCTCCTATTTCTATGACAAAAAATCATGACAGAAAATGGGCTTTTCGTCCTGGGCGGGCCGGAGACGCAGCTGCATGACATTCTTTGGGTCGTCCATGACGGAAAAAACCGTGGTAGAAGCGAGGGGGAGGAAAATTTCGGGGAGTTGCTGGTTACGGTGCGAGGTCGGGGGCCGAGCGATGCGCATTTCTCTCGTACACGTGCGAGGTGTTGGCTCTAACTCAACCCGAAGCGAGGCGTTGGGCTCTAAACCCGGCGATTGCACTACAGCTACGCGTTCTTGAACCCGAGCGATCGATCGATGGTGTTAATTGAACCCGATGGGCGATTCGCCGCTCTCGCCGCTAATCGAAGCCGATCGATGCCCCTCGATGAGCGATGGCGTTGCGGGGGGTTTGGATGAATAGTGGCGGTGGCGTTGCCTCTGGATGAACAGAACCCGTGGTGTGGAGGGCTGGATGAGCGATGAGACGATGGAGGGGGCCGTGGAGGGTGGTTGAGCGATGAGCGATGGAGGGCTGGATGAGCGATGAGCGGTGGAGGGCTGGATGAGCGATGAGCGGTGGAGGGTGGTTGAGCGATGGCGGTGGAGTAGCGCGCCATGGAGGCTGGATGAATAGGAGCCCGTGGAGGCTGGAGGAGGTCGACGGTAGCCCGTGGAGGCCGGAGGAGGTCGGCGGTGGAGATGAACGGTATCCGTGGAGTCCGTTTTGCGATGCCACACCCTCCCGATGAACAGGACCCCCGTTTCGACCGTAGCGCTCCAACACAAGTCCGTTTCGTCCGTTTTGCGGTATGCCACACCCCTCCCGATCGACAGGACCCCCATTTTGACCATAGGAGGTCCGTTTCCTCCATTTTGCGGTACGCCACACCCCTCCCGATCAACAGGACCCCCGTTTCGACCGTAGGAGGTCCGTTTTCTCCATTTTGCGGTACGCCACACCCCTCCCGATCAATAGGACCCCGTTCTGAACGTAGGAGGTCCGTTTCCTCCGTTGTGCGGTACGCCAGGCCTCGTTTCCATCGCCTGTTCCGTCCAAGCCCTCCCGATGAACACGACCATGCATTCCGTTCCTACCCAGCTGGTTGGCTCCCACGCGTTCCGTTGCCTCCCGATGAACATGACACATTCTGTTGCCTCCCCATGAACACGACGCATTCCGTTGCCTCCCCATGAACACGACGACGACCCTGTTTCTCCGTTCCGACCCAGCCATGTACGTATGCGCGAGTAGGCGTTCGAGACCCTACCCGTATGTACGTACGTGGCCGTATTTTCTTTCTTGCACCCTCCCCGCTGTACATACATGTACAAGCTACGTGCGCGCCTCTACTACGACACGTGCGTGCCTCTACATCCACTAGTATGTACGTACACGTTCGCGACCAGAATGACAATGCTACGTACGCTTCGACCAGGTGGGTCCCGACTGTTAGGCACTTTCTTGCCTGCGAAGATGTAGCTGGTGGGTCCCAGCAGTCAGGGGGGCGAATCGTTTTGTTTTGTTTTTTTTGCCTGGACGCACTTCCTTGCGTGCGAAGATGTAGCTGGTGGGTCCCAGCAGTCAGGGGGGCGAATCGTCTTTTTTTGCCCGGACGCACTTCCTTGCATGCGAAGATGTAGCTGGTGGGTCCCAGCAGTCAGGGGGGCGAATCGTTTTTTTTCGGACGCACTTCCTTGCGTGCGAAGATGTAGCTGGTGGGTCCCAGCAGACAGGGGGGACGTTTTTTTCACGAAATACGGTGGCCCATCTGGTGGGTACCCGCTGTCAGGTGGACGAATAATTATTTTGCGCGTAATAAGGAGGCACTTCCTTGCTGCGGCCGTGGACCCAGCTGTTAGCCTCTCCACGTACAGTCCACGTCCGATGGAAGCCATTCCTTGACCACGTTGACCACACCGCGCCGAGAGCACCAGGGCGGTGGACGACAGCAAGGCCTAGGAAGGGGACAACATGGAGCCGGGGAAGACGCGGCAGTGAATGCCCACGCGTAGAGGAGTATGAGGGTTCACTCGTTCGGCTGTGGTGTGAGGCTGCCGTCGCCGTAGAATAACAGGGGGTGTGGGTGCGTAGAGGGATGGCCTGGCCAGCGGTGGGAGTAGTAGGGGGCGGTGAGGCCTCCGCGGCATCACAGCCGGCCATGGGCGGCAGGAGCAGGCGGCATGACCGGCGCTGCTTTGGGCGGCTGGAGCAAGAAGACCAGAGGTTGAAGAAGCATTACGGTCGTTGGATGGACATCATACGGTCACTGGAGCTAGAATCGTTCATATATTGACTAAAGTTGACAAAGGCCTCCGTCCTAGTCAACTTAGTAGGCCCACAAGTCAGCCTCCCACCAAGGTTGGTCCCAGCTAGCAGGGGGGTATTCATTTTTTTGTGCGTATAAGGAGGTACTTCCGGTGGGTCCGAGCTGACAGCGGGGGGAATGTTTTTTCGCAAAATACGGTGGCCCGTCTTGTGGGTCCCAACAGTCAGGGGGAAACGTTTTTTTCGCGAAATACTGGTGGCCCGTCCGGTGGGTCCCTGCTGTCAGGTGGAGGAATAATTATTTTCCGCGTAATAAGAAGGCACTTCCTTGCGGCTGCCGTGGACCCAGCTGTCAGCCTGTCCACGTACAGTACTCTTCCGATGGAAGTCGGTCGTTGACCACATTGACCACGCCGCGCCGAGAGCACCACGGCGGTGGACGACGGCGAGGCCTAGGAAGGGGACGACACGGGCGGGAAGAGCGGCAAGGAAGCCAGCGGAGAGGAGTACGAGTTCACGGTTGGCTGCGGTGTGAGGCTGCCGTCGCCGCAGAATAATAGGGGTGTGGGTGAGTAGAGGATGCCACGCCAGCGGTGGGAGTAGTAGGGGCGCCGAGGCTCAGCAGACAAGACAGCCAGCCACGGGAGGCGGAGGCGGTCCCGCCGCACCTTTGCTGGCGGCTAGAGCAAGAAGATCGAGATTGAAGAAACCGGCGGTCGTTGGATTGACATCCAGCAGTTCGTCTGCTAGAATCGTTTGTTGACGTAGTATATAATAACTAAAAAAATATTGCATACGCGTCAACTAAACAGGCCCACAAGTCAGACCACTCCCTCTTTTTTTTAATAATTTATATATAGCTCATGGCAACTTCTTATGCAATTTATTGCAGTCGTTTTTTTGGTTGGCAAGGGCCAATTTCGCATATTTCTGTGGGTTCCAAACTATTTTTAATACTGAAATGTCGAGCCAGATTTAAAGTACTTTGAAGATATATTTAAATTAGGTTAATGCCGAGTGAAATAGGAATCTGAAAATGTGAAAAAAATCAGAAATTATAAAGTAATTGCCAATTTGTCATCTATTTTTATATTTACAACCCATTTGCAGGCGTTTTGAAAGAGTTGCAGCCCATCAGGGCGTAGAAAAATAAGTAGGCCTGGATTGGGTATTCTCCAGAAAAAATAAAGTGGGCTCATTTTCACAAAGAAAAAATAGCTGGGCTGGTCACATGGTGAACATAAATTATAAGCCTAGGCTAGACGGGCCACAGCCCAGTTCAAACCCTGCTCCGTCTCAACAATACCAAACTAAAAAAAATACTGCTCGAGTAGCTACGTCCCAGGTGTCAGCCGATCTTGTGCTGTTCTCTTGTCTATTGACTATATACGCTCACAATGTCGTGGGTCCCAGATGTCAGGAAAACACTAGGAGGAAGCATTTTATTTTTCCATCTGTTGACGTGGTGGGCCCTACTATCATCCTCTCCGCATTTTACGCCGATTCTGTTGTTTGTTGACCATGTTGACAACGCGAGAGGGCGGCGCCGCGGCGAGCGCACCAAAGCGTGGGGAGGACATCGGCATTAACGATTTAGGAGACGGTGGGGCGGCGATGCGTGCGCTGAGGCACAACCAACCATGGGAGGCGGAAGTAGGCGGCCCCGCCGGCGCTGGTTTGGTTTTGGCGGCTGGAGGAAGACAGGACTGAAGAAACACGACAGACTGTAAAAGCAACATGAGTACTTAACAACCTTAACTGAAACCAGCAGGGGCACTTAACAACCAAAGCTGAAAGCAGTATGAGTACTTATACAGGTTCAACCGTACAAAGCACGCCTCGACAAAGGCTACTTTGCCTCTGATTAACCAAGGGTGAGGCCGCCAAGCCCCAGGACAAGGCCCAGGCGCCACACCACGCATCCACAACCTTCTGAAAGCGGCTTCATCTTGCAACGTGGTCAATAAACCGGATATTCGCTTTAGAGCCATAGAAAAGCATGAACATAATCTTCTGTCCTATTCTCCAAGATGGACGGGCCTTCATTATTTGAGACCACCCACGAATAAGTATCTTTTCACCTCCAAGGGGAATTGAGTAGGTCTACATAAACATCATGTTGTGACCAAGCGCAAGTCTGACCCGACCATGGTCAGGCATCTGTATAGGAACAATAGAACTCGGCAGTTCCTGTTTCAAGAAGATCACAGTTGTAAAACTGTGTATAAGCAATAGTTTATGAACAACATATATAACAGAAAACAGCTCGTACCATAAGTTTCTCGACACAGTTGGACCTGTTCAACGAGTGCAGCAGTGGCACACATATCCCACGTGGCCTTCCACCATTGAAACGCCCCACAAGGACCTCAAGACGATCAATAAAGTGCAGGAACTTGTGGATGTTGATCCGGTCAACTTCAGTGCCATTAGTAACAGCCGAGTTATTACAAAGTAACAAATGAGCAAACTGCTTAACTCTGAAAAAACCTACACGTGCCACCAATTATAAGAAAATATTAGTTAGAAGTAGCATCTTGGTGAGAGATTCGTTGCTACTTCTAAAGTTAAATTGTGATTAGTTAGACAGAATAGGTGGATTAAGAAGTAATCGAGGCAACAAGCAAGAACCAGATACAAAACTAACATTGATGAACAATTGGAACGACGTCGGGGTGGAAGATCACAGTGAAGATGAGACCAGGTTCTGCTATTTCCATCAACATTCGTGCGCCAACTTTCAGTCCGTAACACTTGAGAAAGTTTATCCAAGTTTGGCCATAAAAAAGCTGCGATCTTCTTTGTTCATGAACCCAACTCGGAAGTAATATCCATGGATTGTCTTCACTGTGACTATTTAACTAGTGTATTCAGTTATGGCAAGGCCGAGCATCTTGAGTACATGTGTTCTGGCAGAGCAAATAATACACTGCAGGAAAAATAATATGAGAACACAGCATGTTCAAAAAAACCCCACCCTCCCGGATAGAGAAGAGGATTCTAGGAACATACTGTGCGCGTTTGAAAATGCTGTGGTAGGATGAGAAGGAACAAGTGTGGCGTCTCGCCCTGGGCGCAGAAATCTGTAGGGTACTCGCACTTTGGGCCTTCGCAATGAAACACACTAGATTGATCTGACGAAAAAATGCATCAATGGCGGGCTGCTATCCTAGGATTACTTGCGACCAAGGGACTTGGATTTATCGGGATGGATGAAGAATTCGTACTGGTTCTCCATGAGAAACCCTATGCAATCGCCGAAGCGGGGTTTTCTCGAACAAGCAGATGAGGGAGAAGGGATTGAGGCCCGTGAAATATTGCTGCCGTCATCGACTTCTTCGCTAAAGCTGGAAAGGGGGTTGTGATTTGATGGCTCATTGGGTATTATCACGGCGCTACGACCGGGGTGTGTCTACCGTGAAGTTGTGCACTCTAATTTGTGCATATGGCACGTGGACCCCGTTGCCGGTTGCCCCACATATCAGCGAAAGGAAGTAGAAAGACAGGAGTAACTAGTTACACATAAATATATATTTTGACAGAGAGATACTCCCTTTGTAAAGAAATATACAAATCTTTTATATCAAAGACTCACCTTGCCGAGAAATATACTCCCTCTGCAACGCACGGGCATTATGGGGGTTCAGCTGAGAATATAATACTCAGATAGGCTCACGGTTCTGGACTTTGGGCCGCAGCCGACCACATGTTTGGGGGCCATGTGTTCTACCTCAGCGCTTTTCATATTGCAAGCGATCGATACTACGCTGGTTTTAGATCTTTGTCATAAGGCGAATACACAAAATTGAATAAAGCACAAAGAATTGTTGGAATGAAATCGAGCAGCGCCTTCCTAACCAGCAATCAGAGTTGCAATTCTATCAACGATATACCATGTGATAAATAATATTGTCGTACTACTTATATACACATGACACTTGTTTCACCATGCCAGATTATTACATCAAAATCTCTCGGAGGATAGATGAGTTCGGCAGTTGCGTGCTGCTACTGAAGAATTTCAAAGTTGATTTGGACTAGCTCTCCTTGCCGAGAAAGTTTGATTTTGACATCATCCCCTACCGCAAGATATGATTTAGATTTGAACCTTGACAATCCTTTAGTATCAATCATCATGCGACCATCCTTTGTACTTACGGTATATTGAGCAGGTTCATTCACACCAAGGTTGCGCATGGTAAGAGAAACTTGGCCGCGGTCGCCCGGATTGTTGAACGACTCCCTCGTTGCTCTAGGAATTCTCTGTTTGCAAACAAGAATACATACCCAAACAGTTAGATCAACACAGTGAATCATGTGAAACAACATGGAAAGAAAAAAGAACGAAGCACTTGGGGGGCCAATGCTTACAAGAAGGTGGACATGTCGGTTTTTGTAAGGACTTTGGTATATGAAGTGCAAACTGCAGCCCAGTCTGTTGCCGGTGCAACTGCACGGGCCAGACCAAATGCGAGTGCAAGTGTTGGTGCAGGTGCCGAAGCTGTTGTTGCTGCCGGAGATGGTGCTCCTTGTAGAGCTGGTGCCGGTGTCGATGCCCGATCCTCCGGTGAGATCGGTGATCTGTTGGCCGACGCTGTCGGTGCCCAATCCGCACCGGATCGGTGAGTTCTTGCCATTGTCGATGCTAGAGCAACTGCCGGTGCTCGATCTGTGCGAGATAGCGGCGATCGTGTCTGGTCTGCTATGATCAGCTTTCTAACTTGACTAGGATCCGTGACCATGATCCATTTTTTTCTTCATTTCTTTTAAACGCGAGAAGGACTAATTGTGGCGTTTTTGTTAAACCAAACTCCAGTTCATCATAGGGATTCAGCTTGTACTCAGACAACAAACTGATCCAATTTTTTCTAGTAATATAAGTGATGGACAGTGCCTTCGTTACTGACACGACATAAGAAGTGAAACCTGCAAAAATAGCCATCGTAGAGCAAACAAACGGTTTATTCTGTGATGAATGTCACATGGCAAAATCTGCATCGTAAAATTGCAGGAAAAGAAAGAAAACATGACATTAAATCAATAAGATTTAGATAGTAAATCAATAAGATTTACTTGATGTGACACGAGTGAATCCTTACCAGGAAATCACTATGTTGAAGTACTAAACAGAAGATTGATCGTCCAACTACGCGTGGCATGCAGGGGCCCTGCCTACTCCCATAACAGGACAGTCCAAAGGTCGTGACAAATCGTATGGACCGAACATCCATGGGACTAGAAATCCTGGTGGGTGCGATAAACCCTACAATGCATATAGATATTGGAGTGTAACCAGAATTGATAAACCATCCTCACAAAAAATATGATCTGGATACTTCAAAATGTACAGACTGAATTGAGTGGACAGACATTAACATAGACCGTTCTCAGGACTGACCACACACCAAAAGCGGCAGTACTAATAAACAATACAGGGTTCACAAACACAAATCAAGTACTGAACAATAGTACTTACTATAGACAAGAAAAGTTGCACTAACTAAACTTTGCAGACTATTTCTTGCCACCGACCTATGGGATGAACCTCGCATAACTGACTAGGCCATGGACTTCGTGTGAGATGTCTACATGCACCATCACCATCTTGTCAACCTTGGAGAACCTAACAGAGTGGTCTTTCCACTCATAAACATGATGATGAAGACAGGCCACATCAGATTTGTTGGGAAGCTTTACAAGAACCACACCCTTCATAATCGAAGGCACAACCAGGAAATTGTTGTGGTCAAGTATAGCCTCGAGAACACGCCCGACAACAATGCTACAGGAAAACACTAGTTCAAGACACGTGGCGACAAGGACACAACAGCTGGATAGTTCAGCAATAGAACTCATCATCAGGTCTTCCAGTTCACACGGCATGACTTTGAGAACTTCATCTCCACTGCAGACCTGGTTCTAATTCAAACAGAAACCATATTTCATTACTACCTCTGTTCAGAAATATAAGATGATTTTCGATATTATACTCCATATATGAATACATATACGCACAAAAATGAGTGAACAAAGACACTAGAACATGTCTTCAAAGTCATGAGAGCAGAGGGATTACATGCAATATCCATAACACAAGTTACTGAGGCAAATATACCCTCTTAAAAGGTAGCATTGATGTTCATAAAGTACTCCCTCCGTCCCAAAATTCTTGTCTTAGATTTGTCTAGATACGGATGTATCAAGTCACATTTTAGTATTAGATACATCCGTATCTAGACAAATCTAAGACAAGAAATTTGGGTCGGAGGGAGTAGTTGAAAGTAATCTATGAGAAATCAGTGTCAACCTCTCGCATGTTTTGGTCAAAAGAGGAATTTAGAACCGTCGTTTGGCACACTAAAATCACATGCAAGATCACCCAGAAAGGTGTACTACCAGTAGTAGTACTGTGTGTTAGATGAAAAAACATGATCAAGATCGAGAAAAAGATCGTCAACAAGAGACATTACCTGGACTTGCTTAATGACGGATCCCGAAGAGGGGGGCTTGGACAGGGCGATGGCTTTGAGCTTGTCTGCGGTAGTCTCGGCGGGGTGCTTGCGCTTCTTCGTACCACGAGCCTCGATGGTTTTGGCCAGAGCCATAGACATCACGTCGGCCGGTGCTCTGGTGTCCATCCAAGAGAGGAAGCTGAGAGAGAAGAGTGAAAGGTGGAACGAGATGAGGGAGAAGCGAAGCGAGTGGGGGTTTTCTTCAAGAGAGGAAGCTGAGAGAGAAGAGTGAAATGATGGTTGCTTCGTCCGTCCAACTTACTGCTAGAAAGGAGGGGGTTTTGTGATTTGACGGCTCATTGGACATTACTGCGGCGGTTCGATCGGGGTAGTCTACCGTCACTCTACTACGGAGTAATTTAGTGCATGGCTGGTGGACCCAGGTGCTGGCTGTCCCACGCGTCGGTGAAAGTGAGTAATTTAGTGCATGGCTGGAGGAGGATCCGCACGGTAGAGCGTGTCCACTATTTTTCATTCTGAAGAAAAAAATGATTACAGCAAGCATTTCCACTCTTACGACGGAGGAGTGCGAAACACGGCAGCCACTTGAACATACACAGTGCTCCTACTACTAGGTATGTGCAGTGGTTCATACGTCAGTACTACACAATCTTGTTGCTAGTGTGGTAAGATATGACGATAACAAATGATGTTGTGCGCATGTCAACTACTCCTATATGTAACATAGTACCACTTTTCCGACTGTCCGGTCGAGAATGAACGGTGAGATCAATGTTAACAGAACTAGGTCCACAGCGCACGGAGAGTACGGTGCTACAGTACTCCACACAACATGAACCATATGAAGCACATCCTATAGTGTTAGACAGGGTGTATGAAGGGTGCATGGGATGGGAGCAAAAGTTCCCTTCTCGACCCACTTTTGGGTGTTTGGAAAAGTGCATGAAGGGTGCATGAGTCCACACTAGTAGGTTGACAAAAATACACGAAGAGGAAACAACTATATTGAGATGAGAATGCAACCAAACACACCCACACGCTTTGTGCTACAGTGACTGATCTGCACCGTCTGAGTTTGATCCAACGGTCATGTTGCGCCAAGACATGGACATGCCCATGCAGAGAGCGCCTAAACACCACCGAAGTCCCTCTGTTTCTCGAGGCACACGACGTTGGTGATGTAGGGTGCAACCGCCCGCAGAGCCCGCTCCCGGTCGACAGGAGCCATCTCGTCAAACACGGCATCCAATGGCACGAATGGATTCCAGTGATGGAGCCCTGAAAGGATTCGCCCGGCAACGGCGACGGCAACCCGCAACCCCTCCTTGTCTAGCTCAGCCCCCACCATCGCGCGGAGACGGCTCAGCTCCTCAGAGATATAGGTGAAGAAGGAGACCAGGTCAGGAAGCCGCAGCTCATTGAAGTCGAACGGGTTTTGCCCGACAGCCGGTATCGTCGCGCTGGCACGACGGTAGGCATCGCGCAGCCGCAACACGTGCGTGGAAACTTGGTTCACCAAGTGGCTGAGGCGATCCTGGACCTCGTCACGATTGGCCCGCTCGTGCTCCAGCCGGCTCCCCTGACAGCCTATCGTATCTCCCGCTTTCTGCAAACGCCGCCGACGCCTCGAGCATCTTTGTGGTGGGCGCTTTGCCGCTTTTGAAGCTCCGTGAACTCCCGCACATAACGGAGGAGCATGGCACTCCTCTCCTCCTTGAGCTCACGGAGCTCCATGTCCTTGGCCCTGAGCTCCGCATCCTTGGCATGGAGCTCCTGCGTCAGGCGCCTCACCTCGGACTCCGTGATCTGCTGCGCCGCCATGGCACCAGGTAGAAGCAATGGGGAGAGGAAGAAAAGGGGGCGAAACGGCTGAAAGGAAATGCAATCTACGAAAAGGCGGAGAGAGCCAGCCGAGGAGCGGGGAATCTTTTGGTTTTCACCATGGTAAAACACCAGTCGACGACTTCTCACATCGAGGGGCGATGGGTTTTACAGCAGAGTCATCATGACTAATTGCTGCGCGCTGCTCCCGTCGATCAAAAATTTAAAAATCCTGCGCGCTGCTCCGTCGATCAAAAATTAAAAATCCTGCCGCACCCAAACACGAACAGCGCCGTGGTGGATATTTAAATTTACCTGCCGGCAAGTAGATAAAAAAGGGGTGAAAACACAAATGTGGCGGCGGCCTAGCTAATCGGTCGAACTAGCCCAACTAGCTAGCCACCGTGCTTCACTGATGTACTTGGCGGGAAAGGTGGTCTTTCATGATTTGACGACTCATTTACTTGCTTCGGCGCTACGACTGAGGAGGACCTAGAAAACGCGCGGTAGGATGTCTCATGTCAGGAAGAATATATGCGTGCACCACCCGGGAGGACCCCGAAACCGCGCGGTAGGGTGTGCCACATCTCGGAACAGAGGAAAAATGTGCGTGTAAAAATATACTATATCAGACATAGTACCTATGGTTCGACCTCGGGACCCAGCCAGGCGGTCAAAAACACCCCACTAGCCACACAGCTTCATCATGTAAACGTGGCACGGTTAGCTCCGTCTCGACCAGCCACAACGTCTCTTGTTCTAGGCGATTCTTCTATTTTCCAAGCTTTTTTTAATTGTAATAACACCACGGCAAGCTAGCACCAGTCTTCATGTGTGCCCGTGCAAAGGTTAGACGATGGAGAGAAGAGAGATTGAGATCGCAGAACTGGGACCCACCAGTAAGTGAGACAATGGTCATGCATGTGTTGACGAGGCACTTCCTCTACTCTACTCAACGCAAGTACTATATAAAATCAAGTTATGGGACAAAGCCAACAACCGTTCGTTTTTCAGGCTATCGACTTGCGCTTTGTAGTCCAGGTTGCCAGTTCGAATCTCGTCTTTCAGATTTGTTAGTTTTAGGTCCAAATTTGATTAATGACAAGTGGGACCCCCGTGTGTTGTTCCGATATTTCAGTGTAGGATGGTTTTTTTGAACAAACACATTGCATGGTTAGACAAGCAACATCACGAGTTACATGTATTTTGCAAGTTTACGAACAAGAATGATAGCGGCATAGAATATCGCATCCACCCCGCAGCTTAGATACTATGGTGATACGAGTTTTTACACCGTTGGAAGTGAGATCCAATGGCTTGGGAGTAGTCTTTGTGATTATGCGCAATTTCCAAACTCTCCAAAGGTTTTTTTTGCAAGTAAAACATTCAGGCCTCATGTGTGCCGCTGCATCTTCGATCCAACGGCTCCCCGGTGCTCATATTAGGTGCTCCCCGTAGCTTAATTACCCGCTATGGTGATATGAGCATCTAGGTCGTATGATCAGTGATCAGATAGCACATGCATAGTACTTGTACTTTCTGCGCATTTCCCAAACTCTATCAGCCGTATATTGCAAAAGCATTCAAACCTCCTAGTGTGGGCCGTTAGATCTCAGTGAACTCGTATCACCAGATAATCTACGGTGCGGGAGCACCTCATACTCTCCCGTGCGAGAAAACATAAGGTGCTATCGCAGCTTGGATGCTACGGTGATACGATCTTGGAGGCAGTTTGATCTGAGATCCAATGGCATCTGAGCAGTCTTTGTGCTTGTAAGTAGTGGCCGAACACTTTTGGGGCTTTTCTACAAAAAACCATTCGAACCACCGAGGAGGTGTTGGGTCACAAATCCAACGCCTCCGAAGAGCTTGTATCACCAAAGCATCTAAGGTGTGGTAGCACATGATATTCTTACATACAGGAGAATATGATGTCGTCCTTCATCTTAGATGCTACGGTGATACGAGCTTCGAGGTCGTTGGATATGGGACCAAAGGGCATCTAAGTAGTTTTTGTACAAATTGTGTGCAATTCTCAAACTCATCAAGGTTTCCTGCAAAAAGATTAAGACATATCATGTGAGCTGCTATATCTCAGATCTACAAGCTCTAAGCAACTCGTATCGGCATATAGCATCTAAGGTATGGGGGCACATGTTATTCTCCCGGGGAGGAGGGGTGGGGCATGCACAACCAATCGGTGGTTTGGGAGGGTGGGGACAAATATAACCTAAACAACCCTAAAGAGAGCTCCACAATTTTATCTAAGGTCGAGGGGTTGACCCCCGACAATCATAGCTCTGCCTAAACACAACATTTGCATGTACTGTAGTACTAGACTTAATATTCATTTTTCAGTTTCATGTTCATTTTAAATATTGAACTGAGGACCATGGATGTCTTACATTTTACTCCCTTCGTTCCTAAATATTAGTCTTTTAGAGGCTTCAAATGGACTGTCACATACGGATGTATATAGACATATTTTAGAGTCTAGATTCACTCATTTTGCTCCATATGTAGTCACTTGTTGAACTCTCTAAAAGATTAATATTTAGGAATAGAAGGAGTACTTTTGAATTCGTGTCATACATGCATGGGATGGAAAAATAGATGCACTATAGTTATTGGATTGTTGTTGTGTTTGTGTGTGTGTCTGTGTGTGTGTGTGTGTTTGTGTGTGTGTGGTCATATGCTTGATACATACAAAGTTTTCTCACCTCCATATTGTTCATCTTTTAAATTTGAATTTGCATTGGAAAACTTACTAGGGATACCATGAAATGTGAAATCCACATTGAGATCACTATATCACAAACTCACTCTAATTCAACAACTCGTCATAAATCAATTACCACGTTGAGATTAGTATTTGCAAGGAAAATACGGGTATTGTAATACACATAGATTCGTTTGGCAATTTAAAAGGTTCCTTTCATATTCTCGAATGGTAGGACCCAACGGCGTACCAGCCAGACCTTGGCTCCTGTTGATCCTAAAAAAACGGGCTCGTGTCCTTCGGTGGCGTCGTGAGTACGCACATTAAGCAACCCCAACCGATCGAGCCTCGGTGTTTCAAGTCGAAATATCTGCTGCTAGAATTCCAGCCTAGGAAATTCCCTCATGTCCCGGTCCATAATGACTACCGATGAACAACGGAGGGATGCTTTAGTAACTAGACAATGTTACCTACCATGCCGAGCACGGTTCAATTCCCTCGGTCGCCGCTCGTCAAGGTCACCCGTCAACTGCATTGCCTAGTACGTACTACTACTACTACACTAGGATGAGCACAGAATTGAGCCCGTTTGTCCGTGCCTAGTACTTGAGTTAATATATCAGGCAATGCACTGGTACGCAGGGATTATCCTTTTACTCCCTCCTTTCCGGTTTATAGGGCTTATCTCAAAATTTTAGCTTTCCCATTTTATAAGTCTCAATTTGGTTGTTCCCCATCACATGTTCAGATTTCAAGTTGCAATAAATCATTACATGCAAGAATTAAGAGAAAATTGACCAATGCATGTACTTTATGCATGCATGCATTGCAGTTAATGCATGCATAAACACAATTTTTGAGGAAAACAAGCGCATTAATTGAGTGGTTTTGCGAACTACAACAATTGTTCCACCAGTCACCATATACCGTGGTTGGTGAGATTTTTTAATTGAGCCCTATAAACCAGAAAGGAGGTTTAACTAAGCAAAATATTTGACCAAATCCATTCTTAAGAAATACAACAGGACATATGTACACCTTGAAAATTTATTGCATGATGCAGGTTATGATATTGTTTCGAATCCTGGATCTTAAATTTCAGAAAATCCAAAAATGAGCATAAATTCTTGAAACTGAGCATGGTCACGTGATATGGCACAAATATTACTTTGTAAGTTTTTTCTTCAATTTGAGACAAGCTGCTTATGACAAGTTGCATAAATGAAGAGCCAAGGTATTTTGGAACAAAGACACATCACGTTAAATGACGCTTTCACTATTGAACCCGTGGGCGTTCGTGCCGCCACGAGTCCCCGCTTCTCATCGCCAGTGCTTTGTCCCAACAAGCGTGTGAGTCGGCGGGGCGTCGAAAGCGATCAGCTGCGCCGGCTGTCGAGGCGGCGTGGCGAGCAGACATTGTCTTGCAGACTCATCGGGCGCGAGCCCTTTGACTAGGCTCCGCGCCCACCATCGTCCCCAACTGCTCCCACTTTTAATGTCGCGGCGCCGCGGTTTAAAATCAACCCCGCACTACCCAGTATCGCTACAATCCTCTCTCTTCCTCTCCGATTCTCCTATCGTCTACCTCCAACTAGCCTGACCTAAACGTACGCCATGCCGCATCACGATGGTCTGCCCTTAGTGTTCCAGTTTCATGAGGAAGACACCCAGCCGGAGTCTCAAGAACATAAGGCGCTTTGGGATGAGCTTGAACGGCCTTGCGGAAAGACGCCGCGCTTTGTCCGCTTCGTTCGGCTCCGTCGCCTCATTGCGCGCGGCGCCCATGCCCGTGGCATTGATGGGCTGGGAGCCGCACATTGTCGCTAAGCTTGATGCCACGGGGTTCCAGGAGGTCCCTGCCGACTTTCACGCGCCCGTGCACCTGCGGCGCTGCGCTTCTTGCTGAAAGCAGCGACGCGCGCCGTCTGCGGTGCCGTGCACCTGCCAGCAATCTTCTTGCGTCTGCTGCCCAGGCAGCGCGCCGCTGCAGTGCCGTGCACACGAATGTCTCGCCACGCCGTTGACGGCGCTTTGTCCCCGCGTGGGTGCGAGTGCCCCCTCGGCGGCATGGATGGGCGCCGTCGACCGCTTCCTTGCACCAATGCGATCGCCTCCTCACGCCGATTGACTTCGCTCCGAAGTCCGAACATTTTGGCCTTCCTTGAAGCTAGGCCAGCGTCCAGAAATACGCCAACAACGGCGCAAAGACGCCGCCGTCGCCGTCGGTCGATGGCCCGACGACAAAGCAGCGCCGCGCAGGAGCCGCTTCACCGAGAGCGCCCCGCCGCCGCGTAATCTAAATTTGCCATGAAAACGTTCGGATTGTCATGCTTAAAATCTGAACGTTTATCATTTCATTTTATTTTATATCGATTGTCGTATAATTTAAAATCGAGTCGACTGAGCGAAATGTATGGTTTGATCGATTGAATGTTCTGCTAGAGCCGTATCAACTTAAATATAAAACGTCATCAAGCCACATGTATTCCTTGTCATCCAACGACCTAGACTGCTTCAATGTCGAGCGCTCAACACGTTTAGCGTGCTGTTAATTTCATGCCAAAAATAGTGCTAATCACATGACAACACGCAAATAATATCCTAGTAGTTAATATCCGCATGCACTTTATATGAAGGAAATATGCCCTAGAGGCAATAATAAAGTTATTATTTATTTCCTCATATTATGATAAATGTTTATTATTCATGCTAGAATTGTATTAACCGGAAACATGATACATGTGTGAATACATAGACAAACATAACGTCACTAGTATGCCTCTACTTGACTAGCTCATTAATCAAAGATGGTTATGTTTCCTAACCATAGACATGTGTTGTCATTTGATTAACGGGATCACATCATTAGGAGACTGATGTGATTGACATGACCCACTTCGTTAGCCTAGAACTTGATCGTTTAGTATGTTGCTATTGCTTTCTTCATGACTTATACATGTTCCTGTAACTATGAGGTTATGCAACTCCCGTTTACCGGAGGAACCTTTGTGTGCTACCAAACATCACAATATAACTGGGTGATTATAGGAGCTCTACAGGTGTCTCCAAAGGTACATGTTGAGTTGGCGTATTTCGAGATTAGGTTTTGTCACTCCGATTGTCGGGGAGGTATCTCTGGGCCCTCTCGGTAATGCACATCACTATAAGCCTTGCAAGCAATGTAGCTAATGAGTTAGTTACGGAATGATGCATTACGTAACGAGTAAAGAGACTTGCCGGTAACGAGATTGAACTAGGTATTGGATACCGACGATCGAATCTCGGGTAACATACCGATGACAAAGGGAACGAAGTATGTTGTTATGCGGTTTGACTGATAAAGATCTTCGTAGAATATGTAGGAGCCAATATGAGCATCCAGGTTCCGCTATTGGTTATTGACCGAGAATAGTTCTAGGCCATGTCTACATAGTTCTCGAACCCGTAGGGTCCGCACGCTTAACGTTACGATGACAGTTTTATTATGAGTTTATAAGTTTTGATGTACCGAAGGTTGTTTGGAGTCCCGGATGTGATCACGGACATGACGAGGAGTCTCGAAATGGTCGAGACATAAACATTGATATATTGGAAGCCTATATTTGGATATCGGAATGGTTCCGGGTGAAATCGGGATTTTACCGGAGCACCGGGGTTACGGAACCCTCCCGGGGTTATTGGGCCTTCATGGGCCCTAAGGGAGAAGAGGAGAGGAGGCAAGAGGTGGGCTGTGCCTCCCTCCCTAGTCCGAATAGGACAAGGAGAGGCGGCGCCCCCTTTCCTTCCCTCTTCCTCCTCCTTCCCTTCTCCTTCTCCAACTAGGAAGAAGGAGTCCTACTCCCTGTGGGAGTAGGACTCCCCTTGGCGCCCCCTCCTGGCCGGCCACCCGTCCCCCTTGGCTCCTTTATATCTGGGGCAGGGGGCACCTCTAGACACAAGTTGATCTTCGTGATCGTTCCTTAGCCGTGTCGGTGCCCCTCCACCATATTCCACCTCGGTCATATCATTGCGGTGCTTAGGCGAAGCCTGCGTCGATAGAACATCATCATCGTCACCATGCCATCGTCTTGTGACAGAACTCATCCCGACACCTGCTGGATCGAGTCAGGGATCGTCATTGAGCTGAGCGTGTGCTGAACTCGTAGGTGCCGTCGTTCGGTGCTTGGATCGGTCGGATCGTGAAGATGTCGACTACATCAAGCTGCGTTGTCATAGCGCTTCGCTTCACGGTCTCACGAGTGCGTGGACAACACTCTCCCCTCTCGTTGCTATGCATCACCATGATCTTGCGTGCGCGTAGGAATTTTTTTGAAATTACTATGTTCCCCAACAGTGGCATCCGAGCCTAGGTTTTATGCCTTGATGTTATTTGCACGAGTAGAACACAAGTGAGTTGTGGGCGATACAAGTCATCTTGCTTACCAAAGATGTCATACTTTGGTTCAGCGGTATTGTTGGATGAAGCGGCCGGACCGACATTACGCGTACGCCTACGCGAGACTGGTTTTACCGCCGTGCTTTGCACACAGGTGACTAGCGGGTGTCTGTTTCTCCAAGTTTAGTTGAACCGAGTGTGGCTACGCCCGGTCCTTGCGAAGGTTAAAATAGCACTAACTTGATGAACTATCGTTGTGGTTTTGATGTGTAGGTAAGAACGGTTCTTGCTCAGCCCGTAGCAGCCACGTAAAATTTGCAACAACAAAGTAGAGGACGTCTAACTTGTTTTTGCAGGGCATGTTGTGATGTGATATGGTCAAGACGTGATGCTATATTTTATTGTATGAGATGATCATGTTTTGTAACCGAAGTTATCGGCAACTGGCAGGAGCCATATGGTTGTCGCCTTATTGTATGAAATGCAAACGCCCTGTAATTGCTTTACTTTATCACTAAGCGGTAGCGATAGTCATAGAAGAAATAGATGGCGTAACGACAACGATGCTACGATGGAGATCAAGGTGTTGCGCCGGTGACAATGGTGATCACGACGGTGCTTCGGAGATGGAGATCACAAGCACAAGATGATGATGACCATATCATATCACTTATATTGATTGCATGTGATGTTTATCCTTTATGCATCTTATCTTGCTTTGATTGACGGTAGCATTTTAAGATGATCTCTCACTAAATTATCAAGATGTGTTCTCCCTGAGTATGCACCGTTGTGAAAGTTCTTCGTGCTGAGACATCATGTGATGATCGGGTGTGATAGGCTCTACGTTCAAATACAACGGGTGCAAAACAGTTGCACACGCGGAATACTCAGGTTTTAGGGTGATCTCTCACTAAAAATTATCAAGAAGTGTTCTCCCTAAGTATGCACCGTTGCCAAAGTTCGTCGTGCCCAGACACCACGTGATGATCGGGTGTGATAAGCTCTACATCCATCTACAATGGGTGCAAGCCAGTTTTGCACACGCAGAATACTCAGGTTAAACTTGACGAGCCTAGCATATACAGATATGGCCTTGGAACACGGAGACCTAAAGGTCGAACGTGAATCATATAGTAGATATGATCAACATAGTGATGTTCACCATTGAAACTACTCCATCTCAGGTGATGATCGGACATGGTTTAGTTGATTTGGATCACGTGATCACTTAGATGACTAGAGAGATGTCTGTCTAAGTGGGAGTTCTTAAGTAATATGATTAATTGAACTTAAATTTATCATGAACTTAGTACCTGATAGTATTTTGCTTGTCTATGTTTGTTGTAGATAGATGGCTCGTGTTGTTGTTCCGTTGAATTTTAATGCGTTCCTTGAGAAAGCAAAGTTCAAAGATGATGGTAGCAATTACACGGATCGGGTCCGTAACTCGAGGATTATCCTCATTGCTGCACGTAAGAATTACGTCCCGGAAGCACCGTTGGGTTCGAACCTGCTGCTGATGCAACTGACGACGTTAAGAACGTCTAGCAGATCAAAGCTGATGACTACTCGATCGTTCAGTGTGCCATGCTTTACGGCTAAGAACCGGGTCTTCAACGATGTTTTGAACGTCATGGAGCATATGAAATGTTCCAGGAGTTGAAGTTAATATTTCAAGCAAATGCATGGATTGAGAGATATGAAGTCTCCAATAAGTTCTATAGCTGCAAGATGGAGGAGAATAGTTCTGTCAGTGAACACATACTCAAAATGTCTGGGTATAATAATCACTTAATTCAACTGGGAGTTAATCTTCCTGATGATAGTGTCATTGACAAAATTCTTCAATCATTACCACCAAGCTACAAGAGCTTCATGATGAACTATAATATGCAAGGGATGGTCAAGACTATTCCCGAGCTCTTCGCAATGCTAAAAGCCGCGGAGGTAGAAATCAAGAAGGAGCATCAAGTGTTGATGGTCAACAAGACCACCAGTTTCAAGAAAAGGGCAAAGGGAAGAAGAAGGGAACTTCAAGAAGAACAGACAAACAAGTTCTTGCTCAAGAGAAGAAACCCAAGTCTGGACCTAAGCACGAGATCGAGTGCTTCTCTGCAAGCGATGGACCTTTGAAGCGGAACTGCCCCAAGTATTTGGCGGATAAGAAGGATGGCAAAGTGAACAAAGTTATATGTGATATACATGTTATTGATGTGTACCTTACTAATGCTCGCAGAGTACACAGGTATTTGATCTTGGTTACATTGCTAATATTTGCAACTCGAAGCAGGGACTACGGATTAAGCAAATATTGGCTAAGGACAAGGTGACGATCTTGCGTGGGAAATGGTTCCAAAGTCGATGTGATCGCGGTCGGCACGCTACCTCTACATCTACCATCGGGATTAGTTTTAGACCTAAATAATTGTTATTTGCTGCCAGCGTTGAGCATGAACATTATATCTGGATCTTTTTTTATGCGAGATGGTTATTCATTTAAATCAGAGAATAATGGTTGTTCTATTTATATGAGTAATATCTTTTATGGTCATGCACCCTTGAAGAGTGGTCTATTTCTATTGAATCTCGATAGTAGTGATACACATATTCATAGTGTTGAAGCCAAAAGATGCAGAGTTGATAATGATAGTGCAACTTATTTGTGGCACTGCCGTTTAGGTCATATCGGTGTAAAGCGCATGAAGAAACTCCATACTGATGGACTTTTGGAATCACTTGATTATGAATCACTTGGTACTTGTAACCGTGCCTCATGGGCAAGATGACTAAAACGCCGTTCTCCTGAACTATGGAGCGAGCAACTGATTTGTTGGAAATCATACATATTGATGTTTGTGGTCCAATGAATATTGAGGCTCACGGCGGGTATCGTTATTTTCTCACCTTCACAGATGATTTGAGCAGATATGGGTATATCTACTTAATGAAACACAAGTCTGAAACATTTGAAAAGTTCAAAGAATTTCAGAGTGAAGTGGAAAATCATCGTAACAAGAAAATAAAATTTCTATGATCTGATCGTGGAGGAGAATATTTGAGTTACGAGTTTGGTTTACATTTGAAACAATGCGGAATAGTTTCGCAACTCACGCCACCCGGAACACCACAGCAAAATGGTGTGTCCGAACGTCGTAATTGTACTTTACTAGATATGGTGCGATCTATGATGTCTCTTACTGATTTACCGCTATCGTTTTGGGGTTATGCTTTAGAGACGACCGCATTCACGTTAAATAGGGCACCATCAAAATCCGTTGAGAGGACGCCTTATGAACTGTGGTTTGGCAAGAAACCAAAGTTGTCGTTTCTTAAAGTTTGGGTTTGCGATGCTTATGTGAAGAAACTTCAACCAGATAAGCTTGAACCCAAATCAGATAAATGTGTCTTCATAGGATACCCAAAAGAGACTATTGGGTACACCTTCTATCACAGATCTGAGGGCAAGATTTTTGTTGCTAAATTCGGATCCTTTCTAGAGGAGTTTCTCTCGAAAGAAGTGAGTGGGAGTAAAGTAGAACTTGATGAGGTGACTGTACCTGCTCCCTTATTGGAAAGTAGTCCATCACAAGAACCGGTTCCTGTGACAACTACACCAATTAGTGAGGAAGCTAATGATATTGATCATGAAACTTGGATCAAGTTTCTCTTGAACCTCGTGGGTCTACGAGTAAGATCCGCACCAGTGGTATGGTAATCCTATTCGGAAGTCATTTTACTTGACCATGGCGAACCTCGAACTATGAGGATGCGATGATGAGCCCAGATTCATAAAATGGCTAGAAGCTATGAAATCTGAGATGGGATCCATGTATGAGAACAAAGTATGGACTTTGGTTGACTTGCCCGATGATCGCAAGCCATTGAGAATAAATGGATCTTTAAGAAGAAGACCGACGCGATGGTAATGTAATCGTCTATAAAGCTCGACTTGTCCCAAAAGGTTTTCGACAAGTTCAAGGGGTTGACTATGATGAGACTTTCTCACCCGTAGCGATGCTTAAGTCTGTCCGAATCATGTTAGCAATTGCTGCATTTTATGATTATGAAATTTGGCAAATGGATGTCAAAACTGCATTCTTGAATGGATTTCTGGAAGAAGAGTTGTATATGATGCAACCAGAGGGTTTTGTCGATCCAAAAGGTGCTAACAAAGTGTGCAAGCTCCAGCGATCCATTTATGGACTGGTGCAAGCATCTCGGAGTTGGAATAAACGCTTTGATAGTGTGATCAAAGCATATGGTTTTATACAAACTTTTGGAGAAGCCTGTATTTACAAGAAAGTGAGTAGGAGCTCTGTAGCATTTCTGATATTATATGTAGTTGACATATTATTAATTGGAAATGATATAGAATTTCTGGATAGCATAAAGGGATACTTGAATAAAAGTTTTTCTATGAAAGACCTCGGTGAAGCTGCTTACATATTGGGCATCAAGATTTATAGAGATAGATCAAGACGCTTAATAGGACTTTCACAAAGCACATACCTTGATAAAGTTTTGAAAAAGTTCAGAATGGATCAGGCAAAGAAAGGGTTTTTGCCGGTATTACAAGGTGTGAAATTGAGTCAGACTCAATGCCCGACCATAGCAGAAGATAGAGAGAGAATGAAAGATGTTCCCTATGCTTCAACCATAGGCTCTATCATGTATGCAATGCTGTGTACCAGACCTGACGTATGCTTAGCAATAAGCTTGGCAGGAAGGTACCAAAGTAATCCAGGAGTGGATCACTGGACAGCGGTCAAGAACATCCTCAAATACCTGAAAAGGACTAAGGATATGTTTCTCGTATATGGAGGTGACAAAGAGCTAGTCGTAAATGGTTACGTCGATGCAAGCTTTGACACTGATCTGGATGATTCTAAATCGCAAACCGGATATGTATTTTTATTAAACGGTGGAGCTGTAAGTTGGTGCAGTTCTAAACAAAACGTTGTGGCAGGATCTACATGTGAAGCGGAGTACATAGCTGCTTCGGAAGCAGCAAATGAAGGAGTCTGGATGAAGGAGTTCATTTTCGATCTAGGTGTCATACCTAGTGCATCGGGACCAATGAAGATCTTCTGTGACAATACTGGCGCAATTGCCTTGGCAAAGGAATCCAGATTTCACAAAAGGACCAAGCACATCAAGAGATGCTTCAATTCCATCAAGGACCAAGTCCAGGTGAGAGACATAGAGATTTGCAAGATACATACGGATCTGAATGTTGCAGACCCATTGACTAAGCCTCTTCCACGAGCAAAACATGATCAGCACCAAGACTCCATGGGTGTTAGAATCATTACTGTGTAATCTAGATTATTGACTCTAGTGCAAGTGGGAGATTGAAGGAATATGCCCTAGAGGCAATAATAAAGTTATTATTTATTTCCTCATATCATGATAAATGTTTATTATTCATGCTAGAATTGTATTAACCGGAAACATGATACATGTGTGAATACATAGACAAACATAACGTCACTAGTATGCCTCTACTTGACTAGCTCATTAATCAAAGATGGTTATGTTTCCTAACCATAGACATGTGTTGTAATTTGATTAACGGGATCACATCATTAGGAGAATGATGTGATTGACATGACCCACTCCGTTAGCCTAGCACTTGATCGTTTAGTATGTTGCTATTACTTTCTTCATGACTTATACATGTTCCTGTAACTATGAGAATATGCAACTCCCGTTTACCGGAGGAACACTTTGTGTGCTACCAAACGTCACAACGTAACTTGGTGATTATAAAGGAGCTCTACAGGTGTCTCCAAAGGTACATGTTGAGTTGGCATATTTCGAGATTAGGTTTTGTCACTCCGATTGTCGAGGAGGTATCTCTGGGCCCTCTCGGTAATGCACATCACTATAAGCCTTGCAAGTAATGTAGCTAATGAGTTAGTTACGGAATGATGCATTACGTAACGAGTAAAGAGACTTGCCGGTAACGAGATTGAAGTAGGTATTGGATACCGATGATCGAATCTCGGGCAAGTAACATACCGATGACAAAGGGAACGAAGTATGTTGTTATGCGGTTTGACCGATAAAGATCTTCGTAGAATATGTAGGAGCCAATATGAGCATCTAGGTTCTGCTATTGGTTATTGACCGAGAATAGTTCTAGGCCATGTCTACATAGTTCTCAAACCCGTAGGGTCCGCACGCTTAACGTTACGATGACAGTTTTATTATGAGTTTATAAGTTTTGATGTACCGAAGGTTGTTCGGAGTCCCGGATGTGATCACCGACATGACGAGGAGTCTCGAAATGGTCGAGATATTGGAAGCCTATATTTGGATATCGGAATGGTTCCGAGTGAAATCGGGATTTTACCGGAGCACCGGGGGTTATCGGAACCCTCCCGGGGGTTATTGGGCCTTCATGGGCCCTAAGGGAGATGAGGAGAGGAGGCAAGAGGTGGGTTGCGCCCCCTCCCCTCCCTAGTCCGAATAGGACAAGGAGAGGGGGGCGGCGCCCCCCCTTTCCTTCCCCTCTTCCTCCTCCTTCCCCTTCTCCTTCTCCAACTAGGAAAGAAGGGAGTCCTACTCCCGGTGGGAGTAGGACTCCCCCTTGGCGCGCCCTCCTTGGCCAGCCACCCCGTCCCCCTTGGCTCCTTTATATACGGGGGCAGGGGGGCACCTCTAGACACAAGTTGATCTTCGTGATCGTTCCTTAGCCGTGGGCGGTGCCCCCCTCCACCATATTCCACCTCGGTCATATCGTTGCGGTGCTTAGGCGAAGCCCTGCGTCGGTAGAACATCATCATCGTCACCACGCCGCGTCGTCTTGTGGAACTCATCCCGACACCTGCTGGATCGGAGTCCGGGATCGTCATCGAGCTGAGCGTGTGCTGAACTCGGAGGTGCTGTCGTTCGGTACTTGGATCGGTCGGATCGTGAAGACGTCGACTACATCAACCGCGTTGTCATAACGCTTCGCTTACGGTCTCACGAGTGCGTGGACAACACTCTCCCCTCGTTGCTATGCATCACCATGATCTTGCGTGTGCGTAGGAATTTTTTGAAATTACTACGTTCCCCAACATAATATACTTCCAAATTAACGTGCATTGCACGTACACACTGACTAGTGCTTCTAGTACGTGAAACTATTGCCGTGACTTGTGAACGCGTCCAGATATGGTCAACGGCAACATCGCCCGCGAGTTCTTCCTGTTTGCCCGTGCGTGTAAATGCAGAAGGGGAGGGGAGAGAGAGAGAGCACACATGGAACCCACCAGTAAGTGAAGGCGAATAGTACTAAAAATAATATTACATGTTATCCTCGTCCTTTATTGTTTAATTTGTATATGGGTCCAAATTTGTTTCATGACATGTGGGCCCCTTGGTGTGTAGTTTGTAGCACTTTACTTTGTGGGTCGAAATTTGTTCCATTCCAAGTGGACTATCGGTGTGTAGTTATGTAGCTTATTTATAATAATTAAAGAGAACAACATAGTTTTTTCAATAATACCATGGTGCATCGTTGAAGGCGAGAAAGGACGTGCGAGACAGCGATGACCGAGCCAGAGGGAAATCAACTAGGGGAGTTGCGTGGGTTGCAACTGTGTTTGGAGTAGTTGTGGGACGAATGCTACGAAAATATAATATAAACCGACCGGAATAAATGCCTACACAAATTAATCCAAGGTTGGAGTGCCCCTCGCAATGTAAATAGCTCCGGCTTTGCGAGGGATGGAGAGGTAGTAGCTTCAAGCGTGGAAGATACGGTGTGAGAAAGCGAGGTCAATCGAGAGACATATAGATAGAGAGACAAAGTGAGTGTGGTCCGACATTCATTGAACAAATATATATGCTCCGGAGAGATATTGTCCGATTGAGCTTTTGGTAAGGGTGAGGGCTGTAAGATAGAGCTTGAGAGATGATCCAGTCACATACGTGTAGATATATTTTGTGCGTGGGAGGAAGCAAGGTCAACCGATCACATAGGGGTCGTGCGATCGAAAGAGTGAGACAGGTTGGAGAGAGTGACCTAGATATACGATGTGCGTGAGAGAGTATACAATGTGAATATGTTGAACTGGGCTCAAACATGGTGATATATCGTTTTTGTCCAAGAAAGAGCGAGGTCAATCGAGACATACGGATATATATATATATATATATATATATATATATATATAGAGAGAGAGAGATTGAGTGAGCATGGCCCACCATGAGGTCGAAAGAGTGGCGGCGGCTTGGATTGACTGACCTAGATAGACAATCTGCGTGAGAGAGTATAGAGTGTGTCGATCGAGGCCCGAACAGGGAGATATATCATTTGTGTGTGAAAGAAAATGAGGTTAAGCGAGACTCGAGATAAAGAGAGCGAGATTGAGCGAGTGTGGCCCGCCGTCTTGGAAGAAAGAGTGAGACAGTCTCAAGGGAGTGACCTAGATATACAACGTGTGTGCGTGCGCCTGCGAGAGATTGGGGGCTAGATAGGCAATGCATGTATTTAGCGCGAGAGGTGAGAGGGAGAGGGGGAGAGAGAGAGCTCGACATGGGGTGCAATGGCGGGTGTGTGAGGTAAATACATTTAGTAGCAGTGGAAAAAGGGGTTGTGTAGTTGAGAGACTTAGAGATCGAAACATGGAGAGAAAGAATGAACGTGTGTTGGAAACCGATAGCTTGCTAAGGTGGTTAGGAGAGGAAGATTGACCGATACAGGAAGTATGTAGCATTTGTGCGCGGGGGGGGGGGGGCTAAAACAACATTTGAATGTACATAGTACGAGACTTAATATCGATGTTTCAATTCGGTGTACATTGTAAGATTTGAACCGAGGACCAGGCATACGGGTAATTATTTCGAATTCGTGCCATACTAAGTTTCGAAAAGTTGACATTGACTCAATTTGTTGTGCTATTTTGTAGGTCATATGTTTGAATCCATCCAAAAGTTTTCTCACTACCATGGTGTTCATCATATACATATGAATTTGTATTAAAAAAGTAGCGTGGATACGGTGAAATGCGAAATCCACGTTAGAATTGGAGATCACTCGTGACACACACTCTAATTCAAATAACTAACTATGTGACACACACTAAATTCAAATAACTAATTATGTGACACACTCTAATCCATGTTAGCGTGGATACCGTTTCATTTTTTCAAATAACTCCTCATTAATTAATTTATAGTACTCCCTCTGTTCACTTTTATAAGACCTTGAAGACATTTCAGACAATGTGCAAAACAGTTCATTTTAAGTTGTCTGGAACGACTTACAAAAGTGAACGGATGGAGTATCTCGTTTCGAATGACTAATTATTGCAAGGAAAACACGGGCATGGTAATACATACAGATTCATTTGCAAATGAAAGAAGATTCGTTTGCATTCTCAAATGTAGGCGCACCAGGCAGACCAGGGTCGTGTCGGGGTGGACGCTGCTTTGGTGCCTTAAAGGCAACTGCCCTTGGGTGACTGACATGTGGGCCAGCCACCTGTTGGGCCCACATGTCATGGACACAAAGGCAGGTGCCTTAAGGCACCAAAGCATAGTCCTGTCGGGGTGGTCGCGTAGCACCCAGCCACCCACCCCTTCCCCCCAAAAAAGGACGAAGACAATATAAGTTCGTGCTTCCATGTTTCGGATCGAAATATCTGGCGGCCCCAATTCCAGCCCTGCAAAATCTCTCTTCTCCACCGTCCCCTTCCGCGCCCAGATTGCTCAAATCCCTAATTCGCCGCCATCCCTCGAATCGCCCCTCGTCTCGTCTCTTTCCCCACCGTTCCCCACCTCTGTGCGGGGGCGACGACGATGAAAGGCAGCGATCACGCTTCACCACCGCACGGAGCTACCTCATCTCGCCCTCGTCCACCGCACGGGTGGTCCACCGACAACGTCGGCCACCATAACCGGCGTGCCTCCACAGACACGAGTTCCACCGCATCAGTGCGCTTCACCGATGTTGTCTCCCAGCTCACCGGGGCTACTTCACCGAGCACATCGTCGCACCTCCGCCCCCTGAGGCCGTTGGGGCTTCACCAACGGTCTCGTCCACCGCATCGTAGCGCTCCATTGCCACTCAAGATCTGCATCCGTGCACGGCCAGCCAACGCCAGCGCATCACCCTCAACGGCTCTGAAGTGACCCGCACTCTAGCTAGGCGAGCATGCCCAAACGCCGGCCCGAACTAGGTATCCACATCACTCCCTTGTGCCTTTGTTCCAATGATGTTTGGATATCCTTTCATTGCTCTCTTAGCTTACGCCTATGCAACTCGACTTTAACTCTTATTTCTTACGGAGATATCATCTAAAACAAGCAAATCCATTTTTAGCGAAGCATGGCGGCGCTCTGGGATCTGGTACACATCACCGCACACCGTATAACCTTGTAAGTATCATCCTCGGTACAACATCAAGGTCGATTCCTCTTATTTGATCAACCATTCGCCGTGTCAAAAATGCGAGAGGGATGCAAGGAGCACAAGGCACGCACATCCAAGCAAGTGGTAACATGGACTTGTACATGGAACATCCCAAGCACAAGCGAGCTGCGATGAGCACAGTATAACGAGCTAGCGTAAGTCCACGCATTTCATTTAATTCGTCTTGGCATTCGTGTATGATTTGTGTGCGATGGCTGATCCATGAATTCAAGTTACCGAGGCGAACATTTAACTTAAAAATACGAAGGCACTTGCACTCAGAAATCAACATAACTTGAGAAATGTGAAGCTACATGCACTTTGAAAACCAGCTAATGATCCAAAGTAGTTCAGATTATAAACACTAAATGATGCAAGCACCAAAAACACAAAATGCAACATGGTGTACAAGGACTACAAACATAGTGCATACACTGCTTGAATTATTAGTTCTCGGCTGAAAATATCAAAGTGTAATTGCACGTATAACCGGTCATAAATTGCATATCAATATATCTATCCTGCACAAGTATGCCAATAGTTTCAAACAACAGATTAGAAAAGTATTTATGCTATGTTGTCATGATACGGGGACTTTCTGGTAGATGGCCTCGACGTTTCCTCAAGCTATGAAAATGCACTATAATTTGCTTGTCATCAATGCCTACAAATCTCTGTCTCTCTCAACATAGTAGATCATCATTAGACACTAAATCCTTCAATGAGCTTGCAAAATGCTTGCATTAGATCCCTCATTAGACACTATATGTTCATCACCAGGAGCATGTAAAATGTTTGCATCAAATCCTTCATTAGCAGTCTGTTCATTAGACACTTCAGGCTCAAGAACAACATGAGCTTGTATGTTTGCACCGGAAACTTGATTAGATACATCAGATTCAGTCAGTTCAGTATTGATTGGGGGAGTTATAAAATAAGTAGAAATTGGTTTCATTTTCTCATAGATTCCCTACATACAAGCAGTTTTACAACACCGTCAGGTTTAACTATTGGCCAGAAATTGAAGAGTTGAATTAGATATAATCAGGGATGTGATGTACCTGCTCGTTGCGCATGCTACTCTTGCAAGCTGCGACTGTCCGTTTGCGCAAGCTCGATGCCATGCCCGTCTTGCCACCTTGCCTCCCATAGGCTACACCCAGGTTGGATCTTCATCTTCTTGTCCTTCCGTTCGCTTGAAGCCCGGCGACCGCCCTCCAACGAGGTGCGAGGAAGTCTTGTGTCGATCTGTCGGCGGCGGCTAGGTTAGGAGCGAACGGAATGGAGGTGGAGCGAATGAATTGGGATTTTTCTGCTGTCGATCGATATGGGAGGCGCTTCGTTTGGGCCGAGCCTGCTATAGGGCCTGCCTTGCACTTATGTTATTGGCCCATCAAATTGAAACATTTTCTTCATTTTTACATTGCCTACTCGTGCGTTGGGACGAACAAAACTAGCATGGGCCAACTGGACGACTCAAACTAGGTGCACACTTTCCAGCCACCTGAGGCGACCGCCCATACCAGCCCCTATGGTGGCGTCGCCCCTTTTTGCGTGTATGATTGGATAGTGAAAAATATTCCAGTGGCGCTTTTGATTTACCCACAGAATGGTTGAATTGCTTGTTTCTATGAACTGAGTTCACCAATAATGTGAAGGATGCTAGTATTTTCATCCTATTGTAGATTGCTTAGATCTCGATATGCCAAAAGTAATCGCATGAAATATACAGTAAAAGCGATGTGATGTGTTTGGCTACAACTAGTCGACTACCGTCCTCATATAACATATCAAGGCGCACCATCTTACCAGATTAACCATTCGACTTACCCATGCGGTGTGGGAAGAAAGAAGTATTGGGACTGCGTATCCAAGCAATTGATGCCATGGACTCCTTTGTACAACCTTGTAGCGAAAAAAGAAGTTGCGGTGTGCTGTACAAAGAACTAGCGTAAGTTCGATTACACTTCTCGAATTTTAGTTAGCCACTTATTGCAAAATTGTTCAATTATGTTGCTTGGCTTAATTTAGTTTGCTACTGATTACATAATGGCACAGCCTGTTAATCATATTGTAGACTGCGCCTATCTATTTGTTTGATACTTCTTGTTAAAAATTACTGTTTGCCTTAACTTAAATATCTACTTGTTTGTTTAAGCGCTTTCTTTGCTTTAACATCGGGTTACAATGATGTTAATAACTACTTTTGACATCAATTGAAACTCTTTAATTCCTTGTTTGTTTAAGCTGGTTTCTTTGTTATAACTCCCGATTGAGATGTTTTGCTAACTTCAACTTTTACGAATCAATCGAAACTTTAATGGCAAAACAGGTTAGCCCAAGATCAAAGCGAGGTCCCCATGGACGTTGCATCATCCTGAGCGATGGCACCGACCCAATCGTGCATTATGAATTGCCAACCGATGCTCTAGAGGCTAAACTAGTGGTAGAAAGAGATTACATACGCACTTAGAGATGAAGTTGACATGTTGAGGAAGCAAACAGCACAATCACAAGCGATACTCAAGACAACCATTAAATATTTGGTGGATTTCAAAAGCGAAGCAAGCTGAGACTAACCAGATTGTTAAGGTCCTGAAGGAAAAAAGGAAATTAAATTCCTACTTGGTAAATCATAGGTGAAATGTTCTTTCCATAGTTGAATAACCTTTGTGTTGTCTGTTCATGTAATCAATCAAACCATTTGTTTTAGAGATCATGTAATAATTGTTTTTTTTGTTTTTTGGTTCGTAATTTTATTTGAGCACAAGTCTGTTAATTGATAAGACCGGAGACATTTTATTTGGATTGTTGTGCCAGACCTACAAATATGCCAATCGGCCTGAATGTGCATTCAGCAATATTAGTATTATAGATGGACCATAAGTGGCACGCATCGGAAAGGGCCAAGATCTTTGGCTAAAAAAAGGATGCTGTTGTAGCCAAAAAAAAATACAATGGCTTGGCTTATGTATGTTAGTTGATATTATTGATCCATATACTCTATAAGTGTTTATATGTCATTAGTTCTCTACATTCTTGGTTGATTGACTCGGTATTTGAATCTTGATACATAAACTTGTGTACATATCTAAATGGGAGTACACATTATGCTGCGTGTGACATTTGAGTTGGACATGAAGTGTTCCAAATATTAATTCACCTTAAACTGGATTCTAGTTTACGAATTTGAGTATCGGCATTTGTAAACCATATTCATATATGACGATGGAATACATCTTTGTCGTCCTTTTGAAGATATATAAAACACATAGAATGATTTATAAAGATTCATATAGGAATACAAAATGGATTCAAATTTAGTTGCCGGGAGTAGCGTGGATGCTTATTGTCCCAAAATTGAAAGAAGCATCAAAATGTCCACTCCCATGTCGGCTGCCCAAGCCAAGTGTTTGGGAGATGGAAATTACTGTCTACCCATTACGGACAATCCATCGGCCCGATTTCCTTTGCTCTAAATAGGGGTAGGTTAGTAACTTCAATTAGGCGTGACACGACCGCCTCTGAGCCCATTCCGACACGGTGGGCGTCAAACATGGTGACAAAACACATTTGATTCAAGCTCGTCCGAAAGACCTCTGTTTCTCCCTCCATTCCCCATTCATACGGTGGGCGGCAAAACAAACTCGACTCGGCGAAATCGATGTAGGCAAATATTTTCAATAGGGGCAGGTTTGTAACTTCACTCGGGCGTGACACAACCGCCCTACTGTCAGCCCGTTCATACACCGTGGGCCCAACCATGGCGCCAACCACCCTCTCCTCGCCGAAATCGCTCTGGGCAAATATTGGCGAGATCTTGAGATTACCGTTCTATCCCCAACCGACGAGGCGTCCAAATTTTAAGCAGGGGCTAAGTTCATAACTTTCCCATATTTGAGACAGTAGCGTCCCAAAAACATGGTTCCCGTACCTCTCCTCCATTTTCCCATTCATACACCATCCGCTAGAACACCCCATCCCCACACCAGCCTCCGTCCGCCACCCCATCCATCACCGCCGTCCTCCACCACATCCATCGCCACCGTCCTCCACCATGCGGGCGCCTACCAAGACCGCGTCGTCCACTGCTAGAGATGGACGTTTCTCATCCTGACAACGGACCAATAGCCTTGCATCGCGTCCTCTCGCTTCATCGGCGCCGTCGTCCTCTTTGTCGGGGCCGCTCACACGACCTTCTCTTCCACCGCAATGGGACTTATCCCCCGATGCACCCGTCTACCGTCGCAGATCTGCTTCAACGCCACCGACAGCCATCGCTTTTGATGCCTACAGGCGCCGCAAGAGAGGTGGTACTTCATATCTCCTCAACTTTTTGATCTCAACGAGAAAATAGATCTTAACTTGGTTACTCTACTTTCTTTTCAGCTCTTAGAATTTAGTTCTTAGTTCGAAGCAAACAATGGATGCTAAATATCATTTCTCGGTTTGCGACTTCAAATCTGCCATGGCACAGCCATATCTGGTTTAATTGATCATGCTTAGGGTTTAATTGATCATGTTGGTTCCGTGGTGGTTTCTTTAATAGAAATCGGAGGAAACCCTCTTTTGCTAAAAAATATGCTTAGAGTTTCCCCTTTTATGATCACTATCTGATCGAATATCGTGCTTCGTGTCATAATAACACTGCTCCACCCATCAAGCTAAACAAGCTTAGATGTTCAAATCTGAATCGATATTATTAAAAGCGAGTTGTTTAATTGGTCAGCTAAATGTTCCTAAATTAGTTTCCAAAATGCATGTTACGCCGCTCGGGTGTGTATCTCTGAGGTGCCCACGGTGGGCCGCCCACCACAGGATTTTGGGTCGTCCCAGCCCCGATTCCCTCTGTTCTCTGCGCTTCGATCTCTACTACGCCCCACCGCTTTGCCTCGCTTGGCGACTTGCCGTCCCGGATGGCATGACTCTAGGAGGAGATCGCGGACTAGCGGGAGGCCGAGGCCGCTCGCCCAACAGCGTCACCGCTGCCGGGCGCGCCGCCGTGCCTACCTTCCCGATCCGTTCGGGGCTCGGCGTGCGGCACCCACCAAGCCAACCCGATTTATCTGAGATCGTCCTCAACACTCGTGACCACTCCTCATCACCCATTTTCTAATTGATTCATTACTCATTAGGCGGGACTGTCATTAGGGTTTGTTGTGTGCTCGGTGCTACCTACACTTAATGGTTCGAGATGTATTTGGTAATCTTTAGTACCTCTAAAGTTCACGGGGTTTTCAAAATTCGGCCCTCGGAACAGAAACTAGTCATTTTGGATTGTTGGTCGTAGTGACATTGACCCAGATTACTACTGCAAGCCAGGTTTGTTGACAATTTTACTTGTCTTTCTTACTCATTCGATATAATATCCAATTATTCACGTCGATTAGTTGCAAACAATAAGTGCTAGACAAACTTCTTCATTCAGATTTTGGACGGTCTCTTACTGCAGTTACAATTCTTCATACTTGTCCTAATAAGCTCACAAGTAAATGATTGATTCACTACATCTATGCTTGCCTTGTCATATTTGTTGTCAATATTCTTTTAGGGTGGACCACCCTGTTTCTAAATACTGGAACCGTAGACATGAGTGAATAGTATTTCTCTATGTGATCTCTTCCTTCATGTGTGGGTAATGAACACTGCATTGTATACAAAGAAAGTGTCATTTCCAGCTTTTACATAGGTTTCGATCTTTTACATGGAATACAATCGCCTACTTGCTTTGTGTCACTTTACCAACCTCCACCCTTGAAGCTAAACATTCGCCACTCATAATTGCTTAGTTTATTTGTTCAAATCTGAATTTCATATGATTCTAATGTTCCTACTTCAGTTTTGAAATGTGTGCTTGCTGTTATAGAGACATAAGGGGTTTGTATTTACGTGTGTGGTGCAGTCGGCCGCGGTTGGGGAGGTGAACTTTGCATATCAGGGGTTTATAGGGAGACACTCTCAGTTGAATCCATAATGCATTCCATAGATAATCGACTACTTTTTATGTTTTCATGAATCTCGGATTACGAACAGCATCATAATGATTATGAGCTTGCGCATGAAAAGAATAAAGCGAGAACAATGCCATGGCTGTCAAACTTGGCATTAAGGGACTGAAATCAAGTCGGATGCAATGCAATGCAAGCGCTCTCCACCTATGATTCATGCTCGAGAATATGATCCTAACGGTGATTACGAGCTAGAGGAGACCTAAGTCAATGTAGCTCCCTAGTGGAGGAGTCGGAGGAAGATGCCTATCTTATTCACCCATCAAGGTACTTGCTCTAACTTTCCAAGGTTACATTGCTCGCACATATCTTGCAAGCGATGCTTTGCATTGCTTCTACTTTGTTGAACTGCCATTAGCTTAGTTTACACATCGTGTATGTGAATCGCCCTGCCTATCCATTTTCAATTACATATTCCATCTGTCATCATACCATATTTATCCATTCAAATGTTGTTCTTGTGTATCGGACGTTCAAAAGGAAGAGGCGATTCTGATCGTGGAGGAGCACAAGCAAAGTATTTGGAAAAGGTAGTGGCACCGATAAATCAAATAGCCCATTAGGTGTAGTTGCAATATCACCTACCCACAAAATACCCCAACTCTAGCAGACTCTAGCCCTACTACCTTTGGTCATTTCGATGCCCCAACTCAGCGAGACCCCAAGCTGCAGCAAACAATATGATTATGCCGATTGACATAGCACCACCAGTGCGACACAAAACCCCATTCCAGCAAAGAGTACACCAAATCCGGTTGCCAAATCCTTTTCGAACGAGAGAGAGCCCCAATTGCAGCAAATAGGACCCTGTTCCATTTCTTCCCATTTAGAAGATGAAGCTTATGTTGTTGTCGGGAACTTTGTGCGCATCTTTCCTTCATGGAAAGATTATACATGAACACAGAACAATTTCGTCTTCCTCCGCAACTTCTGCGTAAGTAATGTACTAATGTTATTCATGGTCATTCTGCATATGTTTCTGTGACGAAGACACAAGATTTCATTCTTTTAAATAGGCGAGGAGCAAACTGGATTGTGATGGCGAGCAAGAGTTGGTTGCGCTTTTCAAGCACTTTCGTTGATGAAGTATCGTTCCTACGAGGCAAGCGCGCCGATGGCAAGCCTCTGAGCGAAATTTATGTAAAGTCTCGGTGCTACATTTATCCGATGGTGACTGGAATAATCTTGTTACACATTGGTCTCGGCTGCAGCGTAAGTCTTGTCTATGATATCACATCACAATTTGAACTACATTTTGCATTTGCCTTAATGTCTCACTTGTCAAAAACTGTTAGCGAAGAACATTAGTTCTCAAGGGACCACGAGAATCTATAACTATCTTTTGCTTTGCATTGCTCTTGTGAGTACCTCTTGCCTGTATGACCATACTTACTTTCATAGTTGTTTGATTATGTAGCATCACCACACATGTTAGCCTCGTGTCGTCCATTTGGTGGACATTATAAGATCCGTATGGACTCTTACACAAATTTAGAATCAACCCAATGCTTTTGAAGAGGTTTAGCTCTGCGATCCTCTTATAAGGACTGAGCGTGGTCTATCACTGTACTTACATTAACAGCTACTCCTCCGTCCCATAATATAAGAGCGTTTTATACAGTACACGGTGTTCAAAACACTCTTGTATTATGGGAAGAAGATTGGTTCATTGTAGCATTCGCATCTTATCTCCCTCGCCCACCATTTACTAAAAAGATCGGATCTATATTTAATCTTACCAACAAGTAGAATACACAGACAATGCCGGTCTTGAAGTGTAGCCCATTGCTCTTGTCGATACATTTTGTCTGTAGCGCTTGTACTTCGAGGATTGGTAGTTGATTATGTAGCATCAATCGCATCTTATCTTCATTATCCTCTATCCCTTCGGTATTATCATATCTATAATTACTCTCTACAAAATGTAGAGTACATGCAATGCTTATGAAGAAGATTATGTGCTGAAATTCTTGAGTTATCCTTCCCTTGACATGGAAAAGGGCATTATAAAGCCGGTGTTAACTGTTAATGTAAGTCAGTCCTTCTAAAGCCTTTATCCTCAAGCTGCTGTTTAATTTGCTCATACTCCCTATCGTTTCTTCTTTGTTTAGTTTGTTGTTTCTACCAAAATGCATGTTAAGTAAGAACCGTAAGTTCTAAGTTTTACTTGTAAAACCAAATTTCTTATTCATACCATGCACATTACTTAATACTCCCTATATGTATGCTTGGTTTTGTGGATCTATAATCCGATGTGTGGTGAAGCAGCCCACGTTTGCACCTTGTCATCTCTGTTTTATCTTACTGATGTGGCTGATGATATGAACAACATGCCATGCACATTATCCAAAATAGATACAATGATTTTCTTTGCCCTTCATCTATGCTTGTTATGTTGACATGGTAATCCAGTAGTGTGGTGAAGCTCCCCGCATTATGAACAATGCCAAATTATGCTATTGATATTTTGAACTTACTCTTTATTTTCTAATTTGAAATTGGATAGAATTGATAGAACAGTTATCATCTTTGTTTATACACGTGCAAAACCTGTCATCTCTCTGCTTTGTTTCAGGGTGATATGCCTGATGGCATGCACAAGTCTGCTGAAGGCTGTGAGACAAACCCAACATATATTGCAGCAAAGAAGGCAAAACATCTTGAAGATAGCGAGACAACCCCAAAGTCTTGTCTTGATGCGATGTTCAAGTTACTTGAGACTAACAATCGAGACAAGCTCACGAAATTTGTTATGCGAATCGGTTCGACTTCTTTAGTCCCAAGTTATAGCATAAAGGCATTCTGCAACTCAACTTCGACTTGAAGTCCTATCTCTAAGAAAGATTGCGGAGAACACCAGTGAGAACCTCATCGCTAAACAGCTACACCTAGAAGCTATGACCGACATGCTAGGCCGGTCTCACAGCCTTGCTCAGCAGCTTGTGCAGCAGTTCCCCCGCAAGGCTAACCTTTCTTGAACTGTCTTGGAAGTGGTCTCGGTTCGATATTATTTTCTTATGCTGCAATGGTGCCCGTTTTTGTAATCTGCTTCTTCGTTGCGCTTTATGATCACTTTGTGGCGAACTTGATGCCCGATGGATGTAATATACCTTAAATCCTTTATTGTATAGTGTAGGTTTATTCTTAGTTACTATGCCATAATTTCTTTATTGTATAGAGTAGGTTTGTTCTTAATTCCTACTAATTCTTCCATCATTAAGCTATCTAAAAAAAATCGGATGTAGTCGTAGGGCGAAACATTCGACTCTAACGGGCTAGGTTTTTAGCGGGCCACAATTGGGCGGCTGCATCTTTCTTGGGCCCGAATGATTGGGGCCTTCACACATTGCGCCAGCCCAAACTTACATCGCCCTATATTTTAGTTGGGCCTTTTGTCGACCAGTAGCTTAGTTTGGCCCGGTAGCGTTGGGCCATTAACGAGTGAATATTGTCTTGGCTTTATTACGGCCGAGATGAAACCACGGGCCTTTAGCAGGCCAAAATGCATGTTGGGCCTCAATTTTCACTAGTCATCGACGGGCCTTCAGCAGGCCGAAATGTAGACCGGGCCATTATGGGCCCAGTTAGCTCACGGGCCGTTACTAGGCCGAAACATATCTCGGGCCTTAGTTGGCCCACTGATATCATGGGCCTTTAAGAGGCCGAAAGCTTAATCTGAGCATCAGCGGGCGAATTACGCGATAGGCCTTTAACAGGCCCAAAGTCACGTTGGGCTTAATTGTTGCCACCTTTAGCACGGGCCGTTAGTGGGCCCGATGTCCGTCGGACCATATATGGCCCATAGGCGACCACGGGCCATTCGGGCCGAAAGTCTGTGGGCTGAAATGGGCCCATGTCTACATCGGGCCTCTAACATGCCGAAAGTCACTTTGGGCTGTAGTTGGGCCCAAATATTGGCGAACAATTAACGGGCGATCTGGCTTCGGGCATAAATGGGCCCAAATATTGGGCGAACAATTAACGGGCGAGATCTGGCTTTGGGTTGTAAATGGGCCCAAATATTGGGTGAACAATTAATGGGCCAGATCTGGTTTCGGGCCGTAAATGGGCCTTTATTAAGCAGGCCGTTATTGGGCTGGCCCACTAGTACTGATTAAGTTCTCACGGGCCTTTGACTGGGCGGCCTTTTTAACCTATATGGGCCTCTGTTGGGCCCGACCACGTGTCGACGTACCATAGGCATGTCTCCTCCAATGGACGGGCGACATCGGCCCACTGACGGTGACAGTGTTCCCTTGACCAATCGAATTTTACGTGGAAATTTCCCATTGGTCGGGGCATTAATGGGTTATCGGATCCAAAATCCGACCCGATAGCTTAACGGTGTTCCGTTACGGTGGATGCCGCGTGTCGGTCACCCTTGATGAAAGCACTTACGTGTGACGCGATTTATCGTCATGGAAGTGGACACTTCGTGATGATAATTTTGGTAATGTCATGGAACACTTCTCGACGACACGGTATGACTATCTTGATTACATCATAAATTTGTCATGGATGTACATGCATGACAAAAAGCGTGACCTCTTGTGACAAACACGTATCATCACGGAAGTGTATTTTTTGTAGTGTGAGCGGCGAGGAACTTCTTGTAAGCCATAGAGCAGAGCAACTATCCGCCGAAGACAACAATGCGGTACTTACAGTCTTCGAGACTTTTGCCTCGAATAATAGGCGCAAGCGAGCTCATCAAAACTTCGCTGAAATCTGCCATGTGGCAAAAATAAATACATGGAATGACACTGCTATAACTTTCAGTGCCAGTGACGAACCTCAATTCCAGACAGTCCGGGCACCAGCCGCTTTGGTCCTTAGTCCAATCGTGGACGGCTTTCGGCTTACTAAAGTGCTCATGGACGATGGAAGCGGATTAAACTTGATCTACGAAGAAACACTCAACAAGATGGAAATTTATAAAGGCCGTATTGAGCAAAGCGGCACAACCTTCAGGGGAATCATCCCTAGCCGGGAGGCATGGTGTGCGGGAAAAATCACACTCAACGTGGTATTCGGCACTCCGGAGAATTACAGGTCCGAAGAAATCACATTCCAAGTGGCTCCCTTCAGCAGCGGATACCACGCCCTTTTAGGGCAGGACGCATTCACAAGCTTTCAAGATGTACCCCATTACGGGTACATGAAGCTTAAAATGTCCGGGCCCAATGGAATCATCACTCTAGCTAGTGATCCGGACGTCGCACTCCGCTCCGAAAATAAAACTGCAGCATTAGCCTTGGAAGCATTATCCGAAGCCCTAGCGGCCGAAGAATTAACAACGCTACACGCCACAGTGGACAGGGACGACGTGATACTCGACAAACGACCCAAGTCCACCTCATTCAAACCCGCAGACGAAATAGCCAAATTCCAGGTCCATCCGACAGACCCTACGAAGACAGCTTCCATCGGGACACTGTTGAGCCCCACAATGGACACTGCACTTTGAGACTTCCTACGAGAGAATTGGGACATTTTCGCCTGGCATCCTTCGGACATGCCGAGCATCCCACGCAGACTGGCCGAACACAGCCTCAATATACTGAAAGGATACAAGCCAGTCAAACAGACTCTTAGGCGCTTCTCAGAGCCTAAACGGCAAGCCATGGGAGAAGAGCTAGCCAAGCTACTCGAGGCCGGATTCATCAGAGATATCAAACATCCGGATTGGCTGGCAAACCTGGTAATGGTACCGAAGAAGGACAAATCCTAGCGCCTTTGCGTCGATTTCAAAGACCTCAACAAGGCCTGCCCCAAGGATCCCTTCCCCCTCCCTCGCATCGACCAAATCATCGACGCAACCGGAGGACACGACTCACTGTGTTTCCTCGACGCATACTCCGGATACCATCAAATAAAGATGGCAGAGTCCGACCAAGCCGCAACGGCCTTCATAACACCATATGGTCCTTTTTGCTTCAACACTATGCCTTTCGGGCTAAAAACGCCGGCGCAACCTATCAACGCATGATTCAAACATGCCTGGAAAAGCAAATCGGCAAAACAGTGGAGGCATATGTGGATGACGTCGTCATAAAAACAAGACACGTCGAAACTCTAATAGATGACTTGAGGCTTACGTTCGATAACCTCCGAACATATGACATCAAGCTAAACCCAGAAAAATGTGCTTTCGGCGTACCCTCCGGGAAGTTGCTCGGCTTCATCGTTTCCAATAGAGGAATTGAAGCAAACCCGGCAAAAATCCGAGCTCTGTCGCAGTTGGCTATCCCAATAGACCTCAAGCATATCCAGAAACTAGCTGGATGCGTGGCTGCTTTAAGCCGTTTTATCTCCCGGTTAGGAGAAAAGGCACTACCTCTTTACCGCCTTCTTCGATGCACCGAACACTTCGTATGGACGGACGCAGCCGCGGCTAGACTGGATGAAATAAAGACCTTATTGGCCAGTAATCCAGTCCTGACAGCGCCAAGTATTGGCAAACCTATGCTATTATACATAGCTGCAACACATCAAGTTGTAAGCGCAGTGCTCGTCGTCGAACGAGAAGGAAACGGACACAAATTCCCACTCCAAAAGCCGGTATATTACGTGTCCACGGTCCTCACCCCATGCATATCCGATACCCGCATTATTAAAAGATAGCATACACGGTCTTCATGGCATCCCGGAAGCTACGACACTACTTTCAAGAGTGTTACGGTGGCCTCCGAAGTACCATTCAACGACATAATAAACAACCGCGACGCTACGGGATGGACAGCTAAATGGGCCATAGAGCTCCTCCCGTTTGACATAACATACAAACCACGGCGGGCCATTAAGTCGCAAGTATTGGCTGACTTCGTCGCCGAATGGACAGAAGCCGAACTCCCTAAAGAGTACGGCGCATACTCCAATTGGATCATGCACTTAGATGGCTCTAAAATGCTGGCCGGATTGGGGGCAAGTGTAGTCCTGACTTCCCCCACTGGAGACTCGGTCCAGTACGTACTCCAAATATTATACACAGACTCCAACAGCGCAGCTGAATATGAGGCTCTGTTGCATGGTCTTCGGATGGCAGCCTCAATGGGAATTCAATGCCTGGAGGTGCGCGGAGATTGAAACCTCGCAATATCACAAATCAACGGAGACTTTGATGCCAAGGATCCGAAAATGGCGGCCTACCGCAATGCCGTCCTCAAAATGTCAGCTCGGTTAGAGGGGCTCAAATTCCACCATGTGGCTCGAGAAAACAATCAAGCGGCGGATATCCTCGCCCGCATCGGTGCTAAACGCGACCCCGTCCCACCTAACATATTCCTGGAGAGGTTGTTCAAGCCATCCGTGGTATGGGAAGGGAAGTCCGGCAACACTAGCACGGATCCAAATACACCCCGAGATTGCGAACCATCTGACATAATCGGAGGCTCCGCCACCGAAATAACATCTCCGGCCCACGAAATCATGGCTGTAATCACTTCGTGGACCGAGCCTTTCCTGGCCTACCTAAATAGGCAGGAGCTCCCCGAGGACCAAAATGAAGCATGTTGTATTGTACGACGTTCCAAGGCCTACAAAGTCCATGAGGGAGAACTCTATAAGAAAAGCGCGACCGGAGTGCTCCAAAGATGCATCTCCGAAGAGGAAGGGCGATAGCTCTTGGCTGAAATCCATGCCGGACTCGGCGGGCACCATGTTGCGGCTAGGGCACTTGTCAGCAAGGCCTTCCGTATAGGTTTTTATTGGCCGACAGCCCGAGCAGACGCACAGGACCTTGTCCAACACTGCGTCGGTTGCCAGCTCTTTGCCAATCAGAGTCACATGCCCCCTACCGCTCTCCAAACAATCCCCATTACTTGGCCCTTCGTGGTCCGGGGCCTGGATATGGTCAGACCTCTTAAAGGGGGAAGCCATATGAAAAAATATTTATTGGTCATGGTGGACAAGTTCACCAAATGGATAGAAGCCAAACCAGTTAAAATGGCCGAATCCGGACCAGTGATAGACTTTATATCCGGGGTTGTACACCGTTACGGCGTTCCCCACAGCATCATCACTAACAATGGCTCAAATTTCACAGCCGATGAAGTGAAAACTTGGTGCGGCAACATGGGCATAAAGCTTGATTACGCCTTCGTCTACCATCCCCAAACAAACAGCCAGGTCGAACGTGCAAACGGTCTCACCATGAGCGGCATCAAACCCAGACTAGTGCGGTCCTTGACAGAATCGGACACGCACTGGGTCGACGAGCTCGACTCCGTGCTTTGGGGGCTACAGACCACGCTGAATCGCACCACCGGATACACACCATTTTTTATGGTGTACAGCGCAGAAGCGGTACTACCCTACGACATAATCCATGACTCACCTCGCGTGCGCATGTACGAAGAGAAGGAAGCCAAGTTAGATCGGTAGGACAACTTAGACGCCCTGGAGGAGGAGCGCGAGGTCACAAAAGCTCGTTCCGCCTTCTATCAGCAGCAGGCTCGACGGTATCAAAGCAGAGAAGTGCGGGCCAAAACTTATAATATTGGCGAACTCGTTCTACGCCTACCGGAGAAGAAGAAGGACAAGCTCAAACCTAAGTGGGAGGGTCCCTTCATTATTGATAAAGTTCTCACCGGAAGAGTGTACCGCCTGCATAATGCATCCGATAACAGACTCGAGCCGAACCCATGGAATGCGGCCAGACTCCGGAGATTCTACGCCTAGCGCCGAACTCAGTGTTCGTCTCCTTACCCCCGCCCCTTTTAATTATGTTCCTCCCCTTTTTTCCTTTCTCGCCCCTTTTCTCTTCTTCACACAAAGTACTCAGTACAGTACGGATGCTCGGATCACTCCGGCCGCACTATGTGTGTAAACCATCCCTGGGGGCTTTCTATACGGAAGCTAAATATAATTACTTTCAGGGCTTCTTGCCTATCACATATGCGTTCTTTTTTCCATATGTACCTTTTCTTCTCCATTATATGCATCGACATGACTTAAGATGTGGCCATGCTGGGTTGCCTGACTCTTGTGTTTATGCCCTATGTTCCCGTTAATTCGGCTAGGGCATAAGAGGAGCACCTCTACGATTGTTACTCTCGGTTGAGCTGGATGTGTACCTCAGACTGGGTGAAGCCGAAAGCTAGTGTTCTTAAGGGAATATTCGGTCGGGGAACAGAAGACGTTTCTTTCGTTTATTACAACGTGAACCCCCAGAAGTTTTGTATCCTGCGTCTCTGTTCGCAGTCCAGACATGTACATCGATGAATGCATACCCAGGGAAAGGAACCCCTAACGGAACTATTCTCCCTGGAAGATGTTTCTTACTATCCATGTAATATAACATAACTAGTTGAGTACTTGTCTGTTCCAGCACTTATGACCCCTACGCCTGGTTTCCACGCATACCTCGGTTCTGTATAATTGAGTGGGTATTTGGATACACCCCGGACTGTCGGATCCGGGGACTGAAGCAAAAAGGTCTGCCATCACAAATGATCTTTAATCCGGCTAGGGACTACATATGTCCACTGAATTACATAGTCACTTGGACTGACTGTATTCCTCCTCTATACCATCCAAAAGGCTATCTAGCTTACAATCCTGTTGGGAGTACTTTGCGGCTAACGCTACCTGGTCATACACCAGACTCACGGGAATTTCTTGCCCATCTGGCCCCGCCGGTCCGACTTCGGCCATATGGTTCGGGTCAAGCTTGGTATAGCGGGTCTTCACCATGGCCCAGGCTTCTCTTGCACCTTGTCGGCAGGCTGACATCTTCCACAATCAGAAGCGCCGCCGTGCTCCTTGGAGCACATCCACGAGCTCCCCCATGCCTTTTGGCAGGGAGGTGGATGGCCACAAGGCCTAGGCAATACCCTGCATCACCTGCCGAGCTCGCTTGTGCAGCTGTGAGAGTTCTTGCAGTAAATCACCTGCAGACGTGGGCATCTCCTCTTCAGGGCGGCCCCTCAACATACCTACAGATATAAACTCTTTCAACATGCTTCCTCGCCGAGTTGTGTTACAGTTCGTCTAGGCACTTACCATAAATGTTGCGATGAAGCCTTCTATTCTCCTTCACGGAGTCCGCCAGCTGAGCGCGAACATCTCGTAGTTCGACGTCCAGCCGGACATTAGCATCTTGAAGATCATTCTTCTCCCGCCTAACTTGCGTAAGAACACGCTCGCCAACTTTTAGCTGCCTTTGGAGATGCGACTCGCTCTCTTTTATGATCTTCGGATTCTCCCCAGGATTGTCTGCAGAATTTCCTGTTAGACTTATCAAACAAGCCAATTACTAACTGGTACATTTCCATAAAATTTCTCTATTGAGACAAATGTTACCAGACGAGGCCTTCTGGGATTCCTCTAGTTTGGCAACCGCGGTCCTCAACTGAGTCTTGCAATCCTCCAGCTCTTGAGACAATTGGGCATTCTTATCTATAAGGACCTGTGCATACATCAATCCTTAAAACAGTTGTTCCAACCGCTTCAAGTCTCAGGGGCTACTGCTATACATGCTTATCAAATTTTCTTACCCATATATCTTTGGCATACTGGTTTGTCGCCCGAGTGAGCCCGCCTTGAGCAGCTCGGATGTATGCGTCTCCCGAAATGAAAGCATTAAACGCCTCTTCAGAAAAGACGTTATTGCAAAGTACGGCCCATCGGCGCCGATGATTCATGGCACTCTCTACTTCTGAATTCATGGCGGAAAGCATATCCGCATCCTTTGTCGGAGGACAATCCGGCATCGGCCCCGCATTGGCCTCCTCTCTCGAAGCTGGTTCTGGAATCCGGCTGGTAGAGGCGTGATCGAAAGGATCTCCGGATATAGTCCGGCAACTCCTCTTTCTGCCAGAACACAAAGGACGCTGTTACATTTCAAACACAATAAATCACAGAGCAGGTTTTTACCATACCTCTGTAACGGCCGGCCCTAACCGCCTTCCTCTTAAGTCTACCCGATCCGGACGCCCTTTGCCGACAAACCCCCAGGGGCTCGGCGCCGCGTTCCGATGGTCGTCTCTGCAAATACGATACTTTAGGCATACAACACAGTATCAAAAAGGAGTCCTCTTCAGAGGACAAGGTTTTGGCTTTACTTACACGCGATGGAGGTAGCAGTCCGGGTAGTCAGCGACAATAGCCACCGAGGCGCCATCGTAGCTGGCCTGATAAAATGTCCAGTTGACGAGCTCCACAGTAGTATCCAGATCTTCTTCCAATCCGGGATCGAAAGCCCTTCCGGGGTCCTCTGGCTGGGGAGGCGCTGTTGAATCCCTCTACGGCCCTCCTCAGTTCCTACTCGGAAATATCGAGTTAAATAATCGTAACGAAGGACGCCAGAACAAATGGAGCGAGGAAAAGGGTGATGACTTACCCAGCTTGGGGGGTTGTACATAGAAAACCCATCCCGCGATTTAATATGAAGAAATTCTTCTTCTTCTCCTTTATACAAATCAGACAATATCCTCGCCAGAGCAGTGGCGGAGTCCGAACCTTTACGACCGCAGTGGGTGGCATCGTCTTCCCCGTTGTAATGCCACATGGGCTTCCCCCGATATTGAAGCGGTTGCACTCCCCGCATTATGCATATTGCTATAACCTCGACTATTGCCAGCCCTGATTTGGCCAGTATCTTTATCCTGCTCACCAGGAAGTGTACTTCTCTGCTATCCTCCTCTTGGGGTCCCTGAGGGCGCCAACTTTGGCGTGCCTTCGGCGGAGCATTGCTTAACTCAGGGAGACCCGTCCGGACTGGATCCGGAAGGGGAACGTCCTCAACATAAAATCACTCTGAGGGCCAGTTTTCGGGTGCCTTCTTGGGAGTACCGGACACGTATCCGGTCTCGGCGATGCGCCATACTTCGGCTCCGCCCACTTGACATATGGATTCCCCCTGGCTGCGAGGGACGAGGCAGAACAACTTCTTCCATAAACCGAAGTGAGCCTCACAACCCAGGAATAGTTCACAAAGGGCAACATATCCCACTATGTGCAGCACTGAAACAGGGGTGAAGTTGTGCAGCTGGAGGCCATAAAACTCCAGGAGCCCGCGAAGGAATGGGTGGATTGGAAACCCGACGCCTCTTAACAGATGCGGGATGAAGCATATTCGCTCTCCCGGGGATGGATTGGGAGATCTCTCCGCTTGCTCCCCGCCATTATAGGTGGCTAGTCCGGCTCGGACAGGAACCATGAAAGCCGGTGGAAGAAACCCTTGGGTCTGTAACTCTATCAAACGACTTTGAGGAACGGAACACTCTTCCCAGTCGCCTGGCTTGGAGCGAAGGGAACGAGAAGAAGAGTTGTGGCGACCGGCCATGTTGGAATGGTTTTTTCCGGAGCGCTCTGTTGGATGCTTGCTCAAGGGAAGAAGGTGGGGTTGGATCTGAAGATCCCCGTCCCTTCAAATAGACGGTTTGCTTGCAGGGTCGGGGTGGCAAATGCAAAATGCCCCGGCTCCTCATATTCGCTCGACACGTGGAGACGGCCATTATTGATGCACAGAAGCCAAGGAGTACAACATTGATGGGAAGACGGATATTGTTCGCTGCAACAGGTACTTTGGAGTATTCGAAGATGGAACCCGCCTTGCAATGCCTGTAAGTGCATCTAGTGCCACCCCTAGTTGGTTTTGGAGTATTGACGACAAATTTGGTTGAGGGACTAATGCGTTTGTTAGAATTGCAGGATAACGCAGGTAGTGTCCCTCATTGATTCGGTTTACCTACCGGAGATGACCCCTAAAAATGTATGAAGACATTGACGACAATGGTGGTATGTGAAGATATTCATATTGAAGACTATGACATGAGAAGACATTGAGTGAAGACTATGGAGCACGAAGACTATGTTGTTTCGTTGTTTCCTTTTTCTTCTTTGTTGAGTCATAGGAACCACCGTACTGTTAAGTGGGGTCCAAGTGAACAAAGTCAGAATGACTGAAGTGATGCTCAACCCAAATCCTATGTCTTCGAGCGAAGACAATGAGAGCAAATTTTATCCAGAGTCGGATGAGTCGACTTTGCTTGTAGCCCAAGTAAAGTTGCCGTGTGTGTTTGAAATCATTTGTTGGAACACGTGTCAGTTCCTTAGTGACCCAGGGTCATTTTGGACATATCAGGTCGGGTTGCCTAGTGGCTATAAATAGCCCACCCCCTGCACCATAAATTGGTGGCTTCTCAGAGTTAGTGCACGACTTTTGTCATTTGAGAGCAACCCACCTCGAAGCCTTTGAGAGAGAGAAATCCTTGCGAGGACAAAGCCCAAACACCCAGAGCCAAAGAGTGTTAGGCATCATCAAGTCTTTACTGTCTCATGACTCAAGACTTATTACACTTGAGGACTGTGAATCCTCCAGCCGGTTAGGCGTCGCGTTCTGAGCATCCAAGAGTCATTGTGGATCACCGGTGAATGAAGTCTGTGAAGGTTCAGAAGTCTACCTTGAAGACTTACCAGAGTGATTGGGTGAGGACTGTGTGTCCTTAGCTCAAGGGGAATAAGGTGAAGACGCGGTGTTCTGAGTTGAATCTCAGCCTCCCTAACCAGACGTCTGATTGTCACAAAGAATCGAACTAGTCCAACAAATCTGTGTCTTCAACAAGTGACTGGTTCTATCCTCTCCCTCCCTTTACTTAGTGTTTGTCTTCGTGAAGTCATTGCCTATTTGTCGTACCTGTTTGACTTCATTGCTTGACTACTATCGTTGGTTGGCTTCATACTATCTTCCATCCTGATCCTTACTACTAAGCTACTATTAGTCTTTGTACTTTCACATTATTGCATACTTGACTATGGTTTGCTTGTTGTTGCTTACCTTCCGCTGCATATCAATTAGGTCATTTCTATTGTTTGTTTTCGAAACTTCCACGTTTTGAAGACTTTCATAAAAATCGCCTATTCACCCCCCCTCTAGTTGATAACTAGCACTTTCAATTGATATCAGAGCAAGGTACTCCCTTGTTCTGTGTGATTCGGATTAACCACCTGGAGTTTTAGCTATGTCGACTGCAGGGATAATCAAAGTCTCCGCTGCTTGCCCCGTGTTCGATGGAACTGAATATCCCTACTGGAAGAATAAGATGCGCATGCATCTTGAAGCCATTGATGTCGACCTCTGGTATGTCGTCAAGAATGGTGTTCCCTAAACTGGTGAAGGTGTCACCCCTGCTGATGTCAAGAAGTTCATTCAACTGGACTCTACTGCCAAGAACATCATCTGTGGTCATCTGACCAAAGGACAGTATGGCCGTGTGAGTGCTCTGGAAACGTCGAAGCTAGTCTGGGACTGGCTATCCAAGGTCAACGAAGGCGTCTCAACCCAGAGAGATCAAAGGATCAGTGTTCTTCGCAACCTCTTCAACTGCTTCAAGAGAAACGACAATGAAAATGTCCAGCTCATGTTTGATTGCCTTACCGACATCACAAATGAGCTTCGTGCTCTCGGCGCCACTAAGATTACCAAGCATGAAATCGTCAAGACACTACTGAGATCACTTGAAAGCTCCTTTGACACCCTTGCCCTCATGATACAAGAACGCCCTAACTTCAAGACACTCGATCCGCCTGATATACTTGAGAGGCTCAACACACATGAGTTCCAACTTTCTGAGAAAAGAGATATCTATGGTCCCAACTATGGCCGAACTCGCGCTTTGAAGGCAAAAGTTGTTTCCTCATCTCAAGAAGAATCATTGCAGCTACGATGATCCTAAAGACATTGGAAAGGAACTTGCTATGCTTGTGAAGAAGTTCCAGAAGTTCACTAAGAAGAAGGGCTTTAGAAAGTCTTCACGATCTGGCTCAAGAAATGATGAAGCTTCCACTCATGACTACAAGAAGAGAACATGTCACAAGTGCAAGAAACCTGGACACTATATCTCTGAGTGTCCACAGTGGGACAATGAGAAGAAGAAGAAGAAGAAGAAGAAGAAGAGCAAGGAATATGATTCTGATGACAAGAAGAAGAAGAAATTTTCAAAGTCTTCTTCCAAGTCCTCATCAAAGTCTTCATCTCATAACAAGAGCTCATCTGGCAAGGCTCGTGCTTTTGTTGGCAAGGAAATGGATTCAGAGGAGGAGTCTGCTTCTGAGGAGGTGGTGGTGGAGTCTGAAGAGGAGTCCGACCCTGGCGTTGCAAGTCTGGCTCTAGCTAGAGCCTATGTTGCCAAGTCCATCTTCAACACTGAAGACAATGACTTCCACACCAACGCTGAAGCTGATGACAAGGATGACCCTGCTCCCACCTACTGCTTCATGGCACGTGGTGCCAAGGTAAAATCACGTGATGCTTACTTTCAAACATCAAGTGAAGATGACTCTGATTGTGAATCCAAACCCATCTACAAAACACTTGCTAAAATTGCAACTGAACAACAAAAAGCTATGGAACATACTCAAAAATTGTTAGACAAAAGCGATGACCTGTTGGACGCAGAAATGACACGTTCATAGTCCTTAGTTGAAGACATAAAAATCTTCATGCTAAGTACCAAGAACTTGAAAGTCGTCATGAAACGCTCTCGACCACTCATGAAAAGCTCTCCTATGATTATCTTCAAAGGAAGCAAGAGCTTGAGAAATTGAGAGCGGCTCATGAAGATCTTCAAAAAGAGAATGAGTCACTTCAGCTCAATGATCAGTCCCGCCAGATGGATTTGAACCACCATGTCTAAAATGCCTTGAGCGTGATAACGCTACCTCTGTTGCTGAATGTTCCACTGCTGCTACTGTTGCATTGTCTTCAACTACTGATGTGGTAACTAACCCCTCTGCCGAGGATACCACTACTATTGCTGATGAAAATGCTAGGTTGAAGACATTGCTTGAAATAGGGATGTATAAAAGTCTAAAAGGACATCAGACACTTTGCGATGTCCTCAAAAAGCAGAAAGAGGGTGTTGGGTTCGAGAGGAAAATGAATGTCGATGGTTCCTACTAGAAGCCTGAGCAGTATCCCAAAACCACATGGGTTGTTGCAAAGGGACCTTCAGTGGATCCATCCACCTTATTTGGCTTTACCTGTGCTAATCCTATTATCATTGATGAATCCCTTGATGCAAACTATAAGTTGTTCAAGAATCAGAATGGTGAAGTGTTTGCGGTATATTGGTACTAATCTGGGAATGGACCACCTATGAAGAAGATCTGGTTCCCAAAAGCTGTCTTGAGAATCTTCCGATGAATGTGATCATGACACCACACAGGAAGAAGACAAACCCTGCACCTAAGGCGTCATATGGTCCAAAGGCTTCATACAGACAGACAGGACTCACAGAGTCACCCTAACGCCAATGTTTTGCAGGAAACCGTACTCAAACTTATGAAAATGGCGTGTGTCTTCAAACCGCTATGTTCATAGAACTAAGAACTTTTACGCTTATTCATATGAGTATCATTCATCTCCTGCAAGGCTATTTGCTAGGGCTCCAAAGTCAAGTTCTCGAGATCTGCACTTAGACTCATTGCTTCTAAGCAACCCCTGAAGATGTGGGTGGTTAAGAAGAATTAACTTTCTTTTGCAGGGAAGGGTCTCCAGCCGAAAATCAAAGGCGTCTGATGCTATTGCTGGGGACCTAAAACATCTTGTAGGGCGCAAGATCAAATGCCCAAATGGTCTCACTATGTATTTGTTCCTGAATTGTTTCCCATTCATCCTATCAGTCCTAATCTTGATCTGAGCTTCAATAATCCTCTTGTCCGTAAAATGTTTATGCTTCACAATACTCTTGGTGAAGCCTATCCCCCTAACTGTACTACAGGGTATGACACCTCATGCTTCAGAATGGATTATGGACAGCGGATGCACTAATCATATGACTGGTGATCGAAGTCTTCTCATGGACTCAACCTTACGTCCATCGGACAAGAGTCACATCACATTTCTGACCTTTGGTAAAAGCAAGGTATTGGGTCTAGGTACAGTTGCAATCTCAAAGGATCAACACATGGATAAAGTGATGCTTGTTGAACCCCTTGGTTTCAACTTAATGTCTGTCTCGATGCTTTGTGACTTGAACATGATTGTGCTATTCGAAAAATATCGTTGCCTTGTACTAATGGAATCTGACAAGTCTCTAGTCTTTGAAGGGTATCAGAAAGATGATCTATACATGGTAGATTTCTCAGCAGGTCCACAGCTTGTCGTATGTCTTCTTGCAAAAGCTTCAGAATGCTAGCTATGGCATCAGAGGCTGGGGCATGCTGGCATGAGGAACTTACACACACTCGCCAAGAAGAAGCATTTCATAGGCATCGAGGGTGTCAAGTTCAAGAAGGATCATTTGTGTGGTGCCTGCGAAGCTGAAACGATGACTAGGGCAAAGCACCCCTCGAAGACAATCATGACGACATCTCAACCCTTCGAGCTGCTACACATCGACTTATTTGGACCTACTCACTACTCTACCCTCACAACAACTGCTTGTCTCTATGGCTTCGTCATTGTTGATGACTACTCAACATATACATGGGTGCACATAATTCTCTACAAGACTGAAGTGCAAGATGTCTTCAGACGCTTCGCCAATCGAGCCATGAACAATTATGGCGTCAAGATCAAGCATATCGGTGACAACGCAATTGAGTTCAAGAACACGGACTTGATCTTTATCTGGATACAATGGGAATCACTCCTGAGTTCTCTGCTCCATACACACCTCAGGAAAATGGCATCGTAGAGCACAAGAACAGAACCCTCATTGAGATGGCTCGAACAATGCTCGACAAGTACAAGACACCAAGAAAGTTCTGGCCTGAAGCTATTGATACAGCATGTCACATCATCAACCGTGTTTACATCCATAAGCTTCTAAACAAAACATCCTATGAGCTCCTTACTGGTAAGAAGCCAAATGTCAGCTACTTCAGAGTATTTGGAGCTAGGTGCTGGATCAAGGATCCCCATCACAAGTCAAAATTTGCACCTAAAGCTCACGAAGGCTTCATGCTCGGTTACGGAAAGGACTCGCACTCTTACAGAGTCTTCAACCTCTATCTCTATAAAATCGTCGAAACTGTGGACGTGCAATTTGATGAAACCAATGGTTCACAAAGAGAGCTCCTGCCAAGTACACTAGACGAAGCTCCGCCAAATAATCTATCAAGCTGATGGGAACCGTGAAATCATGCCTTCAAGCACAACTCAAGAGGAATTTATCATTTCGCACCTAACCAACTCAAGACAATGCTCGGATCAAGACAATCCTCCCAATGATGACAATGATTAGCAAGAGCAAGGTCTTCGTCCAGTTCATTCTCGAGTTGCAAATGAAGTACAAATTGAGAAGATAATTGATAGCATCAATGCACCTGGTCCACTTACTCGCTCAAGAGCAACACAGTTAGCAAATTTCTGTGGGAACTTTTCTTTTGTGTCAATATCAGAACCCAAGAAAGTTGCTGAAGCCTTTATGGAACCTGAATGGATACAAGCTATGCAAGAAGAACTTCAATAGTTCAAGCTGAACAATGTTTGGGAACTTGTCAAGGGTCCTGACCCTCACAAGCATAACATTATTGGCACAAAATGGATATATCAAAACAAGCAAGATGAGCATGGTCAAGTCAACAAAAACAAAGCACGTCTTGTGGCTCAAGGATATACTCAAGTTGAAGGAATTGACTTCGATGAAACATTTGCTCCTGTGGCTAGGCTTGAAGCTATTCGCATACTGCTAGCCTATGCTAACCACCACAACATCTTGCTATATCAAATGCATGTGAAGAGTCCATTTCTAAACGGCAAGATTGAAGAAGAAGTATACGTCGCTCAACCACCTGGCTTTGAAGATCCAAAACATCCTGATATGGTGTACAAGCTAAACAAAGCACTGTATGGCCTCAAACAAGCTCCTCGCGATTGGTATGATACAATCAAAGACTTCCTAAAGAGCAAAGGCTTCAAACCTGCATCCCTCGATCCCACACTCTTCACGAAGACATATGATGGTGAACTGTTTGTGTGCCAAATATATGTGGATGACATTATCTTGGTTTGCCGCACCAACCGTAAGTATAGTGATGAGTTTGGATACATGATGCAAGAGCAATATCAGATGTCCATGATGGGTGAGCTGAAGTTCTTCCTTGGTCTTCAAATTCGACAGCAAAGGAATGGCATCTTCATATCTCAAGAAAAATACCTCAAAGATTGTATAAAGAAGTTTGGAATGCAAGATTGCAAAGGTTACACGACGCCAATGCTAGCCAAACACCATCTGGGTCCCGACGACAATGGTAAAGAGTTCGATCAAAAGGTATACCGCTCCATGATTGGTTCCTTACTTTACCTATGTGCATCTAGGCCAGATATTATGCTTAGTGTTTGCATGTGTGCTCGATTCCAAGCGGCACGAAAGGAATCGCATCACTTAGCTGTGAAGCGAATTCTTCGATATTTGGCTCACACCCCAACACCCGAATTATGGTATCCAAAGGGCTCAAAATTTGATCTGGTTGGATTCTCGGATGCTGATTATCTTTGGTGACAAGGTGGATCGCAAGTCTACATCGGGCACATGTCACTTTACGACGATCACTTGTCTGTTGGTCTTCAAAGAAGCGTAACTGTATCACTCTCAACTGCTGAATCTGAATACATTGTTTCTTTGGATCGTCTTGCACTCAACTTCTATGGATGAAGCAAACTCTCAAGGACTATGGCATCAATCAAAACAAGTACCTCTCTTCTGCGACAACGAAAGCGCCATCAAGATTGCCATCCATCCAAAGACTCAAGACAAAGCACATTGAAATTTGTCATCACTTTCTCGAGATCATGTCATGAAGAAAGATATTGACATCATTCACGCCAACACCAAGAGCAATCGCGATATCTTCCAAAGCCCTTGGATGAGAAAAGGTTTTGCAAGTTATGGTGTGAGCTAAATATCTTGGAATCCTCAAATGTCCTGTGATCAGGCACACATCCTAACACTTATGCATGTTGATGACTTAGATGTGCAACACACGAAGTAAAGTATATCTTCAATCAATGAAGACTTACATTCTGAGTGTGAATACATTAACGTAGAATTTGACTTCAGAGCACCACGATAATTGTGCATCGTGTCTGGGTCTAATACTTCCTATACGGTGGGTAACGCCACCACCAAATTTCTCTGTTTGAAGTGTTTCACTCATGGCATTATTCTTGCAATGTCTTCGCATTTGGTTTGTCTTCAATTTCAACTTATCTTCATGATTTTCTTCACTATGTTGATTTGATTACTTTCTGATATATATATACTAGTGTTCTCATCTCTCATAAAGATTCACTTATAGCTATGTCTTCCTAGTTGAATCTTTTGAACTAAGTGAATGTGATCGGACCCTAATCTCTCTATGCTTTCTATCTCAAACTCTATCTGTCCAAATCATATGCATTCTATTGAAACTGTCGAATGTCTTCTCTGCGTCCTTGTCAGCAGAAGACACGGAGACAAACATTAAGTCTGTTTTAAATGATTCATCCTTATTGTTTGAAATCCGGAGAAGCCGGAACGACCATCCGACAAACCTGGCGGGCGTGGGAACATGGGACAACTCTGAGTATGTTGCATGCTTGCCACGTGCCCCTCAGATGTGAACCGCCAGGGGCACCTGCGTAATTGCGTTGTGCCGCACACTTCCTTATAAATACATGTCCCCTGCGGTAAAGAAAACCTTCTTCCACCTCTCCACCTCGTCAAAAACCTAGCGCCACCGCTAGCTCTCGACGACGCCGGCGACGAAGTGCTTATCTGCCGCGACTTCTCCGATGCCGTCCTCACGCCGGCCGCGGACATCATCCTCTCCACCGCCGCCATAGGTGTCCTCCGTCGCCGAGTTAGGGCACGGTGGATTGAACTGCTCGGTCTCCTATTCATCCCATCTAGCAGTTCTTCGTGTGGTAAATACAACTCTATTTTTACCATCTTTTTGATCCTCAAAGATTCATCCTATTTACCAAAATTGGTTTCTGCCTATATAATGTTAGATCTATTCTGTCTGCATCTCAAACTGCCTAGTATATTCACTTAAGCTTCATATCTAGTTAGATTCCTCACTTGTACTTATTCACGGATTCGTACAAATCTGGAACCAACTCTCAACATATAAGTGAATGTCTTCGCATCATGAGGTCAATGTCTTCAAACTGATTTATCTTCAAAATCTTCTGAGAATGCATATGACCTCTTCCCTTCCTCGCATCTCTAATGTCACACAGGTACATGTCCGTGGGAGAATCCTTGGTTCTCATAGTCTACATTCGTTTGCGAATTCTTACAAAGATCACATTAACTCTCCGAAGCCGCCTCTGTTTGTCCAAAGAAGCGAAAGCCTTTGAAGCCTTTGAACGTGTTGAAGCCATTCAGTTTGAAGTTCATGGCTGCATAGAAATCAGTAAGGAAGGGTGGCAGATAGCATCGTGGGGGAACATCAAGAGATTTGCCTGATGACCTCTCAGAGCTTTACAAGACAGATCTGAAGAGGATTATAATCAAGAAGACACGAATCCAATGGATTCGATGATATTCGGTGAACAATGGTTCAAATACAAGTTCGTGACCCAGAATATCTTTGAGAAGAATGCTATCAAAAGTCCTTGGGGTGATATTCTCTATCGAGGCCTTCCACCCAAGAACAGAGCTGAAGCTATTGCACAGGGTTTCTATCCTTGTATGGTCCGTCGACCTCAGCCTGAAAATGCCGACCCATCGTCATTGCTCTGGTGTCGTGACAGTAATCTCTTCAAGCGCAACTTCCAGCACGCAAAGGCATCGGCCAAGGAAAACAAGAAGTCATTGGGATTAGACTTCACCCCTGGACCCTCTGCTCCCCATGCTGACGGCTCACGTGATGCAGAACCCAATGTCATCGGTCCTTTCTACAACCTTGATGGCCTCATCACTCACATCTCGGTCCAAGGTGCCAAAGTGGATCATTCTGATGATGATGCTGACACTGATGAAGCCCCAGCTCCTACTCCAAAGCCGCAGAAGCCAAAGAAGGCTAAGGCTTCAAGATCAGCTGCTCCTCCAAAAACTTCACGTGCGAAGCCAATCGCCATCGCACCTCCACAAGACAAGCAGTAATCGAAGATCTATCACGTATTTCCAAGAAGACGGATAAGAAAAAGAAAATTGTCAAAAATACTGACCAGACATTGACTCCTGCTGCCATTCTGCGATAAGAGCACATTGATCTGTCCAGCGATGAAGATCTTACAGATGATGCTCTTGAGCAACTGATCAAGAGCAAGGAAGAAGTAGAGATCTTCAATGATCTGCCTCTCTTTGATGTGGCAATCATCCATAACTTCATTGATGAGTGGTTTGACACCCCAAATCTCATCTTTGAAGATCTGCAACTTCCCATTGGCCTCAGCGTCTCCTTCAATGGCGCCATTGCTTCTGAGCTAGCTCTTGCTCAGCGCATCGTTGAACTGAAGCACAAGATCGACTATGAGAAAGCTCAGTTCAAGAAGCATGTGGCAAAGCTCAGCGTGCAAGATGTCAAAAACTTCAAGATCATGCTGCACGAGCTCAAAGAAGCCTTTCTCAAGAAGCGCGAAGAAGCTAAAGGCTCTCGTAAGCGCATGAAGAGTCTGGCTGACAAGTGTGTGCAAGCCTACAATGAGGCTGAGAAGCGCAAGGCTCTTGGTCATCCTGGCATTGACCCCAGAATGGCTGCAACGAAGAAGAAGCCATCAACTAATCAATCTGCACCTTCAAGGCAGGAAGAACCTCGCATAGTCTTCCCAAGCAGCATGACTGGCTCGAAGCCAAAGGTCAGGTCAACCGCTTCAGAACTGAAGAAGACGAGGACTGCCGAGGCTGAAACCAGAAAAAGGAAAAATCCTGAAGCCTCTGATGTTGCTCCCTCCAAGAAGAAGCACAAAACCAAGAAGAATCGGTCTGCTCCCATAGAGCCCTTAGTTGTCGAACCTATCTCAATGGTTCGCCCTGCATCTGAACACCAAGAACGACGGATCATAGTTCATGAGCCTGCTCATGAAGCTGAAGACATTCCAGCAGTTGACCCCACCGCTGCTGAAGACATTGGTCACAATGACAATGTTGAAGATGATGAAGTTCTTCCTCAGATCGAACACAACTTGGTATCATCGCCTGTTCTCACGAACAGCGAACTCATCAGCATTGGTCGTCCTCTGATGCCAATTGCTCAGGATGCTTCATGAGCTGATCACCCACAACAACAAGACTCCCCGAGTGCTCCCCAACAACAACAACAAGTCACACCACCTGTGCAAGAAGAAGAGGATGACTTTGAGGCCCAGCCAACTCCATCTCCAAAGGCGTCGCCAGCATTACGCAGGCTTTGCAAAGGACCAAGGCCTCAAGTCCCTCTTTCGAGCGTTCCAGAAGGAGAAGTGCACCACCAATCTGTTGCACGTCAAGTGTTTCCAGAAGCCACTTCGACTGTGAATGTCTGCGTGTCTGAAGCCAAAGCTGCTGAAGACAATCTGGCTGCATCCGCCGATGACAAACAAGAAGAAGAACGTGTCCCTACTCCCCCTATTACTGATGAAGCTGTTCCTGAAGTGAACGTGCCAGTGCCTGACCCTCCAGCTCATCAAGTGGAGGTTGAAAATCTTGAGGCTGCCACCACCAACACAAATGAAGCCAACGACGTAGTCATGGCTGAAGAAAATGTGGAGCCTGCACCAACCAATGTGCGAGAAGCCAATGATGCAACTGCTCTTGAAGCATCTGTTGTGCAGCCTGACGCCTCTGTTGTTGCCACTGCTCCTGTTCCGCCACCAAGGCCCCATACAATTGAGCAAGCATACAACTATGGTCAGCTAATCACTGTCAAATGGCCCGTTCTAGTCCCTCCGCCTAATGTCTCTGGTCCTCAGTTTGATTATCATGTTGAGCATAGGCCTCTGGTCCAGAAACCAAAGCCAAGACTGCCAAGGTTCCTGTGCACGCCACCTCTGTGGTCCTTCAATGCAAATGGCTTCAAAAGCCACAACACCTTCTTTGATGTAACAAAGAACCCCTACTCAAGGCCAAGAATATCATCGATCGCTTCGAGCTATCGGCAATGGCTATTACTCTGTGTTCAGATGATCAAGGGCATTTTCCCTCATATGCCTCGACACTAAAGCCATTCTTTGGACTGCCATGCTTAGAAGAAGCACTTGATCGCTTTCATGATGCAGTCCGCTTTCGGCTTTATGATGATAAAGAACATTGGAATGAGGAACTTTTCCTTCAATTCTATGCTACCCTCCACATTCGCGGCTACTACAAGGATACAAAGACATGGGTTCTCAAGTGGATGACAGGAAATGTTCATCATGAAGCCAAAGCTCTTGACGTCATTGAGCTTACAGGCCTACCCACTCCCGGAGAGTTGTTCGAACCTGATTGTCAACTCCACCACAATGCACTGGAGAGCATCTTTCATAAGCCAGAGCCCAACATGAGCCAGATGTTGAGCATGATGAAGCCTCTACCACCTGACGCTGAATACCCAAAGGAGTTCTTTGTTGATGACCTTGAGTATCTGCCTCGCACAATATATCACATCATCAGGCGAACTCTATGGCCTATCAAAGGGCATTCACCAGCTGCAAAACTTGAAGGAGCCATGAAGACATTGGTCTTTTACATCCTCAATGGCATCGACTTCAATACACAAGAATTCTTCATCCGCAACCGGTCGCGTCTGGATCGACCTTTTGGCCTGAAATTCTATGCTCCATGGGTCATCGCCTCATCAAGCTACACTCGCTATCAACTATCGCCCTCTGCCGCAATCATCCGATCTTTCTACGGAGAGGTTGATATGTCGATTGAAGCCATATACCCCGAGCCCGCCAAAACGCCTCTTTGTCTTCAAAATGCTGATCACCAAAGCTTCACTCAACCCATGGAAGGAGTCCAAGCAGTAACTCGTGTCTATCCAATGGCTGGGAACACTCGTCTGCCTCACCGTGCGCAAACTGAAGCTACTGAGAGCACAATTGCCAAAGGCCTAAGAAGTGCTCTCGCGTCCTAAATGACCGAGAACTTCTTGTGGCACTGCATCAGAAACAAGACAAGCATCACTTCTGGCTCAAGTGACAGATGCAAAGCCTCTTGGTGGACGTCAATCGCATTCGAAATCTTGCCACCAAGAATGCTTTTGTCACTCACGAGACCTGTCGGCGATCATGGAAGAGTTTGACACTGCTCAGTGTTGAGCAGATCTTCAGGACGATGGCTTCACTGAAAGATTCAAGTTTGACTCCACTCCTCCACGGAATGATGTCCTACGTCGAACTCCATCCCTTGAAGACTCTGACTATTCTTCCTCCGCGGCAACTGTGAATGCCAAAGTGATTGATGATGAAGACGATGCTACTTCACCGCCCCCTACTTCTGCACGCATCAACACTGCACCAAGTTCGTCTGCGCCGCCAAACAACAACGACAACCCTGCTGCTTCACCTACTCATGGGAACGAGTAGATGCTCTATGTCTTCAAACCTTTTTTGGTCCTTACTGAAAAAAGGGGGAGAAGCATATGAGTTTGATAGTCTTCAAGCGGTTTCATATGGGCGGTTGCTTTATATTTTGCCTAGTGTTTACAACTCTCGCTTTGGATACATTTGGTTCTTTGAGTTGTAACACTTAAACTCGATGGTCGTCTGCTACTTATTTGCTTTTCTGCGATGGGATGATTAATTCCGCATGTGCGATGATAACTTGCGCACTTAGATCATTCTGCAGACGTCCATTTTTCATTATGCATGTCATTCTCTTAGTTATATCATTTCATGCATGATGAATTATCTTCATAAGTTGAAGAGGATCTCCACAAGTACAACCTGCCATGTGCATTTGCATTCCAAAAGCAAATTACTTATATGCACATCTTCAGAGGGAGCCTTTGCCACTTATGAAGACAATACCCTATCCTTTACAATTTCACATACTTTATCCCCGTTGAAAACTTCAACCAGTTTGTCATCAATCACCAAAAAGGGGGAGATTGTAAGTGCATCTAGTGCCACCCCTAGTTGGTTTTGGAGTATTGACGACAAATTTGGTTGAGGGACTAATGCGTTTGTGAGAATTGCGGGATAACGCAGGTAGTGTCCCTCATTGATTTGGTTTACCTACCGGAGATGACCCCTAAAAATGTATGAAGACATTGACGACAATGGTGGTATGTGAAGATATTCATATTGAAGACTATGACATGAGAAGACATTGAGTGAAGACTATGGAGCGCGAAGACTGTGTCGTTTTGTTGTTTCCTTTTTCTTCTTTGTTGAGTCATAGGAACCATCGTACTATTAAGTGGGGTCCAAGTGAACAAAGTCAGAATGACTGAAGTGATGCTCAACCCAAATCCTATGTCTTCGAGCAAAGACAATGAGAGCAAATCTTATCCAGAGTTGGATGAGTCAGCTTTGCTTGTAGCCCAAGTAAAGTTGCCGTGTGTGTTTGAAATCTGACCGTTGGAACACGTGTCAGTTCCTTAGTGACCCAGGGTCATTTCGAACATATCAGGTCGGGTTGCCTAGTGGCTATAAATAGCCCACCCCCTACACCATAAATTGGTGGCTGCTCAGAGTTAGTGCACGGCTTTTGTCGTTTGAGAGCAACCCACCTCGAAGCCTTTGAGAGAGAGAAATCCTTGCGAGGACAAAGCCCAAACACCTAGAGCCAAAGAGTGTTAGGCATCACTGAAGTCTTTCTATCTGCGTGACCTGAAGACTTATTACACTTGAGGACTGTGAATCCTCCAGCCAGTTAGGCGTCGCGTTCTGAGCATCCAAGAGTCATTGTGGATCGCCGGTGAACGAAGTCTGTGAAGATTTGGAAGTCTACCTTGAAGACTTACCAGAGTGATTGGGCGAGGACTGTATGTCCTTGGCTCAAGGGGAATAAGGTGAAGACGCAGTCTTCTGAGTTGAATCTCAGCCTCCCTAACCCGGGCGTCATAGCTTGTCACAACAATCGAACTGGTCCAACAAATCATGTGTCTTCAACAAGTGACTAGTTCTATCCTCTCCCTCCCTTTACTTAGTGTTTGTCTTCGTGAAGTCATTGCCTATTTGTCGTACCTGTTTGACTTCATTGCTTGACTACTATCGTTGGTTGGCTTCATACTATCTTCCATCCTGATCCTTACTACTAAGCTGCTATTAGTCTTTGTACTTTCACATTATTGCATACTTGAATATGGTTTGCTTGTTGTAGTTTATCTTCCGCTGCATATCAATTAGGTCATTTCTATTGTTTGTTTTCGAAACTTCCACGTTTTGAAGACTTTCATAAAAATCGCCTATTCACCCCCTCTAGTCGATAACTAGCACTTTCAATGCCGAAGACAAACTGCACGCCGGACTCATCGTCATTGAAGCCTGGTTCAGGGGCTACTAAGGGAGTCCTGGATTAGGGGGTATCCGGACAGCCGGACTATATGCTCCGGCCGGACTATTGAAGTGAGAAGATACAAGACTCAAGACTTCGTCCCGTGTCCGGATGGGACTCTCCTTTGCGTGGAAGGCAAGCTTGGTGATCCGGATAATAGATTTCCTTCTTTGTAACCGACTCTGTGTAAACCCTAGCCCCCTTCGGTGTCTATATAAACTGGAGGGTTTAGTCCTTAGAGACACAATCATAATCATCATAGGCTAGCTCCTAGGATTTAGTGAAGGAAATATGCCCTAGAGGCAATAATAAAGTTATTATTTATTTCCTTATTTCATGATAAATGTTTATCATTCATGCTAGAATTGTATTAACCGGAAACATGATACATGTGTGAATGCATAGACAAAACAAGATGTCACTAGTATGCCTCTACTAGACTAGCTTGTTAATCAAAGATGGTTATGTTTCCGACCATGAACAAAGGAGTTGTTATTTGATTAACGAGGTCACATCATTAGTAGAATGATCTGATTGACATGACCCATTCCTTAGCTTAGCACACGATCGCTTTAGTATGTTGCTACTTGCTTTTATCCATGACTTATACATGTTCCTGCAACTATGAGATTATGCAACTCCGTTTGGGAGGAACACTTTGGTGCTACCAAACGTCACAACGAATCGGGTGATTATAAAGGAGTACTACAGGTGTCTCCAAAGGCGATGTTGGGTTGGCGATTTCGAGATTAGGTTTTGTCACTCCGATAGTCGGAGAGGTATCTCTGGGCCCTCTCGGTAATGCACATCACTGAAGCCTTGCAAGCACTACAACTAATGAGTTAGTTGTGAGATGATGTATTACGGAACGAGTAAAGAGACTTGCGGTAAACGAGATTGAACTAGGTATTGATACCGACGATCGAATCTCGGCAAGTAACATACCGATGACAAAGGAACAACGTATGTTGTTATGCGGTCTGACCGACAAAGATCTTCGTAGAATATGTAGGAACCAATATGGGCATCCAGGTCCCGCTGTTGGTTATTGACCGTGAATAGTTCTAGGTCATGTCTACATTGTTCTCGAACCGTAGGGTCCGCACGCTTAAGGTTTCGATGACAGTTACTATGAGTTTATGTATTTTGATGTACCGAAGGAGTTCGGAGTCCCGGATGTGATCACGGACATGACGAGGAGTCTCGGAATGGTCGAGACATAAAGATTGATATATTGGAAGCCTATGTTTGGAGTTCGAATGGTTCCGGCGGCGGAATTTATCGGAGTACCGGAGGTTACCGGAACCCCCCGGGAGGTAAATGGGCCTCGATGGGCCTTAGTGGAAAGGAGAAGGGGCAGCCCTAGGAGGGCGCGCGCCTCCCCCCCCTTCCCTAGTCCTACTAGGACTAGGAGAAGGGGCCGCCCCCTCTCTCTTTCCCCTCCGGAATCCTAGTCCAACTAGGATTGGGGAATCCTACTCCCGGAGGGAGTAGGACTCCTGTATGCCTCCCTTGGCCGCCCCCCCTCCCCAGCTCCTTTATATACGGGGCAGGGGCACCTTGGGACACAAAAGTTGATCGTGAGATCGTTCCTTAGCCGTGTGCGGTGCCCCTCCACCATATTCCACCTCGGTTATACCGTCGCGAAGCTTAGGCGAAGCCCCGCGCGGTGAAACATCAAGATCGTCACCACGCCGTCGTCTTGACGAACTCTCCCTCGACACTCGGCTGGATCGAGTACGAGGGACGCCATTGAGCTGTACGTGTGTCAAGAACTCGGGGCGTCGAGTAACGGCGCCGGATCGGTTGGATCGCGAGGAGAACGTCGACTACTTCCTCTACGCCAGATCGCTTCGCTTGGGTCTACAAGGGTATGTGGACAACACTCTCCCTCTCGTTGCTATACATCACCATGATCTTGCGTGTGCGTGGAAAATTTTTGAAATTACTACGTTCCCCTACAAAGGCATCCGAGCCTAGGTTTTTCTATGGTTTGATGTTTTGCACGAGTAGAACACAAGTGAGTTGTGGGCGATACAAGTCATACTACCTACCAAAGATGTCATACTTTGGTTCAGCGGTATTGTGAGATGAAGCGGCCCGGACCGACATTACGCCAGACGCTTACGCGAGACTGGTTTCACCGCCACGAGCACTCGTTGCTTAAAGGTGACCGGTGGGTGTCTGTCTCTCTCACTTTAGTTGAACTGAGTGTGGCTACGCCGGTCCTTGAGAAGGTTAAACGAGTCTATTTGACGAAGTATCGTTGTGGTTTTGATGCGTGGGTGAGACTGGTTCTTGCTTAAGCCCGTAGCAGCCACGTAAAATTTGCAACAACAAAGTAGAGGACGCCTAACTTGTTTTTGCAGGGCATGTTGTGATGTGATATGGTCAAGACGTGATGCTATATTTTATTGTATGAGATGATCATGTTTTGTAACCGGTTATCGGCAATCGGCAGGAGCCATATGGTTGTCGCTTATTGTATGCAATGCAATCGCTACAGTAATGCTTTACTTTATCACTAAGCGGTAGCGATAGTCGTAGTAGCATAAGTTTGGCGAGACGACAACGATGCTGCGATGGAGATCAAGGTGTCGCGCCGGTGACGATGGTGATCATGGTGGTGCAACAAGATGGAGATCATGAAGCACAAGATGATGATGACCATATCATATCACTTATATTGATTTGCATGTGATGTTTATCCTTTATGCATCTTATCTTGCTTTGATTGACGGTAGCATTATAAGATGATCTCTCACTAAATTATCAAGAAGTGTTCTCCCGGGTATGCACCGCTGCCAAAGTTCGTCGTGCCTGCACACCACGTGATGATCGGGTGTGATAAGTTCTCGTCCATCTACAACGGGTGCAAGCCAGTTTTGCACACGCAGAATACTCGGGTTATACTTGACGAGCCTAGCATATGCGAGATATGGCCTCGGAACACGGAGACCGAAAGGTCGAGCGTGAATCATATAGTAGATATGATCAACATAAGATGTTCACCATTGAAAACTACTCCATTTCACGTGATGATCGGTTATGGTTTAGTTGATTTGGATCACGTGATCACTTAGATGACTAGAGAGATGTTTTTCTAAGTGGGAGTTCTTAAGTAATATGATTAATTGAACTTAAATTTATCATGAACTTAGTACCGATAGTATCTTGCTTGTTTATGTTTGATTGTAGATAGATGGCTCGTCTTTGTTGTTCCGTTGAATTTTAATGCGTTCCTTGAGAAAGCAAAGTTGAAAGATGATGGTAGCAATTACACGGATCGGGTCCGTAACGAGGATCATCCTCATTGCTGCACGTAAGAGCTACGCCCCGGATGCACCGCTAGGTGACAACTTCTTCTTTGGAGCAACGCCAGATGTTATGAACCTCTGGCGAGCAAAGTGATGACTACTCTATAGTTCAATGTGCCATGCTTTACGGCTTAGAACCGGACTTCAACGACGTTTTGAACGTCATGGAGCATATGAGATGTTCCAGAGTTGAAGTTAATATTCCAACAGAATGCCCGGATTGAGAGATATGAAGTCTCCAATAAGTTCTATAGCTGCAAGATGGAGGAGAATAGTTCATTAGTGAGCATATACTCGTAATGTCCGGGTACTACAATCACTTGACACAATTGGGAGTTAATCTTCCGGATGATTGCGTCATTGATGAATTCTCCAATCACCGCCACCAAGCTACAAAGGCTTCGTGATGAACTATAATATGCAAGGGTTAGTAAAGACTATGCTCGAGCTCTTCGCAATGCTAAAGGCTGCGGAGGTAGAAATCAAGAAGGAGCATCAAGTGTTGATGGTCAATAAGACCACTAGTTTCAAGAAGAAAGGCAAAGGGAAGAAGAAGGAATCTCAAGAAGAACAGCAAGCAAGTTGTTTGCTCAGAGAAGAAACCCAAGTCGGCCCTAAACCTGAAATCGAGTGTTTCTACCGCAAGCGATCGTCATTTGAAGCGGAACGCCCCAAGTATTTGGCGGATAAGAAGGATGGCAAGGTGAACAAAGGTATATGTGATATACATGTTATTGATGTGTACCTTACTAGAGCTCGTAGTAGCACTGGTATTTGATATCGGTTCATTGCTAATATTTGCAACTCAAACAGGACTACTGATTGCTTAACTCGCAAAGGACGAGGTGACGATCTGCGTGGGAAATGGTTCCAAAGTCGATGTGATCGCGGTCGGCACGCTACCTCTACATCTACCTTCGGATTAGTTTTAGACCTAAATAATTGTTATTTGGTGCTGCGTTGAGCATGAACATTATATCTGGATCTTGTTTGATGCGAGACGGTTATTCATTTAAATCGAGAATAATGGTTGTTCTATTTATATGAGTAATATCTTTTATGGTCATGCACCCTTGAGGAGTGGTCTATTTCTTATGAATCTCGATAGTAGCGATACACATATTCATAATGTTGAAACCAAAAGATGCAGAGTTGATAATGATAGTGCAACTTATTTGTGGCACTCGCCGTTTAGGTCATATCGGTGTAAAGCGCATGAAGAAACTCCATCTTGATGGACTTTTGGAGTCACTTGATTATGAATCACTTGGCACTTATGAACCGTGCCTCATGGGCAAGATGACTAGAACACCGCTTCTCGGTACTATGGAGAGAGCAACAGATTTGTTGGAAATCATACATCTGTATGTATGTGGTCCGATGAATATTGAGGCTCGTGGCGGATATCGTTATTTTCTCACCTTCACAGATGACTTAAGCAGATATGGGTATATCTACTTAATGAAACATAAGTCTGAAACGTTTGAAAAGTTCAAAGAATTTCAGAGTGAAGTTGAAAATCATCGTAACAAGAAAATTAAGTTTCTACGATCTGATCGTGGAGGTGAATATTTGAGTTACGAGTTTGGTCTACATTTGAAACAATGCGGAATAGTTTCGCAACTCACGCCACCCGGAACACCACAGCGTAATGGTGTGTCCGAACGTCGTAATCATACCTTACTAGATATGGTACGATCTATGATGTCTCTTACAGATTTACCGCTATCGTTTTGGGGTTATGCTCTAGAGACAGCCGCATTCACACTGAATAGAACACCGTCGAAATCCGTTGAGACGACACCTTATGAACTGTGGTTTAGCAAGAAACCAAAGTTGTCGTTTCTTAAAGTTTGGGGATGCGATGCTTATGTGAAAAAGCTTCAACCTGATAAGCTCGAACCCAAATCGGAGAAATGTGTCTTCATAGGATACCCAAAGGAGACAGTTGGGTACACCTTCTATCACAGATCCGAAGGCAAGACATTCGTTGCTAAGAATGGATCCTTTCTAGAGAAGGAGTTTCTCTCGAAAGAAGTGAGTGGGAGGAAAGTGGAACTTGATGAGGTAATAGTACCTTCTCCCTTACTTGAAAGTAGTTCGTCGCAGAAACCAGTTTCTGAGACACCTACGCCAAGTAGTGAGGAAGTTGATGATGTTGATCATGAAACTTCAGATCAAGTTCTTCGCAGAACCTCGTAGATCAACCAGAGTAAGATCCGCGCCAGAGTGGTACGGTAATCCTGTTCGGAAGTCATGCTACTAGATCATGATGAACCTACGAACTATGAAGAAGCGATGGTGAGCCCAGATTCGCAAAATGGCTTGAGGCCATGAAATCGAGATGGGATCCATGTATGAAAACAAAGTGTGGACTTTGGTTGACTTGCCCGAGGGTAGGCAAGCAATAGAAAACAAGTGGATCTTCAAGAAGAAGACCGACGACGACGTAATGTTATCGTTTATAAAGCTCGACTTATCGCAAAAGGTTTTCGACAAGTTCAAGGGGTTGACTACGATGAGACCTTCTCACCAGTAGCGATGCTTAAGTCCGTCCGAATCATGTTAGCGATTGCGCATTTTATGATTATGAAATTTGGCAAATGGATGTAAAGACGCATTCTGAATGGATTTACGGAAGAAGAGTTGTATATGATGCAACCGAAGGTTTTATCGATCCAAAGGAGCTAACAAAGTGTGCAAGCTCCAATGATCCATATATGGACTGGTGCAAGCATCTCGGAGTTGGAATAAACGTTTTGATAGTGTGATCAAAGCATTTGGGTTTGTCTGAGACTTTTGGAGAAGCTTTGTATTTACAAGAAAGTGAGTGGGAGCTCAGAGCATTTACGATCTTATATGTGGATGACATATTGCTGATCGGAAATGATATAGAATTTCTGGATAGCATAAAGGGATACTTGAATAAGAGTTTTTCAATGAAAGACCTCGGTGAAGCTGCTTACATATTGGGCATCAAGATCTATAGAGATAGATCAAGGCGCTTAATTGGACTTTCACAAAGCACATACCTTGACAAAGTTTTGAAGAAGTTCAAAATGGATCAAGCAAAGAAAGGGTTCTTGCACGTGTTACAAGGTGTGAAGTTGAGTCGACTCAATGCCCGACCACTGCAGAAGATAGAGAGAAAATGAAAGATGTTCCTATGCTTCAGCCATAGGCTCTATCATGTATGCAATGTTGTGTACCGACACTGATGTGTGCCTTGCTATAAGCCTAGCAGGAGGTACCAAAGTAATCGAGTGGATCATCGGACAGCGTCAAGAACATCCCAAATACGAAAAGGACGAAGGATATGTTTCTAGATATGGAGGTGACAAAGAGCTCATCGTAAATGGCAGTTACGTTGATGCAAGCTTTGACACCGATCCGACGATTCTAAATCGCAGACCGGATACGTATTTACACTAAACGGAGGAGCTGTCGGTTGGTGCGCTTCTAAACAAAGCGTCGTGGCGGGATCTACATGTGAAGCGGAATACATAGCAGCTTCGGAAGCAGCTAATGAAGGAGTCGGATGAAGGAGTTCATATCCGATCTAGGTGTCATACCTAGTGCATCGGGTCCAATGAAAATCTTCTCGTGACAATCTCGGAGCAATTGCCTTAGCAAAGGAATCCAGATTTCACAAGAGGACCAAGCACATCAAGAGACGCTTCAATTCCATCCGGACTTAGTCCAGACCGGAGACATAGAGATTTGCAAGATACATACGGATCTCAATGTTGCGCACCGTTGACTAAGCCTCTTCCACGAGCAAAACATGATCAGCACCAAGACTCCATGGGTGTTAGAATCATTACTGTGTAATCTAGATTATTGACTCTAGTGCAAGTGGGAGATCAAGGAAATATGCCCTAGAGGCAATAATAAAGTTATTATTTATTTCCTTATTTCATGATAAATGTTTATCATTCATGCTAGAATTGTATTAACCGGAAACATGATACATGTGTGAATGCATAGACAAAACAAGATGTCACTAGTATGCCTCTACTAGACTAGCTTGTTAATCAAAGATGGTTATGTTTCCGACCATGAACAAAGGAGTTGTTATTTGATTAACGAGGTCACATCATTAGTAGAATGATCGATTGACATGACCCATTCCCTTAGCTTAGCACACGATCGCTTAGTATGTTGCTACCGCTTTTATCCATGACTTATACATGTTCCCGCAACTATGAGATTATGCAACTCCGTTTACGGAGGAACACTTTGGTGCTACCAAACGTCACAACGAATCGGGTGATTGTAAAGGAGTACTACAGTGTCTCCAAAGGCGATGTTGGGTTGGCGTATTTGAGATTAGGTTTTGTCACTCCGATAGTCGGAGAGGTATCTCTGGCCCTCTCGGTAATGCACATCATCAAGCCTTGCAAGCACTACAACTAATGAGTTAGTTGTGAGATGATGTATTACGGAACGAGTAAAGAGACTTGCGATAAACGAGATTGAACTAGGTATTGATACCGACGATCGAATCTCGGGCAAGTAACATACCGATGACAAAGGGAACAACGTATGTTGTTATGCGGTCTGACCGACAAAGATCTTCGTAGAATATGTAGGAACCAATATGGGCATCTAGGTCCCGCTGTTGGTTATTGACCGTGAATAGTTCTAGGTCATGTCTACATTGTTCTCGAACCGTAGGGTCCGCACGCTTAAGGTTTCGATGATGCTTACTATGAGTTTATGTATTTTGATGTACCAAGGAGTTCGAGTCCGGATGTGATCACGGACATGACGAGGAGTCTCGAATGGTCGAGACATAAAGATTGATATATTGGAAGCCTATGTTTGGAGTTCGAATGGTTCCGGCGGCGGAATTTATCGAGTACCGGAGGTTACTGGAACCCCGGAGGTAAATGGGCCTCGATGGGCCTTAGTGGAAAGGAGAAGGGCAGCCCTAGGAGGGCGCCTCCCCCTTCCCTAGTCCTACTAGGACTAGGAGAAGGGGCCGCCCCTCTCTCTCTTTCCTCCGGAATCCTAGTCCAACTAGGATTGGGGAATCCTACTCCCAGAGGGAGTAGGACTCCTGTATGCGCCTCCCTTGGCCGCCCCCCCCCCCGGCTCCTTTATATACGGGGCAGGGGGCACCTTGGGACACAAAAGTTGATCGTGAGATCGTTCCTTAGCCGTGTCGGTGCCCCTCCACCATATTCCACCTCGGTTATACTGTCGCGAAGCTTAGGCGAAGCCTCGCCGGTGAAACATCAAGATCGCCTGCCACGTCGTCTTGACGGAACTCTCCTCGACACTCGGCTGGATCGAGTACGAGGGACGCCATCGAGCTGTACGTGTGTCAAGAACTCGGGCGCCGGAGTAACGGCGCCGGATCGGTTGGATCGCGAGGAGAACGTCGACTACTTCCTCTACGTTGTGATCGCTTCCGCTTCGGGTCTACAAGGGTATGTGGACAACACTCTCCCCTCTCGTTGCTATACATCACCATGATCTTGCGTGTGCGTAGGAAAATTTTTGAAATTACTACGTTCCCCTACATTTAGCCTCTACGATCTCGTGGTAGATCAACTCTTGTAATACTCATATCATCAAGATCAATCAAGCAGGAAGTAGGGTTTTACCTCCATCGAGAGGGCCCGAACCTGGGTAAAACATCGTGTCCCTTGCCTCCTGTTACCATTAGCCTTAGACGCACAGATTGGGACCCCCTACCCGTGATCCGCCGGTTTTGACACCGACACCGCACCCTAGGGAAAACCCTAGGGCGCCTTCCCCTCTCCCCTTGCCCCTATATATAGTGGAGGGGTGGGAGGGCAGCCGCACCTCTTCCCTGGCGCAGCCCCTCCCTCCTCCGACACCTCCTCCTCCTCCGTAGTGCTTGGCGAAGCCCTGCAGGAGAACCACAAGCTCTCCCTCAACTTCTCCTCTCCCCTTGCTGGATCAAGAAGGAGGAGACGTCCCCGGGTTGTACGTGTGTTGAACGCGGAGGCGCCGTCCGTTCGGCGCTAGATCGGATCTTCCATTTGAATCGCCGCGAGTACGACTCCATCAACCGCATTCTTGTAACGCTTCCGCTTAGCGATCTTCAAGGGTATGAAGATGCACTCCCTCTCTCTCTCGTTGCTAGAATCTCCATAGATTGATCTTGGTGATGCGTAGAAAATTTTGAATTTCTGCTATGTTCCCCAACAGATGGATCCTAGCAAGATGGACGAGAGGGAGAGATAATATTGCGAGGTCATTCATGGGGACACCTTAGCTAAGATGTGTGGTGGTGGCAATGGTGCTGCCGACGATGACAATGCGAGTGCATGAGGCCCATTTGAACTATGATGGTTTTTGGTCCACCATGTGTTGGTGTTATTTTTTGAAATGAACTTCATTCGGTGCCTTTGGGCACAAATTATGGCTATGCTTGATTTTCAGAAAAGGTGTTTTTATTAACTCATAATAAAGCATCAAGGGATACAAAACATCACGATCGTACACCTAACCTTTGCATAGCTATGATGCACACATCCAACACAAACACGCACACGCACACACACACACAAAGGATCATCTCGACTAATAGCAAAGCCATAGAAGACCATCACTATGCCTATGCGGATCAAAAATAAAAATAAAAGGAGCAACATTGACCCTCGTCGAGCAGTTGCAACCACCAAAAATGATGTAAGCACGTATGGGCCAGACGTGATATCCACACGGGACGTAAACCATGCACACACCAAGCAAATAGCCAGTCATAAAGCTATTGATCGCAGGCCAAGTGAAGATGCCCCACCGAAATCCCTCCTCAGAGACAATTTGACAATCCCACACTTTTGTCACCAGTGTTTGACAGTGATAAATCTAGCACCCCAGACAATAGACCATGAGCTGTTATTATCCCGCTAAACCATCAATTATGCTGTCACTATCCCGCCAGAGCAGCGATTATGACCCATAAATTGCAACACTTCGTATTCGTAATGAGACATCTCAACGAAGGATTGCCGGCACCCGTCACCACGCTCCGTCTCGATGCCATAACCACCCAAAACAGGGCACCGATGAGACATGGAAGCGTCTACCGTAGTACAAACCTGTCATCATCCACCGCCTCCTAACCAATGCAGCTCTAAAATGATGTTCCCAAGAGAGAAAAATGACACGATTGATGTCATCATTATGATCTGAGATCACCTGAACCTCGGGTTTCCCTAGATCAGCAGTCAGGTAGGTGAGAACGACATCGACAACGCCTTCAACAAGGTATGCGACGGCCAAAGGCGTCGCCGTTGTCAGCCCGACAATCTGTTTCGCGACACCCCGACCAAGACAAAACCACACAAAGGGCCATGGCAGCCCCATCGTCGCCCGTGTCCAGACCCATGACACCGTAGTCCAAATCCGGCCAAAACCATCCTGCCCACACCGTGCCTCATCTGAAACGGGCCTAGCCCAAGCTGGCAGTAGACAACCGCGGCCTCTGAAGAGGACGACCACGCCGCAAAGGAGGGCGATGCACCGCCACAAGCGCCTCGAAGAAGTCGAGTGCGTGGATGTAGTGTTGGACAGACGACACAATTTTTGAAACTATGAACATTTTTTCAAATTTTCGAACATTCTTCAAGTTTGTAAACTAATTTTGAAAAAAGCAAATATTTTTTGAAATTCTGAACAAATTGTTACATCCTCAAACATTTCTTTAATTGCTGAATATTTTTTGAAATGTTGAGCAAATTTGGAAAAGTAGATCATTTTTTCGAATTCCTATTTTTTTGAAATTGTGAACAATTTTTGAAAATCAGGATCATTATTTGAATTTTTGAACAAATTTATTGCGATTTTTTAAAGTGCGAACAATTTAAAAACGGAAAATAAAATTTAGTTTCCAAAAAATTTAAAACCACAATTATTTTTTGAATTTTTGAACACATTTTGAAAATTGGAAGAATGTTTGAAATTTTCTAAAAGCATTTTTGAAAAAAAGAAACATAAATTCGTAAAAAGAAAAACGAAAATATAATAATAATAATAATAATAATAATAATAATAATAATAATAATAATAATAATAATAATAATAATATAAAAACTAAAATAAAAACCAGTAAAAAAGGGTTCAGGAACCCTCTGGAAGGTTACCAAAACCGGCCAGGAAAAAGGTGCCAAAACCGGCGTCCAGTGCACGTTTTTATTCACTGAATGGGCTGGCCCAATGCAGTTTGATCGCCTGCTAGGCTGTGCGTAACAGCGGCAATCTGCCGCAGAATGTGTAATACTGGGCCGTCGAAGAATTGCTGCCGTGGTGTTTTCTGGGCCAGATGAAGCGCAAACGAACGAGGGGCGCACAGGCTGTTTGCCCGAGTGCAGCAGGGACTCTCTCCGTTCGTTTTTGGTTTAGTACCACCTCGCTGGCCGAGAGCGGAGAGGCGGTGGACAGAGCTATAAGAGGAGAGGGAGGGGGACGCTACAAATCATACCTTTCTTGGCCTTTTGGCTAAGATCAAGTGTAGTATCTGTTCTTATCAGTTTAATATCTGATATGTGGGTCATGTGCCCACAATGATATTAAATTTATTTTTTATGGGGAAGGGTCCATCACAATGGCTTGCCATTGGGGTTCTTGGATGTCGCTTGGGCGTTGCACTACAGCCCAGGCCGGCATACCCCAACCAAAACTAATCGTATAAAAGTTCAAATTTTCCTAGGAAAATCTTGAGTTTCTAAAATTGTCATAGCTTTATTTTTTTACTATGTGTATGCCTACAGCGTACACTGTTATATCATTTGTTTCACTCAGTGAAGTAAAATGGGCCAACGCCATGAATAATTACAGGACAGGAATAAAAACTGTTTGGGATGGCTGTACCTTCTACTCCAGTCCGCAGGGAAATTCACCAGTGGCTAAAGGGATTCGACGATCACTTTGTACACTATATTCCTTGTCTCCCACTTGTGTAGGTTTCGGTTACGGTACCCTTTTGTTGAAGGTCGTACGGTAAATGGCCACTTACAATCCGGTGAACTCAGAACAATCCAAGGAATACAAACAGGCTGACCTTATTTGAACCGGTAATGATTTCCCTTCCAGCACCGAGTCCACCAGGCTTGCGAGTAGCAAGCGAGTTTAGTTGCATATGTTAGAAGTATAATTATGTTTAAGTTAGAGATTAGGAGTTAGAGATAGGATTGGTTTAAACCATGTACAACTTGTCCCCTACTCCAAGTCTCTCTCACATATTGTACTCTATATATACCCCATATGAGGGTGGGATCAATACAACAGAAACAACACAATATTAGTCATCTCATATTTTCTACATGGTATTAGAGCGGTTTGTCTCACGACGCCGATCCTAGGAACCTTCCACCACACTTCATGGCCTTGCCGCCCGGGAGATTAATCTCCTCTCCCGGAAGCGCACCCGATCCGATCAAAAATTAGATCGGTTCTTCAGTTTAGATTAGGTCAATTCGAAATTCCATCTAGTAGATTTTCCTTAGCCAACAAATAAATCCCATAGCCCTCGTATTCAAGTGAAAATCAGTGCAAGTTAATACACGGCGGCGATTCTATGGTGGGCTCGACAAGGCGCTGCTGCACGCGGCCGGCTTCAAGATCGGATCTCCACCAGCGGACAGGCGGCCGCGCGTACGAGCACGTCGTCACCCAGCAGGTGATACGAGTGCGATCCAATCTACTCGATACGCGCCGCCGGACATCAACCTCCACGAGCCACGCGGGTGGCACGAACGACCGCGGATGCGGCCACACGTGTACCGTGTACGACACCGCGAGGAAAACCGGCGCAGGCGCCTCTCCAGCAACGACACCAGGTGGGTTGCATCACCCACGGAAGCCACGCACGGTCGCACGCAGTACCAGGACTCCGAGAGGATTTCACCGTATGCATGCATCATACATGTGGCCTAGATGGGCTAACTAGTGTGATGCACGCGCATGCAAATTGAGGAGCAGTCCGTACAGAGGTTTGTGTTGTATGCACGCAGGGAACCACCAGACGCAAGCTCGATGCGGGCAGGCGCTGCTACGGACTCCACTGCAGCGACCCATACGGCCTCGACTCCCATCTAGACTCCACCGACCGCTTCGCAGATCATGCACGCCTCGGATCACGGGAGGGCAGTTTTCCGCACATCTTACTACAACACCCGCGACACCATCATCTACCCTGAGCGCTGCATCCCGAGCCGAGCTACATCACCTCCTGCATCAACTGCCGTCGATCTGTACCTACACGGAGCACGACTACATCATCACGATCTGCACCTGATATTCTTCATCACGCCAAATCCCCGCTCCGAGCTGTAAGACTACGTCAGGCTACAAGCCAACATACTTCGTCGAGCACACCTACGAGAAGCAACCACGACATGCACCGCCCACACGCCAGGCCTGTGTGGAAAGTGATGCAATTCTTCATCAACTTCTCCGACGCGACACGACATCGACACTTCATCGCCGCGAGGGACGCCTTCAAGCGACATCATCGTCGACACGCTGTTGCAACACCATCGCCGACACTTCATCGCCAAGGTCTTCATCAACGTGGTCTTCATCAACAACTTCGTCAACACACCGCCGCCACCTCGTTCACAAGATGGACACCTAGCGTCCTCTGACAGACTTTTCTGCAAGACGCGCCCCCGACGACGGCAATGACCGCGTCACGACGACGGCATCGACCGCGTCCTTCACGACGGCACGACTGCATCGACACGACGTCACTTCATTGACGACCCTACTTGGCCACACGGTTCTGGCAAAACCGATGTGTGCTCGATGGGCTTCCTCCGGTCTTGGCAAAACCGGTGGACTCATCGCCGACGACACCCTCGACATCCGCAAGGTGCATCGTCCCACGTCGCAGCTCCGTCATAGCGCATTTTTTTTTTTGCGCCCGCTTTGTGCGGCTTCATCATCCATGACTACCTCGACCACGGCTATATCACCATGATCGGCTACCTCGACATTAATGGCTACGTCTACAGAACTCATCGGCAACAACTCCGGTCAACAGCGTCCGCCTCGTCACTTGCGTCACGACACTCCCCGTGGATCAAGGGAGGAATAGAGGAGAAGGCATGAAGGCACCGAGGGGGGCGATCACCGCCCTAGGTGCCAACCCATCGAGACGCAGTTGATGATGGCGCAGCGGAGAATGCGACGGAAGCACAAGATTTAATTATGTTTAAATTCAGTCGTCATCGTCCGCTTCACTCCCGCTACGACTGAGGGGGAATGTTAGAAGTATAATTATGTTTAAGTTAGAGATTAGGAGTTAGAGATAGGATTGGTTTAAACCATGTACAACTTGTCCCCTACTCCAAGTCTCTCTCACATATTGTACTCTATATATACCCCATATGAGGGTGGGATCAATACAACAGAAACAACACAATATTAGTCATCTCATATTTTCTACAGCATAACCCGAACAGTGGTCGGTTAAATTTTTTCGGAGCAGCATGACTGGTACACCAAGCTTTAAGCCAATCTTGTGATGTGGAAAATTATCAATGACGGTAGAGTGTAGAAATTCTAGAGGATGCAGTAGGTCGACATCACCAGTCGATCTTGACAGTGTCACAACTCAGGTGTTCTCTAGGGTTGTGTACTGGAACCAGAGGTACTTAAAGAGTACCCTTCTTGGCAAAGGACCTACAGTTCGAAAAGACAAGATCGAGTGTACAAGCATATTGAGACGCAGATTGGGCAAGTGGTGTGGTGACAAGGTAATCAACATCTTCGTGGGAAATATCTTGTGATATGGAGTTGTACCGACCAATTGTAGCTCGGTCTACTACACAGGCAGAGCATAGAGCAATTGAATTGAGGCTGTGTGAAAAATGGTCGCTTTACTGTCAGCTTTCAGTGTTGGGGAATGACTCCTTGGCAATGCATTGTGATTGCAAGCCTATAGGTTTTTCATCAAGGAGAAAGTGACGAGCAAAGTGCTAAAACTGGAATATGTCTCCCCTACAAAAAAGTTGGAATATGTCTCGAGTAGGTGAGCAGTTACATGACCATTAAACCAAAAGGGTAGGTCCTAGAGGGTGCTATTATAAAATAACAAGATGGGACAAATCGATATGTTCAGCCCGTCTTGAAAGGGGGTGTCTGAATTCCTAATCTAGTTCGAGTCCAAGTCTAATCAAGTATGTAATTTTAGCACTGTACATAAGAGCGTGCGGGTCCAGATAGACGCACACGATCATTCACCCTAATTTCTTCTACTCATTGGTTTTCCAATACCGATTTTCCAGATTTGCAGGTTCCACAAACCCTTCTGATCATGTTATAGTAAATGCTTAACCTCAACAATCTTATTGACAGGCACAAGCAATGTTGAGATAATTCAACCTTATACAGTTTTACTAGTTGGATAATAGTTCTACTAATAAAGCACATATATACCTACTGCCTATCTTCTTATGGGCGATCTAGCAAAACCCAGTCATTTTGCCTAGCGAGGTCAGAGATTTGAAATCATCCTGCAGGCTTAGAGGCACATAATAGTAATAGCTCACAATGAAACGCTTCCATTTCATTACTGCTAACAACGTATGCTTATTCATAAGATGATGCTAGAACACATTATAGGCAAATATACTGCCTTTTCACACTTATCACATGTCATGTAGTTCTCTAAATGAACTAGCCATTCTTAAAGCACATTTCTAAATCTAATGTTTGTCAATAAAATTGATCACTAAGAAGCCACCCATTATGATAACAAACTAATCGAAGCACAACTTTCGCCGTCCATCTCGTCGTAGGCGAACAATCCACCTCACGGCGCCCCGATTGAGACGGAACCACACAAAGGACCATGGCAGTCCAACCACCGCCTGTGTCCATATCCATGGCAGCCTAGGCCAAATCCGACTGAATCCATCCTGCCCACACCACACCTCATCCAAAGCGGCAGTAGGCAACCGCAACCTTCGAAGAGGACGACCACGATGTAGAGGAGGGCAATGCACCACTACACGCGCGTCGAACAACTCACCCGGGCTAGATAGTCCCGCGAAGATGCGCAACATGCATCCATGCATGTCCCGGACACCGGCATGCTACACAGGCTGCAGATCTAGAGTAGCCCACCGGGCCGGATCTACGAAGACATCCACCAAGAACCGTGTAGGAAATACAAGAGGGTCTGATCCGTCGAGGGAGACATGTTCGCGTGGTTTTGTTTGATGGATTGGACGAACTTTATTTATGTTTGTAATTGAATTATGATGTCGTGCGTTTGAATTGTCCATGTTTGTTTTTAAATATGGTGAATTTGTTTCAATTTGCGTGCATGTAGTGTTGGAACACAATACAAATTTTGAAACAGTGAACATTTTTTAAAATTCCTGAAGTTTATTGAATCTGTGATCATTTTTTTTGAATTTTTAAATAAATTTTAAAATTGCAATTTCTTCTGAAATTGTGAACAAAATTTTAAAACAGGAACTTTTTTGTTATACCTGACAAAATTTTGAAAACTACTTACATATTTTGAATATTTGAACAAAATTTGAAAATAGGAACAAATTTTGAAATTTCAAAGAATGCTTGAAATGTCTAAAAACAATTTTTTTGCGAGAAGTCTAAAAACTTTTTTAGAAAGAAGAAACATAAATTTGAAAAAGAGAATGAAAATAAAATGAAAAGAAGAAAAGTAAACCGAAAAAAATAATAAAAATAAAAAAAAAACTAAAAGAAAAGTCAGTAAAAAAGGTGCAGGAACCTTCTGGAAGGTTTTCAAATCGGCCAGCAAAAAGGTTCCCAAAACTGGCGTCCAGTGCACGTTCTTTATTCACTAAATGGGCTGGCCCAATCCATTTCGATCGGTTGCTAGGCTGTGTGTAATAGTGGGCCGTGAATACATTGCTGCCGTGGTGTATTCTTACCGGGCCTGATGCCCAAACGAACGGGAGGGTCGCCCGAGTGCAGCAGGGACTCTCTTCGTTCCTTCGTTAGTACCACCTCGCTGGTGGAGAGCAGGGAGGTGGTCGAGGAAGCTATAAGAGGAGGGGGAGGGGGACACTGCAAATCATACCTTTCTCGGCCTTTTGGCTAAGATCAAGTGTAGTATCTGTTCTTATCAGTTTAATATCTGATATGTGGGCCATGTGCCCACAACGATATTAAATTTATTTTTTGTGGGGAAGGGTCCATCACAGTGGCTTGCCATTGGGACCCTTAGGTGTCGCCTGGGCGTAGCACTACAGCCCAGGCCGGCGCACCCCAACCAAAACTAATATAAAAGTTTATATTTTCCCAGAAAAATCTTGTTTTCTGAAATTAGCATAACTCTATTTTTCTTACTATGTGTATGCTGATAAGAACGTCAGGACAGGAATAAAAACTGCTGGGGAATGGCTGTACCTTCCACTCCATTCTGCAGGGAAATTCACCAGTGGCTACAGGGATTTGATGATCACTTTGTACACTATGTTCCTTGTCTCCCACGGTTTCGGTTACAGGTACCTTTAGCAGTGTAAAATGGCCACTTACAACCCGGTGAACTCAGAACAATCCACCCAGGCTTGCGATTACCAAGCGAGTTCAGTTGCATAACTGAACCAGTGGTCGGATTAAATTTTTGGAGCAGCATGATTCGTACACCAATCTTGTGATGTGGAAAATTATCAATGACGATAGAGTGTAGAAATTCTAGAGGATGCAGTAGGTCGACATCAGCGGCCGTTCTTAGACATAGTGTCACAACTCAAGTGTTCTCGAGGGTTGTGGTGTACTGGAACCAGAGGTATATAGAGTACCCTTCTTGGCAAGGGACTCACAGTTCGAAAAGAGAAGATCAAGTGAAGTGTACAAGGATACTGAGACACAGATCGGGCAAGTGGTGTGGTGACAAGATAATCAAACCTCAGGGTACTAACATCTTCGTGGGAAAAATAAATAGCTTGGTCTACTACACAGGCAGATCTTGCTCTACTGCCAGCTTTCAGTGTTGGGGAACGACTCAACGCATTGTGATTGTAAGCCTATAGGTCTTTCATCAAGGAGAAACTGATGAGTAGGGTGCTAAAATTGGAATATGTCTCCCCTACAAAAAAGTTGGAATATGTCTCGAGTAGGTGAGCAGTTACCTGACCATTAAACCAAAAGGGTAGGTCCTAGAGGGTGCTATTATAATATAACAAGATGGGACAAATCGATATCTTCGGCCCATCTTGAAAGGGGATGTCTGAATTCCTAATCTGTGCTTGAGTTCAAGTCTAATCAAGTACGTAATCTTAGCACTGTAAATAAGAGGTGTGGCTTCGAGAGATGCACACGATCATTCACCCTAATTTCACTGGTTTTCCAATACCGATGTTCCAGATTTGCATGTTCAACAAACCCTTCTGGTCATGTAATAGTAAATGCTTAACCTCAACAATCTTAGTGACAGGCACAGGCAATGTTGAGTTAATTCAACCTTATACAGTTTTACTAGCTGGATAATAGTTCTATTAATGAAGCACATATATACCTACTGCCTTATCTTTCTTCTTATGGGCGATCTAGCTAAACCCAGTCATTTTGCCTAGCCAGGTCAGAGATTTGAAATCATCCTGCAGGCTTACAGGCACATAGGGTGTGTTTGGTAGGGTGTATGAAGGGTGCATGAGCCCAAGAGTTCCCTTCTCGACCCACTTTTGGGTGTTTGGTAGAGTGTATGAAGGGTGCATGAGTCCACACTAGCTTAGCACAAATACACTAGGAGCATGCATGAAGAGAGCATGCATGAAGAGGGGTGTTGAGTTGAGCATGCATGAAGAGGGAACAACTATGCTGAGACGGGAATGTAACCAAACACACCCATAATAGCACTAACTCACAATGAAATGCTTACATTTCATTACTGCTAATAACGTATGCTTACTAATAAGATGATGCTAGAACACGTTATAGGCAAATATATTGCTTTCTCATACTTATCACATGTCAAATACTCCATCCGTCCCATAATATAAGAGCGTCTTATATTATGGGACGGAGGGAGTAGTTCTCTAAATGAACAAGCCATTCTTAAAGCACATTTCTAAATCTAATGTTTGTCAATAAAATTGATCACTAACAAGCCACCACTTCTGATGACAAACTAATTTGACTATAAAGTTCGTTCTCATTCAACTGAATATCATATTCAACCAACAATTCTAAATTGGTCATGCCTGCACGGGCATGGTTGAGCTAATAATGACCCCCCTGGTCAACACAGTCGAATAAGATCATGTAGTACCAAATGGTCAATTGCAGCTAACACAGAATATTCAGAAAGAAGACCATACACTTAAAATCAATCCATGTACAATATTTTTTAGTGCACACCATGCAAAAGTAGACATACAGAAGACTCTGGTTTGTATCACAGTATTGTAAAGGCTGCTAAATGAACAAATACCCATTTAACAGATACCGTGTGTATGGAAACTCAACAAATGTAAGACCACTTTAACAAGACATACCTGAAGCCGGATCCTGTTAACTATGAACTATGTTCTTCGCCTAGAGTGGTTGGCGGACCCTGGTGAGCCCTCAAATAAATCAGACAATTGACCCTCCAGGTCCTCTGGGGTGTACTTTATATACTTTCCCGAGTTTCTTCCCCCATCCACTTGACTACCATATCTTCCCAAAAAAGCACGATATGCCGGAATCACATTCTCAGATATAGATATCTTCAGCTCTTCTCGGAGTTGAGGATCTGGAACTTTCCAGAGTGTCTGGTTCCTGTAAATTTCCTCAAAGGACAAGTTGAAGTTCTTGAACTTCTCCTTGATGGACATCCTAGAACCTGAATGTCCACTGCCACTGCCACTCCCACTCCCACTCCCATGTACATCGTCCCTCAGATAAGACAAAGTCTTCATCCAAGAAATCCTTAGGTAGCTCTTTGAGTACTGCCGAATCTTCCCGCTGCGCCTTCTTACCCAGTGATCGCCTAAAATCTTCCCAAGCTCGGAATCCTTCACCTTCTGAACAATGTAGAGCAAATTGTTCATGGAAAATATGCACTCCAGGGCAGCATCTTCATAAAGCTTAGACTTGTCCTCCAAATTGGCCTCCAAATAACACATCAGCTTCAGAAGACGCCTTCCAAGAGGGGTCATACTCTCTAAGTGTTCCGTATCCTGATCCTTATCCTCAGGTCTTTCCAAAGCATTGCTCTCATCGCCATCATCATCCAAGAGGCCATCAAGTGTCTCACTATAAACGACCAACAACCTCAAATAGTTCATGACATATCGTGTCATTGGGTGGATCTCACCAGCCGTCATTGCCCTTCGCGACGACTCCTGCTGCAGAACTTTCCCAAACTCAAAAAGGGTACCCCTCACGGCCTCCCCAAGCCTATCAAGGATTGCTTGAACATCACTGATTACACCGTCACCGGAACTTCCGAGGCACAAATCCTTCATTTCAGGGATTACCTCGGCAAGTGCCTCGTACATATCAAGAATCCGTGAGAGCTTCTCGGGTGAGCGGGGGCACACAGCCACGGCGTCCCCAAAATTCAGAATCTGCATGATGCATCCTTTGGTGGACTCGACGAAGCATTCCTCCCTGAGCTCGTCAGACACAGCAAGCACCTGGTCACAGAGGCGGCGCTCACCAGCAAGCAGCACGCGCACGACCGTCTTAACCCCTTGCACCCACTTCTTCATCTTGTCGTTGAGCTGCTTCCACTCCACACGCTGCACTTCGTCGATGCTGAGGCGCTCAACGCCCAGCACGGAGAGATATTCGTCGAGCAGATCGCGCCGGATGTTGCAGTAGGCGTCGGCTAGCTCGCGCGCGTACCCCGCACGCGCCATCCGGTCGGCGATGGCTCGTAGGTCGTCGACGGCCTCAGGGCGCACGGGGTCGAACGCGTGGTCGTCGAACGGGCTCACCAGGGGCCCGCCGCGCGCGGTCTCCGGCGTGGCGTCGACGCTGTGCGGCGTGGCGGCGTCGAAGTCGAGGTCGTCGAAGGATCCGAGCGAGAGGCGGCGGAGCGAGAAGCAGAGGCCCGTGGGGTCCAGCGGCACGGCGTGGCGGACCATGTGGTGGCGGAGCTCCTCCTCGAGGCGGGCCATGGCGAGCTGGACGGCGACGCCGGCGCGGCCGGCGCCCGCGCCGCCGCGCGCGAGGTGCTCGACGGCGACGTCGACGGCGGTGAGGTACTGCGCGATGTCCTCCTCGTGGGCCTCGAAGACGAGGGCCTCGGGGGTGGCGTCCCAGAGCAGGATGAGCTGCTCGGCGGCGTCGAAGGCGGCCGCGGAGGAGATGGAGATCTCGGGCGACTCCGCGGCGGAGGAGAGGTCGGCGGAGGGGAACAGGTCGGCGGTGATGGAGGAGAGGCGGTTGTCGAAGCCGGAGAGGATGCGGATCATGTCGTCGGCGGCGTTCTTGGAGGTGGCCAGGGACTTGACGATATGCTGCGCGGCGGCGAGGACCTTGTCGCTGTCGCTGCCGCCGCCGCCGCCGCCGCCGGTAGCGGCCGATTCCGGGGGCGGCGGGGGCGCCGCCGACATCGCCGGCCGGTGCGGATGGTGTCCGGCTGGGGATTGGTGGAGCTGAGGTAGGGTCTTGGTGCTTGCTGCTGCAGTGCTGCTGCTGCGGCCTCTCTGACTACTGGATTGGAGTAGAAAGTCTTCGTTCAGTCACGGCCGCGCTGGGGCTTCTGGAAGTGCGGAAATGGGGAAATCACTTGATTGAAATGTTTGTTTTCATCTGATTCTTTTTATTTTTGAGATTGCGCTTACATATCTTTGTTTTCTACTAGTATTTTTCTTGATAATCACCGGATATGAGATGCCCTTTAAGTATCTTTAAAAAACAAGTTAATTCAATTTTTACCCCCAAGATTCATCAAATTGACAAGTTTTACCCCTTTTTGAGAAAGTCTCCAATTCATACCCCCATTTTACACATTTGTGACACATTTTATCCTTGGACCCCCCCAATGAGTTCTGACAAGGCATGGCAGTAGGCAGTTTTTATTTTTGTGCTGGATTGAGTCTTCTCTCTGGAAAAACCAGTTCAGGCCAGCCCGCAGCCTGGTCTCCTCCCATGCGCTCTCTTGGCTCGAACCATAGTTCCCAAATCGCCCCGCCGACTGCCTTCATCGTCGCCATCCAGCCTTCCAAACATCGCCTTAGGTATCTCCGAAGGTGTTTGTTGAGTTGACATAGATCGAGATTAGGATTTGTCACTCCGAGTATCGGAGAGGTATCTCTGGGCCCTCTTGGTAATACACATCATAAGCTTGCAAGCAAATGACTAAGGAGTTAGTCATGAGGTGATGTATTACGGAACGAGTAAAGAGACTTGCCGGTAACGAGATTGAACTAGGTATGAAGATACCGATGATCGAATCTCGGGCAAGTAACATATATACCGATGGACAAAGGGAATTATGTATGTTGTCATAACGGTTCGACCGATAAAGATCTTCGTAGAATATGTAGGAGCCAATATGGGCATCCAGGTTCCGCTATTGGTTATTGACCGGAGAGGTGTCTCGGTCATGTCTACATAGTTCTCGAACCCGTAGGGTCCGCACGCTTAACGTTCGATGACGATATAATATTATATGAGTTATGTGATTTGGTGAAAGAATGTTGTTCGGAGTCCCGGAGGAGATCACGGACATGATGAGGAGTCTCAAAATGGCCGAGGTAAAGATTGATATATAGGACGATGGTATTCGGATACCAGAAGTGTTCCAGAGGGTACCGGCTACATATCGGGTCACTGGAAGGGGTTCCGGGCACCCCAGCAAAAGATATGGACCTTATGGGCCAAGAGGGGAAACGCACCAGCCACAAGGGGCTGGTGCGCCCCCCATATGGGTCGGCCAAGGTGGAGAAGGAAAGGGGAAGGAGGAAAGGAAAGAAAGGGAATAGGATTCCCCCTTCCTTTCCCCCTCCCCCTCTTTCATTCCCCCTCCGACAAATAAGGCAGGGGGCGCCACTTGGGAGGACCCCAAGTAGGATTCAGCCTACTTGGGGCGCCTCCTGGCTGCCTCCCCTCTCCCTCCCACCTATATATATGTGGGGGGCACCCTAGCACACACTAGATCAATTGTTAGCCCTGTGCGGCGCCCCCCCTCCACCGTTTACACCCCCGGTCACATCTTCATAGTGCTTAGGCGAATCCCTGCGAGGATCACTTCACCATCATCGTCACCACGCCGTCGTGCTGACGGAACTCATTTACTACCTCAATGACTTGCTGGATCAAGAAGGCGAGGGACGTCACCGCTGAACGTGTGCAGAACACGGAGGTGTCGTACGTTCGGTACTTGATCGGTTGACGTGAGAAGAACTTCGACTACATCAACCGCATTGTGAAACGCTTCCTCTTACGGTCTACGAGGGTACGTAGACACACTCTCCCCCTCGTTGCTATGAATGTCCATGGATAGATCATTGCGTGTGCGTGAAAAAAGATTTGTTTTCCATGCAACGTTTCCCAACAGTGGCATCATGAGCCAGGTCTATGCGTAGATGATATGCACGATTAGAACACAAAAAATTGTGGGCGGTGATAGTCATACTGCTTACCACCAACGTCTTATTTTTATTCGGCGTTATTGTGGGATGAAGCACCCCGGACCAACCTTACATGTCCACGCACATGAGACCGGTTCCACCGACAGACATGCAACTAGTTTTGCATAAAGGTGGCTGGCGGGTATCTGTTTCTCCTACTTTAGTTGAATCGAAATTGACTATGGACGGTCCTTGAAGAAGGTTAAAACAACAAACTTGACGAAACATAGTTGTGGTTTTATGAGTAGGTAAGAACGGTTCTTGCTAGAAGCCCGTGGCAGCCACATAAAACTTGCAACAACAAAGTAGAGGACGTCTAACTTGTTTTTGTAGGGCATGTTGTGATGTGATATGGTCAAGACATGATGTGATAATCATTATTGTATGAGATGATCATGTTTTGTAAGTTATCGGCAACCGGCATGAGCCTTATGGTTGTCTCTTTATTGTATGAAATGCAAACGCCATGTAATCGATTTACTTTATCACTATGCGTTAGCGATAGTTGTACAAGCAATAGTTGGCGAGACGACCATGACGCTACAATGGAGATCAAGGTGTCGAGCTGGTGACGATGGAGATCATGACGATGCTTTGGAGATGGAGATCAAAAGCACAAGATGATGATGGCTGTATCATGTCACATATTTTGATTGCATGTGATGTTTATCTTTTATGCATCTTATTTTGCTTAGTACGGCGATAGCCTTATAAGATGATCCCTTCACTAAATTTCAAGGTAAAAGTGTTCTCCCTGAGTATGCACCGTTGCTACAGTTCGTCGTGTTGAGACACCAAGTGATGATCAGGTGTGATAGACTCTACGTTCACATACAACGGGTGCAAAACAGTTTTGCACATGCCGATTACTTGGGTTAAACTTGACGAGCCTAGCATGTACAGACATGGCCTCCGAACACTGGAGTCCGAAAGGTTGAACATGAATCATATAGTAGATATGATCAACATAGATATGTTCACCATTGGTGACTACTCCATCTCACGTGATGACCGTACATGGGTTATTTGATTTGGATCATGTATCACTTAGATAAACTTGAGGGATGTTTATTTAGGTGGGAGTTCATTAGTAATTTGATTCATTGAACTTAAATTATCATGAACTTAGTCTTGATAGTTTTGCATATCTATGTTGTAGATCAATAGCTCGCGATAGCTCCTATATACTTTTGATATGTTCCTAGAGAAAACTAAGTTGAAAGATGATAGTAGCAATGATACGGACTGGGTCCGTGATCTAAGGATTATCCTCATTGTTGCACAGAAGAATTATGTCCTTGATGCACCACTAGGTGACAGACCTGTTGCAGGAGCAGATGCGGACTTTATGAATGTTTGACAAGCTCGATATGATGACTACTTGATAGTTTAGTGCGCCATGCTTTACGGCTTAGAACCGAGACTTCAAAAACGTTTTGAACGCCACAAAGCATATGAGATGTTCCAAGAGTTTAAATTGTTATTTTAGACTCATGCCCGTGTCGAGAGGTATGAGACCTCTGATAGGTACTTTGCCTACAAGATGGAGGAGAATAGCTCAGCCAATGAGCATGTGCTCAGAATGTCTGGGTACTACAATCGCTTGAATCAAGTGGGAGTTAATCTTCCGGATAAGATAGTGATTGACAGAGTTCTCTAGTCACTATCACCAAGCTACTAGAACTTTGTGATGAACTATAATATGCAAGGGATGACGAAGACGATTCCCGAGCTCTTCGCGATGCTGAAATCGACGAAGGTAGAAATCAAGAAAGAGCATCAAGTGTTGATGGTTAACAAGACCACTAGTTTCAAGAAAAGGGCAAGGGAAAGAAAGGGAACTTTGAGAAGAATGGCAAGCAAGTTGCCACTCCCGTGAAGAAGCGCAAAGCTAAACCTAAGCCTGAAACTGAGTGCTTCTACTGCAAAGGGAATGGTCACTAGAAGCTAAACTGCCCCAAATACTTGGCAGATAAGAAGATGGAAAAGTGAACAAAGGTATATTTGATATACATGTTATCGATGTGTACCTTACTAGTATTCATAGTAGCCCCTGGGTATTTGATGCTGGTTCAGTTGCTAAGATTAGTAACTCGAAACAGGAGTTGCAGAATAAATGGAGACTAGTTAAGGGCAAGATGGCGATGTGTGTTGGAAGTGATTCCAAGGTTGATACGATCATCGCACACTCCCTCTAGCTTCGGAATTAGTATTTAACCTAAATAAATGTTATTTGGTGTTTGCGTTGAGCATGGATATGATTTGATCATGTTAATTGCAATACGGTTATTCATTTAAGTCAGAGAATAATTGTTGTTCTGTTTACATGAATAAAACCTTATATGGTCATACACCCAATGTGAATGGTTTATTGAATCTCGATCGTAGTGATACACATATTTATAATATTAATGCCAAAAGATGCAAAGTGTATAACGATAGTGCAACATACTTGTGGAATTGCCGTTTAGATCATATTGGTGTAAAGCGCATGAAGAAACTCCATGCGGATGGACTTTTGGAATCACTTGATTATGAATCATTTAGTAACATCCCAAATTTTTAATTTGGAATGTTTTCCAATTATTAGCTAAGCATCTATGCATTTTGTTTGAATTGAGTGGCATTTGGATATTTCTGAGGCATCTGAGTTTTGTTTGACTTTGAATTCAACTTGGCATTTGAAATTTATTTCAAAAAAATCCCTAACATACTTGTTCAAAAGTATGAGAGGAGCTAACATGACACTCCAAAAGTCAGAAGAAAACAATGCCAAAAGTTTTGAATTCAAATTTGAGTTTCATTTGGATTTTTTTAGAAAAATGTTTTTATAAAGTTTTTATTTAACCTCTGAAAAAAGTTCATCTTGTAGGATTTCTTTTTCTGAATTTTTTGATATATACATATATATATATATGTATATATATATGTCCTATATAAAATATTTTTATTTTCTATTTTTATTTTTATTTCTTCTGTCTTTCTTTTCTTCGGCCTTGATTTTTTCACTAAGGGCCATACGCGCACACGCTTCTTCTTCCTCCTCGTTCATGTTCAGAGGAACATGAATAGAGGCTACGTCCATGGCGCCTCCACATCTTCCGTCACACCTCTCCCTTCCCAGCACCCACTAACCCCCAGAACCGGTTCCCCTCTCCTCCCTCGACCTAGGGGCGAAGCCAGGAATTGGACATAGGGGCGAGAGTATACTACCTCTGTAAACAATTGTGAGCTAAAATTTCCTATAGTTGTTTACAGAGGGAGTACCTTTTAACAATTATCTATTAGATTGTATCGAATATAATACTTGTAACACGTCAAAAAAGAGAACATGATACTCGTAAAATTTGCGGGGGAGATAGATTGATCATACAACAAAGAAATCTAAGTTAAAAATTAGAAGGACATAGCAATTAGCAGAAATGTTTGATTTATTTGTTTTTTCCAAAGAAACATCTATTTAGTAAACTGATCCATAGGAAGAGTACTACCAGATTTATTAGGTTAATTATGTTGCTAGATTGTAATCCATCAAAAAAATACTAGCAGTAGAGGAAGTGTATGTTCGTGTACCTTTAGACTTGAGCCCTAGATCACACACAAATAACGGACTCAATATCCTGGCTCCTTGGCAGAATTGACAGTATGGCAAAACACTGCGGAGGCAACCTCCTTTTCTTCATGATCTGCATAGATTCTTAGGGCATCTCCAGCCGTTGCCCCCCAGGACGCATACAAATCGCCCCCTGAGGGCGAGCCGGCGATACACTCGGCGCTGGGGCGGTTTTATGCCATCGTCGCTTTCAGCGCCAAATTGGCCCACTTTGCAGCCCAATTTCGGTGAATAAACGGACCATATGGGCGAGAATAGGCCCATATTCGGCGTGGTTTCGCCGTGTCTCGGCGTTCAATTATCAACACAATTATTCCTTATCACATATTTCATCACAGAAAAATCAAATACTTCAACAAAATACTACAACAACAAATAGTTCAATACAAATTATATAGTTCAATAAATAAAAACTCGTATTTCATCACGCAAGGCGTCCCCTTGAGCCTCCATAAGTGCTCAATCAGATCTTTCTGCAGCTTGATGATGCACTTGTGGGTCTCGGATCTCTGACGATTATCTTGAGATAGGCAGTCCAAGTTGCGGTAGCTGGTGATCAACTTCGCTAGAGGACCCCGCTCGTAGTATGGTTCGATGTCAAACACCGGCTAAGATCCGGCGGTGTCTTCGCATTGGGTGTTCTCAAGTATTGTGGCCCAAACACGCCACCACCGCCCGACGTAACTTGTAGAAACACTCTATGCTGGTGGACTCGCCATGCGCCCATAGTCGTCGAGTGAATCACTTTGGGAGCTCCATATGCAAGCATCCTAATCGCCGTCGTGCACTTCGGATGGAGGTGAATCCAAAAGCGCCAATGCAATCCATCTTGCACTTGAAGTAGTTGTCGAACTCCGGATGGAATTCACAATCTGAGGAAGAGCTTTGGCTCATCCGATAATGGCGCCGAATGTTCTCTCGCCATGAAGTGGAGCATCGGCGAAGTAGTCGGAGTAGAGCATCAGAGCCTTGCGACGATGCGGTTCTTTGCTTTCACCGCCCGGTGCCGAGCCACCTCGACGCGGCTTTTCATTGCTCGCCAAAGAACTGGCGAGGGCGGCGAGCACCATCGATGCTCTTCTTCCGGGCGTGGCGCGGCTTCCTCCTCCAAAGGTAGCGAGCTCTTCCTCCTCATCTGAGTCCATCGCCGAGACAGTCAAAACGCCGAACACCTTGCGCTCGGTGGGCGTGTACCCGCCGTTAAACCGCGCCTCCGCGGCCAGAAACGGCGGCCGGAAACGCCCAGCTGCTGCGGGAGGGGCTACCGCAGCGAAGCGCTGCTATTTTCCGGTGCGGAATGGCTATCTAGCGGAGTAGGCCGGCGGCCGTCGCCGGGATATAGGTAGTGGTGGCCGAGGGCGCGGGGGGTGCGAGGTGAGTCGGGGGAAGAAAACCTTGACTTTTCCCCTGTCGGTGTGGGCCAGGTGTGCTTTTCCCTAGCGCCAGAGCCCCTAACGGCTCCCCAGCTCGCTGGGTTCAGCTGTGACCGCCAGGTGGAAAAAAGGTCTGAACCGGCGATTTTCGGCGTCCTGGGGGCGCGACTGGGCCGTTTTTTCGGCGGCGGCGCCGAAAAAGTGGCCTGGGGGGGCCTGTTGGGGGCGCGGCTGGATGCCCTTAGGGCCCGGTGGCTAGCAAACGGGGGCAGCGCCCGAGAGCTAGACTGCAGGAGCAACAAGACAACGAGCGGTGGCAGGAGCCCTAGCTGGTGGATCGATCTTGAAGATTAGACTAACACACAAATATCATAATTTTAGGCTTTCCAGCCAAAGTGGGAAGATGGGCTACTACTTGGGCTTCGGTTAGTAGGCCACACAAGTATTAACTTTGGGCTTAATTACTAATTAAGCAGCTATTATCTACGACCATTAGCACATACAAACTACTACAGCCCGTGAGACATTGAGGGGGGCGGATCGCTGGGGGGGGGGGTCTAGCCCCTGCTCGTCCCTGTCTCCGCCCCTGCCTCACCCCTCCTTCACTAGTGCGTCCTAATTCCCCCACTAATGGCCATTAGAACCACAGGTAACTGCTTTTATTAACGCCCTTAAATCCGACGATGCTCCGCTCTCCTATGGCTTCCCCTGACCCTCTATAAAAGCCCACGAAGACGCCCAAGTTTCCCTCGTCCGAAGCCCTCTCCTTCTGGAGGTTTCCCCCCTCCCTAACCCTGCCAATTGCTCGCCAGAGTTCTTGGATTCTGGCGGCTTCTCGACCATGCCAGGAGACGATACCGACCCCGCGACACTGCTCCTCGGATCCGCCTCACGTTGCTCTTCACCGTCCCGCACGCGTCCTTCGCTGAAGCACACCGGAGCCGCCTTATTCCTCGTTGCCGGCAACAAGTCCGGTCAGCACCCAGCCATGGGTATCCAGCCAATCAGAGAGCGCCACTTGGCATCTGGCCGATTTTTTCTCTTTTCCCAGTATTTTTCCAATCTCAGATTCTATACCAATTCTTCTGTCTAGTGTATCTTTTAATCTATAGATCCGATTTAGTTGATTCTTTTTCCTACTAGTTCATAAAAATATCCTCAATCCAGAGAACCAAAAGAAAAATATTTTTGAAAGTTTTAAATTTCGAATTCAAACAGATCTGAATTCAAACTTCTATAGGCCATAACTGGAGTTTCGTAACTTCGTTTTGGGTGATTCTTTTTGCAAATCGAAGCTTGTGACATGTACTTGCTGTTAAAACCAAAGCCACTTATTTTTGTTGCTGTAAAAATTATGTTATGTACAGAAACTTTATTTGGTTTTTTTTTAGTTTTCCGAAGTCTTTTATTTGTTTTCTTTTTGGATCTTTTCTTGTATGCTTATGTATGTTATTGCTTGCTTACGCTAGATCATCCGGAGTGTGAAGCTTGCTACTACGAATCTTTAGAGTTCAACAAACGTCAGCAAGGCAAGTTCACACTTTGATCATATTTTTCAATACCCAGTTTTTACTATGCATTAGTTTCACCCTCAAAGATTGCATGGGTAGGATTGGAACATGTGGTTATGCTATGTAGTTCATGTGGTAGGAACCTATGACCTTTGATCATCCGGGGAATATTCGTCATGTCATATATTGCTTAGCCATGCTCGTAGACGGGGATTGATATGTGTGGTCCATGCAAGTTGCGAGAGATAATAATTTTGGGACAACATAGGGTGGAAAGTACCCGTGTGATTACCCTAGGTCCGCCACCCAGGCTCAAAGGGATTATATGATATTTTGCCTAGAAACTTCCCTGTGCAGCCACAAGCCATTATGGGCTCTGGCATAGTTGAGTAAGTTGTGTGACCTCTTTCCGTGATAGACTAGCTGATGTAGGGGAAAGTAGGTGTACGGGTCTACCCAGGGTTTAGAGGAAATACTTCAGAAAGGCTATGTCTCGATCTTCCGATCATGGAGGTGGTCGAGTCTTGTGAGGAAAAGTGCGCAAAGCCGCAAACCTCTGCAAAGTGTACAAACTAATCATGATTAGCCGTGTCCCCGGTTAATTATGGACAAATTTGAGTATCTAGAAGTGAATTATTGGTTGATCTCATCACTCTTTTTAATGAAACTATTGGGTTACTAATAAATTGGGAATTTTGGGATTGAGTTGGAGGAACCTTCTCAATAATGGCATTTTAATTTAGTAGTAAATAATTTTTTTTCCTTTGTTGTAGGGTAAAATTTGCTTTCTGCAAAAATTAAACTTAGAGCCTCCACCAGCTAAATTTGCATATAGAGATAGTCTTTTTCATTATTATTCTATGGTGTGAAATTGCCAACATATTCCATGTGCTGACCTACACGGCTGCAACGTCTCATGTTGTAGACTTTTCCGATGAAGATTAAAGGTGCGATAGGTCGTTGTTCTACACTCAATTTGCCGTGGTGTTGGATGGACTCATTCACCTTCGATGCTTCTGCAGTTATTTTTATTTAGATGGCATTTGGCCATATTATTGTAATAAATACTCTTTTGAGGACCGAGGGAGTCCCGGATTAAGGGGTCCTCGGATAGCCGGACTATATGCATATGTCGGACTGTTGGGCTATGAAGATACAAGATAGAATACTTTGTTCCGTGTCCGGATGGGACTCTACTTTGCATGGAAGGCAAGCTTGGCGGTTAGGATATGAAGATTCCTTTCTCTGTAACCGACTATGTGTAACCCTAGCCCCCTCCGATGTCTATATAAACCGGAGGGTTTAGTCCGTAGGACAAGAACAATCATAATCGTAGGCTAGCTTCTAGGGTTAGCCTCTACGATCTCGTGGTAGATCAACTCTTGTAATACTCATATCATCAAGATCAATCAAGTAGGAAGTAGGGTATTACCTCCATCGAGAGGGCCCGAACCTGGGTAAACATTGTGTCCCCCGTCTCCTGTTACCATTAGCTTTAGACGCACAGTTCGGGACCCCCTACCCGAGATCCGCCGGTTTTGACACTGACATTGGTGCTTTCATTGAGAGTTCCACTGTGTCGTCACCGTAAGGCTTGATGGCTCCTTCAATCATCTATAACAATGCAGTCCAGGGTGGGGTCTTCCTCCCCGGACAGATCTTCGTATTCCACGGCTTCGCACTACGGGCCAACTCGTTTGGCCATTTGGAGCAGATCGACAGCTACGCCCGTGGCCATCGGGTCAGGTTCAGAAACTTGAACTACACCGCCAACGTCCGCGGAGATTTGATCTTCGACGAATTCGAACCCACGACAGCCGCACCCTGCCGCCACGATGAACATGACCTAAATCTGTCATCGGGCTGTGCTCAGGAGATAGCGCCTGTAACCGCTCCGGCCCTAGATCCAGAGCAGAGCACACCATCCAAGGACGGGAAGCTCAACCTCTCCATGGAGGCCGTAGACTCAGCGGCGCTAGAGCCGAACACAGATCTGACCTCCAACGAGGCCTGTGTCATCGAAACCTCGGACTCGTCTCCGGCCATAGGCTCCGAACCGCGTGTATCCGCACCCATCGACCGGGCGCCAATCTTAGAGTTCAGCTCCGCGGACATCTTCCAACACTCACCCCTAGGTGATGTGTTAAACTCATTAAAGTCTCTCTCCTTGTCAGGAGATTTTTGGCCGAACTATGTCCGGCTTGAGTGGGAAGCGGGCGACAAAGAACTTCGTTACCCACCCACCACCCACTTGATAGCCACCGTCGACGATTTGACCGACATGCTTGATTTCAACTCCGAAGACATCGACGGTATGGACGACGATGCCAGAGAAGAACAAGAACCACCGCCCACAGGGCGCTGGACAACCACCTCCTCATACGACATATACATGGTGGATACACCCAAAGGAGACCATGGCGATGACAAAAAGGATCCATTTGAGGATAAACCTCCTGAGAAGTAGCCAAAGCACTGACGTAAGCAACGCCGCTCTAAATCACGCCATGGTAAAAATAGCGATACCGACACAAGAGGGAATAACACCCCGGACGACGCCGAAGACAATGAAGAAACTGCGGACCCAGCAATGGAGCAGGACAAGCAAGGTGATGACGAACATAGTCCGGGGCCCCTGTCCGATCACAGCAATGCCGAAGACTCCAATTATCAACCTGTCCCTGAAGAGGAGATCAGTTTAGATGATGATGCATTCATCGTCCCGGAAAAACAATTGGAACAAGAACACCTCCACCAGAGACTTATCGCCACCGCGAGGAGCTTGAAGAAGAAGAAGCAACGGCTTAAAGCCGCACAAGATACGCTCAATGATAAATGGAACGAAGTGCTCGACACTGAGGAAAAATACGGCGACAATCACCAAACAAAGAGCTACCCCAAACGCAAACTGCTGCCCGAATTCGATGACGATGCTATTGCGCCCATATCGCCGAATAACAATACGGCCGATCAACCATGCCGACCACCTCGTGGTCAAGATAGAGCGGCTAACAACGCTGCACAGAAAACTGCACCCCCTCCCTATAAAGGAAAGGAGGTCGCAACCCAGAACCAGAAACACGATTTACGTGAAGACCTGGACAAAAAGGCTGGCAGAACCAGGTCCATTTATGGATCCAGGGAACGTGTTCCCGCACAGGATCAGGGCCATCATACCAAATATGCCGGTCACTTACCAGTTCGGAACCAACACCGAACACTACAACCGTTGGACCCACGCTGCGACACAGCCAAATACAGGGGTGTTGCACACCCCCTGTGCTTCCCCGATGAGGTGTTGGATCATGAATTTCCAGAAGGGTTTAAACCCATGAATATTGAGGCATACGACGGAATGACAGACCCTACGGTCTGGATAGAAGACTCTATTCTTCACGCCATCAAATACCTGCCCCTCAAGCTAAAAGGACCAGCTCGGCACTGGCTGAAAAGCCTCCCCGAAATTCCATTGGAAGCTGGGAAGAACTTAAGGACGCTTTCAGGGCCAATTTCCAAGGGACCTATGTCCGACCTCCGGATGCAGACGATCTAAGTCACATGACCCAACAACCCGGAGAGTCGGCCCGTAAGCTTTGGAACCGATTTCTCACTAAGATGAACCAAATCGTCGACTGTTCGGACGCTGAAGCCTTAACAGCTTTCAAACATAGTGTTCGGGACGACTGGCTATCCAGACACCTAGGCCAGGAAAAGCCAAAGACAATGGCAGCCCTAACTACACTCATGACCTGCTTTTGCGCGGGAGAGGACAACTGGTTGGCCCGTAGCAGCACCAGCGATCCTGGCACATCCGAAGTCAGGGATGGCAATGGAAAGCCACGACGCAATAAAAACAGACTTCGAAACAATGAAGAAAGCCCAGATGATACAATGGTAAACTCCGGATTCAGGGGCTCTAGACCCGGTCAACGGAAAAAGTTTCTTAAAGGCAGCAGGGATGGTCCATCTCTAGCATAGATAAAATTCTAGAAAGGTCCTGCCAGATTCATGGCACCCCGACAAACCATCCAATCATACCAAAAGAGAATGTTGGGTCTTCAAGCAGGCCGACAAGCTCAATGCCGAACACAAAGGAGAGGGACCACAAAGCGAAGACAAGGACGAATCTCCCCAGCCAAATATGGGAGGACAGAAGAAATTTCCATCAGAGGTCAAAACAGTGAACATGATTTATGTCACTCATATCCCAAAGAGGGAGCGCAAATGCGCACTCCGAGACGTGTATGCTATAGAGCCTGTCGCCCCTAAATTCAACCCATGGTCGGCCTGTCCGATCACCTTCGATCGCAGGGATCATCCGACTAGTATCTGTCATGGGGGCTCGACTGCCTTAGTGCTCGACCCAATAATTGACGGACACCACCTCACCCGAGTCCTCATGGACGGCGGCAGTAGTCTCAATCTGATATATCAGGACACTGTCCGTAAGATGGGGATAGACCCGTAGAGAATCAAGCAAAGCAGCACTACCTTTAAAGGAGTAATACCAGGCATAGAGGCCTGCTGCACGGGCACTCTAACATTGGACGTCGTATTCGGCTCTCCAGATAACTTTCGAAGCGAAGAGCTAATCTTTGACATTGCTCCGTTCCAAAGTGGCTATCATGCACTACTCGGACGAACATCCTTCGCCCATTTCAATGCAGCCCCGCATTATGCTTATCTTAAAATCAAGATGCCTGGACCACGTGGTGTTATCACGGTGAGTGGAAATACAGAGTGTTCTCTTTGTATAGAAGAATATGCGGCGGCTCTTGTAGCTGAAGCATGAAGCGGCTTTTTCAAGCCAAGCAGCTCATCGGTCCTCAAGACCGCAGACACAGCCAAACGTGTTCGGTGCACACCTACGTGTAACAACTCAGATAAACCTGAGATTGTTTAGCAGCCCTGCCCCCATGGATCGCCCCATAAGAAGACTGTACATGTTTTCCCGTATACATAAATATACACTCAAAATTCCTTGGGTGGCGCTGGGGGCACCTTGCACGTTAGAAGTCTATAGTCTGGCTTGACCCTATTCGGACTCAAGAAGCTATAGTTCACAGTTCATCAAAACCAACAAACTATACCCACGGCCATACCAGATTCTTTCACCTGGTTCTCTCTTTCTTTTACAGATAGGCCATCATGATATACCCTTCAAGGACACTGCACAACGGAGACAAAGGCGCAGACGTGCAGCAGGGCCCCGTTTCAAGGTTTTTGTTTAGATTAAAACCTTGTGTAAACCTTTTTTCTTATGATTATCTCTTGTCGTTTCATACCCTCCTGGCATATAAAACGCCCAGGAAAGATATCAACAGTATTTGGGAACTTACTATTCGTCGTACTAAACTGGATGTTCTAGAAGCGGCCAGCAGTGTGCTTTGAGAACTATGCTCTCACCACAGGCGCTCTCTCCTCACGCCAGGTCGTAGCATGTGCCTTGAATTCAGGGTTCATTACCGGGGGCTGTATCCAGCCCAGTATATATTGAAAAGTCCGAATACCTTCGAGAGTGTTCAGCGTCGCGAGTTTTGACCTTATATGCATCAACTCTGAATCATGTCTTTGGTCAATAGTTGGGTTTGCCCGGCTCCTGTGCTTGCCACCTTAAGTTCCGCTATATCGGCTAAGGTGGTAAAGGGAGAACTACTGCGATTGTGCCCTGGTTCATCCGGACGAGCACCTCAGTAGAGAAAGCTGAAAACTGACTGTCATGACAAGGCGAGAGCTGGTCAACCACTCCACAACTCAGCGGAATCTTCGCGATTCCCCCGCATTAACGAAGGACTGGTTTCCTGGTCACGTATGTAAACGCACCATATTCGGATAAACGCGAACATACCAGGGGCTATATAGTAGCCCCACCGTCAAACTCCTATGGCTAAGTGAAAGTGTTAAAGCTCTATAGTCCGATTGCCTAGTTCGCCGCACTAACACCTCCTTAACGGACCAAGACGTTGGGTCAAGTGTGATCAATCGCTGCTTTTCGAACACCCGCGTTATCGTGAGGGGCCAAACCGACAACCGCAAACTTTCAGGTTATATACATATATACATAAACGGCCGCACATGAGGCACTAAAATACTTTACGGGCAAAAGTATAAACACGTCCTTCATTATCATAAGCATTGTTTTTACAATTTGGATACATGTTACTCGAACATAATATTTTTCGAGCACTGACCCTCTATCAAGCTGGCACCCTCTAAGACTTCTTCAAAATAGTGATCTGGTGTGTCCTGACCCTTGGGTGGACCCCCTGTTGCAATATTGGTGGCCTTCATCTTCGCCCAATACATCTTCACACGGGCAAGGGCCATCCGTGCACCTTCTATGCACGTTGACCGCTTGATAGCGTCGACATGCGACACCGCACGAACAAGTTGTTGCACTAAACCAAAATAACTATTCGCAGTTGGTCCCTCAGGCCATAGCCGGTCCACGATAGCCTTCATGGCAAGTCCGGATATCATGTGGAGCTCGGCCCATTCAGCCATCTGCTCATTCAACAGCAGCGGACGCCTTGGCATGATAAACCATGACCAAAAAAGACGTTCCACTTCATGGCCTTCTTGGGCCTGGAAAAACTGCATCGCATCAGAAGCACTCTTCGACAAGTTCAAATATGCGTCCGGAGAACTCCACATTTGATCAAGCAGGGCATACTTTGGATCGCCGAACTTAGTTCGTAATAAAAAGGGCTTCCCAGCCGCTATCTCCCCGGCTTGCCGGATCTCCTTTCGTGCCGCTCTGGCCTCTGACCGGGTTTCCTTTGCTGCTTGTAAGGCCTTCTCAAGGTCAGCCACTTTTTCTTTGGTCTCTTTCTCGAGAAGTGCATATTGGCTAGTGGCATCCCTTGCTCAAGCGCCACGTTGGATATTCTCTCCTCACTCAGGCGATGAGCAGCCTGTTCGGCTGTCAGGACCCCGACTCAATGCCACATCGATCTAGCATGTAACACCTCATATCACTTTGCGGCCTCACGCACGGTATCCCCACGGGTGTCGCCTTACCTTTGCCCGGGACCGTTTACGCCTTTTGGCACACGTATATGATAGTGTCGCTAGCATCCATATGATAAGGAGCCCGGCTGACATGGCTAGTCGTAAACCCAAAGTGGCACAAACTTACGAGGACGAGCATCCATGACCCGACATCGAGCGTGTCGGTCATCGGCGAGTGAATCGAGTAGTAGCACTGGGCTAACAGGACTCCGGTGAACCGGGCAGTGGCGGGCTAACAGGACTCGGTATTCATCGCGACATTTCCACTGAAGGGCGGAACCACGAGAGCGAAGAAGGACACATGCCGGCCAGCCTAAGTGTTCCGGAGCGGTAGCAAGCTACCATGGCTCGATTGGAAGCACTAGGAGACATTTCCGTAAGAGAGGCTACTAAGGATAAACAACTAGATAGTCGGATCCCACACATACCAAGCATTTCAATAACATACACACAATATGCTCGATATGTGCAAATACAACATGGCATCACAACATGACTCTCGACTCAAGTATTTTATTCAATAGGCTCCGAGGAGCGAGATATTACAAACATGGGTCTCTCGACCCAGCATTGAAACATACAAGTCAAAGCACATGCGGAAGCTTAATATGTCCGAGTACGAGACAACTACAAATGAAAAAAAGGAGAAGCGACTAACTACGAGATCTGCCGAGGGCACAAGATCGTAGCTGAGGTAACAAGCTAAGCGTCGAAGTCCAAGCGGAACTACTAGCGAGATCAAGTCTCTCTCGCAAAAACATAAAATAGGCAAACGTGAGTACAAATGTACCCAACAAGACTTACATCAAAACTATCTACATATGCATCATTATCAACAAAGGGATGGTGGGGTTTAAGCTGCACAAGCCAGCTTTGACTCGGTGGCTATCTGAACTACATTTGCAAGTAACTCTTTTGAGGTGGCGCACGAGTCCACATATTCACCATATTAATACACAACTATGGATCCGCTCCCGTCTCCCTATGAGAACGCCATCCATAGCACTCACACTTATCTTGCGTATTTTAGAGTATCCACTTTCACTTGTCTATGAACTATGCAAGGGGTCCAAGTTTCCATATCCGAGGAATCCGACTATTGAATAGATAATGATAACCTGCGGGGTGTACTTCTTCACACACGCTCTACGCCACTTATCGCCTACAGACACGTCATGTACCTCGGCAACCTTCAAGCGGAAGCCAAGCGAGGGAGTCGGCCACGGCCTACCTAAACACTCAAGTCTCTCGTCCAGGTTTATCGCCTATTCGGGTTCCATCCGCAAGGAGATCCGACCGGGGTGTCGCTCACGGCCCCAAACGATGTGAGCAGGGTTCCCAAGCCCACCATCCGGGTGCCACTTGGTACACCGTGCCACTGCACCTAGTCTGTCCCAAGCCCACCTGTACCGGGTGCCACTTGGTACACTACTAGCACTACCTACAAACACTAGAAACTAGTTGCAACTCCTGGACAGAGAACAAGGGTGATTAAGAAGCCGAGGGGGCACTTAAGCATTCCAATGCGTGGTAGTAACTGTTCATGGATCACAAACACAGAACTCAGTTCCTGAGGACGGCTGCAATGAGACAACCCACCATGTACTCCTACATGGCCTCTCACCGCTACCTTTACCAAATCGTGTTCACACACTTAGCTCTCAACAATGGGACATGTTCACACACCTCTAATTCATCCCGATGAATCGGACTGACTCAACTCTAAGCAAAGAGCAGGCATGACGAACAAGCATGAATGAGTAGGCACATCAGGCTCAAACAACTCCTACTCATGCTAGTGGGTTTCATCTATTCTTGTGGCAATGACAGGTCATGCGAGAGGAAAGGGGTTCAGCTACCGCAACATGTAACAGTTGAAACGTTGTTGTCCTAATGCAGTAAAAGAGAGCAGAGCGAGAGAGTGGGTTTGTATCGGAATGAACAAGGGGGGTTTGCTTGCCTGGCACTTCTGAAGATAATATAGTTCTTCATCGGTGTCATCGAACTCATCGTCGGAACCACGTTTACTGAGAGGGGACAAAACCGGCAAACAAGGAAGAAACACAATCAATGCAATGCAACATTATGATGCATGATTATGACATGGCAACATGCTGGTGTTTTGAGCTAATGCAACTAGCCACAAAGTTAAATGAAGTTGGTTTGAACCCTAAGTTCAAATTCAAACTCCATATGTGAGGGTTTAAATGTCATTTATATGATTTGGCCTAAACAGCAGCCATAAGTTGTTCTAACATGCATGAAAATGGTACAGATGGATAGATTGGATTTTTCTGATCATTTTTCATATATAATTTATTTCATTTGGAGTTACGGTTGAATTTCTATGATTTTTAGAAGTTTGTGGTATTTTCTGGATTTTTTGATTTATTTTAAATCCGTAAAGTCATTCTTCGTCGAGATGACATCACCCTAACGTCATCAGGTCAACAGGCGGGTTCAGTCAAACCTGACCAGTGGGGTCCACTGGTCGATGGCTGGGCTGATTAGTGTCGACGACATGTGGACCCGGTCGGCAGCCACGTCGGCTTAGTCAGCCGACGGCGTGGGGCGTGTGATTAGTTAATACTAAGCAGAAACTAATCTAAGTTTAATTAGGCAGTGGGGCCCGTCTGTCAGTGTAACTAAGTGTTGACTAAGTGCGTCGTTAACCTAAACTAAGCGGCCACGTCACCATCGCCGGAGTTACGCCGGCGGCGACCGAAATGCGGCGGAGGCACACTGGGTTGGCTCGGGTTTTGCCCACGGTCGACCAAATCAACCGGGGTTTGGTCCTATGCATAGCTGGGGCACGCGCGCATCTAGCAGGGCAAGTGGGAAGAGCTGGGGTGGCCGGAGGCGATGGCAACCACGACGACGGCGGCGACCGGAGTTCGCCAACGGCGGCTAAGCGTCTGAGGCGCTAGGGAGGCTTTGGTGTGTGCTCGTGCTCTGGTGAGTTGTGGAGCACGTGGTGTGCCCGCTTGAGCCACTGTGGCTCGCCATGACGGCGACATCGCGGTGGCGGCGGCGGCGCGGTCGAGCTTCGGTCGCGGTCGCTCTGCTTGAGAGCGAGAACGGAAGGGGAGGAGGAAGAGGAGCTCACGGGGAGTGCAGAGGGCGTCGAAGCGGGCTCGGGCAAGGCTCGGAGCAGACGGCGCGGCCGTGGCGATCTCGGCGTCCGAGGGGGAAGAAGGCGAGGTAGCCGGCGATGCAGGGCGGCAGGCGTCGCGTGGCTCTGCGTAGATGATGAAGACGACCCTGCGGTTCTCCTGGGCGGGTCAGCGAGGCGAGGGGAGCTCGGCGGGCACGGCTATGGCAAGCGGCGGCGACGGCGGCGCTCGGGGAAGAGAGAGGAAGGGGGCCAGAGGAGGGGATGAGCATGGGAAGAGTGAGAGAGCGTCGAGGGGGCCGCGTGGCATCTCCCGGGGGTCGAGGAAGCGAGCAGGGAGGCAGGAGGAGGTGGAAGCAGGAGGTGGCCGCGGCTCGGCTGTGCGCGCGCCACGCACGATGCCAGAAGGCATGGGGAAGACGACACGCGAGGAGGTGGGCCGGGCTGGCCAACCGGGCTGGCCAGGTGGGCTTTGGTGGATCCCAGGTAAGTTCCAGGTAAGTCTCTCTCTCTCTCTCTCTCTCTCTCTCTCTTTTATTTTAGTTTTTTCTATTTCTGTTATTTTGTTTTGGTTTAGTTTGGAAACTAAACCATTTAAAAATTTCTGTAAATTTTTATGTGAGCTCAGAGAGCTAGTCCAAGGTCACATGCAAACTTACAAAATATTTGAACATTATTTCTTATATAGAAGAAATAATTCCAACCCAAATATATTATTGATTTAAATCAAAGACCCAAAATAAATTATTTCTGTGACTCTGAAAATATTGGTTTGAATTTTACCTCATGCCAATATTTTCACAGAATAACAGGAACATTTTTTTGGACTCATTTGATGAGTTTTTTAAATGTTGGTTATTTTTAGAGGTTTTCTGAGGCTTTTGAAAATTCCTCAATTCAAGTTTCATTTGAATTTAAACATGATGCTCACATGGAAGGGCTATCCTAGTGCATACTAGAACTAGGGATGTGACATCGGCTTTTAATTCACCAACTGCCTTCTCAGCAGCCGCGTTGCTTATCCTGGCTTGCTCCTTGGCCCAGGCAAGCTCAGCCCGAAGAGTCTCCACGGCGGCAGCACCATCTGCAGTCAAGCATATTATAAATTCCAGCATCATGCTCCTATTTATACTCACTGACCGCCCAAAAGACATACCTTGCACCTCATCAAGCCGCTTGTTCACGAGCGTGATGTCATCATCCGCTACATCAAGTTGCCGCTTCAGTTCGGCAAATTCGGCAGCCCGGGCAGTGGCCGGGGCTGTAGTCGCCTGTGTACAAATTAGCAAAATTATTACCTGAGCTTATTTATCTTTTGATCCTCTGATCGCCCCGTTCGGAGGGCAACCAGAGTCGCAGGGGCTATTATCTATACACAGTACACCTCGCGTTTATGGTACAATAAAAAAATTCACATTGCGTACCTTAAAGCCTCTTAGCAGGCTCGTAAAGGCTTCATTCAATCCGCTTTTTGCGGACGAAATTCTCTCAATCACTGTGTCCATTAAGGTACGATGTTCCTCCGAGATAGGCGCTTGCCGTAGAAGAGCCGTCCATATGTCCGTCTGTATATCGGATAGTCCGGGGCTTTTGTTGTTGGTCTCTCTAGGAGCCGAACACCCCGGACCTGGGACGGCCGAAGAGTCATCTTCTGGCCTTGTCCTCCTTTGCGGGTCTGGAGAGATCTTCCGGGACGACACCTCAGGGTCGTCCGCCTTATGGGGCGGGGAAGTATGAGGCAACGTTTTTTCGCTGTTCATCATCTCCGGAAGCAGATTCCCCGAGGACAAAGATTGTTCAGGGAGGCTATAGGCCGTACTGCAAAACATACGTTTCAGATATTATCCTCACAAACAAGAAAAGAATGGGGTATGCTTATTAAAGCACCTTTGTTCACTTACGGTTCGGCTGAAGGCTGGCCCCCTTGTGGGCACCGTGTGGCAATATCGCCTCCCGAATCCGGGCCCCCTGATAGGGATTTCTTCCCTTGCTTGGAGGCCTCTGCCTTCAGGTCTTCGGGGCGGCTCTTTTCTTCCCGTGGGGGGAGGGAATGTTAGATTCTCCTCCCCGTTCATCCTCCGACGTGGGGGTTCCGATTTCCCCGGATACGGTGCTTGACGCACCTCCGGCATGAAGGCCACTTTGGGCCTCTCCATTCCTCTCCTTTTCTTCCCTCAACGACACTTGATAAGGTGCCGGAGCCAGCATCCTGGTTAACACTGGGTCCACTGAGTTTTCGGGAAGAGGGGCCGAACACCTGAACCTCTCCGCCTTCTTTACCCAGCCCTGGCCGAGTATGGTTTTCTCAATTTTGGTATGGGAAACTTAAACAAAAAACGTGTTCGGAAATTGAGTGCTTGCCGGGGAATCCGGATGGTTGCAGTCGAGGCATGTGTCCTCTGTGGTGACCCGAAGAATAATTCATACATCCCTTCGAGCGTTGTGCCGAAGAAGCACTGAATGGTTTGCGGTCCTTACGGATTGAACTCCCACATACGGAGAGGTCGGTGCTGTCATGGTAAGACCCGACGGACTAACATAACTTGGATTACCTTGATGAGATCGATGTCCTTCTTAATAAGGTCTCGAATGCAGCTTTGCAGTATTTGAACTTCATCTGGCGATCCCCAATCCAGCCCCTTGTTGATCCACGGTGCGAGCTATGGCGGAGGGATGGATCGGAAGGCGGGTGGAGCCACCCAATTTGTACCATGAGGCTCCGTGATATAAAACCACTCCCGTTTCCATAGGCCGAAAGCTGCAGTGAAGGAACCCTTTGGCCAGACGATGTCGGCCAATTTGCTTATTAAAGCACCTCCGCACTCTGCGTGTCTCCCGTCTATTTTCTTCGGCTTTACATCGAAGGTCTTGAGCCATAAGCCGAAGTGTGGAGAGATACGGAGGAAGGCCTCACATACGATAATGAATGATGAGATGTAAAGGAAGGAGCTCGGAGCTAGATCATGGAAATCTAGTCTGTAGAAAAACATGAGCCCTCGAACAAAGGGATGAAGGGAGAAACCTAGCCCCCGGAGGAAGTGAGGGATAAATATGACCCTCTCATTAGGTCTAGGAGTAGGGATAACCTTCCCTTGTGCAGGAAGCCTGTGAAGGATCTCCGCGGTCAAATACCTCACCTCCCTGAGCTTCATGATATCCTCCTCGGTGATAGAAGAAGCCGTCCACCAGCCTTGAAAGCTGGATCCGGACATGGCCTGAGGTTCGAAGCGACTGGTTAAACCTTGGGTGTTGGAACTCGAGGTGGGAGGAGGAGGGGAGTAGAGGGAAAAGGCGGGTCTCGGCCTCCTTATAAAGATGACGAATATCAAACGTCCCCTACGTGGCCTTAAAACATGCTTATTCCCAAGGAATCATACCAACGGGACGGTTGGGTTACCCACGCCCGTGTTGATGAGAATCCCACAATAAGGGGACACGATCTCCGCTTCGACAAGACGTGCCAATAAACCGCGTCGCGAAGCATGGAGCAGCAGGTTGGAAAAACGGTTCGAAATTGTTGAGGATATAACTACTGAGTGTAAACTGCCCAGGAGGGGCCGGTTGACGCTCATCCATATTAAAGCCCATGAAGACAAAAGAATATGGCGCTCTACTATTGAAGCTTAGAGGCCCAGAGCCCGAAGGTGGATTAGGGCCCATAGTTGTAAACTGCCATAGTCGTATAACTTGTATTGTAAGTTAGGGGAAGGAAGAGACCGAGCCGGACACTTGTATGAGCCGGCCTCGGGACTCTGTAAACCGGCCGGGCGTCAACCTGTGTATATAAAGGGATGACCCGACGGCGGTTCAGGGACAAAAAACAACAACTCGGGACTCAGGCAAGTGTATTCGCTCCCTAGTCATCGAAACCCCAATAATTCCATCACAACTAGACGTAGGCTTTTACCTTCATCGTAAGGGGCCGAACTAGTAGAAAACTCTCATGTCCCGTGTCCGGTTTAACCCCTTTAAGCTAATCTCATTGCGATGGCTCCATGACTAAGTCCTTCTGCTAGGACATCTGACGTGTTAATTCCACGACAGTTGGCGCCCATCGTGGGGCTATCGCATGATGGTTTCGAGTTCTTAAAGGGCAACTTTGAAGGACTCAAAGGGTACGCGGTTGGCCGGATGACCAAGAGTCGTCGCGACAAGCTCTACATCAACGACGCAGGCTGGGGCCCCAAGGCCGGCTCAGTCGAGTACGGGTACCGGGTCCCCTTTGGCGGAATTCACGTTTTCATCGGCAAGATTGGCGAATCGGGCCCTGAGCCGGACATCTCCACCGACCTCGTCGAAATGGCTCAGCGTGCAAGTCCTGCCCGGGTTCAGCCTTCCATGAAGTGTGCGTTCGTAGGGTTCATCCATGGTGCGTAATCTGAACTGGTGCCGACGGTGAGACGGCCGTCTACTCAGATGGTGAATCATCCACTGGTGAAGCCGAGTCGCTATACCAATTGCAAGATGGCCGGATTGGGGGATATTCCGATGGCGATAGTATTCCGGGCCCCTTTGAACCGCCAAACCGGGTTTCAATCTTCATGGCCGGTATGCAACCCACCGTGCAATCTTCATCTACAACAGCAATGATCTCCGGATCGGCAGCCGCAGCAGGAGGCCCTGCGCGCCGGCCGACTCAAGTTCTTGCCAGTCTGTTGGAAGCTTTGACGGCATTGTTGACCACATCAGTCACCCCAGAGACCCAAGATCAGCATAATGCGGATGTTACAAAGCTAAAGGATCAGATAACTCAGGCCAAGGCAGACTTGGCGGCTGAGGAGGCCATGATGGCTGAAGAGAGGGCCGCTTTGGATGCCCAATCACAACAGATCCAGGCGTAGAATTACCAGCTTATGCTGGATCAGAACGCGTCAAACGAAGTAATGAGCAGGAAGTACTGGTCTCTTCTACTGCCAGTTTACGAGGGTATGAATCTTTTCAATATGCCAGGAGCTGGGCCCAGTAATCCGGCAGCAGTAAACCAGACTGAGGCACCTGGGGCAGCGCCATATCAGCCACGGGTGATGGACCCGCCTCGACGGATGGACAACCCGCCACAATATGTAACAACGTCACCAGGTCACTTCTCTAGCCCTTTGGATAACATGATTGTTGCAACATCACGTTTGGCGGCTATTCCGATGGAAGGTGACTCACTAGCGGCGGTTGAGACACGACGGGCCAGGGATCTTCTTCAAACCGCTGTTGTGCAGCAGCAGGCTTACTCCTACAGCCGAGATAGAATACATTCAACCCCAGCGCCCGAGCAAGAGTTATAGCAGGCACATGGATGAACCGGCCGTGTCAAGCAGTGCGCGGTGTCGTGATGCCCCTTGAGGGCTTAATCCAGCGCACGACAGTTTGAATGCTCAGGATGTGGTAAACAATGACAGAGCACGGCGCGAAGCAGAATTAGCAGCACAGTTGGCAGCACAGTACCAGAATCAACCCACTCCGGTTCAGCCAGCGGCATCAGTTGAACATGGTTTGGCTTTTAGTTCTTGGGGAGTACCATGCCTCACCTCGGCTCTGCGTAATGTATGGCTACCCAAGGATTTCAAGGGTCCGCGTAAAGTGCCTAATTATACCGCCGATCAACCCCCCGAGGCGTGGGTAGAAAGTTATGAGATGGAAATGGAGATGCTAGATGTGGATGAAGCGACATGTGCAAAATACTTCACCATGATGTTAGAAGGAATGGCTTGTACCTGGCTGAAGAGCCTGCCCGTTAACTCGATCAGTTCATGGGATGAGTTGAAGGCCACTTTATAGCAAACTTCAAGGATACATGCAAGCAACCTATGTCCATTGTAGATCTGGCGGCTTGTGTCCAAGGAGAGAATGAATCAACAACTCATTGGGTGCACCGGGTTTCCGAAATTTTGCATTCGTTAGGCCGTATTATTCCGGATATGGCAATCGTGACCTTGGAGGGTAATTGTTGGTTTAAATCATTGAAGATGAAGCTGGGATGGCTCAAACGTCACTGCAATGATATGGGGACACTCATGGTGGCTCTAGTTAAGTATGTTGATTCTGATAATACCAAGGACCCTGATTCTGATGAAGAAAAGCAGGAGAAGGGAAAGAAGAATGCCGGTGCAAAGGGACAGCATAACCAGGCGAGCCACGGGAAAAATGGTAAGCGTAAAGCGGACAATTAAGATTTTGTGGCTAACACCAGTATGCAGGGCAATATGCAGCGCCGTAAGGGTAAACCGCCCCAGCGCGGTAGAGGCATGAATCTAGAACGCTTGTTAAACCAGCCCTGCCCAAAGCACGGGACAAAGGAGGTTCCAACCATGCACCTCTGGAAGGATTGTCACATCATGAGGGAATTCAAAAACTCTGATCTCTTCCGGTATGATCAGGGTCCATCCGGTGGTTCCGGTCCAGGGTTTCACGGGCTGGGTTACGATGGTGGCGGTTCAAACTCAGGATTTCGAGAATAATCGAGGCAATCGAAACAACCGAGGTGGTCACAATCAGCAGAGTAATCAGGGGAATCAGCAGTAGTCGGGTTATCAGAGCAACCCGAAGCAGTTAAACGGTGGACAGTATCATGTCTTCACTACTAGTTTGTGCAAGCGCGATCAGAAGCTTCATAAAAGGGCAGTAAATTCTGTTGAACCGGCAGTGCCCTGTTATCTATGCTGGTCGGAGCAGCCTATCATTTGGAGTCGGGAGGATCATCCGCCCCGGGTTGACAATCCGGGCCACCTAGCTTTGGTGGTTGCACCGCAGGTTGGAGGTCATAAGTTCACCAAGGTGCTCATGGACGGAGGGAGCAATATCAATATCTTGTACGATGAAACCTTCCGGCATATGGGGTTAACAGATAAGAATCTTAGACCGTCTGTAAGTGCATCTAGTGCCACCCCTAGTTGGTTTTGGAGTATTGACGACAAAGTTGGTTGAGGGACTAATGCGTTTGTGAGAATTGCGGGATAACGCAGTAGTGTCCCTCATTGATTCGGTTTACCTACGGAGATGACCCTAAAATGAATGAAGACATTGAAGACAATGGTGGTATGAGTAGATATTCATATTGAAGACTATGACATGAGAAGACATTGAGTGAAGACTTTGGGCCTTGAAGGCGTGTGGATTATTTGTTTCATTTTCTTCTTTGTTGAGTCATAGGAACCACCGTCTTGTTAAGTGGGGTCCAAGTGAACTAAGTCGAGTGGTAGTGATGCTCAACCCAAATCCTATGTCTTGACGAAGACAATGAGAGCAAATCTTATCCAGAGCTGGATGAGTCAGCTTTGCTTGTAGCCCAAGTAAAGTTGCCGCGTGTGTTTGAAATCTGACCGTTGGAACACATGTCAGTTCCTTAGTGACCCATGGTCATTTTGGACAAATCAGGTCGGGTGGCCTAGTGGCTATAAATAGCCCACCCCCTACACCATAAATTGGTGGTTGCTCGAGAGTTTGTGCGGCTTTTGTCGTTTGAGAGCAACCCACCTCGAAGCATTTGAGAGAGAGAAATCCTTGCGAGGACAAAGCCCAAACACCCGAGCCAAAGAGTAATAGGCATCACGAAGTCTTTACATGCATGTGACTGAAGACTTATTACACTTGAGGACTGTGAATCCTCCAACCGGTTAGGCGTCGCGTTACGAGCATCCAAGAGTCATTGTGGATTGCGGTGAGCGAAATGCAGTGAAGGTTTGGAAGTCTCCCTTGAAGACTTACCAGAGTGATTGGGCGAGGACTGGGTGTCCTTAGCTCAAGGGAATAAGGTGAAGACACGGTCTTCGAGTTAAATCTCAGCCTCCCTAACCCGGACGTCACAGTTGTCACAAAGAAGCTGGGCCGGTCCAACAAATCCCGTGTCTTCAACAAGCAACTGGTTCTATCTCTTCCAACCTTACTTAGTTTGTCTTCATGAAGTCATTGCTTATCTGTCTATCTATTTGACTTCATTGCTTGACTACTATTGTTGATTGGCTTCATAGTATCTTCCAACTTGATCCTTACTGCCTGACTGCTATTGTCCTGTACTTTCACAACATGACATGCTTGACTATGGCTTGTTCAGGGTAGTTTATCTTCCGCTGCATATCAATTAGGTTGTTTCTGTTGTTTGTCTTCGCAACTTCCAAGTTTTGAAGACTTTCATAAAAATCGCCTATTCACCCCCCTCTAGTCGATACTAGCACTTTCAATTGGTATCATAGCAAGGTACTCCCTTGTTCTATGTGATTCGGTTTAACCACCTGGAGTTTCAACTATGTCGACTGCAGGGATAATCAAAGTCTCCGCTGCTTGCCCCGTGTTCGATGGAACTGAATATCCCTACTGGAAGAATAAGATGCGCATGCATCTTGAAGCCGATGATGTCGACCTCGGTATGTCGTCAAGAATGGCATTCCCAAAAGCTGGTGAAGGTGTCACCCCATTGATGTCAAGAAGTTCATTCAACTGGACTCTACTGCGAAGAACATCATCTGTGGTCATCTGACCAAAGGACAATATGGCCATGTGAGTGCTCGGAAGCGTCGAAGCTAGTGCGGGACTAGCTATCCAAGGTCAACGAAGGCGTTTCAACCCAGTGAGATCAAAGAATCAGTGTTCTTCGCAACCTCTTCAACGCTTCAAGAGAAACGACAATGAGAATGTCCAGCTCACGTTTGATCACCTCGCGATATCACAAATGAACTTCAAGCTCTTGGCGCAACCGAGATTACCAAGCATGAAATCGTCAAGACATCTTTGAGATCACTTGACAGCTCCTTTGACACCCTTGCTCTCATGATACAAGAACGTCGACTTCAAGACACTCGATCCGTCGATATACTTGAGAGGCTCAACACACATGAGTTCCAGCTATCCGAGAAAAGAGATATCTATGGTCCAAGCTATGGCGAACTTCGTGCTTTGAAGGCAAAAGTTGTTTCCTCATCGAAGAAGAATCATTGCGATTACGAAGATCCGAAGACATTGGAAGGAACTTGCTATGCTTGTGAAGAAGTTCCAGAAATTCACAAAGAAGAAAGGCTTCAGAAAGTCCTTACGATCTAGCTCAAGGAATGATGAAGCTTCCACTCATGATCACAAGAAAAGAACCTGCCACAAGTGCAAGAAACCTGGTCACTACATATCTGAGTGTCCATAGTGGGACAATGAGAATAAGAAGAAGAAAATCAAGGAATATGATTCTGATGACAAGAAGAAGAAGAAATCCTCAAAGTCTTCTAAGTCTTCTTCCAAGTCTTCATCATACAAGAAGAGCTCATCTGGCAAGGCTCGTGCTTTTGTTGGCAAGGAAATGGATTCAGAGGAGGAGTCTGCTTCGGAGGAGGCGGAGGTGGAGTCCGGAGAGGAGTCTGACCCTGGCGTTGCAAGCCTGGCTCTAGCCACTGCTTATGTTGCCAAGTCAATTTTCAACACTGAAGACAATGACTTCCGCACCAACGCTGAAGCTAATGACGAAGATGATCCTACTCCCACCTACTGCTTCATGGCATGTGGTTTCAAGGTAAAATCATGCAATGCTTACTTTCAAACTTCAAGTGAAGATGACTCTGATTGTGAATCCAAACCCAGCTACAAAACTCTTGCTAAAATTGCAACTGAACAACAAAAGGCTATGGAACATACTCAGAAACTGTTAGATAAAAGCGATGACCTGTTGGATGCTGAAATGACACGCTCACAGTCCTTAGTTGATGACATAAAAAATCTTCATGCTAAGTACGAGGAACTTGAAGGTCGTCATGAATCGCTCTCAACAACTTATGAAAGGCTCTCCTATGATTATCTTCAAAGGAAACAAGAGCTTGAGAAATTGAGAGCGGCTCATGAAGAACTTCAAAAGGTGAATGAGTTACTTCGCGCCCAACAGATTAGTTCCGCTCAGGAAGGATTTGAACCACCATGTCTAAAATGCATTGAGCATGATAACGCTACATCTGTTGCTGAATGTTCCACTGCTGCTACTGTTTCATTGTCTTCACCTACTAATGTGGTCACTAACCCCTCTGCGGAGGATACCACTGCTGTTGCTGATGAAAATGCTATGTTGAAGACATTGCTTGAAACAGGGATGTACAAAAGCTTGAAGGGACATCGGACTCTGCGATGTCCTCAAAAGCGATATTGAACCGAAACCCTAGGAAAGAGGGTGTTGGGTTGAAAGGAAAATGAATGTTGATGGCTCATCTTTGGAAGCTTTGGCGGACCCCAAAACCACATGGGTTGCTACAAAGGGACCTTGAAGAGATCCATCTAGCTTATCCGGCTTTACACTGCTAATCCTATTATCATTGATGAATCCTTTGATGCAAACTATAAGCTGTTCAAAAATCAGAATGGTGAAGTGTTTTCCAGGTACATTGGTACTAACTGCAGGAATGGACCACCTATGAAGAAAATCTGGGTACCTAAGCGGTACATTGAGAGTCTTCCTGTGAATGTTGTCATGACACCACCAAGGAAGAAGACAAATCCCAGACCTATAGCTTCATATGGCCCAAAGGCTTCATACAGATACATGACTCACATGAGTCACCCTAACGCCAATGGTTTGCAGGGAAATCATGCTCAGACTTATGAATATGAGCGCGTATCTTCGAACCGCTATGTTCATAGGACTAAGAACTTTTCTGCTTATTCATATGAGTATCATTCATCTCCTGCAAGGCTATTTGCTAGGGCTTCAAAGCCAAAATTCTCAGATGCTGCACTTAGACTCATTGCTTATAAGCCCCCACAAAAAATGTGGGTGGTAAAGAAGAACTAACTCTCTTTTGCAGAAAATGGTCTCCAGCCAGCAATCAATGGCGTCCGATACTATTGCTGGGGACCTAAAACTCATTGAGGACGCATGCCAAAATATCATTCTATATGCTTCACATCTAAATTGCATATCAGTCATTCCATGTCCTAACTATGTTATAAGCTGTGACTGTCCCTATATGTATCAAATGCATATGCTTCACAACACTTGTGTGAAGCCTATCCTCCTAACTGCACTGTAGGGTACATCACCAAAAGCTTCAGAATGGATTATGGATAGTGGATGCACAAATCATATGACTGGTGATCGAAGTCTTCTCATGGACTCAACCTTACGTCCATCCGTCAAGAGTCACATCACATTTGGTGACACTGGTAAAAGCAAAGTATTGGGTCTAGGTAGAGTTGCAATCTCAAAGGATCAACACATGGATAAAGTGATGCTAGTTGAATCCCTTGGTTTCAACTTAATGTCTGTCTCAATGCTTTGTGGCTTGAACATGATTGTGATATTTGGCAAATATTGTTGCCTTGTACTAATGAAATCTGACAAATCTCTAGTCTTTGAAGGGTATCGAAAAGATGATCTGTACATGGTAGATTTCTCAGCAGGTCCATAGCTTGCCGTTTGTCTTCTCACAAAAGCTTCAGAATGCTGGCTCTGGCATCGAAGGCCGGGACATGCTGGCATGAGGAACTTACACTCACTCGTCAAGAAGAAGCATGTCATAGGCATCGAGGATGTCAAGTTCAAAAAGGATCATCTGTGTGGTGCTGTGAAGCCGGAAAGATGACAAGGGCAAAGCACCCATCGAAGACAATCATGACAACATCTCAACCCTTGAGCTGTTACACATGGACTTATTTGGACCTACTCACTCTGCACCCTCACAACAACTGCCTGTCTCTATGGCCGTCATTGTTGATGATTACTCAAGATACACATGGGTTCACATAATTACGTACAAGACTGAAGTGCAAGATGTCTTGGGACGCTTCAAACTCGAGCAATGAACAACTATGGTGTGAAGATCAAGCACATCGAAGTGACAATGGCATCAATTCAAGAACACTGGACTTGATCATGTCTGGATACAATGGGAATCACTCATGAGTTCTCTGCTCCATACACACCTCGGCAAAATGGCATTGTTGGCGCAAGAACAGAACCCTCATTGAGATGGCTCGAACAATGCTAGATGAGTACAAGACACCAAGAAAGTTTTGGCCTGAAGCTATTGATACAGCTTGTCACATCATCAACCGTGTATACATTCATAAGCTTCTGAACAAAACATCATATGAGCTGCTTACTGGCAAGAAGCCAAACGTCAGTTACTTCAGAATATTTGGAGCAAGATGCTGGATAAAGGATCCCCATCACAAGTCAAAATTTGCACCTAAGGCTCACGAAGGCTTCATGCTTGGCTATGGAAAGGATTCACACTCCTACAGAGTCTTCAACCTTTTTCTCCACAAAATCATTGAAACTGTGGATGTGAAATTCGATGAAACCAATGGTTCTCAGAGAGAAATTCTGCCAAGTACACTGGATGAAGCTCCTTCAAACGAGGCAATCAAGCTGATGGGAACTGGTGAAATCATGCCCTCTGAAGCACAGCCTGAAGAGGAACTTATCATCTCTGCACCAAATCAACCTGAAGACAATGATCAGATCGAAGACAATCCTCCCGATGATGACAATGATCAGCCAGAGCAAAATCTTCGTCCTGTTCATCCCCGTGTCTCAAATGAAGTTCAAATAGAGAGGATAATTGACAGCATCAATGCACCTGGTCCGCTCACTCGGTCAAGAGCAACACAGCTAGCAAACTTTTGTGGGCACTTTTCATTTGTGTTAATATCAGAACCCAAGAAGGTTGCTGAAGCTTTTATGGAACCTGAATGGATTCAAGCCATGCAAGAAGAACTTCAACAGTTCAAGCTAAATAATGTTTGGGAACTTGTCAAGCGACCTGATCCTCGCAAGCATAACATTATTGGAACAAAATGGATATATCGAAACAAGCAAGATGAGCATGGTCAAGTCGTCAGAAACAAAGCTCGTCTTGTGGCTCAAGGATACACCCAAGTGGAGGGAATTGACTTCGATGAAACATTTGCTCCTGTTGCTAGGCTCGAAGCTATCTGCATACTACTAGCCTATGCCAATCATCACAATATCTTGCTGTATCAAATGGATGTAAAGAGTGCATTTCTCAATGGCAAATTGAAGAAGAAGTATATGTCAGACAACCACCTGGCTTTGAAGATCCAAAACATCCTGATATGGTGTACAAGCTAAACAAGGCACTGTATGGCCTCAAACAAGCCCCACGCGCCTGGTATGATACAATCAAAGACTTCCTGAAGAGCAAAGGCTTCAAACCTGGATCCCTCGATCCTACTCTCTTCACGAAGACATATGATGGTGAACTATTTGTGTGCCAAATATATGTGGATGTGTAACGCCCCGGATCCGATGCGCCAGTTGTCCGCCAGTTATTCGCCGTCGTTGCCATGTCATTTGCTTGCGTGTTGCATTTGCCATGTCATCATCTGCATTTTACCATGTCATCATATGCATTTCATATCATGTCATCATGTGCATCTCATTTTGCATACATGTTCGTCTCATGTATCCGAGCCTTTTCCCCGTTGTCCGTTTTGCAATCCGGCACTCCTATGTCCTCCGGTGTTCCCTTCTTCCCTCTTCTCTTGTGTGGGTGTTAAACTTTCTCGGAATGGCCGAGGTTTGCCAGCGACCTTGGTATAGCACCGTAGAACCGCTTTGTCAAGTTTAGTGCCATTTGGAGGTCGTTTGGTACTCAACGTTAGCAAGGTAACCGTAAAGCCCTCTTTTGTTTCAGCGAAACACCCCTTCCAAAGTGGCCCAAAACCCATCTAACTCCTCTCCATGCTCTTGGTCGTTCGATCACGATCGCGTGGCCGAAAACCGCACCTCGTTTGGACACTGCTAGCTCCCTCTACCTATATAAACACCTCCCCCTCCTCTATTCCCGGTTCCAAACCCTAGCAATCTCCTCCCGCCGCGCGGGGCAGCGTCCACGCCGCGTCGGACATGTCCGCCGGCCACGTCGCTGCAGCCAATCATATCATGCCACGTCACCTTCCCCGTCGCCGCAGCCAACCGGTGCCCTCCACGTCGCCTCCGCGCCCGCGCCCGCCGCCAGACCAGCTGGTCCGCTGGTCCATCCGCGGCCCTCTCGGCCGGTCGCCGCCGCCTCCTCCGCCCGGCCCGAGCCCCGCCGCCCGCGGCTTTGCCGCCTCGCCGCAAGCAGCGCGCCTGTCGCAGCGCCGCCGCCCGCCGCCCTCGCCGCCCGGCTTGCTTTTCGATCGCCGGAGCCCGCTCCTCAGCGCGCCGCCGTCCCGCCGCCCGATCCGCTGGCTTTCTGCCGTTCGCGCCGAAAGCATCGCCGGCGTCGGTGCCCTCCGCACGGGCGCCGTCGCCTTCGCGTCCTCCGCCCAGCGCCACGGAACCCTCGGCGTCGCGGCGACCTTCCGTCTCCGGCCGGATCCGGCAAGCGACCGCCGGATCCGCCCGTCGCTCCGCGGCGACCTCTGTCGCGGCCCGCCATCTCCGACCGGCGCCGCCCTCGATCCGCCGCCGCTGCGCCCGTTGACCGCGCCTCCCGCTGGGCCTCCATGTCCGCCAGTGGGCTCCAAGGCCATTGCTGCCCCCCAGCCGGCTGCTCCAGCCTCCCGCCCGGCCACGCCCTTGGCCGGCCAACAACCGCCGGCGTCGGCCGCCTCCTCCACCGAGCAGGCGTGGCGGGGTGAGCAGCCCCCAAACAGCCCCTCTGTTCTGTTTCGGGCCAGATTCGGCCCATGCTTGTTTTTTTTCCCGTGCTGCGATTTTATCAATTTCCAGGGATTTACAGTTTTACAAATTGGCCCTCCATCTTCATGCATTTAATAACTCCACAACCGTGCATCGGATTAAAATAATTTATATATGTAAAATGATTAGAATTTCATCTAGTTTCATAATATTCCATTTTCATCCATGTTTAAAATGTTTAACTTGCTGTTTGTTTAAATTTGCTTAAATGACATGCTAAAATGCTTTATTTCATAACTAAATAACCGTAACTCGGAATTTAATAAACTTTATATGTAAATGGGGTGGAAAATGCCTAGTTTAACATGGTCCACTTTATTTTCCTGTTTAACAACTTTAAAATTGTGTTTAGGGCAGAACAGTAGCTAATTTGAAATATGCATATGGGGATTTTTCCGGAATTGTTGTTTGTTGTTTCCGGCCTCATTTAAACTTGCCTAGGTAGGTAGTTTTGTCATGCTTCACCCTTGCCATGTTAATCAACATTTAATATTGTTGGGTAGCTTAAACAAGAGAACTAAATAATTGATGTGGTGTTAGTCAATATGCAACTTCGTTGCATATTGAGCTCCACTAACTTGTAGTTTTGTGTGTTGCATTTGTCATGCCATGCCTCATTAAACCGGACATGCATCATACTTGATTGTGCATCATGCCATGATTATGCTTGTGTGTTTACTATGTTGTTTGCTTCTTTCGGGTTAGCCGGTTTCGTTCGGAGTTGTGAGGATTCGTTCGACTACGTCCGTTTGTCTTCTTCATGGACTCGTTCTTCTTCCTAGCGGGATTTCGTGCAAGATGACCGCTACCACGGATCTCACTACTATCATTGCTATGCTAGTTGCCTCGTTCTTTCGCTATCTTTGCGCTACCTATTACTGTTTGTCCAGCCATCCCATATTGCCATGAACCTCTAACCTTTGACACCATTCCTATGCAAACCGTTGTTTGGCTATGTTACCGCTTTTGCTCAGCCCTCTTATAGCGTTGCTAGTTGCGGTGAAGTTGAAGATTGCTCCATGGTGGACAGGGGTTTATGTTGGGATATCACAATATCTCTTATATTATTAATGCATCTATATACTTGGTAAAGGGTGGAAGGCTCGGCCTTATGCAGTGTTTTGTTCCACTCTTGCCGCCCTAGTTTCCGTCATACCGGTGTTATGTTCCCGGATTTTGCGTCCCTAACGCTGGTCGGGTGATTTATGGGACCCCTTGACAGTTCGCTTTGAATAAAACTTGTCCAAAGAAGGCCCAACATTGATTTTTACCATTTGCCTCACCACCACCTACTTTTCCCTTGGGAGTAATTAACCCAAGGGTCATCTTTATTATAGCCCCGGGCGGTGCTTGTCTAAGTGCTGGTTCGAACCGAGTAGATCACGGGGCCCCTCGGGCAACTCGAGTCTGGTTTTACTCGTAGGATGTCTCATCCGGTGTTGCCACGAGAACGAGATATGTGCAGCTCCTATCGGGATTGTCGGCAAGATCGGGCGGCTTTGCTGGTCTTGTTTTACCATTGACGAAATGTCTTGATGTACGGGATACCAAGTCGATCGGAGTGTCTCGGGTGAAGGTCTATTCCTTCGATGATCGCGAGAGCTTGTTATGGGCTAAGTTGGGACACCCTGCAGGTATAAACTTTCGAGCCGTGCCCGCGGTTATGTGGCAGATGGGAATTTGTTAATGTCGGTTGTAGACAACTTGACACTTGATCCGAATTAAAACGCATCAACCGAGTGTGTAGCCGTGATGGTCTCTTCTCGGAGTCCGGAAGTGAACACGGTTTACGTGTTATGTTTGGCGTAAGTAGGTGTTCGGGATCACCTCTTGATCATTGCTAGTTGACGACCGTTCCGCTTGTTTCTCTTCTCGCTCTCATTTGCGTATGTTAGCCACCATATCATGCTTAGTCGCTGCTGCAACCTCACCACTTTACCCTTTCCTTTCCCATTAAGCTTTGCTAGTCTTGATATCCATGGTAATGGGATTCTGAGTCCTCGTGACTCACGGATACTTCAAAACCAGTTTGCGGTGCCTTTGTTACCGGCGGTGGCGCAACCAAGCTCAAGGAGGAGCTCGTTGAAGATCTTGCCCTTTGTGTTGTTTCGTTCTAGTTGATCGATGAGTGGAGCCCGGTTAGGGGTCGATCGGGGACCGTTTATCGCATTTGGGGTTCTTCTTTTATTTTGGTTCCGTAGTCGGACCTTGATTGTATCTGGATGATGTAATGCTTTATTCTTGTAATTGTGTGAAGTGGCGATTGTAAGCCAACTATGTATCTCTTTCCCTTATGTATTACTTGGGTTGTGTGAAGATTACCTCACTTGCGACATTGCTTTCAATGCGGTTATGCCTCTAAGTCGTGCCCGACACGTGGGAGATATAGCCGCATCGAGGCGCATCTGAGTTGGTAATCGAGCCTTCCCGACCTTAAGAGCCCCCACCGCTTGATCGTTTTTAGTGGCCGAGTTGTGTCTAGAAAAATTGTTTTGAGTCATTTAGGAATTATATATCGGAGAGTTAGGAATTCTTTTTACTCCCCAATCCCTTCGACCTTCTGGTGAGGTATCCTGACGTAGAGTTTTGACTCTTCTCTTCTCAAATTTCACTAAATTTTTTTTTTAGGATCACGCGGGTATCTTAGAATCGTTTCGATGGTTTTATGATGACAACATTGTCTTGGTGCCTCCTGACATTTAGGGGTTGTGGCAGTGTCCCGGGGAGTTGAGCTCCGAGGTGTTGTCGTCATAATTTTATCGTTGCGATTCGGAATACCCGAGTTTAATCGCCGACATCGAAAATCTCTTTTATGCAGTTGTTGGTGAGATAATCCCGCTAACCCAATCTTGAGGTGAGTACGGGAGTATTGCCATGACTTCATATAACGGATGCTTTTGAAGGTTGAGGTACACGATTTCGAAGGTTTCTTGGTTATGTGTTGACGGATGGATACAAGCTGTATGTAGGGATTGTTAGTTTGAGTGAGATATATTGCTCCCTGTATCCCCAACACCGGATTGCATAACGAGAAAGTTTGGAGTTTCATAGGTGGGAATTCAAGTAGCTCTTAGGATATCTTTCCAGCGGATGTATGATATGAAATTGGGGTTCGGCGTCTAGTGGTCCGCCTATTCACGGTTGGTTTCTGATGGTCTCGTTGTGTCTTAAAGAGTCCTTGGCTATGCCGACTTCGGGGCGCTTCAGTATGTCATGTGCCTTGCCTTGTACATGATGGTGCTGTCTGATTGAGCCCGTGTAGGCCCCACCACGAAAACTTGGACGAAATCTCTATCATATGTTTGTTTTGGCTTATTCGCAAGCCAATCCTTTGTTTTGTTTTATTTGTGGTATTGAGTTGCTTCAATGTTAAATGTTGAATCCATACCTTTCCTAAGCGGTGTTCTCATATTGCTATGTGAATACTAATCCTTTTTATCATTGAGGTTGTCATGTTAATCCTTTTCCAATCGGTGCGCTTCTCTTGAGATGATCCCATCATTCTCCCCATCGCAAGACCAATTATCATTTCTTCTCAACGGTGTTTGTTCCATCTTTCCCAAGTTGCCTTTGTTTTCCGCCCTCCACCCTTTTTCTTCAAGGACACAGATTTTTTTAATCAAGTATCCATTTATTCATGTGAAGTCACTTCATTCTTTTCTTTCAATGTTCTGATCCGGTGATCCCTCGTGAAGATGCTCACGAGCTTTCAATTTCATCATCCTTCATTGTTGTTTCTTCTTCGGTGGATTTAATTCAAGCTTTCGATATTCATCATATTCCTTTCCTCGTTTCTAATGCTTTCTCATGCCGGTGCACCTCTTAATCATTCACTTCTTCCTATTCATTTGTTCTGGAGTGCTGAAGATATCTCACAAGATTCGTGTTTTCCATTCTTAATCCATTCAAGCCATTTGGAGTTTATTATCCCATTCAAGTCATTTAATTCAACCGGTGCAACATCTCTTTTAAATATTTTCAACGGTGTTCTTTTGAGTGGGCCCTAACCCACAGGTCTTTTCCCAGATCTTACGACTCTTCTATTTTCCCGAGCTATCCTAAATTCTTCTCCAAGTTTGGCGTAAGAATGAGTTATCATCGGTCAAATGCTTTTCTCCAAGATCTTTCAAATTCTTTTCATAGTTGGCTCAACCTCTTCGCTTTTGATTCTTCCGGTGTGCCTCAATAATTCTTGGTGGTGTTTCTCGTTGTCATTCTCATCAGTTGAAGACCGAAGAATAGTTTCTCTTTAATCTTGCTCTATTCTCTTCAAGATTCATGGTGCTAGCTTGTTGCCATCCTCTCATAATTGTTTTCGATTGTGAGAATTCTTTTCACCCATCCGGAGCATTTCATGAGTTGTTTCCATTTCTTTCCTCCGAAGGCCATCATGACATAATTCTTCATTCTCAGCGTGTAGCTATCGTTCTCCAAATCTTACCAGTGAATCTTTCAAATATCCTCTAATCAGTCCATGATCTCTTCGTTCTCATGTATCTAAATTCCTCAAGTATCTTCATTCGTTTTCCAATTCTTCCCGGTGAATTGTGCCCTTGCTACTTTCAGTTTAAATTCTTATGGTGGCTCGTTCAAGATTTCTCTTCCTTCGTTATCATATCAATTCATTTGTTGTTTCCAAATCCTACCGGTGGTTCCATCAATACGTTCTCAAGTTTCGATATATCTCTTTTAATCCTTTCTATGGGAATAAGTAGTATGCCAAATCCGTTGCTTGTCATCAATTTAATTGGTGAAGGATGAGCATAATGTAATTCTTATTCTTGTTTCATCGAGTAAATTCAATTCCTTATTCCGGAGGTTCATCAAAATTCTCGATTTCATTTGTTCTTCTTTCTTTCCGGAGTTACAAGTTTTCTCGGCTATATCATTTTGAAGATCCATCTAAATCATTGCAAGGCTTCACCTTGTATTTTCAACTTCTCTCTCTTTCTATCACCCTTTTGTTTACCGGAGTTCTTCATGGAGGCTCTAAATGGTGGTTCGCCAAGGATTCTTTTCATTCTTCAATTGTTCTTCAAGATTTCTCTTGAAGAATGATCTGCCAAGCTATACTCTAAATTAAACATGGTGCTCAACACATGTTTTGTTTTGTGGAGTTCAAGTATTCTTCATCTTGCATTTCGAAGTGCAATTCTTTCTACCTTATCTTTTGAGATGGTGTTATGTCACTCTTGACAATTTCCTTCACGTTTCATGTTTCACATGTTGTCAAGAATGAGGTATTTTAAATCCATCAATCTCTTCGTTGGAGTTATCTTGGTAAAGATTTCACCTAAAGCCTTCCCTAAGGAATGTTGCTATTATGGTGTTTATGATCCAATTATCTCCTTCTCATCTCGATGAAGCAGTTTTTTCATCTCTTTGGTGCTCTCAATCAAATCAATGGTTTCCGTTAGTGGCCGGTTGTCACCTCATAATTTTGAGATGTTTTCCATAAGCCACAACAAGCTTGTGCTTCTCGTTGTTGATTTTCCAACAACTCCATTCGATTCTTCTTTGCAAGGATGCTTTCCAAGTTCATTTGCGGCAGAAATTGTCATTTTCTTCTCCGTCCCTTTATTCCTATGATCTATCTTCTATTCTTTCTTCTGGAGGCATGGTGATGTTGCTCTCTTCACTAATCATCTCGAATTGTGAGGATCGTGTCCTTTCCTTGCTTATCCATTTAATCGAAGTGTTGTATCATCTCTTCAATATCTTTTCATCTCATCAAGTTTTCTTCTCTTTTCTACCGGAGAGCTGTCCAAATTCAGCCATTCTTGTTCCTTGGCTATCTCATTATACCGATGTGGTCATATTCTTTTCGTTCGTGAAGCTCTTATTTCCATGTCTTTCAACCTTCAAATTCTCGTAATACTCCTTGTTCCTCTTCTCTACCGGATTGTTTGCAATCTTGTTCATCTCCGTTGTTTTGTTTCTTTCAATTTGTTCAACCTCTCAAGGTTCTTTGGTTTCACTCATTGGTCAAAGAAGCAACTTAGTTTCAACTCTTCTCTTCCTCTTCCGTTTTCCCTCCGGTGCCATCCTAGATCTCGGGACGAGATCCTCTCGTAGTGGTGGAGTGTTGTAACGCCCCGGATCCGATGCGCCAGTTGTCCGCCAGTTATTCGCCGTCGTTGCCATGTCATTTGCTTGCGTGTTGCATTTGCCATGTCATCATCTGCATTTTACCATGTCATCATATGCATTTCATATCATGTCATCATGTGCATCTCATTTTGCATACATGTTCGTCTCATGTATCCGAGCCTTTTCCCCGTTGTCCGTTTTGCAATCCGGCACTCCTATGTCCTCCGGTGTTCCCTTCTTCCCTCTTCTCTTGTGTGGGTGTTAAACTTTCTCGGAATGGCCCGAGGTTTGCCAAGCGGCCTTGGTATAGCACCGGTAGACCGCCTGTCAAGTTTCGTGCCATTTGGAGGTCGTTTGGTACTCCAACGGTTAACCGGGTAACCGTAAAGCCCTCTTTTGTTTCAGCCCAACACCCCTTCCAAAGTGGCCCAAAACCCATCTAACTCCTCTCCATGCTCTTGGTCGTTCGATCACGATCGCGTGGCCGAAAACCGCACCTCGTTTGGACACTCCTAGCTCCCTCTACCTATATAAACACCTCCCCCTCCTCTATTCCCGGTTCCAAACCCTAGCAATCTCCTCCCCGCGCCGCCGGACGCGTCCACGCCGCGTCGGACATGTCCGCCGGCCACGTCGCTGCAGCCAATCATATCATGCCACGTCACCTTCTCCGTCGCCGCAGCCAACCGGCGCCCTCCACGTCGCCTCCGCGCCCGCGCCCGCCGCCCAGCCTTGCTGGTCCGCCGGTCCATCCGCGCCTCTCGGCCCGTCGCCGCGCCGCCTCCCCCCGGGCCGAGCCCCGCCGCCAGCTTTTTGCCCGCCTCGCTGCCGGCAGCGCGCCCTGTCCTGGCGCGCCGCCCGCCGCCCTCGCCGCCGGCTTGCTTTGATCGCCGGAGCCCGCTCCTCATAGCGCCGCCGTCCCCGCCGCCCGATCCGCCTCGCTGCTTCCGTTCGCGCCGAGCATCGCCGGCGTCCCGTGCCCTCCGCACCGGCGCCATCGCCTTCGCGTCCTCCGCCCAGCGCCACGGAACCCTCGGCATCGCGCCGACCTTCGTCTCGGCCGGATCCGGCAAAGCGGCCGCGGATCCGCCCGTCGCTCCGCCGGCGACCTCCTGTCGCGGCCCCGCCATCTTCGACCGGCGCCGCCCTCGATCCGCCGCCCGCCTGCGCCCGTTGACCGCGCCTCCCGCGCGTGGGCCTCCATGTCCGCCAGGTGGGCTCCAAGGCCAGCTGCGCCCCAAATGGCTGCTCCGGCCTCCCGGCCCAGCCACGCCCTTGGCGGCGGGCCAAAGAATCGCCAGCGTCGGCCAGCCTCCTCCACCGAATGGGCCGTGGCCCAGGGGTGAGCAGCCCCCAAACAGCCCCTCTGTTCTGTTTCGGGCCAGATTCGGCCCATGCTTGTTTTTTTTCCCGTGCTGCGATTTTATCAATTTCGAGGATTCTGATTTCTGATTGGCCTCCATCTTCATGCATTTAATAACTCCACAACCGTGCATCGGATTAAAATAATTTATATATGTAAAATGATTAGAATTTCATCTAGTTTCATAATATGCCATTTTCATCCATGTTTAAAATGTTTAACTTGCTGTTTGTTTAAATTTGCTTAAATGACATGCTAAAATGCTTTATTTCATAACTAAATAACCGTAACTCGGAATTTAATAAACTTTATATGTAAATGGGGTGGAAAAATGCCTAGTTTAACATGGTCCACTTTATTTTCCTGTTTAACAACTTTAAAATTGTGTTTAGGGCAGAACAGTAGCTAATTTGAAATATGCATATGGGGATTTTTCCGGAATTGTTGTTTGTTGTTTCCGGCCTCATTTAAACTTGCCTAGGTAGGTAGTTTTGTCATGCTTCACCCCTTGCCATGTTAATCAACATTTAATATTGTTGGGTAGCTTAAACAAGAGAGAACTAAATAATTGATGTGGTGTTCCGTCAATATGCAACTCGTTGCATATTGAGCTCCACTTAACTTGTAGTTTTGTGTGTTGCAGTTTGTCATGCCATGCCTCATTAAACCGGACATGCATCATACTTGATTGTGCATCATGCCATGATTATGCTTGTGTGTTTACTATGTTGTTTGCTTCTTTCTGGGTTAGCTTCGGTTTCGTTCGGAGTTGTGAGGATTCGCTTCGACTCGTCCGTTTGTCTTCTTCATGGACTCGTTCTTCTTCCTAGCGGGATTTCGTGCAAGATGACCGCTACCTCGGATCTCACTACTATCATTGCTATGCTAGTTGCCTCGTTCTTTCGCTATGCTGCGCTACCTATTACTGTTTGTCCAGCCATCCCATATTGCCATGAACCTCTAACCTTTGACACCATTCCTATGCAAACCGTAGTTTGGCTATGTTACCGCTTTTGCTCAGCCCTCTTATAGCGTTGCTAGTTGCGGTGAAGTTGAAGATTGCTCCATGGTGGACAGGGGTTTATGTTGGGATATCACAATATCTCTTATATTATTAATGCATCTATATACTTGGTAAAGGGTGGAAGGCTCGGCCTTATGCAGTGTTTTGTTCCACTCTTGCCGCCCTAGTTTCCGTCATACCGGTGTTATGTTCCCGGATTTTGCGTCCCTAACGCGGTCGGGTGATTTATGGGACCCCCTTGACAGTTCGCTTTGAATAAAACTTGTCCAGCAAGGCCCAACATTGATTTTTACCATTTGCCTCACCACCACCTACTTTTCCCTTGGGAGTAATTAACCCAAGGGTCATCTTTATTATAGCCCCCCCGGGCTAGTGCTTGTCTAAGTGCTGGTTCGAACCGAGTAGACTGCGGGGCCCCCTCGGGGCAACTCGAGGTCTGGTTTTACTCGTAGGATGTCTCATCCGGTGTTGCCTCGAGAGCGAGATATGTGCAGCTCCTATCGGGATTGTCGGCGCATCGGGCGGCTTTGCTGGTCTTGTTTTACCATTGTGAAATGTCTTGATGTACGGGATACCGAGTCGATCGGAGTGTCTCGGGTGAAGGTCTATTCGCCGATGATCGCGAGAGCTTGTTATGGGCTAAGTTGGGACACCCTGCAGGTATAAACTTTCGAGCCGTGCCCGCGGTTATGTGGCGAGATGGGAATTTGTTAATGTCGGTTGTAGACAACTTGACACTTGATCCGAATTAAAACGCATCAACCGAGTGTGTAGCCGTGATGGTCTCTTCTCGGCGGTCCGGAAGTGAACACGGTTTACGTGTTATGTTTGGCGTAAGTAGGTGTTCAGGATCACCTCTTGATCATTGCTAGTTGACGACCGTTCCGCTTGTTTCTCTTCTCGCTCTCATTTGCGTATGTTAGCCACCATATCATGCTTAGTCGCTGCTGCAACCTCACCACTTTACCCCTTTCCTTTCCCATTAAGCTTTGCTAGTCTTGATACCCATGGTAATGGGATTGCTGAGTCCTCGTGACTCACGGATACTTCAAAACCAGTTTGCGGTGCCTTTGTTACCGAAAGGTGACGCAACCAAGCTCAAGGAGGAGCTCGTTGAAGATCTTGCCCTTTGTGTTGTTTCGTTCTAGTTGATCAGTAGTGGAGCCCAGTTGGGGTCGATCGGGGACCGTTTGTCGCATTTGGGGTTCTTCTTTTATTTTGGTTCCGTAGTCGGACCTTGATTGTATCTGGATGATGTAATGCTTTATTCTTGTAATTGTGTGAAGTGGCGATTGTAAGCCAACTATGTATCTCTTTCCCTTATGTATTACTTGGGTTGTGTGAAGATTACCTCACTTGCGACATTGCTTTCAATGCGGTTATGCCTCTAAGTCGTGCTTCGACACGTGGGAGATATAGCCGCATCGAGGGAGTTACAGGATGACATTATCTTCGGATGCACCAATCAGAAGTACAGTGATGAGTTTGGGTACATGATGCAAGAGCAATATCAAATGTCCATGATGGGTGAGCTGAAGTTCTTCCTTGGTCTTCAAATTCGTCAGCAGAGGAATGGCATCTTCATATCTCAAGAGAAATACCTTAAAGATTGTCTGAAGAAGTTTGGAATGGAAGAGTGCAAATGCTACACGATGCCAATGCCAGCCAAGCACCATATTGGTCCCGACGACAATGGTAAAGAGTTCGATCAAAAGGTATACCACTCCATGATTGGTTCCTTGCTTTATTTATGTGCATCTAGGCCAGATATTATGCTTAGTGTTTGCATGTGTGCTCGGTACCAAGCGGCACCAAAGGAATCGCATAACTTAGCTGTGAAGCGAATTCTTCGATATTTGGCTTACACCCCAACACTCGGATTATGGTATCCCAAGGGCTCAAGATTCGATTTGGTTGGATTCTCTCGATGCTGATTATCTTTGGTGACAAGGTGGATCGCAAGTCTACATCGGCACATGCCATTTTCTTGGTCGATCACTTGTCCGTTGGTCTTGAAGAAGCAAAGCGTGTATCACTCTCAAGCTGCTGAATCTGAATACATTGTTCTTTGGATCTGTTGTGCTCACTTCTATGGATGAAGCAAACTCTCAAGGACTATGGCATCAACCTGACACAAGTACCTCTCTTCTGCGACAACGAGAGTGCCATCAAAATAGCCAACAACCCAGTCCAACACTCGAAGACAAAGCACATTGAAATTCGTCATCACTTTCTCAGAGATCATGTTATGAAGAAAGATATCGATATCATTCACGTCAACACTGATGAGCAACTGGCAGATATCTTCACAAAGCCCTTGGATGAGAAAAGGTTTTGCAAGTTACGGTGTGAGCTAAATATCTTGGAATCCACTAATGTCCTGTGATCAGGCACACATCCTAACACTTATGCATGTTGATGACTTAGATGTGCAACACACAAAGTAATGTATATCTTCAATTAATGAAGATCTACACTCTGAGTGTGAATACATTGACATGGAATTTGACTTCGGAGCGCCACGATAATTGTGCATCGTGTCTGGGTCTAATACTTCCTATACGGTGGGTAACGCCACCACCAACTTTTCTTGTTTGAAGTGTTTCATTCAAGGCGTTATATTGCAATGACTTTGCATTTGGTTTGTCTTCAGTTTCAATTTGTCTTCATGACTTTTTGCACTATGATGATTTGATTGCCTTGATATATATATATATATATATATATATATATATATATATATATATATATATATATATATATATATATATATATATATACTAGTGTTCATCCTCTACAACATTCACTTATAGCTATGTCTTCAAGATTGAATCTTTTGCACTAAGTGAATGTGATCGACCCTAACCTCTCTATGCTCTCTATCTCAATTCATCTATCCAAATCATATGCATTCTATTGAAACTGTCGAATGTCTTCTCTGCGTCCTAGTCGTGAAGGCACGAGACAAACATTAAATCTGTTTTAAGGGCTTATCTTTACTGTTGAAATCCGGAGAAGCCGGAACAACTCTCCGACATGCCTGGCGGGCGTGGGAATGTGGGACAACCCTGGGTGTGTTGCATGCTTGCCACGTACCCCTCAGATATGAACCGGCAGGGGCACCAGCGTAATTGCGCTGTCTCTCTCACCTACTTATAAATACCTGTCCCCCTGCGGTAGAGAAATACTTCTTCCACCTCTCCACCTCCGTCAAAACCCTAGCGCCACCGCTAGCTCGAGACGACGTCGGCGACGAAGCGCTTGGCTGCCGCGACTTCTCCGACGCTGTCCTCACGCCGGCCGCGGACATCATCCTCTCCGCCGTTGCCGTAGGTGTCCTCCGTCGCCAAGTTAGGGCACGGTGGGCTGAACTGCTCGGTCTCCTATTCTTCTCCATCTAGCAGTTCTTCGTGCGGTAATTATAACTCTATTTTTACCACCTTTTTGATCTTCAAAATTCATCCTATTTACCGAAAGTAGTTTATGTCTATCCAAAGCTAGATCTATTTCGTCTGCATCTCATACTGCCTAGTCGATTCACTTAGATTTCTACTAGCTTGATTCCTCACTTGTACTTATTCACGGATTGGTACAAATCTGGAATCAACTCATCTATATAAGTGAATGTCTTCGCAACATGAGGTCAATGTCTTCAAACTGATTTATCTTCAAAATCTTCTGGGAATGCATATGACCTCTTCCCTTCCTCGCATCTCTAATCTTTATCACGGTACATGTCCGTGGGAGAATCCCTTGGTTCTCATAGTCTGCATTCGTTTGCAGAATACTTACAGCATCAGTTGAATTCTCCTGAAGCCAGTTCCTGTCTAACGAGCAAACGCAGACCTCTGAAGCCTTTGAACGTACTGAAGCCTTTCAGCTTGAAATTCATGGCAACAGAGAAATCATCAAGGAAGGGTGGCAGATAGCGCAGAAGTGGCACATCTAGAGATCTGCCTGATGACTTAGCAGAACTGTACAAGACAGATCCTGAAGAGAATTATCATCAGAGGAAGACGCGAACCCAATGGATTTGACGCTATTGGGCTAAGGAGTGGTTCAAGTACAGATTTGTGACAAAGGAATATGCCGAGAAGCATGCCATTTGGAGCCCATGGGGCGATATTCTCTATCAAGGGCTTCAACCCAAGAGCCGAGCTGAAGCCATTGAACAAGGCTTCTATCCTTGCATGGTCCGTGGGCCACAACCAGCGAACGCAGATCCCACTTCACTTCTATGGTGTCGTGAAGATTTGCTCTTTAAGCGCAACTATCAGTTTGCTGTGGCTTCGGCCAAGGAGAACAAGAAGTCCTTAGGTTTGGACTTCAATCCAGGTCCCTCAGCTCCCCGTGCTGATGGCTCACGTGAAGCCAATCCCAATGACATTGGCCCCTATGCCAACCTTGACGGCCTCATCACTTACATCATGGTCCAAGGCGCCAGAGTAGATCATTCTAACGATGATGCTGACTCTGATGAAGCTCCTGCTCCTCCACCTCGAAAGCCGCAGAAGCAAAAGAAGTCAAAGGCTTCATCCTCAGCTGCAAAGCCACCGCCGAAGACTTTGCATGCGAAGCCACTGGCCACTGCACCTCCTGAAGCCAGTGTGCAGTCTGAAAATCTGTCCCGTGTCTCCAAGAGAACGGACAAGAAAAAGCAACTTGTTAGACCATCTGATCAGCGAGCTCTGACTCCTGCTGCAATTCTGCGAGAAGAACCCATTGATCTATCAAGTGATGAAGATCTTGCGGATGATGCCCTTGAGCAGCTGATCAAGAGCAAAGAGGAAGCAGAAATCTTCAGCAATCTGCCTCTGTTTGATGTGGCCATCATTCATAATTTCATTGAGGAGTGGTTCGACACCCCCAACGTCAGCTTTGAAGATTTACAGCTCCTAATTGGCCTCAATGTCGCCTTCAATGGCGCCATTGCTTCTGAGCTAGCTCTTGCTCAACAAGATCGTTGAGCTCAAAAACAAGATTGATTTTGAGAAGGCTCAATTCAAGAAGCATGTGGCCAATCTGAGTGTTCAAGATGTCCGAAACTTTAAGGTCATGCTCCATGAGCTTAAAGAAGCTTTTCTGTTGGAACCCCAAGAAGCTCAGGGCTCTCGAGAACGCATGAAGCTTTTGGCTGATAAGTGTGTGCTTGCCTAGAATGAGGATGAGAAGCGCAAGTCCCTTGGCCGTCCAGGCATTGACCCCAGGATGGCTGCAAAGAGGAAGAAGAAGCACCTGTTTGAACAGCTGAGCCTTCAAGCCAAGAAGCCCTCGCATTATCTTCCCGAGCAGCATGGTAGCTCGAAGCCAAAGGTCACCACAATCGCTTGTAGCGTAACAAGACAAAGGCGGCTGAGGCTGATGCCAGAAAGAGAAAGCATGCAGAAGCTTCTGATGCCGCTCCTTCCAAGAAGAAACGCAAGACCAAGAAGACTAGGGCTGCTTCCACAGAGCCCTTAGTCGTTGAACCCATTTCAGTTGTTCGCCCTGTGTCTGTTCATCAAGAAAGAAGGATGGTTGTCCATGAGCCTGCTACCACAGAGGCTCATGAGACTGAAGATATTCCAGCAGCTGAACCCAACGCTGCTGAAGACATTGGTCAAGATGACAATGTAAATGATGATGAAGTTCTTCCTCAGATCGAACATCAAGAGGTATCATCGCCTGTTCGTACGAACAGCGAAATCATCAGCATTGGTCGTCCATTGATGCCAATTGCACAGGATGCTTCGTGGGCTGATCACCCACAACAACAACAAGACTCCCCCAGAACTCCCCAACAACAACAAACTACACCCCCAGTGCAATCACATCATATTTCTGCCCGAGGTTGATATGTCAGTTGATGCTGTATACTCTGACCCTGCCAAGACGCCACTTTGTCTTCAGAACATTGAGCACCAAAGCTTCACTCAGCCTATTGAAGGTGTTCATGCAGCAACAAGATTCTATCCACTAGCTGGTAACACCCGTCTGCCTCACAGAGCGCCAACTGAAGCTACTGAGAGTACCTTCGCGCAAAGGCCTCAGAAGCGTTCTCGTGTTCTTAATGACCGAGAGCTTCTTGTGGCTCTTCATCAGAAGCAGGATAAGCATCATTTCTGGCTCAAGCGCCAAATGCAAAGCCTCTTGATGGATGTCAATCGCATTCGCAACCTTGCCACCAAGAATGCCTTTGTTGCTCATGAAACTTGCCGAAGATCATGGAAGAGTTTGACTCTGCTCAGTGTTGAAGCTGATCTTCAAGATGATGGCTTCAATGAATGATTCCAGTTCGACTCCACTCCTCCAAGGACTGCTACCCTGCGTCAAACTCCATCTCTTGAAGACTCAGAATATTCCTCTTCTGCGGCAACAGTTAATGCCAGAGTGATCGATGATGAGGATGACGCTACTTCACCACCTCCAACTACTACAGCGCGCATCGACACTGCACCAAGCTCGTCTGCACCGCCAACCAACAACGACAACCCTGCTGCTTCACCTACTCATGATGACGAGTAGATGCTCTATGTCTTCAAACCTTTTTGGTCATTACTGACAAAAGGGGGAGAAGCATATGAGTTGATAGTCTTCAAGAGGGTTAATATGGGCGGTTGCATTATATTTTGCTGCGTGCTTACAACTCTTGCGTTTTTAAAAACATTTGGTTCTTTGAGTTGTAACACCTAAACTTGATGGTCGTCTGCTACTTCTGCTACTTATTTGCTTTGCGATGATAAATTCTGCATGTGCGATGATAACTTCCGCACTTAGATCATTCCGCAGACGTCCATTTTTCATTATGCATGTCATTCTTATTGCTATATCATCTCATGCATGATGAATTATCTTCATAAGTTGAAGTGGATCTCCACAAGTACAACCTGCCATGTGCATTTGCATTCCAAAAGCAAATTATTTATATGCACATCTTCAGGGGGAGCCCTTCCAACTTATGAAGACAAATTCCTATCCTTACAATTTCACATACTTTATCCCCGTTGAAAACTTCAACCAGTTTGTCATCAATCACCCAAAAGGGGGAGATTGTAAGTGCATCTAGTGCCACCCCTAGTTGGTTTTGGAGTATTGACGACAAAGTTGGTTGAGGGACTAATGCGTTTGTGAGAATTGCAGGATAACGCAGGTAGTGTCCCTCATTGATTCGGTTTACCTACCGGAGATGACCCTTAAAAATGAATGAAGACATTGAAGACAATGGTGGTATGAGAAGATATTCATATTGAAGACTATGACATGAGAAGACATTGAGTGAAGACTTTGGAGCGAAGACGTGTGGATTCGTTGTTTCATTTTCTTCTTTGTTGAGTCATAGGAACCACCGTCTTTGTTAAGTGGGGTCCAAGTGAACTAAGTCGAGTGGTCAAGTGATGCTCAACCCAAATCCTATGTCTTGGCGAAGACAATGAGAGCAAATCTTATCCAGAGTGGATGAGTCAGCTTTGCTTGTAGCCCAAGTAAAGTTGCGCGTGTGTTTGAAATCGACCGTTGGAACACGTGTCGGTTCCTTAGTGACCGAGGGTCATTTTGAACAAATCAGGTCGGGTTGCCTAGTGGCTATAAATAGCCCACCCCTACACCATAAATTGGTGGCTGCTCGAGTTTGTGCACGGCTTTTGTTGTTTGAGAGCAACCCACCTCGAAGCATTTGAGAGAGAGAAATCCTTGCAAGGACAAAGCCCAAACACCCGAGCCAAAGAGTGTTAGGCATCACGAAGTCTTTACATGCATGTGACTGAAGACTTATTACACTTGAGGACTGTGAATCCTCCAAATGTTAGGCGTCGCGTTCTGAGCATCCAAGAGTCATTGTGGATTCTTTGGTGAGCGAAGTCTGTGAAGGTTTGGAAGTCTCCTTGAAGACTTACCAGAGTGATTGGGCGAGGACTAGGTGTCCTTAGCTCAAGGGAATAAGGTGAAGACACGGTCTTGAGTTAAATCTTAGCCTCCCTAACCCGGCGTCATAGTTGTCACAAAGAATGGGCCCAGTCCTACAAATCCTGTGTCTTCAACAAGCAACTGGTTCTATCTCTTCCAACCTTACTTAGTTTGTCTTCATGAAGTCATTGCTTATCTGTCTATCTGTTTGACTTCATTGCTTGACTACTATTGTTGATTGGCTTCATACTATCTTCCAACTTGATCCTTGCTGCCTGACTGCTATTGTCCTGTACTTTCACAACATGACATGCTTGACTATGGCTTGTTTAGGGTAGTTTATCTTCCACTGCATATCAATTAGGTTGTTTCTGTTGTTTGTCTTCGAAACTTCCAAGTTTTGAAGACTTCCATAAAAATCGCCTATTCACCCCCCTCTAGTCGATACTAGCACTTTCACCATCAAACACCATTTTTTACGGTGTGGTGCCTGGTAAATCGGCTTATCCAATTGGTAAGATAGCCCTGGAGGTGGTTTTTGGAGATGATCATGATTCAAGGTCTGAGACGTGACCTTTGAAGTGGTCAAAATCAGAAGTCTGTACCATGCCTTGTTTGGACGGCCAGTTTATGCTAAATTCATGGCAAGGCCGTGTTATGTTTATCTGCAACTTAAGATGCCGGGTCATAAGGGGACCATCACGGTTCATGGCAGCCATAAGATTGCGCTGGAATGCGAGGAAGGTGATGCGGCTTATGCTGAGTCGGTTTGTGCAACAGAGGAGTTGAAGTTTTATAAATACAATGTTGATCCGGCAGATATGACTTCTCTAAAGAAGCCAACTACAGAGCATGATTCGGCTTTGAAGTTTATATCGGCTGATGAGACTAAGTTGGTTGATTTTGTTCCTGGCGATTCATCCAAGCAGTTCAGCATCAGCGTCAACTTGGATCCGAAATAGGAAAGCGTGCTCATCGAGTTCATCTGTGAGAACTGGGACATCTTTGCATGGAAACCTTCTGACATGGCAGGTGTACCGAGGGAACTCGCTGAGCACACTCTTAATATTGATCTGAAGTTTAAACTGGTCAAACAGTTTCTTCGCTGTTTTAATGAAGAGTGGCGCAAGGCCATTGGTGAAGAGGTAGCCCGGTTGTTGGCTGCAGGGTTTATTGTGGAAGTGTTTCACCCAGAGTGGTTGGCTAATCTAGTGCTGGTACTTAAGAAAAACAACACTTGGCGGATGTGTGTGGATTACACAGATTTGAACAAAGCTTGCCCAACTGACCCCTTTGCCCTCCCTCGTATTGATCAAATCATTGATGCTATGGCGGGTTGTGAGCATTTGAGTTTCTTGAATGCTTATTCTGGTTATCATCAGATCAAGATGGCAGTTAAGGACCAGGAGAAGACAACTTTTATCACTCCCTTTGGAGCCTTCTGTTATGTGTCTATGCCCTTTGGGCTCAAGAGTGCCTAGGCAACTTATCAGCGTTGTGTGCAGAATTGTCTTCATACTCAGATTGGGCGCAATGTTCATGCTTATGTGGATGATATTGTGGTGAAGTCCAGGAAAGCGGAGACACTCATAACTGATTTGCAAGAAACTTTTGATAATAGGAGAGTTTATAAAATGATGCTCAATCCGACTAAGTGTGTCTTTGGTGTACCGGCTGGCAAACTCTTGGGTTTTCTAGTGTCTAACCGGGGCATTGAGGCTAATCCGGAAAAGATCAAGGCTATCACATCCCTGGCTAAACCGGCATGTATCAATGATGTTCAACGTTTGGCGGGTCGTATCGCGGCTTTGAGCCGGTTTATCAGCAGGTTGGGAGAAAAGGTGATCCCTCTGTATCAGATGTTGAAGAAGACAGACACTTTTGTCTGGAGCGATGCTGCTGACGCGACATTTGAGGACTTGAAGAAGCAGTTGGCTAAACCGCCAGTTCTTGCTGCTCCAGTTGATAAGGTGCCATTATTGTTATATGTGGCTGCTAATGCCTGAGCTATCAGCGTGGCTATTGTGGTGGAGCGCAAGGAGGCTAGGAAGGAATACCCGGTTCAAAGGCCGGTTTATTATATCAGCAAAGTGTTCATTGAGTCAAAGCAAAGATATCCGCATTGGCAGAAGCTGGTGTATGGGGTCTTCATGGCAAGTCGGAAGCTCAAGCAGTACTTTCAAGGTCACCCCATCACAGTGGTCAGTTCTGCTCCTTTGGGGGATATAATCCAGAACAGGGAGGCAACTGGCCTGGTTGCTAAGCGGGCTATTGAGCTTGGACCACACAGTTTGAACTATATGCCTCGAACAGCTATCAAGTCCCAGGCCCTTGTGGATTTTATCAATGATTGGACAGAGTTGCATATACCTGAAGACAAACCGGACAGTACATACTGGACTATCCACTTTGATGGGTCCAGGCAATTGGAGGGCTCGGGGGCTGGAGTGGTCCTTAATTCCCCTCGAGGTGATAAAATTCATTATGTTCTTCGCTTAATGTTCCCTTGTACTAACAATGCAGCTGAGTACGAAGCCTTACTCCATGGTCTTCGAGTGGATAAGGAGATGAACTTAAGCCGAGTATGATGCTTTGGAGATTCGGATCTGGTAGCCCAGCAAGTTTTAGGTACTTGGGATTCCAAGGATCCACTCATGGCGGCTTACCAACGAGAGGTGGATATTGTCGCTGGTCACTTCAAGGGTTATCAAGTGGAGCACATTGATCGGTGCAAAAATGAGGCAACTGATGCTTTAAGCCGGCTGGGATCTCAGCGTAAACCGGTGCCACCCAATACCTTTCTGGATGTCTTGCACAACCCGTCAGTTCAGTTGCCTACAGAGGAGGACCTCGCTATTCCTGATCCGGAGGCACAGTTGGTGGCTGATTTACACGTTATTCCGGATTGGACGGTTCCATACTTGGCGTATTTGAACCGGGGCGAGTTGCGAGAGGATGCAGTTTTGGCCAGACAGATAATCCGGCAATCTAAGTCCATGGTTGTTCACAACGGCGAGTTACACCATTGCAGTATTTCTGGTGTGTTCCAGCGCTGCGTTTCTCCTGAAGAAGGCCGTGAGGTTCTGCGAGAGATCCACGAAGGCGACTGTGGTCATCACGCCGGTTCAAAATCCTTGGTTGCTAAAGCTTTTTGTCATGGTTTCTATTGGCTAATGGCTCATGCTGATGCCGAAGACTTGGTGAGGCGGTGCGATGGTTGTCAGAAATTCTCACGACGAGCTCATGTTCTGGCTCAGGAGCTACGGATGATTCCCATCACTTGGCCGTTTGCTACTTGGGGGCTTGACATGGTAGGGCCTTTCAAGCGATCCAAAGATAAGAAGACCCACCTGTTGGTGGCGGTTGATAAGTTTACTAAATGGGTTGAAGCGGAGCCAGTAAGCAAGTGTGATGCAGCCACGACGGTTCAATTCATCAAAAAGGTGATCTTCCCTTTTGGTTTTCCACACAGCATCATCACAGATAATGGCACAAACCTCTCCAAAGGCGAGATGGAGGACTTTTGTCAATGAGAGCACATCCGGCTTGATGTGTCATTTGTGGCTCACCCCCAATCTAATGGTCAAGCTGAGAGAGCCAATCAGGAAATCTTGAAGGGCATCAAGCCCTGGCTTATGGTTCCTTTGAAGATGACGCCGGGTTGTTGGGTGGAGGAGCTACCATCTGTGTTATGGAGCATACACACCACCCCAAACTGATCTACAGGTTATACACCTTTCTTCCTGGTTTACGGGGCAGAAGCGGTACTCCCAGGTGATATTCGTCATGACTCGCCCCGGGTTGCCAATTATGTTGAAGCGGACAACGAGCAAGCACGTCAATAAGCACTAGACCTGTTAGATGAAAAACAGGACATGGTGTTGGCTCGTTCGACGGTTTATCAGCAAGACCTGCGACGTTATCACTGCCGCTGGGTTAAAACAAGAACCTTTCAAGAAGGCGACTTAGTGCTCTGGCTCATCCAGGATCAGACCGATATGCCCAAGTTATCCCCACCTTGGGAAGGGCCCTTTGTGGTCAGCAAGAATCTGCACAATGGATCATACTACCTCATCAATGTTCGCGAGCACAAAGACTCAAGCAAATCGGAGGAGGAGACCCGTCGGCCGTGGAATATCGCTCTTTTACGACCTTCCTACACCTGAGCCATAGGCTCTCATTATGTACATATTTTGACAATGTATATATTATGATCAATATAATAAACCGACATCCTTGCTACAAGCAGGGCCTCTGCCATTCTTACAATATTTCTTGGTTACAAGGGGGCTTCTGCTTACAAAGCAACGTCCTGTTTGTCCATTAAACCGGCTATCATGCCACAATAAAGCTTGGGAGCTTCACACCCAAGGGGCCAAAGAGAGTATTGTTGCTAAAAGCACAACTCAAACATAGGCACCCATTGAGAACAGCTCACAAAGTTACTTGGGGGCTCTTTGTGCAAAGCAACAAAGAGTTTGAAAGGACCCTTGTAATTGGGTATCGACCCACGGCTTCGAAGCCTGGTGTATTCACCTAAAACCCCGGGTTAACCTTCCTTCATCAAGTAAGCCACTCTGAAAGTGCAACTAATCCCTGGGTGGTTTTGGTAATTAATAACAACATATATATCATTGAACTAATAGTTACTTGAGAATCATTTCAGAGAGTTCAGTGATATGGGTATGGCAAGGACTAAAGAAGTGGACCCCTCAAAATGTTAAGGCAAGCATTGGCAAAAGCTCAAGACTCCATTTTTGGTTTAGTGATCCAAGATCACATTGAGTCCATAGGAAAAGCCAATACTATTAAAAGGGGATGAGGTTATGATGATGATCTGGTTGCTCAAGTGCTTAGTGATACATCTCATAAACTATCAGCAACTCTCACTGCCATATACACTCATAAGTAGTCTTGGTACCACCGATTTTCCAAACTCAGTCACACCGAGATGAACCACCTCAGCCATAAGCCAAACCCTAGCAAACTCGGATTTTCCGATTCTGAACTCGGTCTCACCGAAAATGAGTTGCCAAGCTTCAGAACATTCGTCATCAAATCGGTGTCACCGAGATGATGAAGTCGGTCCCACCGAAATTGGCATGCTCTTGTCATTGCACGAATCGGACTAACCGAGATTGTATTTTCGGTCCCACGAAAATCCCAACGTTCACATTATTTGAACTATCGGTCTCACCGAGTTGTCAACTTCGGTCCCACCGAGATTGCTCAAATGTGTGTAGCGGTTGGATTTTGTGTGGAGGCTATTTATACCCTCCACCCCTCTTCATTCGTGGAGAGAGCCATCGAAAGAACTACCACTCCTACCTTACATTTACGATAAGAGAACTACCTACCCTTGTGTTGAGATCAAGTTGCTCCACTCCCACCATATGAAGCTTGATCTCTAGCCTTCCCAAGTTGCTTTCCACTCAATCCTTTCTTCCACCACAGCCAAATCAGTGAGGAGAGTTGAGTGTTGGGGAGATTATCATTTGAAGCACAAGAGCAAGGAGTTCATCATCATCTACAACATCTATTACCTTTTGGAGGGTGGTGCCTCCTAGATTGATTAGGTGTCGCTTGGGAGCCTCCGTCGAGATGTGGAGTTGAACCAAGAAGTTTGTAAGGGCAAGGAGATCGCCTACTTCGTGAAGATCTACCCCGAGTAAGGCTAGCCCTCCGTGGGCGTAGGCCATGATGGAATAGACAAGGTTGCTTCTTCGTGGACCCTTCGTGGGTGGAGCCCTCCGTGGACTCTCGCAGCCGTTACCCTCCGTGGGTTGAAGTCTCCATCAACGTGGAAGTACGATAGCACCACCTATCGGAACCACGAGAAAAATCACCGCGTCTCCAAAATTGCGTTTGCTCTTCTCCACCTCTCTTTACTACATGTGCAATTTACTTTCCGCTGCCTATTCTCTATAATTGCATGTGTAGGGTGATGCTTGACTTGATCATAATTGTGAATCTGCCAAAAACTATTCTTTGTCAAAAGGCAGAATTTTTATATTGTCAAGTAGTCTAATCACCCCCCCTCTAGACATACTTTCGATCCTACAATTGGTATCAGAGCTTTGGTCTCCATTGTATTGGTTTCCATTGCATTGGACTCCATAAGCTTGGTTTCACAACCTAGGAGAGTATGGCGTCTAGTGAGGGTAATTTTCGTAGAGGTCCTTACTTTGATGGTACAAATTTTGCTAGTTGGAAGCATAAAATGAAAATGCATATTCTTAGTCATAACCCAGCCGCATGGGGCATTATTTGTGTTGGTATGCAAGGTGAATTCTTCGAGGAAGGAAAAGTTCCGGATCGTGAAGCTACAACGGAAGAATTGCGGATGTTGCAAAACAATGCTCAAGCTTGTGACATTCTCTTCAATGCCTTGTGTCCCGAGGAGTTCAACAAAATCAGCCATCTTGAGAATGCAAAAGAGATTTGGGATACTTTGGTTGAAATGCACGAAGGTACCGAGTCCGTGAAGGAATCAAAGCTAGACATTCTTCAAGGTCAACTTGACAAGTTCAAGATGAAGGATGGTGAAGGTGTCGCTGAAATGTACTCTAGGCTTGCTCTCATCACAAATGAGATTGCCGGCTTAGGAAGCGAAGAAATGACCGACCGATTCATCATCAAGAAGATTCTCAGAGCTTTGGATGGAAAGTATGACACCGTGTGCACTTTGATCCAAATGATGCCAAACTACAAGAATCTCAAGCCAACCGAAGTCATTGGAAGAATTGTTGCTCAAGAGATGATCGTTATGAACGAAGATCCTCTCGGAGAAGCAAGGATTCAGAGAGGAAAGACAAGTCATCAAGGAGCTACACAAAAAGAAAACATCAAGCTCATGTAGGTGAATGGGTCTCCGGCTCCGACTCCGACAATCAATCCAAGGAAGCTATCACTCCAACTCCGACTACAGAGAAGGTGTTGGCGGTCTTGCTCTCGTATCCTCCAACTCCAACTCCTACGACTTATTTGATTCACCAAATGAGGGAATTGGAAGATGCTTCATGGCTAAAGGCCCCAAGGTATCACACCCTGAATTCATTGACTTCAATAGTGATGAGGATGACTTGCTTGGTGAAGATGAGCTCTTACATGATAAATCCAATGAACCTAGTAATGATGAACATGCTAGTAGTCTTTATAGTCGAGAAGAGTCGAATGACAATGCTATGAAGGAGATTGAGCGTCTAACTAAAGAACTAAACACTCTTAAGTTAGCTCATGAAACAACTCAAGAAGATCATAGAGAGCTCCTAAGATCTCATGAGAAGCTACGCTCGAGAAGCTCACTCTAGAGCAAGAACATGAGTTTCTAAAAGCTATCAATGACGATCTTCGAAAGAAGAGTTCTTCATATCTTGCCAAACGACTTCTCTTGTCTAATTTCTTGCCACCCATTAAGACTAAGCATGACAAGCATAAGAAAAATTCTTTCTCTAGTAGTAACAATAACCATGCTAAATCCAATGTTGTTGCTTCTAGTAGTTCTCTTGATTCCACTAACCATGTTTCAAGCCAAGTTACACTTGAGCAAGAAAATAGTTTATTGAAAGGGATCGTAGAAAGGTGTCTACAAGAGCCTTGCGGAAGCAAGAACTTTGAGGAAATTGTTCGCAAGCAAGGAAGGCACGGAAGAATCAAGGAATTGGTTTTGAGCGAAAGTTCAATGCCGAAGGTGTTGAATGGGAAGAAGGTCAATATCCTACTCCACAGTTTGTTCCTCAAAAGGATAAGTATGATCCTACTTCTTCCAATGTGGAACAAGCACAAGATGACCTTCCACCACAAGACCACAAGCTAAAAGGCAAGGACAAGCTTCAAGAGGAGATTGATGCATTTGTTGAAGCACCTCAAGCCATGGTCAAGTAGGTTCCCAAGGAAACGTCAAGTTCTACTTCGTCAAGCTCAACTACAACCCCAAGGATTCCCATCAAGATGATGTGGATCCCGAAGAAGAAGAACTAGAAAGTTCTTGAGGGTGACTCCGCCAACATACTTCACTCACATTCATTTTGGCAAAAACTTGTGCAATCAACTTCCACATCGTGCACTAGTTCATGGAGTCACAAACCCTCTTGTTGGTAAGTCAAGGGACAAGGTAATCATTGCTTTCATGGACATCATCTATTGTGAATTTCAATCTATGTCCATGGATATCCTTGTTTGTTCCTTGTGGGACTAACCCATGTAGGTATTGAAAGTGCCCGAATCCAAAGGATAGCTCCCAACTCTTGATGATCTCCATCAACATTGAGCATCCACATCTTCAACATCTACATGAAGTCTTCTCGACAACCCAAGGTTAGTTTGACCCTTTAAAAGGGTTCTCACATCTAGGGGAGCTTTGCTCTAAAAATTGAGCTAAAGCATCTTCAAATGATGTGAACACATCAATGCTTTATGTAAAAGTGGTAACCCCACTTGTGCTTAAGCGATGAGTATGACCTATGATCAAATGTTCTCATTTGGCTCCTAAGTCAATATACTCATATAAAGATGACCTAGTCATCGACAAATTGTGTGTTAGTAGCTAGAGTTTTGGTTGTGCATGTTTGACACATATTTCATTTGCTATCTTATTGTGTGAGCATGTTGGATGCATGATTTTGTCCATTCGAGGACATCCATTTGTTGTTTTGGTCGTTTTCATTTTTCTGACCAAATGGATGGACAAGAATGCCTAAATACCACCCTAGCTATCTATGCTTTCTTGTCTCAAATTCTATTCATGCTTACATCACAAATTTTGAACAAGTCATTTTCGGACCCTCCGGGTGAGGAGCACCCGGAGCCACCGATCCGTCAAGGGCTAACTTCCAAAACCTTCTAATTGTTTTCGGTCAGACCAACTTACTCAAACTCGGTCGAACCGAAAGCATTTGGACTGATCTAGGTTTTCACCTCGGTGAAACCGAGTTGTGATTTTCGGCGTGACCGAAGTGCATAACTGCCTAGCAGTTATCCATCTCGGTGCCACCGAGTTTTACAACTCGGTCCCACCGACAGCAAAGGGGTATATATACTCCGAGGGCCGCGCGCGTTGATTCCTACTTCAAACGTTTCGCCCCCACACCCCTTGCTGCCGTCGCCTTGGTCTCCGGATCGTCGCCGTAAATGCTCAGGCGCCCTCGCCGCAGGTCTCCGTCGCCGTCAACGGACATCTCCTCCGAGCCGTTGTCGCCGTAGAAAAACTCCACCAAGTTAGGGTGAGTTTTGATCCCACTCGTGCTCCCATCTCCGATTCAATGCACGTTTGGTTTGCCTATTATCTTGCCACGATTGAAATCCTCCTGTACACCAGATTAGTTCGTTTGGACTAGATTCGAGTAAAAGTTTTAGGGTTAGGTTTCCGCCGAACACATCTCGGTGAGACCGATTTTATAGTTTCGGTATGACTGATTTGGCCTATGGCCATTGCACTGCACCCTTCGGTCCAACCGAGTTGTGCAAATTGGTGTGACCGAAATGACGATTCTGTGAAACCCTAGTGTTTTCGGCAGGACCGAAACCCACTTCGGTCAAACCGAAAGTGGTGTGAAAGCTCCTGTTTAACACTTCGGATTCACCGAATCTTAAACTCGGTCTGACCGAAATGTCTTTTGTGAAAACCTAATACTAGAATTTGAACTCATTTGTTTGCAAAAACTTCTGCATTTGTGATGACTTTTCTTCTCTGCCTACACCTTATCTATTCACAGGTTGTCAACCATGTCGATGCCGTGGATGTCGAGCAGGTCGAGACACCCATTGCGAGATATTCGAGGCGGGCACTAGTCCCGATCCTAGCAGCTCATCGATGATGGTGAGAGGAGTACACCAAGTGGCTTGCCTCCTGCAGCCACCAGAGCCAGAAAGAAGAGGAATTCAGATGATGAAGATTCTGATTTTGTTGTTGAGGAAGAGGTAACCTCAAAGCCCAAAAGGAAGGTTGTTGCCAAAGAGCCACAAGGTCAACAAACTAAGAAGGGCACCAACAAAGTCAAGCGATCAACTGTTGCCAAGAAGCTGAATTTGGGAGAGGCAACTGCAAGCAAAGTGAAGAAAACCTCCAAGAGAAAGAGATTAGTGCATGATGCAGCAGAAGAAGATGAGGATGAGGAAGCACCCCAGCCTCCTCCTCAGAAGCCTAAGTTCATGGGTGATGCCATTAAGGCCGGAGCCACATCAAAGCCCAAGCAATCTGCTCCAGCTAAGGCAGCTCCAACAAAGCTGCTTTGCCAAGCCCAAGAAGACCGTCGAAAACATTCCAGCGTCTGAGAAGAACAAGGATGATGTGCCACCACCGTGTGTCGATGATGAAGGACCAGTCTTCTTGAAACTTCGTCCAAAACTGCCACTACATAATGATGCTCATCCTCAAGCTGAGGATATGAAGGCAAGGAAAGATAGAGGTCTCAGGCTATGGAGACAAGCTGACCCATATGCCGTGAGGAGAAGAACTGCTGTTGATCCCAGATTTCACACCAGAGAGCAGCAAGACTTCTATGAGACCGTGCTGATGGACAAGAAGCCCATAGTCGCAGACACAAGATATGTTGACTGGAAGTACATTGACAGCGAAGAGCACAGAGATTTCTTTCCACATGTGCATGAAATCTTCACTGCATGTGGTGTTGCAGATTTTGTAGGTTAGAAGTTGACCAGTTGGAATGATGAGATGATAATGCAATTTTATGCCACAGCTCACTTCTACCCTGATGGAAAGATTGTGTGGATGACTGAAGGTCAAAGGTATTCTTCTTCTGTTGAAGAATGGGCAGAAATTCTGAATGCTCCAGTGCAACGAGAAGATGATATTGATGTATATGGTATTCCAAAGAAGAATCATGAATCCATGAAGAACATGTACAAAGAGATTCCAGCAAAGGATTTGGGAATCTGGAAGCTCGACTCAGTCTACTATCTCGAGCAGGGCTTACCTACCACTAATACCATTTTGAGGCATACCTTGATGCCCAAGTCGGAGATCATCGCATGATCGAGAGGATACTCTATCAACATGCTGCACATACTTGATGATAAAGCACCTTTCAAGGTGATGGACTTGATGGTAGAAACCATTAAGAGGACTGCAATGACGAGAAAAGGTCATGTGGATTTGCCCATGATTCAGATGCTTATCAATGCCAAGTTTGGCACGGGCACATTCTTGTTGGATAGAGAACATTTACCGCTGCAGCCAGAGCATGAAGACAATGTTGTTGTGATGGATGAGGAGGATCCGACATCTGTTGAAGGTCAAGCCAAGATCGAAGCTGCCAAGAAAGCCAAAGCTGACAAGGAAGCAGCAGCAGCAGTAGCTAAACCAAAGAGTTTCGGAGAGCAAATACTTGAAGCTACCCAAAGGATTGAACAATGCAGCCAAGATTATGCAGCCTCGAGAGAGCTTAGAGAGGATTGTTGAGGACAAGATCCACACTCGGGCGTGAAGTCGATCAAGTGCAAGTATTTGTCAACAAGCTTGAGGCGGACATTGAGGAAGCAAAGCGGAGAAGGAAGAGCTTATGCGTGAGATGCGGGATGACTTAGTCCAGATGCTTATCAACAGATCGCTCCGGTTCCCACAGATCCCGATCACTGCTATTCGATGGATCGACACCAGACTACAACTTCAGCACCTCCACAGTTCAGCGATTACTCCTACTCCAGCTCCAGCTCCAAAGACCACTCCTCCAAAGCCAGACATCACCAAGTCTTTGCCGATCTTTATCATATCCACTCCGACATCAACCCAGACGGAGCCGCCAACAGAGTCCCCAAAGGACGCTTAGCTCTATGCTTTTTCGAACTTTTGGTAACTTGTTGCCAAAGGGGAGAAATTGTATAGATCATAGGACTTCGAGAGAGAGAGTCTTTGTTGTCGCTTTTGCTCTTTCGTTCTTTTGCGGTTTCTTTGAGATACTTTTGGTTTTCGAGACATTAAGTGTGTTTGATACTACGTTTGATTCTACCTTAATGAGTGCTTGGTCGTACTATGCCTTAATGTGTGCTTAATGCTTATCATATGCCATTCCAATCTTGTATGACCTATTTACTCATGTCTTGGTGATTGGGTGCATGCTGTTCATTCTTATCATTTTGTGCGCTCCACCAAGATGTATGTGACATGGAAGAGTGACCCATGATGCTAATCCATTGTGCATTTGCATTCAAACGCAAATCTTAAATAATGCACAAATTTAGGGGGAGCTCTTGCTTATCACATACTTCTCAAAGCGATGATATAATTCATTGATTATATCCTTTGTCGAAGCTTTGATCTATATGTTGTCATCAATTACCAAAAAGGGGGAGATTGAAAGTGCAACTAATCCCCGGGTGGTTTTGGTAATTAATAACAACATATATATCATTGAACTAATAGTTACTTGAGAATCATTTCAGAGAGTTCAAGATATGGGTATGGCAAGGACTCAAGAAGTGGACCCCTCAAAATGCTAAGGCAAGCATTGGCAAAAGCTCAAGACTCCATTTTTGGTTTAGTGATCCAAGATCACATTGAGTCCATAGGAAAAGCCAATACTATTAAAAGGGATGAGGTTATGATGATGATCTGTTGCTCAAGTGCTTAGTGATACATCTCCTAAACTATCAGCAACTCTCACTGCCATATACACTCATAAGTAGTCTCGGTCCCACCAATTTTCCAAACTCAGTCACACCGAGATGAACCACCTCAGCCATAAGCCAAACCCTAGCAAACTCGGATTTTCCGATTCTGAACTCGGTCTCACCGAAAAATGAGTTGCCAAGCTTCTGTAACCTTCTGTCATCAAATCGGTGTCACCGAGATGATGAAGTCGGTCCCACCGAAATTGGCATGCTCTTGTCATTGCACGAATCAGACTAACCGAGATTGGATTTTCGGTCCCACCGAAAATCCCAACGTTCACATTATTTGAACTATCGGTCTCACCGAGTTGTCAACTTCGGTCCCACCGAGATTGCTCAAATGTGTGTAACGGTTGGATTTTGTGTGGAGGCTATTTATACCCTCCACCCCTCTTCATTCGTGGAGAGAGCCATCGAAAGAACTACCACTCCTACCTTACATTTCGATAAGAGAACTACCTACCCTTGTGTTGAGATCAAGTTGCTCCACTCCCACCATATGAAGCTTGATCTCTAGCCTTCCCAAGTTGCTTTCCACTCAATCCTTTCTTCCACCACAGCCAAATCGGTGAGGAGAGTTGAGTGTTGGGGAGATTATCATTTGAAGCACAAGAGCAAGGAGTTCATCATCATCTACAACATCTATTACCTTTTGGAGGGTGGTGCCTCCTAGATTGGTTAGGTGTCGCTTGGGAGCCTCCACGAGATGTGGAGTTGAACCAAGAAGTTTGTAAGGGCAAGGAGATCGCCTACTTCGTGAAGATCTACCCCGAGTAAGGCTAGCCCTCCGTGGGCGTGGCCATGATGGAATAGACAAGGTTGCTTCTTCGTGGACCCTTCGTGGGTGGAGCCCTCCGTGGACTCTCGCAGCCGTTACCCTCCGTGGGTTGAAGTCTCCATCAACGTGGAAGTACGATAGCACCACCTATCGGAACCACGAGAAAAATCACCGCGTCTCCAAAATTGCGTTTGCTCTTCTCCACCTCTCTTTACTACATGTGCAATTTACTTTCCGCTGCCTATACTCTAGAATTGCATGTGTAGGGTGATGCTTGACTTGATCATAATTGTGAATCTGCCAAAAACTATTCTTTGTCAAAAGGCAGAATTTTTATATTGTCAAGTAGTCTAATCACCCCCCCTCTAGACATACTTTCGATCCTACACACTCCTATCCAGGTAATCCTGGCATGACCCACCGAACGTTTGACAAGTCAATCTTATACAGACCCTGAACTTGTCAAAGTTAAAACGACGATTGGTTAGTTGGCGGCGGCCCATCTTAAAAGGCTTTGTCAAACGGTTTAACTCAGCGGCCTGACAGCCCACGAAAAGCCTCGAATTTGGGCCTGACAGCCCTCGAAAAGCCTTAACTACAAGTTTTTTTTGATTTTGTTTTTGCAAAAGTTCATATCTTTTGATAAAGTTCTAAGTTAAACCGGTGTCTATTGACCCGACCAGACTATATGTCATTACATCCACCCGGTGTTTCTTAACCCGGCGTGGCTTACAGTTATCAGCTGTTAGCACATAATCAAATATGAACCGGCATCTCTTAATCCGGTCTGGCATTGACTATAAGTCGCCAGGATGATCATCCGGTGTTTATCAATAACCCAACATGGCTTATTACGCACCAGCACAATGCAATGGGCGTTTTCAAAACTCAAGGTTGGGTTATCACCCTTACTACACAAGTTGGTAAACCAACAAAAGTGATTTAATATCACAGGTATGATATATTTCATATTTCATTACTTTATAACCTTGGTTATGAGAATTCTGGTATCATAACCCGTCCGGCGGTAAACCGCCAGGACATGTGTAAGTTCTTCAAATGCAGAAGGCAGGATTTTATAAGAAATATCAAGGCAAATAAAGCAAGCATAGCAACAATCATGCCGGATTACAATATAAGGTAGCAGTGCACGATGGCAGAAGATCAAAGTATTTCAACTAGCCTATTACGAGGCGCTTTGATGCCCAAAAGAATAATTGTTTGTTGCTCACAACATGTGAAAATCAAACCGGCAGCCGGATTATGATTCGTCACCAGGCGGACGTGAAGTTGAAGGATCATCTCGAGTCGGGTCAACTTCCTCCTCCTCACCCAGTGGCTGGAAGTCAAGGTTGGTCCAATCAATCCTGGTTAAGGCTTGCACTACAAAAAAAATACACTTCCGTGATGATATGTGTTTGTCATAGTAGGTCACGTTTTTTGTCATGCATGTACATCCATGACAAATTTATGACAGAATCAAGATAGTCATACCTGTGCTGTTGTAGAAGTGTTTCATGACATTACCAAAATTATCATCACGGAAGTGTCCACTTCCATGACGATAAATCGCGCGTCACAGAAGTGCTTTCGTCAAGGGTGACCGACACGTGGCATCCACCGTAACGGAACGCGTTAAGCTATCGGGTCGGGTTTTGGATCCGATAACCCATTAACAGCCCTGACCAATGGGGATTTTCCACATGTAAAATCATCATTGGCTGGAGGAAACACGTGTCTGCTCATCGTTGGGACAGATATCATCCACTCATTGGACAGAAGGCGCCTATGATACATCAACACGTGGCACGGCCCAACAGAGGCCCATTCCTGTGAAAAGGCCGGCTCATTTGACTTGGTCAAAATGTGGCGGGCTGGCCCATGGAAAGCCTGTTAACGGCCTATTCGCATATAGCCCATTTACAACCCGCTAACCCAAGGCCCGTTACGCCCTATTCGAATTAGGCCAGTAGCGTCATCTGGGCCACCCAATATGATTCCAGCCCGTTTTCACTTCTGGCCCATGTATGGCCCATGACGTCTTCCGGCCCATATGAGGCCCTATGTAACTCTTGGCCTATTAACGGCCCGTGGTGAAACTGGCCCGTAATGAATAGTGTATCACTTTACACCCATTAACGGCCCATAGTGAAATTGGCCCGTAATGAAGTGTGTATCACTTTATACCTATTAACGACCCGTTATTCCGTTGGGCCGTTTCTAGCCCATGTTATCTTTCGGCCTTCTCGGAGCCCATTTATTCTTGGGTCATTTCCAGCATTCGTTTACTTACGGCCCGTTACTGTCATTTTCTGCTTGTGGGCCAAATCCAGCCCGTGGTTACAGTCGGCCCGTTTGTGGTCCGTTGAACGTTGGGACATTTTCATAGCATCATGAAATACGGCCTATTAATGATGGCCCGTTATGGTCGGCCCATGAACGGACGATTCCAACTCTAGCCCGTTTACGGCCATAATGCGGCCTATTATTGGCCCATGTTATCATACTGCCCGTATAAGGCCCATTGATGATATGACCCGTAGAAGGCCCATTGTTTCTACGGCCCTTAGAAGGCCCATTGTTTCTACGGCCCGTAGAAGGCCCACTATTTCTAAGGCCCGTAGGAGGCCCAGTGTCACTACAGTAAATATTAGCCCATGGTTATTGTAGCCTAGTTTTAAAAAATAGGTTATTGCAGCCACTAGCAAACCGCGGAAAAAGAACTGCAATGACTACAAGCAAACAAATAAACAAGACAACAAGGAAATAAATAAGCAAGCAACTTACGCTAGGCTATCACGGCTATCACATATTACATCCACTGGGCATCAAAGTTCGCCACCAGTGCAAATAAACGCGCCGACAAAAGAATATACAAAACTAAGAGCACGTCAGAAGGCACTAGGCCTAGCCAGGAAGGGCCCCCCAAACAGCTGAAGAAGTTGAGTAGACCTCAGTTGTGTCAACGTTAGATGCATCAACACTAGATTTAAGGCTTGATGGTGTGCACGACAGTCCTCTGACATCTTCGTTGCATCGTTGACTTCAAGTCGGAGCTGAGCTGAAGCAAGCCTTTCCGCTTTAAGTTGAGACTGAAGAAGTCGAACTGATTGAGGCAGCGACTGCACAAAGGTTGTCTCACACCTGCTGGTGAGTAGCTTCAACTCACTGTCTTCATCAAGACAGGACCTTGGGGTCATCTCGCTGTCCACAAGATGGTTTGGCTCACTATCTTCCCTAAAGTTCTGCCTGGCGTAAGAGATACGACTCTGAAAGAGAAACAAGGAGACACCTAACAGGTTTCACAATTATATAAGCAAATAAATGGATCTGTTCTGCATAAGGAATATGTTTTTACAACTACAATTTGAAACTGGTAGTTGTTGCAAACATCCAATCAGATGTAAACAAAGAAAGCAAACAGCGGTGGATGAAATGATGCCTATCCAAATCTATACTAGAACAAAGTTTGTAGGCTTGAGAAGGATGAACTTACATTACATGTTAACACGGGCTGGACAAAGCCCTTCTCCATGTTGATGGAAGGATAATTCAATAAATTCCCCAAAGAAAATTCTTTATAAGCGTTGCCATTATTCTACATTTTGCAAAGAGTAAATATTGCTCAAATAATATTGGAAGAAACAGAGGATAATGAAGCTCAGGTGCAGACTGATGATACATAATCAAATAGCAATTAATTAAGTACAGCGTTACAAGGCAAAAGGGAGAGAGGTACTGACGAGAGCAATGCAGAGCCCATTATTGTTTTGAGATCGTATGGTCCTTGGAGCAAGGAGATTCAGCTGAAATTAGTTTTCATACAAGATAGAAGGTAAGGCACAAGCAGAAATTTAGGAGTTCAAATTTTGAATTGATATCATAGACAGTACCTGACGTTGGGCTCCCACCAGTTCTAATAGGGGTTTGGCCACTGGAGTAGGGGTAAAGTGTGGTACAGTTGGGCCTGTGTTTTCTATGGCTGCTAATCTATCTGATTTAACAGGTATCACTACCTTTTCCAAATACCTAGTTTGTACTCCTTGAGGATCTGCACTCACCCTCTTCCTTTTGGACATCTATTACGAAAGAACAACATTTGACTAGAAAAACATAGTGCGACGACACATGGAATAGGTATAGAAAATGGATAGGTATGGCATATAATCATATATGATGCTTAAACTAAGGAGATGGTGTAACAAAGTAGAAGTAATGCAAGAGGTCAGATGCAAAATATGTGCGACCAATACAACTTTGCAAAGCTAGAGCAAGCACCTTGATGGGTGAATAAGATAGGCCATCCTCCACCATGCCAAGTTTGTTAGCCAGTAGATCGTTCCGCAATATTCCTCTCGTGCGCCCATTCTCGTATTCATTTTGATAATGTTCAATATCTGACATGCATGAAAACATAAAAACAAGTGAGATTTTCTTTGTAATGCAGAAGTGATTCTAATCCAATACTGCCTCCCTGTAAACCCCTTTGTGCTATCTCTGCAATTCTTTTAAAAGATGCCATGCATGTTGTAATTTTTTGTGTGTATTAATATAATGTGGCCTACTACTCAAAATATGAGAGCTCCAGAAGTGATGACACTTCGCAGATGATAGCTTCAACACATAGTAAAGAAGAACAAGTCAACCTGACCTGACAGATTCAAAATATACTAAGGGAGAACAACTCGACCTGACCAGTCGACCGCAAGAGAATAGTATCATCTTAAAGAAGAGCAGAAGAGCAAGCAGATTGAAGATATTACAAGTCTTTCAATAGAATGTCGGCTGGCCACCCATGATGAACCAGAGCGCACAGAGAAATACTATTCTTTCCGGTCTCTCCATATGTGGCTCACATGCATTTCGAAACTAAAGTAGGAACATTTAGCTCACCAATTAAACATCTCTCAGTTTTACTAATATCAGCAATAATATCAGATATGCATTTGTACAACTAATCTTGTTTAGCTCGATGGGTGGAGCAGTGCTATTACGACACGAACCACGTAGGCTGATTGTGGTCATCATAAAATGGGGAAAACATAAGCATGATGAGTACAGTGTTGGCCGTGGTAGTGGGATGGCAGATCTGAAGCTGCAAACTGCACAAAGGGTAGTTAGCAACCGATGTTTGCTTTGAAATAACAACTAAGATTTGGTATGGACAATAAAGTACGGTCAACAAGTGACAAAGAAATGCAATTATGTTGTCTCTCTATATGTCGTGACATGCATTTGGAAACTCAAGTGGGACCTTTAGCTAACCAATTAAATGTGTCAGTTAACTAATATCAGTATCATATCACAATCATATTTGAACAAATAAGCTTTCGAATTCTGAGTGTTGTGTTGTTTAGCTTGAAGGGTGGAGTAATGCTAGTACGACAGAAAGCACCTACGCAGATCATAGTAGAGTAGATAAAAGGGGAAAACCCTAAGCATCAAGAGAAAAATCAGGAAAGTGGAACTAGCTGGATCAGTGGGTGGCGCACATGCTTTTCGAAACGAATATAGGAACATTAGGTGACCAATTAAACGTTCTCTGTTTTAGTGATATGAGCATCATATCGATTCAGATTTCAACACGTAAGCTTTGGGTTGAGGTCTTGAGGAGCAAAGCTAGCACGACACGAAGCACCTACAATGATGGTAGTGAATATAAAGGGGGAAACCATAAGCTTTACGAGTATAGTGCCCGTGCCATGGCGGATCTGAAGGTGCAAACCGGCAAAGCTACTTCATGACCAATGTTTGCTTTCAACTAGCCACTATGATTTGGTACGGACAAGAAAAGTACAGTAAACAAATTACGATCTATTTTTCGGGTGAGATCAATAACTTAAGCACATACGGAAGAGTACCACCTCTCTTGCGACGCCGTGTAGGCCTATGCTGACACGTTGAGGGTGCCGCGGGTGCGATGGATATCGGCGGCGGGGAAGAAGACTTTAGATGACAGACGGCTGGGTCGGGGGATATATCCTGTTGCCGTGGACGAGGCGGTCGTAGGAGCGGTAATGGCAAGGTGGACGACGGCGCCGATGAAGCGAGAGGAGGCGATGAAAGGATCCTGGTCCAGCGCCGTGGATGAGAGACGTCCATCTCTTGCAGTGGATGACGGGGTAGGGGTAGCGGCTCAGACAAGGTGGAGGATGGGGTGACGGACGGAGGAGGCTGGCTGCAGTGCGGAGGTTGTCGTGCCACCGATGGTGTATGAATGGGGAAATGGAGGGGAGGGGGGGATCTCAAACTTTGGGACGCGCTTCTCTGAAATGGGGGAAAGTTACGAACTTATCCCCCGTTTAAAATTTCGGACATTGCATCGGTTGGGGATAGGACGGTAATCTCGCATCTCCCAAATATTTGCCGGTAACTATTTCGGGCGAGGAGAGGGTGTTTGGCTGCCCACAGTTGGCGCCCATGGTGTATGAACGGGGCTGACAGGTAGGGCGGTTGTGTCACGTCTGATGGAAGTTACACATCTGCCCCTATTTAAAATATTAGCCTACATCGATTTCGGACGAGGAGAGTTTGTTTTCCCACCCACCGTGTATGAATGGGGAAATGGAAGAAGAGACACATGTCTTTCGGACGATCTTGAATCAAATGTGTTTTGCCGCCCACGTTTGGCGCCCACCGTGTCTGAATGGGCTCAGAGGCCGTCGTGTCACGTCTGATTGAAGTTACTAGTCTACCCCTATCGACACAGTGTAAATCCGGTCGATAAGGATGTCAAGTGTCAGGGGTAGACAGTAATTTCCATCTCGCAAACACTTGCTTCAGGCAGCCCACAAATTATAGTGGGTATTTAGCCGCTTCGTTCAAAACTTGGGAGAATTAGCATTCACGTTTGCCCTGGGACCTGGCAAACTAAATTCTAATCCAATTTATATTCGATTACGAATATCCACATATAATTATATGTTTTGTTATTTATTTCTTCAACACCACAACAAAGATTTATTCCACCTTTATATATGATTATGATTTAGAAATGCCGTGATCTTCGAATTCAGTAGGTTGGATACACTCTGATTCAAACAGTTATTTCATCCAATACAATATGCTCACACGAAAAATAGTTCACCTTATGTCAATCATACAAGTACCGAGGATTACCTCGCCTAAAAAATTCGGATCATTACAACACATGGACAACATGGAATTCCGGACAACATAGGGGGTCTTGCAACATAATCCATTCAGAGACATGACATAACATGCAAGTACAATAATCTAATGACAATTTCAACTGGTATATAAAGAAGAACCGGGATTACCTTGGGCTTCAGATAGCAGAAACAACAGGACCTCCTCCGTCATCAAATGCAACATTCTTACTTCCTCCAATTCTTGGGTTGCTTGCATAATGTGTGCCACTAATTCCATAATTTCCAGCCTCAAGATAAAGATTACCTCATTCATGGCAGCCACACCATCTCTTTCTGCCTCTAGTAGAGCCTCAAGCACTATAATATCTGTGCTCAGACTGCTCTCCGGCGGTGTTGCCTCTGAACTGCTACCATCTGGTAACATGGATGACGCACTGCTTCCACAAATATATTCTGGGGTTGTACATTGTGTCCTAGTGTGAACGGCATCCTGAAAGGTTTTCGCTGGACATAAGTAAGAGATAGTTATCGTATGATCCATGCAGTAAGCTTACATGGTAAACGACGGACGAATTATTGCCGAGCATGGCAAACTATATTTAAATGGTTCAAGCAAGATCACCGAAAAGAAATTAAAATGGTAAGATGAAACTAGGGATGCAAGTGGCAAATAAACGACATCCGCCATCCCATCTAGTTAGTTTTGCTACCTCCTAGTTCATTTTCCTCAAAAACAAAAACTCTTTTGAACTATCATACCACTAGTGGACTTTAATCGGGATTAAACGGGACCCGATTGACATCCCTAGTTGAAAGGGAGTGTACAACCGCTATATTTAAGTTGCCAAGGCATCTAAGCGGTTGAAATATTATGAGAAAGCACTTAACAAAGTGGCCTCATATAAACTACAAAGACAGTCTTGTGATGAAGTTGAGAGGAAAAGTTAAGGACTCAAATGAAATAGGCATGCATTTATTTATGATAGTACAAAGAGGATCACGACATATTGGCCAACTCGGTATAGCGTAACAACAAACAAGCATTCAAATCAAGCAATACAGAGAAAGGCATAACCGAACTATTTGTAATTCGGTAGGATTACACGTTGAGGGAACACGCCAAGAAAGCAGCCCACTCGCATTACATTTCACATGTACTAAAACACATTGGCTTACCATATGTTGCTGTGAAGCCTAGCTGCTGTTGCAATGTTCTTCGAAAATATCGCCAGCATCCCGTGGTTGCAAATCTAGTTATTGTAGTTTATTCTGCACCATCTATTTAGGTAAAATTAATTTTAATCGCATGCACTAGTCCGAATTGATCATCAATGGTTCATCTAAACTAATGAAAGAAGGGTGTGTGCATACACGACAATATATCTGCTTCCCTCTATTTTATGCTTGTTCGAGGTGCCAGCCCCAAAAGAACGAATATTTTGCTTGATGGGGTTGGCAGCTCCATAATTAATAGAAGCATCAAATTAGTCATGCAACTTGGGAAGATCAAGAACACACAAACAAGTAATGAACAGAGGCTCGGAGCAGTGATGTAATAGCTAGCATCAGAAAATGTAGGGTAAAACGAACAAACAACAGCGGAACCACATGCTAGTTTGCTGATGTGTAATTAAGCATAGAGAACATTAAGCAGTCTGATGGAACCAACGGGTGGCATCAGAACAAAACTAAAGCATATTAACTATATGTGCACTGGTATGTAATTTAGCACATGTAACATGTTCACTGCCAGAAGTATGGCCCTACAGGTGCAAGCAGAATAACGCGTCTGAAAGTGCAACTAATCCCCAGGTGGTTTTGGTAATTAATAACAACATATATATCATTGAACTAATCATTTCTTGAGAATATTTCAGAAAGTTCAGTGATATGGGTATGGCAATGACTGATGATGTGGACCTCTCAAAATGCTAAGGAAAACATTGGCAAAAGCTCAAGACTCCATTTTTGGTTTAGTGATCCAAGATCACATTGAGTCCATAGGAAAGCCAATACTATTAAAAGGGGGTGAGGTTATGATGATGATCTGGTTGCTCTAAGTGCTTAGTGAGTTATCTCTCAAACTATCAGCAATCTTTCATTCCAACATTAACCCATAAGTAATCTCGGTCCCACCGATTCCAAACTCACCACACCGAGATGAACCACTTCAGCCATATACCCAAACCCTAAGAATCTCGGATTTTCCGATTCCAAACTCGGTCATTCGAAATTGGTGTTGCCAAGCTTCAGAACATACGTACTCAAATCGGTGTCACCGAGATGAGAAAGTCGGTCCCACCGAGATTGGCAAACCCTAGACTTTGGAAGAATCGGACCAACCGAGATTGTATTTTCGGTCCCACGAAAATCCCAACGTTCACAAGATTTGAACTTTCGGTCTCACCGAGTTGTCAACTTCGGTCCGACCGAGATTGGTCAAATGTGTGTAACGGTTGGATTTTGTGTGGAGGCTATAAATACCCTCCACCTCCTCTTCATTCGTGGAGAGAGCCATCGAAAGAACTACCACTCCTACCTTACATTTCGAGAAGAAAACTACCTACCCTTGTGTTGAGATCAAGTTGCTCCACTCCCACCATATGAAACTTGATTTCTAGTCTTCCCAAGTTGCTTTCCACTCAATCCTTCTTCCACCACAGCCAAATCAGTGAGGAGAGTTGAGTGTTGGGGAGATTATCATTTGAAGCACAAGAGCAAGGAGTTCATCATCACCAACCCCATCTATTACCTTTTGGAGGGTGGTGCCTCCTAGATTGGTTAGGTGTCGCTTGGGAGCCTCCGTCATGATGTGGAGTTGAACCAAGGAGTTTGTAAGGGCAAGGAGATCGCCTACTTCGTGAAGATCTACCCCGAGTAAGGCTAGTCCTCCGTGGGCGTAAGCCATGATGGCATAGACAAGGTTGCTTCTTCGTGGACCCTTCGTGGGTGGAGCCCTCCGTGGACTCGCGCAGCCGTTACCCTCCGTGGGTTGAAGTCTCCATCAACGTGGATTGACGATAGCACCACCTATCGGAACCACGAGAAAAAATCTCCGTGTCTCCATTATGTTTGCTCTTCTCCTCCTCTTATTTACTATACGTGCAATTTACTTTCCGCTGCCATAACTCTAGAATTGCATGTGTAGGGTGATACTTGACTTGGTTGTCATTGTGAACTTGCTAAGAAACTACTCCAATCAAAAGGCAAAATTTTTAAGTTGTCAAGTAGTCTAATCACCCCCCCTCTAGACATACTTCCGATCCTACAAGTGGTATCAGAGCTTTGGTCTCCATTGGATTGGTTTCCATTGCATTGGACTCCATAAGCTTGGTTTCACAACCTAGGAGAGTATGGCGTCTAGTGAGGGTAATTTTAAGAGAGGTCCTTACTTTGATGGTTCAAACTTTGCTAGTTGGAAGCATAAAATGAAAATGCATATTCTTGGACATAACCCCGCCGCATGGGGCATTATTTGTGTTGGCTTGCAAGGTGAGTTCTTGAGGAAGGAAAAGTTCGGATCGTGAAGCTACTGCAGATGAGTTGCGGATGTTCTGAACAATGCTCAAGCTTGTGACATTCTCTTCAATGCTTTGTGTCCCGAGGAGTTCAACAAGATCAGCCGTCTTGAGAATGCAAAAGAGATTTGGGATACTTTGGTCGAAATGCACGAAGGTACCGAGTCCGTGAAGGAATCAAAGCTAGATGTTCTTCAAGGTCGACTTGACAAGTTCAAGATGAAGGAAGGTGAAGGAGTCGCTGAAATGTATTCTAGGCTTGCTCTCATCACCAATGAGATGGCAGGTTTAGGAAGCGAAGAAATGACCGATCGATTCATCATCAAGAAGATTCTCAGAGCTTTGGATGGAAAGTATGACACCGTGTGCACTTTGATCCAAATGATGCCAAACTACAAAGATCTCAAGCCTACCGAAGTCATTGGAAGGATTGTTGCTCATGAGATGACACTTAAAGATAAGGAAGAGCTTCACAACAAGTCAAGTGGTGCTTACAAAGCTACAGTTGAAGCTCCCACATCCTCAAGTGACAAGCTAGTTTCCAATGAAGAGATAAGCCTAATGGTGAAGAACTTCAACAAATTCTACAAGAGTAGAAGCAAGGAAAGAAGCTCAAAGTCTAGATCATATGATGAAAAGAGATCTTCTAGTCGTGATCGAAACTGCTACAACTGTGGAAGACCCGGACACTACTCAAATGAGTGTTCGACTCCCCACAAGAGAAGAGAAGAATCTCCAAGAAGAAGAAGCTCAAGAGAAGAGTCGCCTCGAAAAGAGAGAAGGAGTAGAGATGATCGTTATGAACGAAGATCCTTTCGGAGAAGCAAGGATTCGGAAAGGAAAGACAAGTCATCAAGGAGCTATACAAGAAGAAAACATCAAGCTCATGTTGGTGAATGGGTTTCCGGCTCCGACTCCGACAATCACTCCGAAAGAAGCTATCACTCCAACTCCGAATACAGTCAAGATGAAGGTGTTGCCGGTCTTGCTCTCGTGTCCTCCAACTCCAAATCCTATGACATATTTGATTCACCAAATGAGGGAATTGGAAGATGCTTCATGGGAAAAGGCCCCAAGGTATCACATCCTGAGTTTATTGACTTTGATAGTGATGAGGATGACTTGCTTGGTGAAGATGAGCTTTTACATGATAAATCTAGTGAGCTTAGTATTGATGAACATGCTAGTAGTCTTTATAGTCGAGAAGAGTCGAATGACAATGCTATGAAGGAGATTGAGCGTCTAACTAAAGAACTAAACACTCTTAAGTTAGCTCATGAAACAACTCAAGAAGATCATAGAGAGCTCCTAAGATCTCATGAGAAGCTACGCTTCGAGAAGCTCAATCTAGAGCAAGAACATGAGTTTCTAAAAGCTATCAATGACGATCTTGAAAGAAGAGTTCTTCATATCTTGCCAAACGACTTCTCTTGTCTAATTTCTTGCCACCTATCAAAACTAAGCATGACAAGCATAAGAAAAATTCTTCATCTAGTAGTAACAATAATCATGCTAAATCAAATGTTGTTACCTCTAGTAATTCTCTTGATTCCACTAACAATGTTTCAAGCCAAGTTTCACTTGAGCAAGAAAATAGTCTATTGAAAGGGATTATAGAGAAAGGTGTCTACAAGAGTCTTGCCGGAAGCAAGAGCTTTGAGGAAATTGTTCGCAAACAAGGAAGACACCGGAAGAATCAAGGAATTGGTTTTGAGCGAAAGTTCAACGCCGAGGGTGTTGATGAAGGAAATATGCCCTAGAGGCAATAATGAAGTTATTATTTATTTCCTTATTTCATGATAAATGTTTATCATTCATGCTAGAATTGTATTAACCGGAAACATGATACATGTGTGAATGCATAGACAAAACAACATGTCACTAGTATGCCTCTACTAGACTAGCTTGTTAATCAAAGATGGTTATGTTTCCAGACCATGAACAAGGAGTTGTTATTTGATTAACAAGGTCACATCATTAGTAGAATGATCTGATTGACATGACCCATTCCCTTAGCTTAGCACACGATCGTTTAGTATGTTGCTACTGCTTTTATCCATGACATATACATGTTCCTGTAACTATGAGATTATGCAACTCCGTTTACGGAGGAACACTTTGGTGCTACCAAACGTCACAACGTAATCGGGTGATTATAAAGGAGTACTACAGGTGTCTCCAAAGGCAAATGTTGGGTTGGCGATTTGAGATTAGGTTTTGTCACTCCGATTGTCGGAGAGGTATCTCTGGGCCCTCTCGGTAATGCACATCATCAAGCCTTGCAAGCACTACAACTAATGAGTTAGTTGTGAGATGATGTATTACGGAACGAGTAAAGAGACTTGCGGTAATGAGATTGAACTAGGTATTGGATACCGACGATCGAATCTCGGGCAAGTAACATACCGATGACAAAGGGAACAACGTATGTTGTTATGCGGTCTGACCGATAAAGATCTTCGTAGAATATGTAGGAACCAATATGGGCATCCAGGTCCCGCTGTTGGTTATTGACCGTGAATAGTTCTAGGTCATGTCTACATTGTTCTCGAACCGTAGGGTCCGCACGCTTAAGGTTTCGATGACAGTTACTATGAGTTTATGTATTTTGATGTACCGAAGAAGTTCGGAGTCCCGGATGTGATCACGGACATGACGAGGAGTCTCGGAATGGTCGAGACATAAAGATTGATATATTGGAAGCCTATGTTTGGAGTTCGGAATGGTTCCGGGCGAAAACGGGAATTTACCGGAGTACCGGGAGGTTACCCGAACCCCCCGGGAGGTAAATGGGCCTCGATGGGCCTTAGTGGAAAGGGAGAAGGGGCCAGCCCTAGGTGGCGCGCGCCTCCCCCCTTCCCTAGTCCAACTAGGACTAGGAGAAGGGGACGGCCCCCCTCTCTCTCTTTTCCCCCTCCGGGAATCCTAGTCCAACTAGGATTGGGGGGGGGGGGAATCCTACTCCCAGAGGGAGTAGGACTCCCTTGGCGCGCCTCCCTTGGCCGCCCCCTCCCCCTTGCTCCTTTATATCTGAGGGGCAGGGGGCACCTTGGAACACACAAGTTGATCTTGAGATCGTTCCTTAGCCGTGTCGGTGCCCCCTCCACCATATTCCACCTCGGTTATACCGTCACGAAGCTTAAGCGAAGCCTGCGCCGTGAAACATCAAGATCGTCCACCACGCCGTCGTCTTGACGAAACTCTCCCTCGACACTCGGCTGGATCGAGTACGAGGGACGTCATCGAGCTGTCGTGTGTCAAGAACTCGGGCGTCGGAGTAACGGCGCCGGATCGGTCGGATCGCGAGGAGAACGTCGACTACTTCCTCTACGTTGTGATCGCTTCCGCTTGGTCTACAAGGGTATGTGGACAACACTCTCCCTCTCGTTGCTATACATCACCATGATCTTGCGTGTGCGTGGGAAATTTTTGAAATTACTCGTTCCCCAACAAAGGCATCCGAGCCTAGGTTTTTCTATGGTTTGATGTTTTGCACGAGTAGAACACAAGTGAGTTGTGGGCGATACAAGTCATACTACCTACCAGCATGTCATACTTTGGTTCAGCGGTATTGTGAGATGAAGCGGCCTGACCGACATTACGCGTGACGCTTACGCGAGACTGGTTTCACCGCCACGAGCACTCGTTGCTTAAAGGTGACCGGTGGGTGCTGTCTCTCTCACTTTAGTTGAACCGAGTGTGGCTACGCCCGGTCCTTGAGAAGGTTAAAGCGGAGTCTATTTGACGAAGTATCGTTGTGGTTTTGATGCGTAGGTGAGACTGGTTCTTGCTTAAGCCCGTAGCAGCCACGTAAAATTTGCAACAACAAAGTAGAGGACGTCTAACTTGTTTTTGCAGGGCATGTTGTGATGTGATATGGTCAAGACGTGATGCTATATTTTATTGTATGAGATGATCATGTTTTGTAACCGAAGTTATCGGCAACTGGCAGGAGCCATATGGTTGTCGCTTTATTGTATGCAATGCAATCGCCCTGTAATGTTTTACTTTATCACTAAGCGGTAGCGATAGTCGTAGTAACATAAGTTTGGCGAGACAACAACGATGCTGCGATGGAGATCAAGGTGTCGCGCGGTGACGATGGTGATCATGGTGGTGCTGCAAGATGGAGATCGTGAAGCACAAGATGATGATGACCATATCATATCACTTATATTGATTTGCATGTGATGTTTATCCTTTTATGCATCTTATCTTGCTTTGATTGACGGTAGCATTATAAGATGATCTCTCACTAAATTATCAAGAAGTGTTCTCCCGAGTATGCACCGTTGCCAAAGTTCGTCGTGCCTGGACACCACGTGATGATTGGGTGTGATAAGCTCTCGTCCATCTACAACGGTGCAAGCCAGTTTTGCACACGCAGAATACTCGGGTTATACTTGATGAGCCTAGCATATCTGAGATATGGCCTCGGAACACGGAGACCGAAAGGTCGGCGTGAATCATATAGTAGATATGATCAACATAAGATGTTCACCATTGAAAACTACTCCATTTCACGTGATGATCGGTTATGGTTTAGTTGATTTGGATCACGTGATCACTTAGATGACTAGAGAGATGTTTTTCTAAGTGGGAGTTCTTAAGTAATATGATTAATTGAACTTAAATTTATCATGAACTTAGTACCTGATAGTATCTTGCTTGTTTATGTTTGATTGTAGATAGATGGCTCGTGCTATTGTTCCGTTGAATTTTAATGCGTTCCTTGAGAAACCAAAGTTGAAAGATGATGGTAGCAATTACACGGACTGGGTGCGTAACTTGAGGATCATCCTCATTGCTGCACAGAAGAGTTACGTCCTGGATGCACCGCTAGGTGACGAACTTCTTCTTTGAGCAACGCGCCGGATGTTGTGAACGTCTGGCGAGCAAAGCGATGACTACTCTATAGTTCGATGTGCCATGCTTTACGGCTTAGAACCGGGACTTCAACGGCGTTTTGAGCGTCATGGAGCATATGAGATGTTCCAGAGTTGAAGTTAATATTCCAACAGAATGCCCGGATTGAGAGATATGAAGTCTCCAATAAGTTCTATAGCTGCAAGATGGAGGAGAACAGTTACATTAGTGAGCATATACTCGTAATGTCCGGGTACTACAATCACTTGACACAATTGGGAGTTAATCTTCCGGATGATTGTGTCATTGATGAAATTCTCAATCACGCCACCAAGCTACAAAGGCTTCGTGATGAACTATAATATGCAAGGGTTAGTAAAGACTATACCGAGCTCTTCGCAATGCTAAAGGCTGCGGAGGTAGAAATCAAGAAGGAGCATCAAGTGTTGATGGTCAATAAGACCACTAGTTTCAAGAAGAAAGGCAAAGGGAAGAAGAAGGGAATCTCAAGAAGAACAGCAAGCAAGTTCTGCTCGGAGAAGAAACCCAAGTCTGGCCCTAAACCTGAAATCGAGTGTTTCTCCGCAAGCGATCGTCCTTTGAAGCGGAACTGCCCCAAGTATTTGGCGGATAAGAAGGATGGCAAGGTGAACAAAGGTATATGTGATATACATGTTATTGATGTGTACCTTACTAGAGCTCGCAGAGCACTGGGTATTTGATCTTGGTTACATTGCTAATATTTGCAACTCAAACAGGGGACTACTGATTGCGAACTCGGCAAAGGGCGAGGTGACGATCTTGGCGTGGGAAATGGTTCCAAAGTCGATGTGATCGCGGTCGGCACGCTACCTCTACATCTACCTTCGGGATTAGTTTTAGACCTAAATAATTGTTATTTGGTGCTGCGTTGAGCATGAACATTATATCTGGATCTTGTTTGATGCGAGACGGTTATTCATTTAAATCGAGAATAATGGTTGTTCTATTTATATGAGTAATATCTTTTATGGTCATGCACCCTTGAGGAATGGTCTATTTTTGATGAATCTCGATAGTAGTGATACACATATTCACAATGTTGAAACCAAAAGATGCAGAGTTGATAATGATAGTGCAACTTATTTGTGGCACTGCCGTTTAGGTCATATCGGTGTAAAGCGCATGAAGAAACTCCATACTGATGGACTTTTGGAGTCACTTGATTATGAATCACTTGGCACTTATGAACCGTGCCTCTTGGGCAAGATGACTAGAACACCGTTCTCGGTACTATGGAGAGAGCAACAGATTTGTTGGAAATCATACATACGAGATGTATGTGGTCCAATGAATGTTGAGGCTCGTGGCGGATATCGTTATTTTCTCACCTTCACAGATGACTTAAGCAGATATGGGTATATCTACTTAATGAAACATAAGTCTGAAACGTTTGAAAAGTTCAAAGAATTTCAGAGTGAAGTTGAAAATCATTGTAACAAGAAAATTAAGTTTCTACGATCTGATCGTGGAGGTGAATATTTGAGTTACGAGTTTGGTCTACATTTGAAACAATGCGGAATAGTTTAGCAACTCACGCCACCGGAACACCACAGCGTAATGGTGTGTCCGAGCGTCGAATCGTACTTTACTAGATATGGTACGATCTATGATGTCTCTTCAGATTTACCGCTATCGTTTTGGGGTTATGCTCTAGAGACGGCCGCATTCACACTGAATAGAACACCGTCAAAATCCGTTGAGACGACACCTTATGAACTATGGTTTGGCAAGAAACCAAAGTTGTCGTTTCTTAAAGTTTGGGGATGCGATGCTTATGTGAAAAAGCTTCAACCTGATAAGCTCGAACCCAAATCGAGAAATGTGTCTTCATAGGATACCCAAAGGAAACAGTTGGGTACACCTTCTATCACAGATCCGAAGGCAAGACATTCGTTGCTAAGAATGGATCCTTTCTAGAGAAGGAGTTTCTCTCGAAAGAAGTGAGTGGGAGGAAAGTGGAACTTGATGAGGTAATAGTACCTTCTCCCTTACTTGAAAGTAGTTAAATCGCGAAACCAGTTTACGAGACATCTACACCAAGTAGCGAGGAAGTTGATGATGTTGATCATGAAACTTCAGATCAAGTTACTGCAGAACCTCGTAGATCAACCAGAGTAAGATCCGCACCTGAGTGGTACGGTAATCCTGTTCTGGAAGTCATGCTACTAGATCATGATGAACCTCGAACTATGAAGAAGCGATGGTGAGCCCAGATTCCATAAAATGGCTTGAGGCCATGAAATCGAGATGGGATCCATGTATGAAAACAAAGTTTGGACTTTGGTTGACTTGCCCGAGGGTAGGCAAGCAATAGAAAACAAGTGGATCTTCAAGAAGAAGACCGACGACGGTAATATTCTCGTCTATAAAGCTCGACTTGTCGCAAAAGGTTTTCGACAAGTTCAAGGGATTGACTACGATGAGACCTTCTCACCCGTGGCGATGCTTAAGTCCGTCCGAATCATGTTAGCAATTGCCGCATTTTATGATTATGAAATTTGGCAAATGGATGTAAAGACGCATTCTGAATGGATTTACGGAAGAAGAGTTGTATATGATGCAACGAGAAGGTTTTATCAATCCTAAGGGAGCTAACAAAGTGTGCAAGCTCCAAAGAATCCATATATGGACTGGTGCAAGCATCTCGGAGTTGGAATAAGCGTTTTGATAGTGTGATCAAAGCATTTGGGTTTGTACAGACTTTTGGAGAAGCTTGTATTTACAAGAAAGTGAGTGGGAGCTCAGTAGCATTTCGATATTATATGTAGATGACATATTGCTGATCGGAAATGATATAGAATTCTGGATAGCATAAAGGGATACTTGAATAAGAGTTTTTCAATGAAAGACCTCGGTGAAGCTGCTTACATATTGGGCAACAAGATCTATAGAGATAGATCAAGACGCTTAATTGGACTTTCACAAAGCACATACCTTGACAAAGTTTTGAAGAAGTTCAAAATGGATCAAGTAAAGAAAGGGTTCTTGCACGTGTTACAAGGTGTGAAGTTGAGTCGGACTCAATGCCCGACCACTGCAGAAGATAGAGAGAAATGAAAGATGTTCCTATGCTTCAGCCATAGGCTCTATCATGTATGCAATCTTGTGTACCGACCTGATGTGTGCCTTGCTATAAGCCTAGCAGGAGGTACCAAAGTAATCCAGAGTGGATCATCGGACAGCGGTCAAGAACATCTGAAATACGAAAAGGACTAAGGATATGTTTCTCGTATATGGAGGTGACAAAGAGCTCATCGTAAACAGTTACGTTGATGCAAGCTTTGACACGATCCGAACGATTCTAAATCGCAGACCGGATCGTATTTACACTAAGCGGAGGAGCTGTCGGTTGGTGCGATTCTAAACAAAGCGTCGTGGCGGGATCTACATGTAAGCGGAATACATAGCAGCTTCGGAAGCAGCTAATGAAGGAGTGCGGATGAAGGAGTTCATATCCGATCTAGGTGTCATACCTAGTGCATCGGGTCCAATGAAAATCTTCGTGACAATCTTTGGAGCAATTGCCTTAGCAAAGGAATCCAGATTTCACAAGAGGACCAAGCACATCAAAAGACGCTTCAATTCCATCCGGGACTTAGTCGAGACGGGAGACATAGAAATTTGCAAGATACATACGGATCTGAATGTTGCGAACCGTTGACTAAGCCTCTTCCACGAGCAAAACATGATCAGCACCAAGACTCCATGGGTGTTAGAATGATTACTATGTAATCTAGATTATTGACTCTAGTGCAAGTGGGAGATGAAGGAAATATGCCCTAGAGGCAATAATGAAGTTATTATTTATTTCCTTATTTCATGATAAATGTTTATCATTCATGCTAGAATTGTATTAACCGGAAACATGATACATGTGTGAATGCATAGACAAAACAACATGTCACTAGTATGCCTCTACTAGACTAGCTTGTTAATCAAAGATGGTTATGTTTCCGGACCATGAACAAGGAGTTGTTATTTGATTAACAAGGTCACATCATTAGTAGAATGATCGATTGACATGACCCATTCCCTTAGCTTAGCACACGATCGTTTAGTATGTTGCTACTTGCTTTTATCCATGACATATACATGTTCCTGTAACTATGAGATTATGCAACTCCGTTTACGGAGGAACACTTTGGTGCTACCAAACGTCACAACGTAATCGGGTGATTATAAAGGAGTACTACAGGTGTCTCCAAAGGCAAATGTTGGGTTGGCGTATTCGAGATTAGGTTTTGTCACTCCGATTGTCGGAGAGGTATCTCTGGGCCCTCTCGGTAATGCACATCATCAAGCCTTGCAAGCACTACAACTAATGAGTTAGTTGTGAGATGATGTATTACGGAACGAGTAAAGAGACTTGCGGTAATGAGATTGAACTAGGTATTGGATACCGACGATCGAATCTCGGGCAAGTAACATACCGATGACAAAGGAACAACGTATGTTGTTATGCGGTCCGACCGATAAAGATCTTCGTAGAATATGTAGGAACCAATATGGGCATCCAGGTCCCGCTGTTGGTTATTGACCGTGAATAGTTCTAGGTCATGTCTACATTGTTCTCGAACCGTAGGGTCCGCACGCTTAAGGTTTCGATGGCGGTTACTATGAGTTTATGTATTTTGATGTACCGAAGAAGTTGAGTCCGGATGTGATCACGGACATGACGAGGAGTCTCGGAATGGTCGAGACATAAAGATTGATATATTGGAAGCCTATGTTTGGAGTTGGAATGGTTCCGGCGCGGAATTTACTGAGTACCGGAGGTTACTGGAACCCCGGGAGGTAAATGGGCCTCGATGGGCATTAGTGGAAAGGAGAAGGGCCAGCCCTAGGTGGCGCGCCTCCCCTTCCCTAGTCCAACTAGGACTAGGAGAAGGGCCGCCCCCTCTCTCTCTTTTCCCTCCAGGAATCCTAGTCCAACTAGGATTGGGGGAATCCTACTCCCAGAGGGAGTAGGACTCCTTGGCGCCTCCCTTGGCCGCCCCCTCCCCTTGCTCCTTTATATCTGGGGCAGGGGGCACCTTGGAACACACAAGTTGATCTTGAGATCGTTCCTTAGCCGTGTGCGGTGCCCCCTCCACAATATTCCACCTCGGTTATACTGTCGAAGCTTAAGCGAAGCCTGCGCCGGTGAAACATCAAGATCGTCACCACGCCGTCGTCGTCTTGTGAAACTCTCCCTCGACACTCGGCTGGATCGAGTCTGAGGGACGTCATCGAGCTGTACGTGTGTCAAGAACTCGGGCGTCGAGAGTAACGGTGCCGGATCGGTCGGATCGCGAGGAGAACGTCGACTACTTCCTCTACGTTGTGATCGCTTCGCCGGGTCTACAAGGGTATGTGGACAACACTCTCCCCTCTCGTTGCTATACATCACCATGATCTTGCGTGTGCGTAGGAAATTTTTTGAAATTACTACGTTCCCCAACAGTTGAATGGGAAGAAGGTCAATATCCCACTCCAAAGTTTGTCTCTCAAGAGAAGAAGTATGGTCCTACTTCTTCAAACGAGGAACAAGCTCAAGATGACCTTCCACCACAAGACCAAAAGCTAAAAGGCAAGGACAAGCTTCAAGAGGAGATTGATGCATTCATTGAAGCACCCAAGGCCATGGTCAAGTGGGTTCCCAAGGCAACTTCAAGTTCTACTTCAACAAGCTCAACTACTACCCCAAGGATTCCCATCAAGATGATGTGGATCCCGAAGAAGAAGAACTAGAGAGTTCTTGAGGGTGACTCCGCCAATATACTTCACTCACATTCATTTTGGCAAGGACTTGTGCAATCAACTTCCTCATCTTGCACTAGTTCATGGAGTCACAAACCCTCATGTTGGTAAGTCAAGGGACAAGGTAATCATTGTTTTCATGGACATCATCTATTGTGTGCTTCAATCTATGTCCATGGATATTCTCGTTTGTTCCTTGTGGGACTAACCCATGTAGGTATTGAAAGTGCCCGAATCCAAAGGATTGCTCCCAACTCTTGGTGATCTTCATCAACATTGAGCATCCACATCTTCAACATCTACATGAAGTCTTCAACGACAACCCAAGGTTAGTTTGACCCTTTAAAAGGGGTTCTCACATCAAGGGGGAGCTTTGCTCTAAAGAAATGAGCTAAAGCATCTTCTAATGATGTGAACACATCAATGCTTTATGGAAAAGTGGTAACCCCACTTGTGCTTAAGCGATGAGTATGACCTATGATCAAATGTTCTCATTTGACTCCTAAGTCAATATACTCATATATAGATGACCTAGTCATCGCCAAATTGTGTGCTAGCTGTTAGTGTTTTGTTTGTGCATGTTTGACACATATTTCATTTGCTATCTTATTGTGTGAGCATGTTGGATGCATGATTTTATCCATTCGAGGACATCCATTTGTTGCTTTGGTCTTTTGGCTTTCTTTCATTTTGACCAAATGGATGGACAAGAATGCCTAAGTTCCTCCCTAGCTATCTATGCTTTCTTGTCTCAAACTCTATTCATGCTTATATCACAAACTTTGAACAAGACTTTTTGGACGAGACCGTGAGGAGCACTCGAGCCACCGATCCGTCAAAAGCCTAACTTCCAAAACCTTCTAAGTACTTTCGGTCAAACCGATATACTCAAATCGGACGGACCGAAATCACTTGGATTGATCTAGGTTTTCACCTCGGTGAAACCGAAGTTTCAAATTTCGGCGTGATCAAGTGTGTAATCGCATGCGCTAACCATCTCGGTCCCACCGAAGTTTTCAAACTTCGGTCCCACCGACAACCGAAGGGTATATATACTCGAGGACGAGCGCGTTGATTACTTCTTCAAACGCTTCGCCTCAAACCCTTCGCTGCCGTCGCCTTGGTCTCGGATCGTCTCCGCCGTCGCTGTCGCCCTCGCCGCTGGTCTCCATCGCCGTCAGCGGTCCTTCTCTTGGCCGTTGCCGCCGTGAGTGAAGCTCCACCGCATTGGGTGAGTTTCATCCCTCTCGTGCTCAACCGCTGATTCAATGGACGTTAGGTGTTGCCATGTTTCTTGCCAAGATTGAGATCTCCCTATCCAGCCGTTTAGGTCATAGAACAAATTTCGAGTGAAAATTTTAGGGTTAGGTTTCCGCCGAACACATCTCGGTGTGATCGATTTAACATTTTCGGACTGACCGATTTGGCCTCTGGCCATTGCACTGCACTTTTCGGTGAAACCGAGTTGTGCAAATCGGTAAGACCGAAGTGGAGATTCAGTGAAACCCTAGTAGTCTCGGCTAGACCGAAACCCATTCCGGTCCAACCGAAAGTGGTGTATGTGGTCTATTTAGACATTTCGGTTTCACCGAATTGATAGACTCGGTCAGACCGACATGTATTCTGTGAAAACCTAAAACTAAAGTTTGAACTCATTCTTTTTGCAAAATCCTCTGCAGTTTGTGATAACTCTTCTATTCTGCCTATACCTATTCTATTCACGGGTTGTCGGTCATGTCCGATGGAAGTGACAATCGAACAGGTGCGAGATGCCGCTGAGATTCTAGAGGCAGCTACAAGTCCGTAGCAAGCAGTTTTTCAGATGATGGAGAGAGAAGCACTCCAAGTGGACTGCTGCAATGCTACGAGGCAGGAGGAAGAGAAATTCAAATGAGGAAGATTCAGATTTTGTTGCGAGATGAGGAAATAACTTCTAAGCCAAAAGGCAAGTGGTTGCCAAGAGCTATCAAGGGCAACAATCAAAGAAAGGCACAAGCAAAGTGGCAAAATCCTCATGTTGCGTAAACTCAGCATGGAAGAAACCTCCAGCAAAATCAAGAAGACTTCCAAGAGGAAGAGGAAAGTTCATGAAGAAACTGCTGATGATGATGATGATTCTGATGAGGAAGCACCTCAGCCTCCTCAGAAGCAGAAGTTGATGGGTGATGCCATCAGGGCAGGAGCACCCACAAAAGCTAAGCAATCAGCTCCAGCAAAGGCAGCCCAAGCCAAACCAGCTGCCAAGCCAAAGAAGACTGTGAGGAACATACCTGCTTCAGAGAAGAAGAAGGACAATGTGCCACCTGCAGAATCAGATGATGAGGCTCATGTTTTTCTCAAGCTCCGACAGAAACTGCCTGTTCATAATGAAGCTCATCCTCGAGCTGAGAATATGAAGGAAAGGAAGGACAAAGGTCTCAGGCTATGGAGGCAAGTTGATCCATATGCCACCAGGAGAAGAACAGCAGTTGACCCAAGATTCCACACAAGAGAGCAACAAGACTTTTATGAGGCAGTCTTGATGGACAAGAAGCCAATTGTTCTTGACACGAATCGTTGATTGGGAATACATCGGCGATGAAGAGCACAGAGACTACTTCCCACATGTGCATGAAAGCTTCACCGCTTGTGGGATTGCGAGTTCGTTGGTCGAAATTGACCGCTTGGAACGACGAGATGATCATGCGATTCTATGCCACCGCACACTTCTATCCGGATGGCGAATTGTATGGATGATGAGAAGGTAGATTCCATTCTACAGCTTGAAGAATGGAGAGCATTGCTGAATGCACCAGTTTCAAGGGAAGATGATATTGATGTGTATGGCATTCGAAGAAAAATCACGAGTCAATGAAGAACATGTACAATGAAGTAAAGGAGAAGGATGTAGAGATATGGAAGCTTGGTTTAGTCTACTATCTTGAGCAGGTCTCCCAACAACCAACACCATTACGAGGCATACTTTGATGCCTAAGTCGAGGACCACCGCATGATAAGAGGGTACTCTATCAACATGCTGCACATTCTAGATCGAAGACACCTTTTAAGGTGATGGACACGATAGTTGAGACTATCAAGAGGACAGCAGCAGACACTGAGAAGAGGTCGTGTGGGTTTGCTCCGCATATTCGGATGCTCATTAATGCCAAGTTTGGCACGGACACCTACCGTTGGATAGACCCCACTTGCCACCGCAGCCCTGAACATGAGGATAACGAGGTTGTGATGACCGAGGATGCTCCCACATCTGTAGAAGGTCATGCTAAGTCTGAAGCTGCCAAACAAGCTAAAGCCGAGAAGGAAGCAGCAAGAAAGCCCAAGAGCGTTGCAGAACAACTTCTTGAAGCCACTCGGAGAATTGAGCTACGCTGGCCAGCATAGTGCGATCTCGGGAGAGCCTTGAGAGGATTGTTGAGGATAAGTTCCATGCTCGGGCGTCAAAGTGGATCAAGTGCAGGTCACCGTCAACAAGCTTGAGGCGACATCGAGGAAGCTAAGAGGGAGAAGGCGAGAACTCATGAGAGAGATGGAAGGTGATATGGTCCAGATGACTATGAGCAGCCTGCTCCAAAGTGCCCACAAAGCCCAGATCACCTGCTATTCGATTATCGGACCCAGGGCTACTACATCAGCACCTCCTACAGCTCCGTCAGTTCCAGCACCAGCTTCAGTTTCCACTCCTCCAGCTCCACAGACTTCAGCAGAAGCCTTCGCAGATGCAGCTATCTCCACTCCATCGACGCAGACAGGAGCTGCCAGCAGAGTCCCGAGTGACGATTAGCTCTATACCTTTCGAACTTTTTGGTAACTTGTTGCCAAAGGGGGAGAAATTGTATAGATCATAGGGCTTCGAGAGAGAGAGTGCTCGTTTTTGCTCTTTCGTTTGCGGTTTTCCTTGAGATACTTTTGAGTTCTTTGAGATACTTCGTGTGTTTGATACTACGTTTGCTCTATCTTGATGAGTGCTTGATCATACTGTGCTTAATGTGTGCTTGATGTCTATCATATTCCATTCATATCTTGTATGATCATTTACTCATGTCTTGGTGATTGGGTGCATGTTATTCATTCTTATCTTTTTTGTGCGCTCCACCAAGATGTATGTGACATGGAAGAGTAGCCCATGATCCTAATCGATTGTGCATTTGCATTCAAACGCAAATCTTAAATAATGCACAAATTTAGGGGGAGCTCTTGCTTATCACATACTTCTCAAAGCGACGATGTCATTCTTTGATTATATCATTTATCGAAGCTTTGATCTATATGTTGTCATCAATTACCAAAAAGGGGGAGATTGAAAGTGCAACTAATCCCCAGGTGGTTTTGGTAATTAATAACAACATATATATCATTGAACTAATCATTTCTTGAGAATATTTCAGAAAGTTCAGTGATATGGGTATGTCAATGACTGATGATGTGGACCCCTCAAAATGCTAAGGAAAACATTGGCAAAAGCTCAAGACTCCATTTTTGGTTTAGTGATCCAAGATCACATTGAGTCCATAGGAAAGCCAATACTATTAAAAGGGGGTGAGGTTATGATGATGATCTGGTTGCTCTAAGTGCTTAGTGATTTATCTCTCAAACTATCAGCAATCTTTCATTCCAACATTAACCCATAAGTAATCTCGGTCCCACCGATTCCAAACTCAGTCACACCGAGATGAACCACTTCAGCCATATACCCAAACCCTAAGAATCTCGGATTTTCCGATTCCAAACTCGGTCATTCCGAAATTGGTGTTGCCAAGCTTCTGTAACCTTCTGTACTCAAATCGGTGTCACCGAGATGAGAAAGTCGGTCCCACCGAGATTGGCAAACCCTAGACTTTGGAAGAATCGGACCAACCGAGATTGTATTTTCGGTCCCACCGAAAATCCCAACGTTCACAAGATTTGAACTTTCGGTCTCACCGAGTTGTCAACTTCGGTCTGACCGAGATTGGTCAAATGTGTGTAGCAGTTGGATTTTGTGTGGAGGCTATAAATACCCTCCACCTCCTCTTCATTCGTGGAGAGAGCCATCGAAAGAACTACCACTCCTACCTTACATTTACGAGAAGAAAACTACCTACCCTTGTGTTGAGATCAAGTTGCTCCACTCCCACCATATGAAACTTGATTTCTAGTCTTCCCAAGTTGCTTTCCACTCAATCCCTTCTTCCACCACAGCCAAATCAGTGAGGAGAGTTGAGTGTTGGGGAGATTATCATTTGAAGCACAAGAGCAAGGAGTTCATCATCACCAACCCCATCTATTACCTTTTGGAGGGTGGTGCCTCCTAGATTGGTTAGGTGTCGCTTGGGAGCCTCCGTCATGATGTGGAGTTGAACCAAGGAGTTTGTAAGGGCAAGGAGATCGCCTACTTCGTGAAGATCTACCCCGAGTAAGGCTAGTCCTCCGTGGGCGTAAGCCATGATGGCATAGACAAGGTTGCTTCTTCGTGGACCCTTCGTGGGTGGAGCCCTCCGTGGACTCAAGCAGGCCGTTACCCTCCGTGGGTTGAAGTCTCCATCAACGTGGATTGACGATAGCACCACCTATCGGAACCACGAGAAAAAATCTCCGTGTCTCCATTGCGTTTGCTCTTCTCCTCCTCTTATTTACTATACGTGCAATTTACTTTCCGCTGCCATAACTCTAGAATTGCATGTGTAGGGTGATACTTGACTTGGTTGTCATTGTGAACTTGCTAAGAAACTACTCCAATCAAAAGGCAAAATTTTTAAGTTGTCAAGTAGTCTAATCACCCCCCCTCTAGACATACTTCCGATCCTACAGCGTCTCATGAAAAACTGAATGATGCCCTGAAGAAATTCAAAGGTGCGGTGCTTATGCTAGGAAAGTGAATGTAGGCGCCGGCCGTTGGATAATAGTACCTGATTCTCGGCGGCGTATGGGTATCGTTGTCATACTTGATAGCTAAGGATCGTCGATGGTGCTCGTGTTGCGGTTGAGTTTGGGCCGGCTGTCACCGTCGCTGAAGCGGCTCCAGTGCTATGGTTGCGGCGCCTGTCGACATACAAGAAAGCTCATCTGTGGTAGGTGAACAGTTGCACGAGAAAGAGAAAAACCGAAGGAGTACAAATCGAAATAACCTGATCAGGCTGCAGCGTCGGTAAAGCAGGGCCGGTGGAGTTGAATATGGCGTCCGTGGAGCGGGTCCGGTGTAGTGGATGAAGGCTTCGGCGGGTGCATTGTACAGTGCTTTCGGTGAGGCGGATCTGTTGCCGCGGACAAGGGCTTGTATGAAGGGCCAGCGAAGGGGCGGACGAGGGAGTCAATGAAGGGCCTATGCTGTGGTGGACGAGGGCGCCGGTTAAGCAGATCGGGTGCGGTGGACCATGATCGCGGTCAAGGAGATATGGAGCGGTGGACAAGCCAGTCGCTGAAGCGGCTCCGGTGAAGTGGTGAGTTGGCAATTGGGGGTTCCAAGGTGCGGAAGGTAGATTCGACGGGGTGTGAGGTCCACCGCTGCGGCGGAGAACTAGATTCGGCGGCTTGCCGTGGTTGGGGGGTCGGGGAGGGGAAGGGGAGGGGCTCTGGGGAAGAATGTTGGGGGCAAAGAGGGGAAAACAATGGAGTTACCAAAGCAGCCCTTTTCCGTTCATGTGGCAGGGGTAAAACAGGAATATCGCAGGGCTAAAGTTTCGGGCACGTGATATTTCAATGTGAGCGGGAAGTTTGAAAGCTTTTGGCGCCTAAAATTATAAGTATTCTGCTCTCGTACGGCCGACTATGATATCATGTCCGACAATTTGTTTGTTTTGCACGCAAAAAAATGTGCAAGTTTTCAAAATCAGTGTCTCCAACTCGAAACTTAGATTTTCCATTCAATTCAAATATGGACCATTGAGCTACTACAAGCAAATACCATCATACGGTCCAATTCAAATGAAATTCCAAATGTGTTTATCCTAAATGATGACAAAAGCAAAAATGTGTATGTGTATGAATAAAGTGAATGATTATAAAGTTTGAACATGCCCGTATGTGTATATCTCTAGGTTTGATATATGAATTTGAAATCACGAAATCCCGGCTTAAAAAATGTACCTCCGTTTAAATGAATTACAAAAGCTAATGATGGAGTCGAATTCCAAAATTCCAATCTCAGGTTTGTAATTCTGGTACATCAAGGTATATCACGCATGTTCAAAAGTACCGTTATCTCATAGTACAAACTGTGAAACAAATTGATCAACCATGAGTGCACAATATCTCAATTACGCTAAAGTCCCTCAAATATAGACACCTCACTCTTTATCTGAAGTCAACCCACCACCACCACCACCACACACACACACACACACATAGAGAAGTCATTCTCTCCCCCAGACACCAACACACGAGCACATTAACACCCCTCTCTCTTGTAAAGTCCGGACCTGAAAGTGCAACTAATCCCCGGGTAGTTTTGGTAATTAATAACAACATATATATCATTGAACTAATAGTTACTTGAGAATCATTTCAGAGAGTTCAGTGATATGGGTATGGCAAGGACTGAAGAAGTGGACCCCCCAAAATGCTAAGGCAAGCATTGGCAAAAGCTCAAGACTCCATTTTTGGTTTAGTGATCCAAGATCACATTGAGTCCATAGGAAAAGCCAATACTATTAAAAGGGGATGAGGTTATGATGATGATCTGGTTGCTCAAGTGCTTAGTGATACATCTCCTAAACTATCAGCAACTTTCACTGCCATATACACTCATAAGTAGTCTCGGTCCCACCGATATTCCAAACTCAGTCACACCGAGATGAACCACCTCAGCCATAAGCCAAACCCTAGTAAACTCGGATTTTCCGATTATGAACTCGGTCTCACCAAACATGAGTTGCCAAGCTTCAGAACCTTCGTCATCAAATCGGTGTCACCGAGATGATGAAGTCGGTCCCACCAAACTAGCATGCTCTTGTCATTGCACTAATCGGACTAACCGAGATTGTATATTCGGTCCCACCGAAAATCCCAACGTTCACATTATTTGAACTATCGGTCTCACCGAGTTGTCCCTCGCGGTCCCACCGAGATTGCTCAAATGTGTGCAACGGTTGGATTTTGTGTGGAGGCTATTTATACCCTCCACCCCTCTTCGTTCGTGGAGAGAGCCATCGAAAGAACTACCACTCCTACCTTACATTTCGAGAAGAGAACTACCTACCCTTGTGTTGAGATCAAGTTGCTCCACTCCCACCATATGAAGCTTGATCTCTAGCCTTCCCAAGTTGCTTTCCACTCAATCCTTTCTTCCACCACAGCCAAATCAGTGAGGAGAGTTGAGTGTTGGGGAGATTATCATTTGAAGCACAAGAGCAAGGAGTTCATCATCATCTACAACATCTATTACCTTTTGGAGGTGGTGCCTCCTAGATTGGTTAGGTGTCGCTTGGGAGCCTCCGTCGTCGAGATGTGGAGTTGAACCAAGAAGTTTGTAAGGGCAAGGAGATCGCCTACTTCGTGAAGATCTACCCCGAGTAAGGCTAGCCCTCCGTGGGCGTGAGCCATGATGGAATAGACAAGGTTGCTTCTTCGTGGACCCTTCGTGGGTGGAGCCCTCCGTGGACTCTCGCAGCCGTTACCCTCCGTGGGTTGAAGTCTTCATCAACGTGGATGTACGATAGGCGCCACCTATTGAACCACCGGAAAAATCACCGCGTCTCCAAAATTGCGTTTGCTCTTCTCCACCTCTCTTTACTACATGTGCAATTTACTTTCCGCTGCCTATACTCTAGAATTGCATGTGTAGGGTGATGCTTGACTTGGTCATAATTGTGAATCTGCCAAAAACTGTTCTTTGTCAAAAGGCAGAATTTTTATATTGACAAGTAGTCTAATCACCCCGCCTCTAGACATACTTCCGATCCTACAGGACCCCAACATAGGTCTCTATCACTTTGTCTCTCGGGCATGCACACATCTCTTCCCTCACTCTCTAGGTCTCCCGCTATCTCTCTTACCCAAGCACACGCACTATGTAGAGTGTATATTTCCCATACACACAAAACGTCGCCCCCAAACGTCTATCTCCCTAGTTCTGTGGTTCTCGCGCACTCACCTCACACACCACCCCCACTGCAAACAAGCACACTTTGTCTCCTTGTGCACCACTCTCCTCTTTCTATCTATCCCACATGCGGACCTGCCCCAGCTCCTTCCCTGTATACATATATGTCGTGACTCTTTGCATAGCTCCCTAATGTATAATCGTTCTCGATTTCGCACATTGTTCTCTACACCATCTATTCTAGATCTCTCATGAAGTCCCTATCACACACACGATGACTCGCTTCCCTTGCGTCTCCGTTCATAGGCCAATTTCGGACAACATCTACATTGTCTCCCTATCTATACACCATTTATGGACACAAACGACCTCTCTCTCTCTCTCTCTCTCTCTCTCTCTCTCTCTCTCTCTCTCTCTCTCTCTCTCTCTCTCTCTCTCTCTCTCTCTCTCTCGTCGCTAGCTCTCTCTTTCTCTCGCTCTCACACCCCTCTCCCACACACACACTCGATGTGTCTTCCAAATAGTCTGCTCCCCCCGCCCGCACCCGTGCTATCTCACTACTACAAATGTCACACCATTCGCCCTTCCCTTATACTAGGTTTACATCATCAGTGGTCTCTCTACTCCACATACACTCTCTCCCTGTCACACACAAACGCGTGCACAAACACACACAGACACGCACAAACACCCATTTATCTGGATCCTCATCTCTCCCATGTCCGCATGTGTATCTCACACACACACACACTCTAATTATGTATATGTGTCTCCACGTTACACAACACAAAGCCCCATGTACATGTCTCTCTCTATCCTCCACACACATAGACACAAAGAATCTGTTATCATTGCCTCAATCTCTAACATATCGCACACGCACTCTCTCTCTATCTCTCTCTCGCAAACACGCTCAACAAGGGTTTCCCCGTGAATAACTTACCGTCTACTCATCAACAGTCGTGGCTGTACGGCGAACACGAGACGTGAAAAAGAATGAATCTACACGTGCTTAGACCACCTAGTATGACTACTAGGACTAGAGCAAGCCAAAAAGCGCGCCGCCGTCACCCCCTCCTTGTCGGCGACGGGAAAATCTTTGTTTTACACAGTCGAGAAGTCATTGTGCTAAGGCCCCACATGCCGAGGCGTTGAATAGAATGTAGATGCTAGTTTACGGAAGCAAGTATCGATAATACGTTTGTATCTCCATACTTATATTTCTTATTTTATAAAAAACCAAGTTGATGATGATGGTACGTGTGCCATCTTGCAATATAGACCGTCTGATTTATATCTGACGGATGGAAATTAAACTAAAAGATACCCGCACCCCTCTCCACATTTGCAGACAAGGCCTTCCCTCGTTCATCCTTATCTCCAACAAACCTCATTGTTGAGCAATTAAGAAAGGAAGCCTCTGGAACAAACTGGCCTGGTGGCCGCTGCCGGCGTCGTCAATCCCCATGCCTCCGCTCAGTCCGACCACCAACCACCACCACACCCCACTCCTCTTCACCTTATCTCATATTTCTCGAGATATCATTAGTTTTTACACATGGGATTACTCCCGCAAGGGTCAATCACAACAAGTGTTTTTATAAAAATGCATCTTGATGTTTAGTGCAATGCACGGATCTTGCTAGTACTCCTACACAAGACTAAGTTGGTGATCTTTGGTGTGTCTCGCCATTAAATGCTTTCGACCATTAGATCTACATCTAACGATTGTGAGGTAAGTTGTTGCCTTTTCTCACCAACATCCCACTTGTCTACCAATTTGCAGAAAAACCCATAATTAGTATCTTAAAACCAACCACATCCCTCCCTGACCTCACCAAAACAGCCCAAGGAATATATTATAATTGAAACATAATATATCTCTAGTGACATATGTATATCAAAATTAGGGTGTTTTGTACCAAGTTTGTGAATAAGTATTATTCTAATTATGATTCGTTGCAACGGACATGAACATTGCTAGTATTTCCAACCATGCATTTTTTCCTAGTATTCCATAGTTTCGAGTTTTCCATCAAGATATTAGTCACTCATGGTTGATATTTACTTTCAATCATGTACACATATGCACTATGTAACTAGCCTTTCTTATTGGCTTCCAAAGCTTAACTTTTACTCCTACTTACAATATGTAGAGTATTTAACAAAAAAACTACCACTTTCAACCAGCCCTAGGAAGAATCTATTGTACAAAAAATAGGAAAAGCATACCCAAAATTTATTAATCCACGCCAAAAACTACTACCCAGTACTCCTACCGATTAGGTTCGTTTAAACCCATTTATGACTGGGTTGGCCCACACGTCCGTGCTGACGAGGCAGCTTAAACCAACACATTTTGTTTGACCGTTGACACGAGGAACCCACATATGACCTTCTATCCTGTTATTCTCCCTCAAATCATTATTTTTCCTGAACATTACTTCAAACAGTACTGATGTGTGTTCGTCGGTGGCACCGGTGATGAGCGAGTTGGCCGCCGCTCCACCGGACGGGCCAGACGCCGTGCTGGCCTCCGCACGGGTTGGCAGGCTGGCCCAAGCATGACTCACGAGTGAGCAAGCCGCCGCGCTGGCCTTCTCTTGAGCCAGATGGCTGGCCTGAGCGCGACGCGCGCAAGCAAGCCGCGGCGCTGCCGTGCCAATCTAGCTAGCAAACCTTGCAGACAAGCAGCTGGACGGAGCTATATCTTGGCTAGCTAGCAGCCGCGAGCGCCGGACGGAGCTGACATCCGGGCTGCCACAACATGGGCTCCGCACCGCCGGTGGTTTTGACCTCGCCTTCTGCCGGCGGCGGTAGCTGCGTCCCATGGCCGAGGATGACTAGGTGGACGGGCCAGAGGTAGGAGGTCACTCGAGGATTTTGGTTGGTAAGAGCATGTACAATGGTTGATAAGGTAGTCTTATCTTAAGTCTGCCACGTATGCAAGTGGTAGTAGTTTCTTGGCATTTTAGTGGTTTCTTGCATTATTAGGGGTTTCTTGTAAGGAACAATGTACGTACTACTAGCGACAAAAGGCGATTCTAGGTTGTGTTGTACTCCAACGAGTACTACTAGTGGTCGCGGGAGTGTATACCTCGTTTTGTGGGTTCGATCCCGGCCGAACGCACAGCGGCCTTTTTTTAAAAAAAATAGTATTACTACACTGCGCTGCGAGCCAATATTTTACATGGGTAGTTTGAGTTTTGAAGTCAAACGGACGTGCGGCCCCACAATCTGGGTGCACTAGACAGCCTAGCCACGTGAACGGGTTTTCCTTCCCAGCATCCCGTGGCTCGCGTGCTCGCCCTAGCCGCACCTCGCTTGTAGTTTCCTCATCAGCTAGTAGCATATTTAAACTAGCACCTCCCAATTAAGCCCAAGGAGCCGAAAAATCCTGGTGGGGCATTGGGAACTATGCAATATGGCTCTGTAGCTTGTGGCGTTGCACGCATGGACTTCACTCCATTATTGGCTCTACTATAAAAGAAATTCCTCTTGACGTGTTTTTTGGAAACAGAGGCAAAAGCTTTGCTTCATCTCATTCATAAAGAAGGAACTACTAACAAAGTTCGACGAGATCCATTACACCTCCACCAATGGAAGCGAAAAGCATAGTCTCGTTGTATCAAATAACTCAAATGTTCTGCCCCCGCAGACTGCAGTAACCGTTGCTGATAAACAGGTTGCTAGTGTGTGCGTGAGAGGAGTGGCTGAGTAGGCCAGCTACTCCTACGTGAGAGGCGCGGCTGAATATAGCACCGAGAGTACTCACTAGGCCACTACGCAGGTGTACTTCCCCTGCATTGATAGTACAGCGATGGTTCTAGAGAACAGTAGTACCCTCCACTTCCAACTGTAGCTCCTTGGCCCTGAGATCCAAGAGTTCAAAACTGGTGCACTATACTAGACTAGACTAGAAGTACAGTACATCACACTACTAGTTGAGAAAAGTAGTCTCTGGTATCTTGCTTTCTGATGCAATCGTACTCCTCCGTCACATAATGTAAGACGTTTTTTGACACTAGTTGGCGTGTACAAAAAATGGCAAAAACATACCCAAAATTTCCTAATCCACGCCAAAAACTACTACCTAGTGCCAAAAATTTCTTACTAGTGCTATTATTTACAGTATAATGCAATCCCATAACGTTCCATAATGCTAGTACTAGTAGTAAATAATAGCCTCACCCCTTCGCTGAGGAACGATCTACAGTTGGAAGGGATGAGGCCCTGCGGTTACTACGCTCTTATCTCCTCCTCGCCAGTTCCCCTCCCCCCAAAGAGAAGGCAGTTCGTCACTGCTCCCATGGATTCGCTAGGCGGTTCTCCTCCTCGTCGGGGCTGGGAGACCTTGGACGACGATCCTTTGGGAGAAATCGCACGCCGCTCCGACGTCCTCACCACCGCAAGACTCGGTGCTTCTTGCACCAACTTTTTCAAGATGCTGCTTAAACGGGCTTGGGAAAAGGCCATGCTTGTTGGTATTCCATGCGTCCTCGAGGAGAAGGTTCTTCTATGGGACAATCCTTCGAACAGTCTACCGCTCCCTGGCCATGGTTGCACGCTGACTCCACTAGAGTTGCCGACGTTGAGAGGTAGTCAGATTTTGTCCGATGAGCAGGTCAGTAATGGAGTTTGATCATGTAGTACTTAGTTATTCTATTTCCATCCCGTAATTTCTCCGCTGCCCACCATCTTATATATAGGTATGGGTCGGTGCCAACAAAGATTGGCTTACATAGCTCCAGCCAGATACCACCATCATTTTGCACAACATCCATAGCAGTGCGGCCGTTCTGGTAGACCCCTTCTCCACCATTGGGATCGGCCTTCCGGACTGGCTGGGCTTGAATACATATGATGATGCCTACATGAGATTGAAGAAGATAGCAATTGCGGACCCCTTGACAAAGCGACACAGCTACGATGATTACTATCTCATCGCGGTGTTCGACATAAGGATTGCCATCAATGCAAGATGCAGTAACGGCAGAGGCTAGCACATGTTGGCGGCGGCAGATTTGTACCCCTACACGTTTGAAGACGCCGTGCGCCATCTGGGCCGCATCTTCGTGGTGACAAGCCAGGGGACTTGTTTCATCTGGTTGCCATCCTACGGTACGGGAGATTACAAACGGAGTGCACAAACCATCATTTGCGTCCCTAACGGTACTCCATTATTTTGTAGGGACCAGTCATCCCCCGATCAAAATAAGATCGCCGATCCTGGATGTGCATTTGCATCCGCGATTCGGTCTAACCTGGAACCTTGTAGCTGACTTTGGCATATTGGGATCAACTATCTTAGCAGTCGTTACCCATGGTACCACTGATGTGCAACATGGTCACACAATCTGCCATGATCGGACCGTCACCATCTACCCAGGTATTCCATTTTTAACCCTCTCGCCTTCTCTTTCATTGTTGTACTAGTAGTATACTTAGTACTACTAGTAGGAGTACTTTTTATCTTGGAGGACGCGTATAGCTAGCTAGGTCCTTGAAGACTTGAACTCACTAGCTGCCACCATTTTTGTTTTTCCATGTCTTACTATCTCATCCATGTAGCCAAGAGTGGCTATATATAATAAGCCGGTTATTTTACTTCCTCTATACCGGAGTAGTACTATTTGCTGCACAGTATTACTGACCGCCATATCATGAGCACAACATTATTATGCATGGACCTTGACTATGTACGTCACCATGTGTCTAGATCCGGGATGCCGCGTGTACCAGATGAACGGCGCGAGTTCGACCCCTGTGATGCTACGTGGGTGCCCAGGAACACTCTTGGAGAGTACTCGCTTTTCATCGGGGACAGCTACCCCATTGTGAAGCGGATGCCACCTTTCATGCACGACACGGAAGGCCTGCGTTTATGAAGCATGGTTGTGTCTTCAGTGTGCACCGCCGGATGAAAGACATGCTGGGACACGCTATCCCTGATTTATGCCGCTTCAGCTTGGATGAGTCTCCATCATGTGGAACCGGACTAGAAAGCTGCGACAATGATTCCCGTTGCCCACCGCTATGGATCGTGCCATCCATGAAGAACATCTGGGACTGGAACCTGGAGGAGGACATGCATGTAGCCCATCTATAACATGTAAGTGGAGTACGATAATTGTGAACGGTAGCGCTGTGAATATATGTAGACTAGTCGTGCACAAATTTATCACATGAATTGGAGATGAACTTGTGTGGCATACTGGCATTTGTCCTTTATAATTTATTACTAGTAAATGTGTTATGTGTACATGCAACTTGTGTGGTTGTTGCATAGGCTCCAACACGCTCTTTGAGAAAAAAAGGTGGCACAACTTTGGATATACGTCACGTGGCGGCATCATACAGTAGCATCGTTCGCTATAGTTGTAGTACACTCCTACTAGGACGAGAACTCCTATAAAACCTTGCACTTGGCTCTTTGCCTCTTCGGGAGGTTCAACAGTTCGTACTCGTGTGAACCTTGCACTTGCCTCTTCACCTCTTCCGAAGGTCCAACAATGATGATACTACAGTACAATATGCTTCTGGCAATCTGACACCGATTGAACTGCTGCACGTCCACCGCGAGGGCGAGGGTGAGGGCGAAGGAGAGGAAGAGGGAGAGAGCGCTGTAGTCAAAACCCTCTCCTCATCCTGAATGAGGAAAATCTTTTGCCTCCGTTTTGAAAAAAACCTCTCCTCGTCCTGCGAACCCCCGCGCGCATGGGCGAGGGAGAGGCGTAGTAAAAAAGCTTCTCCTCGTTCGGCGAGTTGACGAGACACATCAAAGCATTACTAGTACTAGTAGTAGTCCATACTGCATCCTTTCCGATTAATATGGCTTAATTTGAAACGAGAAAATACACTCGCGGTCAACGTATGTAACAATACGCTCTTTGCGGTCACTATATATAGTTTTGCATCGATTATACGATCACTAGCTCATCGTAGAGCACCATATTGCATCCTACTGACCGGCCACATAGTCGACGTGGCACTTTGTTGACTGGTTAAATTGTCACCTGGTTTCTGGGTCCCACCTGTCAGTTGACAGAGCAAAGAAATCAATTAAACAAAACTTTACACAGGCGCGACACGAGTCCAACCCTTGCGCCCGAACCGCCCTGACTATGTATGTGAGTGCATGCACGTGTCCTCCCTCGGTCTTCCAACAAAGAGTGTACATCGGCTATAAAACAAAGAGTGTAGTAGTACATGATGTACATCTACACTTTCAATGCATTTAGCCTTTAATCTAAATCGATATTGATTGACTAATGCACAAACTTGTGCTGTAGGTATAGGCTACATGTCTATCCTTAATTACAGCATGCAACGGCTTTCATTTAATCTTCTTATCTCAATGGTCGCATGCACACATAAGTCTGCTACTTTTGGGCGTTAATTATACCCTAGTCAATGTGTAAATCTCTAAATGTACAGTCTTTCACGGACGTAGGGAGTAGGTTGAGCACTTGAGCGTGAGCATGTGTGTTGCGTCATGTGCTGTGTGCCACATGGGTGCATGAGTGTTGCGTGCGTCCATGTGGAGTACGTGTGAGTGTTGCACGTTGCATGCATGCATGCATGCATGGGGCTTACCCCCTCCCATTGACATGTTCACATTTCAAGCTTCCTCTGTTCCCTCCATATGGTGATACTCCCTCCGTTCCCAAATAGTACAGAGTAAAAGCCTCCTCTATCCCCAAATATGGAGTATTTGTCTTTCTACAGATTTCAACAAGTGACTAGGTACGGAGCAAAATGAGTGAAGTAAGCGTAGAGGCATAGGGATACTGTAGAAAGGAAGTCCTCGCGATCCATCATTCCCCATCTCGGTCAGAGAGAACTATTCAACTAGTCTTCGCAGTGAAGTGACAATACACGCTGCAGCAAATGGGACACGTAATTAATAAGCTGAACCAGCGTGTTGGTGTAACTAAATCAGCCTTACCCAATACTGCCATCATGTTTGCCAGTAGAGCACGCTTCCGCAAATACGCCTACGCACCTCTGTCCTCCATTAACTGACATATGGGCCCTCTTGTGGTAGACCCACATGTCATCGGTGTAACTATTTACACTCCGAAGGACGGTGCCTATATCCTGGTAGTAGTACTAGTAGAATTGAGATTTAATGCACTTTCTTCCCCGTCTTCCACGCTTCTTCTTCCTCCTCTCTGTCCCATTGTCGGCCGCACACCATTTACCCCTACTCACTGCTCGCCCGCCCGCGCCATCTTCCTTGGTAGCTCGCGCGTACCATATGCCCCTGCTCACTGCTCGGCCACACGAGGAGAAGCTTCTTCGCTCGCCCGCCCGAATCCACTTCCCCGCTGGCTCACAGGCACCGAAAACCCCACAGAGCTGCGATTGGAATTCCCTCCCCGATGTTCTCTTGGAGCAGATCTGTAGTCGTATGGACCTACTCAGCACCGTCTGTCTGGCCGCATGCTCGGTGTCTTTGTACCATCTACTCTTCTACAACCGGCCGACTCTTTTCAGGACACCCTGCTTGCTGATGCCCGATCCTCGCAGGTGGCCCAGACACCGACTTGACGATCCTACAAAGGTTTCCATGGTGCCCCTCGACATGCTACCACTACCCGTCCACCTGTCCTTCATGCGACCACTACTAGGTGGGCATGAAGGCCAACTGGATCGTCCTCATCCACCACACCGGTAGTCCGTGGCGTCTCGTGGATATCTACACCCAGCGAGAGATCACCCTTCCATCGTTGGATACCGCCGACATCGAGCCTCGCGGCCCGCCGGACACTCCTGCCTACTACGCACGATTTGCGTCAAGCTTTTGGCTCGACCTCTGTTTGCAGAAAGTTGTAATCTGTGAAGTGCCCACACCATCAGAAGACTACATGGATTACAAGCTCATTGCCTTGTTCAACATGGGATTAGTCTATCTGGAATCCGGTCGCCATACATGGTTATGGCTCATCATCAATCCTGTTGAGGCAACATTTCTATCTAATGCTACTAGTCAACAACCCGTGCGTCTGCACGGGCTAGCACTTTTAATATGAAGTACAAAAAAGTGGGTGCCTATTACAAATGTCGGACAATAATATTAAAATGTTATAACTGATTATTATTATTATTATTATTATTATTATATTGGTAGACAACATGGTTGCGAATTCAAAAATTGTTGCATGTATCATGTATCTATTACATTTAAGTATCTAATTATATAATGAAGTTCCCTATTGTAGCATATATGCTTATTTCATTCCGCTAACTGACAAACATACATCTTCGTTTTTGCCTCAGAGTTACGGAAGAATATTATATTAAAACCACTTCATGGATTAGAATTTATATGTGTACAACATTTAAGGAGAAGACCTCCCTCGGGAACATTGGATTGCACCTAGTTTTGTTTAATTACAAAAGAATCTCTTTCTATAGACAACGATGAAATAATGGACATACACGGTTTTCTATCAACATGTGAAACTGTATTAAAAAATATACATAAGAGATTCTATTTTTTCATACCTTTATGAGCCATACATTATTCAGATTTTATGTTGTTGCCTTAACCAATAAATTCTTACAAAATTTCTTTGATGAATAATAGAGTAGTGGAACTGTGTGATAGATTATTCAAATTAAAGTGGTGCATACCCAAAAAATCTTAAATAATTTATTGCATTATTGTTCCTGTTTTTTCAATACTTTCTATTCCTACTACACACATATATGTCACATACGTAATCATGTGTTTATATGCGATCTCCGTGGCGAATGATACATCAATATTTTTTACTGTAGTAAGTACGGAGATTTAAAGATGTTTAACATGTATAATTAGCTATTACTGATAAGGCGAAAATGAAGACCTACATAGACGTACTATATATACGCAAGTAATAGGTATTAGCATATATTTTTAATAGGAAAAATATTTTATTGATGGAGGCTTTCTCTTTTATTTGGACGTGAGGCTTTACTTCCTCTATTTTTTACGCGGGGCTATCCTATTTTTTAACGTGAGGCTGTCATTTTTTGTTTCGATGAACATATGAGAAAAGTAAATGATGCACGTAATCAGCAGGGTCATTTAGTTTTCTTTTTTTATTGATGGAGGCTTTCTCTTTTATTTGAACGTGAGGCTTTATTTCCTCTATTTTTTACGCGGGGCTATCCTTTTTTTTAACGTGAGGCTGTTAATTTTTGTTTCGATGAACATATGCGAAAATTAAATGTTGCACGTAATCAGCAGGGTCATTTAGTTTTCTTTCTATTTTTACGTTGGACCTTTTATGGAGAGACTTCCTTTTTTAAAATGAGGCCGCGCGTAATCAGCGGGTCGTTTAGATACCTTTCCTTTTTTTACGTTGCACCAGAGGCTTTCCTTTTTTAGTGAGGCGTATTTTTTTTCTGATGCGTGTAATTAATTGGGCGTGTGGACTTGTTTCTCTTTTTATAACTAGCAAAGTGGCCCGCTCGATGCGCGGGCTAGAAATTTAGAATGTTTAAAAATGTGCACATATTATGTGATTTTTATAATGTAAATTGTGACGAAACGTGAGGTCATTTACAAATATATAAGACTTGTGCGAACATAATTTTGTCTTAGGTATGTTTGGTTTTCTCTTTGACATATAAACATATATGTTATGCATTTGTCATTTACCTGCTTCTTATGCATGCTATAGTAAACATACTTTTATGATGAATCGATTTGTGCGGGAAACATCTTAAATAAGTAGACATCTTATTTGAGGATTTCTCTTATTCATGCTATATCCATAAGATTGTTGTTTGTAGTTCTGAAGCAAGTCCTGGAAAGGGCTTAGTAATCCAATGTTAATCTGAATGGTTGTCTGAAAACCGTAATGTTGTGTGAGTCCTTGTTTGTCAGTCCCGAACAGTGGTTCGCACACGTTGTGCTCAACAGATTCAACTGATTGTTCTTTATGTAATTAACTTTGTAATATTTTTCTAATATGCAACGAAATAAATAGATCTGAGACAACAAAAAACCTAATTATTGTGAGATACATTACTAAATTACATCATTTGGTGTGATGGCAAATACTTCAATCATTAGAATTCGAACTGAGTACCACCACTCTACCATAGCTTTTAGCTCTAACGTCTAAGAAGAAGACACGGTGGAAGTAGCAATGACATAGCATACACATGACTTTGCACTATGGAGCGAAAAATATTAGTTTATTGGCTTCACAAAAGTTGTATGAATGACTCTATCCATGAAATTTACCAGGAACTAACATATCTCGTATTTTCATCACAAAATAAAATGTACTCTTGTTGTACATTATGACATTTAGAGTATGGAACAGTTATTATTCAGGGAAGTGAACAACCTGTAAAGTATAAGAATGCTCATTGTAAATATAGTGCATCTTTTGGCCAATATGCTTAGGATAAGACTACTTTACTTAACAAAGCATGTGAAATTAACTTAGCGACACACTTAAGCTTGTTAATCTCTGGCAAATGCTAGTGGTAGCTGTAGTAATACACATATCTGAATTTGCAAAGAAAGATATGATCATGGATCAAACATAATTGGTAAACTTAAGGAACATCCTTGTAACTCTAGCATGTGCAGAGAAAGTTCATGTTAGGACAAAATCTCCTCGGATTATACATCTTATGATAAAGACATGAATGATAAAGTAACCCACTTATATTTCCAAAAGTATTGTTTGTGGTGGAAAATGTATAATTTCAAGAAATAAGATCAGACCAACTAAAAAAACATCAGTGGAGAGTGGTCCTACAAAACGGTCATGACGCATTCCTAATGCATGCACCAGCTGCACTCCGATGCAATTTTTTTCTTCCAAATTACATAACTGTGTCTGGAATCAACCACTAAACAAATGAATATAACGTTTCACATAAATTACTATAAAAAACATGCTAGCTATACTTATTATTATTTTTACATTCACAAATTCAGTTTTGGAGAAGTAACATTCACAACTTCAGGTCTAAAAAGAAGTAACAATCATTATGAATGAATACATCATGTATGGCATACTTCAGTGGAACATCTTTTTAATGCTGAACACATACATAAACAATATATTCCCTTGGTGTGATGTCCTTATTTTTGGAAGAATGTTCTTTTTTGGCTTTTCTTTTATTTTTGCTATGTTGGATTGCACGTGGCCATCTCCCTTTACACATAAGAGTTATATTACCTGCTCGATCGCTCCTTGCATCTACCAGATCACAACTGAGAAATTTGTAACATGGAGATAATAATTGAGAATTGTTACCTTCATGAAAATTGTACTTGTTGGTCGTACTAATATGGATTGAAGGGAGTTTTTGTTATGTGATACTACTGAAGAAAGCATTAAGCTCGAGAATGGTGCATCGCGTAATCCAGAGATGTTTGGAATTTCAGACAGTATATTCTCAACTTTGCGGACATGGCGTTCAGCTGATATATACACCAATGGGCTTAATATACTATCATGACAGTTATTGTTTGATCTTGCAGGAGGAGACCCTGACGGATTGAACGTGGATTGTGCAGTGCTGTGGTAGATGTATGATAGAACTCATGCCGCTTGTTTTTTCCAGGGTTGTGACATATCTCACATAATTTGGAAAAAAGTTATATTATTAAAGCATAGCTCACATAATTAGAGGTTTACGTACGTAGCTGCGGGCTATTAGCATCAAACAATAGCCAATAATTTATTATCAGGATTTTGCAAGGAAAAAAGAAGAATGTTGGATGTGAACCACTTTTGTCACCAATATTTGCAACCGGCAGTGTGTGGAAGGGAGAAATACATTTACGTACTTCTTGGGGCTTATGTCTTCTGGAGCATCATAGCCGAACTGCAGCAGGGCGTCATCTATAGTAGCACCGGACCTCGCAGCAGGAAGGAGCTGAGGAGAATTACCGGAGCGGAGATTGACTGGCCTGAACAACCCATCCTTGCAGCGCGGCGTCATCAACAGATCATGGAGATTATGGAACGTGTACCTGAGCTTTGACTCCATCTTCGCCTACCAATGCCTCTTGAAATGATATTCATCAGCATTGCTGGACTTCCCCTCAACGATTGCTCTCAATTTTTCACCGTCTCATTGACGTACTTATAGCGGCAAGGCAAGCATCTTCTGAGCTTACACATACCTGAAGAAACAATCCACGGCGAGGAAATAAGAACTCCCTGCCGAAGGAGAAAGATGAGAGTAGGCCTACAAAATAGACAAGGAATGTGTCATACTTCTAGTTCAAATAATATCTTACACCGTTAATATATAGCATGATCACTGGAACAGAAGCCCCAAAATAGATTTGGATCTTTAACTGCAAAAAATGTCTTATATTTTGATACAGAGGTAGTCTAATCATTGGAAGCCACCGAAGGACATGAGACCAGTTATTCAGTTGTACTTGAACCTCATTTGTTGCCTGAGTGCGAGACGGGCAATTACCTTCCCAGAAGTTGAAGCTGGAACCTAAACATACAAAGAACACTTGGTTGACAAATGGTATACTAACCAAGACATAAGCATGAATCGGTTGCAAGCAATGCATTCTTTTTCATTGAGTTGGCACTCGAGCTAGCTTCCTTATAAAAAAACAGAGATACCGAAGCAGAAGTGAAAAACAGATATGGGAACAGAACAAAAAGAAGAGGAAAACTGTATCGAACGCATGCACTGATCTATACGATTAGGCCTGAGGCAAATGTAATCCCCTGTGAATTCACCAGATTCAAGTAATATAAACCCAGGTATGCCAAGCACCTGTTTCTATCCAATCTATTGTCATGCATGTACACGTGCGGGTTCCATGCATTGCGTGTGTGTGATCATCTAGCCTAAGACTAATCAATCAAGCTAAATGACGGGCCTGCTGCAATCAAATAAATTCATATACGTATGTCTATAGTGTGCACGTTTTCCATCCGGCAAAGATCCATCTGCTAGCTGTAGCTAGCTAGCCTGCATAGGATATGTTGTTCCTAGGTAACCTTTCTAGGAATCTATCTAGTGACCTGCACCAAAGCAATCGATCTAGTAGCCTCCAACTCTCCAGGCGATCGATCTAGCAGCATGTTCTCTCTAATGAATCGATCTAGCAGCCTGCACCAAGGCAATCGATTTAGCAGCCTGCTTCCAAGGAGCTAACTAATCTCCCTAGCTAGAAATCGATCTTAGCAGTCTACTCCAAAGCAATCGATCTAGCATCCTACTACCAAAGAGCTAGCTAACCTCCCTACGAATTGATCTAGCAGACTGCTCCAGAGCAATCGATCTAAGAGCCTGCTACCAAATCCAGTTTCTATATCGATAGTTCATGGCCTACCGAGAGCATCAATGGCGTCAGTGTTGCATGCGAAGCTAGGGCGTGGTAATACCAGGGTAGGGAGTCCTGCACAGATCAATCAGATGGGCGTCATACTACCATAGGCATAGTATGGGAGGAGCATAACATAGTTTAGGATCAGAGAATGAATCACAAAGCAATACTGGCAGCACGTCATTGATTAACTGTAGATAATAACCAAGCATCACGGAAGGGATTGGTAAGCACAAAGCGAAACAATATCTATCCCCGTGGCCAGCATGTTCCATCGCTAGTCCATCTGGAGATATTGAGTCGAGTAGGCGGCCGGTAGAGAGCTCTTGCGTGCTCATCGGAGTTAGGATGTGGTGGTCCCTGTGGCGGCGACGGTGGCCCATGATTATCTTGAGATGGAAAATCTTGAGATGGAAAAAACCTGCAGGGGTCGTGGTGGAGAAGAAGGCATGGACTCAGATTTGATGACGCCACCGATCTTGTAGAAATAAGAGATTAATTAGGGGAAGCGAGCTGCACAATCTTGATTGGATTGTACCTTTACTTAATATCACTTTCACCACCATTGAAAGATTCAAACAGAGAACGGCCAAAGAAGAGACAGGAAGGCAGATGAGCTGCGTCAAGGTCTCATGAGATCGGATTGAGAAGAAGCTACGTATATACCTGAGCGAGGAGGCTGTTACTTGTGCGGAAGCCGCAAAAGAGAAGAGGCATGAAGGATTATAGAACCGATGGTGACATGGTGTTGTTGGGTAGGTGATTTGGGCAAGATGTCTCAACATGTGGAAGAGGACCTGATGACGTCCATCCATTTGTGGAAGTTTTTTTTTACTGATTGAAAGGTTATTTACGTAAGGGCAGTGGTGGGTAATTTTCTTGACTTTTTAAGAAATTAGCAAGATCAAATGGCTGTTATTCTCTAACCCATTAAATAAACGGTCGGATGTTTCTAATTTTAAGGGATTTTCTAGCTAATTATCTTTTTTGTGGTTAACCCATCAATCACTTTATATATATAAATAGATGTACTCTTTTTGCATAGAGAGAACTTGAAAGGTGCGGGCAGATGGAAGGTTTCCTTTTCCTAGACGTGAGGCTGTCCTTTTTTATTTGGTCGGCATAAGATAAAGAGCAATGCTACATTCACGGGGGCTTTACGGGCGTTTTACGGGGCTAAGCGGACGTGGGTTGCGCTAATTGGGCGTTAGGCGACGCGGGCCCACCCTGAAAATCAGGGGGGGTGAGATTAGTGAGGGGGAAAAGGAAAGTCCGTTGATTAAGTAAAAAGTAGCCCGTGAGTGTAGCATTTTTGTAAGATAAATTTAAAGGTGTCCATAGTTAGTGTTACGTTTGGATTTCTTTCCTTATTTTACGTTGGATTTTTATGGAGAGTTTTTTTGACGTGATGCAGTTTTTTTATTTGAAGGCTTATTTGTTTTCTACACCATTAAAATTGGACGTGTTAGATGCCTTTTGTGTGGTACGGGACCATCTACGTTACGCAAGTTTTCTTTTTATCTTGAACGTAAATTCTACAATCCAACGGTGCAATTAATTTTGATGATGTGGATTAATGAGAGATCTTGAAAGGTGCCTCCAATTAGTAAATATAAGATAAGATAGTGCACGATGGCATCGTTTATGCAGTCGACGCACAGATTGGCTGCCTATACTGGTGGAATCTATCGTCGTGTAATTGTTCTATCTCATCTCATCTTTACCTTATGAATACGACTGCCTGTTCATTTGTTACAAATTTAGAATGCATAGCATGTCTATAACCACATCATTGCTATATGTTCCTCTCATTTCCTAGATTTTTATGACCACACATGTTATTGTTAGAGTTGATATGAGAACAATTGGCATCTAATGATTGTTAGAATACATATTATGAGCATAACATCATGATTGCTATATGTTACTCTCGTTTACAAGATTTTTATAACAACGCATGTTATTGCTTAGAGTTGATATGAGAATAGTAGTAGTAAGTGCTATGGTAGAATATGAGTAGGCGCTGTCTTAGCTGTTTTCCTCTCATTGTTACATGATGTTTGAACCATGACATGTTGCCAGAATATGAACGCCATTGGCTTATTTTTTAACTTGGGGTATGATTATGACCACGGCATTGAATCTCTCTATCTATGATATGTGTAACTGTTATAATAATCTTAATTCCACACATACTCTGAACATGATTGTTTATTTTTGTCATTTTGGTCTCCAATTTGAATTGTTGCAGCTGACGCAAATGTGCTGGCCTTCATGATTCCAGGACCTGGAATCATACCAGCCGATGGGTGCTGGTTTATCGCGCGTTCAGCTGACGACGGTCATTTGATGCTCATTTGCACGTACCAAATTGACCAAACCATTACATCAAACCACATGCAGTACAATGCGTGGGGCGTTCGTGACATTGATGGCTATGGCTGCTTCGTGTTCGAGAAAGATCCCAGCTCCGTTGGGCCAGGCGTATTCAACTGGAGGCGGGTTTACAGCCTCGGCAACCACTCCTTGTTCCTCGGGCTCAATTATCCGATCATCCAACCAATCATCGATCATATCACCGGTGATGATTACTGTGCTATGCAACTTCCATTCGCGAGGGGGGATGAGTTTACACATCAGACCATGGGTTTCATGAATCACCATATCCAGAGATTCGTCGACACAGCCTGTTGCCAGGTAATCTTCAGTGTGTGAAAGGCATCAAGCTTCCATGCGATGGATGGCTTTTGCAAACCCGACATGCGGCGATGTGGTTCATGCCAACAGCAAATATGCACAACTTGATTCGTGTTGATATCTAGACTGATGTGACGCCCGGGTAATTAAGCTACAGTGATCCTCTGCTAGTGAAGCCACGTCACCTCGATTATAGTTGCTAATCTCGAGTTAGTTCGAAACCGATTCAAATTCAAATTCAAATTCACACAAACAATAAAAGTTTTCAAATATTAAAATTTAAATGTTCGGAGTGAACAAAATAATACATAGGTGATTATGGTGGAGAAACCAAACTTTGATAAAATGTAAAGGCTCTAAGATAATTAAAAAAAACAGTAGTTAAAACAATTAAATAAATGCCTGTTGAGTTTTATTAAAATATTAAGATATTTTATTTTGGGTTGAGAATTAAGGTGGCAATACTATATTTATAAATACAATTTTAGGTGCTAGTGATAATTTTTATAAAACTGAAATAAAAGGGGACTTAAAATAAAATAGAAAATAATAAAAGAAAACAAAACTAAAGAAAACAAAAAAGGAACAAAAGGCCAGGTCCCCCATTGGGCAGTGAGGCCCAACTGCCAGCCACCCGCCCACCCCACCACAGCCTATATGGCCTACCTCTCCTCCCCCGTAACCCTAACCGATCCACCCCTCTCCCACTCCCTTGATCCCTCGACCCCCTCGCTCCTCTCCCTCGCCCGATCCCGATTCTGGATCGAGCCCCGCCCCACCGTCGCGCCTCATCCCGCCACTACTTCACCGGAGCCACCGAGCCGCCGCCTGGACCTCGCCGGACTTCCTCGCCGGTCTGCTTCCTCCTCCTCGCCGGCCTGCCTCCACTCCGTCCGCGACGTCTCCGTCCTCCTCCTCACGCCCACTGCCTAGACCCCACGGACGTGGTGAGGCCCCGATCTCCTCCTCTCCTCCTCTGTCGCACCCTGTTCGCCCCTGCTCGACCCAGAGCGCGCGCCCATGCGCTCCTGTGCGCTCCCGCGCGACCAACGCCATCCAGCCGCAGCCACGACGCCTGCCGCCCCGCTGCTTCAAGCCGCGCCGCCGCTTCTTGTGCGTGCCGCGACGCGACCACCCGCGCCCGCCACAACGCCCGCACACCCGCGCCAGCCCTCCCCGGCTGAGCCCCGCCATGGCCTCCGTCGGCCGCCCCGCTGGATCCAGCGGCACCGCGCGGGTCCGTTCCCTCGGGCATGCGCCCGTGAGCCCCTGCGCCCGAACGCCCATCGCCCGTTAAGGCCCTGGGCCACTTACATGCGGGCCCCAGCGCCCAGAACGTTTATATTGTCAAGTAGTCTAATCACCCCCCCTCTAGACATACTTTCGATCCTACAATTGGTATCAGAGCTTTGGTCTCCATTGTATTGGTTTCCATTGCATTGGACTCCATAAGCTTGGTTTCACAACCTAGGAGAGTATGGCGTCTAGTGAGGGTAATTTTAAATGAGGTCCTTACTTTGATGGTACAAATTTTGCTAGTTGGAAGCATAAAATGAAAATGCATATTCTTGGTCATAACCCAGCCGCATGGGGCATTATTTGTGTTGGTATGCAAGGTGAATTCTTGAGGAAGGAAAAGTTCGGATCGTGAAGCTACTACGGAAGAATTGCGGATGTTGCAAAACAATGCTCAAGCTTGTGACATTCTCTTCAATGCCTTGTGTCGAGGAGTTCAACAAAATCAGCCATCTTGAGAATGCAAAAGAGATTTGGGATACTTTGGTTGAAATGCACGAAGGTACCGAGTCCGTGAAGGAATCAAAGCTAGACATTCTTCAAGGTCAACTTGACAAGTTCAAGATGAAGGATGGTGAAGGTGTCGCTGAAATGTACTCTAGGCTTGCTCTCATCACAAATGAGATTGCCGGCTTAGGAAGCGAAGAAATGACCGACCGATTCATCATCAAGAAGATTCTCAGAGCTTTGGATGGAAAGTATGACACCGTGTGCACTTTGATCCAAATGATGCCAAACTACAAGAATCTCAAGCCAACCGAAGTCATTGGAAGAGTTGTTGCTCAAGAGATGATCGTTATGAACGAAGATCCTCTCGGAGAAGCAAGGATTCGGAGAGGAAAGACAAGTCATCAAGGAGCTACACAAAAAGAAAACATCAAGCTCATGTAGGTGAATGGGTCTCCGGCTCCGACTCCGACAATCAATCCGAAGGAAGCTATCACTCCAACTCCGACTACAGTCAAGATGAAGGTGTTGCCGGTCTTGCTCTCGTATCCTCCAACTCCAACTCCTACGACTTATTTGATTCACCAAATGAGGGAATTGGAAGATGCTTCATGGCTAAAGGCCCCAAGGTATCACACCCTGAATTCATTGACTTCAATAGTGATGAGGATGACTTGCTTGGTGAAGATGAGCTCTTACATGATAAATCCAATGAACCTAGTAATGATGAACATGCTAGTAGTCTTTATAGTCGAGAAGAGTCGAATGACAATGCTATGAAGGAGATTGAGCGTCTAACTAAAGAACTAAACACTCTTAAGTTAGCTCATGAAACAACTCAAGAAGATCATAGAGAGCTCCTAAGATCTCATGAGAAGCTACGCTCGAGAAGCTCACTCTAGAGCAAGAACATGAGTTTCTAAAAGCTATCAATGACGATCTTGAAAGAAGAGTTCTTCATATCTTGCCAAGCGACTTCTCTTGTCTAATTTCTTGCCACCCATTAAGACTAAGCATGACAAGCATAAGAAAAATTCTTTCTCTAGTAGTAACAATAACCATGCTAAATCCAATGTTGTTGCTTCTAGTAGTTCTCTTGATTCCACTAACCATGTTTCAAGCCAAGTTACACTTGAGCAAGAAAATAGTTTATTGAAAGGGATCGTAGAAAGGTGTCTACAAGAGCCTTGCGGAAGCAAGAACTTTGAGAAATTGTTACGCAAGCAAGGAAGGCACCGGAAGAATCAAGGAATTGGTTTTGAGCGAAAGTTCAATGCCGAAGGTGTTGAATGGGAAGAAGGTCAATATCCTACTCCACAGTTTGTTCCTCAAAAGGATAAGTATGATCCTACTTCTTCCAATGTGGAACAAGCACAAGATGACCTTCCACCACAAGACCACAAGCTAAAAGGCAAGGACAAGCTTCAAGAGGAGATTGATGCATTTGTTGAAGCACCTCAAGCCATGGTCAAGTAGGTTCCCAAGGAAACGTCAAGTTCTACTTCGTCAAGCTCAACTACAACCCCAAGGATTCCCATCAAGATGATGTGGATCCCGAAGAAGAAGAACTAGAAAGTTCTTGAGGGTGACTCCGCCAACATACTTCACTCACATTCATTTTGGCAAAAACTTGTGCAATCAACTTCCACATCGTGCACTAGTTCATGGAGTCACAAACCCTCTTGTTGGTAAGTCAAGGGACAAGGTAATCATTGCTTTCATGGACATCATATATTGTGAATTTCAATCTATGTCCATGGATATCCTTGTTTGTTCCTTGTGGGACTAACCCATGTAGGTATTGAAAGTGCCGAATCCAAAGGATAGCTCCCAACTCTTGATGATCTCCATCAACATTGAGCATCCACATCTTCAACATCTACATGAAGTCTTCTCGACAACCCAAGGTTAGTTTGACCCTTTAAAGGGGTTCTCACATCTAGGGGAGCTTTGCTCTAAAAATTGAGCTAAAGCATCTTCAAATGATGTGAACACATCAATGCTTTATGTAAAAGTGGTAACCCCACTTGTGCTTAAACGATGAGTATGACCTATGATCAAATGTTCTCATTTGGCTCCTAAGTCAATATACTCATATAAAGATGACCTAGTCATCGACAAATTGTGTGTTAGTAGCTAGAGTTTTGGTTGTGCATGTTTGACACATATTTCATTTGCTATCTTATTGTGTGAGCATGTTGGATGCATGATTTTGTCCATTCGAGGACATCCATTTGTTGTTTTGGTCGTTTTCATTTTTCTGACCAAATGGATGGACAAGAATGCCTAAGTACCACCCCTAGCTATCTATGCTTTCTTGTCTCAAATTCTATTCATGCTTACATCACAAATTTTGAACAAGTCATTTTCGGACCCTCCGGGTGAGGAGCACCCGGAGCCACCGATCCGTCAAGGGCTAACTTCCAAAACCTTCTAATTGTTTTCGGTCAGACCAACTTACTCAAACTCGGTCGAACCGAAAGCATTTGGACTGATCTAGGTTTTCACCTCGGTGAAACCGTGTTGTGATTTTCGGCGTGACCGAAGTGCATAACTGCCTAGCAGTTATCCATCTCGGTGCCACCGAGTTTTACAACTCGGTCCCACCGACAGCAAAGGGTATATATTCTCCGAGGGCGGCGCGTTGATTCCTACTTCAAGCGTTTAGCCCCACACCCTTGCTGCCGTCGCCTTGGTCTCCGGATCGTCGCCGTGTGCGCAGCGCGCCCTCGCCGCGGTCTCCGTCGCCGTCAGCGGACATCTCCTCCGAGCCGTTGCCGCCGTGAAAAACTCCACCAAGTTAGGGTGAGTTTTGATCCCTCGTGCTCCCATCTCCGATTCAATGCACGTTTGGTTTGCCTATTATCTTGCCACGATTGAAATCCTCCTGTACACAGATTAGTTCGTTTGGACTAGATTCGAGTAAAAGTTTTAGGGTTAGGTTTCCGCCGAACACATCTCGGTGAGACCGATTTTATAGTTTCGGTATGACCGATTTGGCCTATGGCCATTACCTTTGCACCTTCGGTCCAACCGAGTTGTGCAAATTGGTGTGACGAAATGGCGATTACTGTGAAACCCTAGTGTTTTCGGCGGGACGAAACCCGCCGGTCAAACCGAAAGTGGTGTGAAAGCTCTGTTTAACACTTGGATTCACGAATCTTAAACTTCGATCTGACGAAATGTCTTTTGTGAAAACCTAATACTAGAATTTGAACTCATTTGTTTGCAAAACTTCGCATTTGTGATGACTCTTCTTCTCGCCTACACCTTATCTATTCACGGGTTGTCGGCCATATCGGATGCCGGTGGATCGAGCAGGTCGAGAGACACCCATTGCAGATATTCCAGAGGCAGGCACTAGTCCTGATCCTAGCAGCTCATCAGATGATGGTGAGAGGAGTACACCAAGTGGCTTGCCTCCTGCAGCCACCAGAGCCAGAAAGAAGAGGAATTCAGATGATGAAGATTCTGATTTTGTTGTTGAGGAAGAGGTAACCTCAAAGCCCAAAAGGAAGGTTGTTGCCAAAGAGCCACAAGGTCAACAAACTAAGAAGGGCACCAGCAAAGTCAAGCAGTCAACTGTTGCCAAGAAGCTGAATTTGGGAGAGGCAACTGCAAGCAAAGTGAAGAAAACCTCCAAGAGAAAGAGATTAGTGCATGATGCAGCAGAAGAAGATGAGGATGAGGAAGCACCCCAGCCTCCTCCTCAGAAGCCTAAGTTCATGGGTGATGCCATTAAGGCTGGAGCCACATCAAAGCCCAAGCAATCTGCTCCAGCTAAGGCAGCTCCAGAAAACTGCTTGCCAAGCCCAAGAAGACTATCGAAAACATTCCAGCGTCGAGAAGAACAAGGATGATGTGCCACCAGTGTGTCGGATGATGAAGGACCAGTCTTCTTTGAAACTTCGTCCAAAACTGCCACTACATAATGATGCTCATCCTCAAGCCGAGGATATGAAGGCAAGGAAAGATAGAGGTCTCGGGCTATGGAGACAAGCTGACCCATATGCCGTGAGGAGAAGAACGATGTTGATCCCAGATTTCACACGAGAGCAGCGGGACTTCTATGAGACCGTCTTGATGGACAAGAAGCCCATAGTCGCAGACACAAGATATGTTATTTGGAAGTACATTGACAGTGAAAAGCACGAGATTTCTTTCCACATGTGCATGAAATCTTCACTTTGCATGTGGTGTTGCAGATTTTGTAGGTTAGAAGTTGACCAGTTGGAATGATGAGATGATAATGCAATTTTATGCCACAGCTCACTTCTACCCTGATGGAAAGATTGTGTGGATGGCTGAAGGTCAAAGGTATTCTTCTTCTGTTGAAGAATGGGCAGAAATTCTGAATGCTCGGTTACGAGAAGATGATATTGATGTATATGGTATTCCAAAGAAGAATCATGAATCCATGAAGAACATGTACAAAGAGATTCCAGCAAAGGATTTGGGAATCTGGAAGCTCGACTCAGTCTACTATCTCCAGGCAGGCTTACCTACCACTAATACCATTTTGAGGCATACCTTGATGCCCAAGTCCGAGATCATAGCATGATCGGAGGATACTCTATCAACATGCTGCACATACTTGATGATAAAGCACCTTTCAAGGTGATGGACTTGATGGTAGAAACCATTAAGAGGACTGCGGTGACGAGAAAAGGTCATGTGGATTTGCCCATGATTCAGATGCTTATCAATGCCAAGTTTGGCACGGGCACATTCTTGTTGGATAGAGAACATTTACCGCTGCAGCGAGCATGAAGACAATGTTATTGTGATGGATGAGGAGGATCCGACATCTGTTGAAGGTCAAGCCAAGATCGAAGCTGCCAAGAAAGCCAAAGGCGACAAGGAAGCAGCGGCAGCGATAGCTAAACCAAAGAGTTTGGAGAGCAAATACTTGAAGCTACCCAAAGGATTGAACAATGCAGCCAGCATTATGCAGTCTCGGAGAGCTTAGAGAGGATTGTTGAGGACAAGATCCACGCTCTGGGCGTGAAGGTGGATGAAGTGCAAGTATTGTCAACAAGCTTGAGGCGGACATTGAGGAAGCAAAGCGGGAGAAGGAAGAGCTTATCGTGAGATGCGGGATGACTTAGTCCAGGATGCTTATCAACAGATCGCTCCGGTTCCCACAGGACCCGATCACTGCTATTCGATGGTGACACCGGGACTACAACTTCAGCACCTCCACAGTTCCAGCGATTACTCCTACTCCAGCTCCAGCTCGGTGACCACTCCTCCGGCCTGAGACATCAGTGAAGTCTTTGCCGATCTTTCATATCCACTCCGACATCAACCCGAGACAGAGCCGCCAGAGTCCCCAGTGGCGCTTAGCTCTATGCTTTTTGAACTTTTGGTAACTTGTTGCCAAAGGGAGAAATTGTATAGATCATAGGACTTCGAGAGAGAGTCTTGTTGTCGCTTTTGCTCTTTCGTTCTTTTGCGGTTTCTTTGAGATACTTTTGGTTTTCGAGACATTAAGTGTGTTTGATACTCGTTTGATTCTACCTTAATGAGTGCTTGGTAGTACTATGCCTTAATGTGTGCTTAATGCTTATCATATGCCATTCCTATCTTGTATGACCATTTACTCATGTCTTGGTGATTGGGTGCATGCTGTTCATTCTTATCATTTTGTGCGCTCCACCAAGATGTATGTGACATGGAAGAGTGACCCATGATGCTAATCCATTGTGCATTTGCATTCAAGCATAAATCTTAAATAATGCACAAATTTAGGGGAGCTCTTGCTTATCACATACTTCTCAAAGCGATGATATAATTCATTGATTATATCCTTTGTCGAAGCTTTGATCTATATGTTGTCATCAATTACCAAAAAGGGGGAGATTGAAAGTGCAACTAATCCCCGGGTGGTTTTGGTAATTAATAACAACATATATATCATTGAACTAATAGTTACTTGAGAATCATTTGAGAGAGTTCATTGATATGGGTATGGCAAGGATGAAGAAGTGGACCCCTCAAAATGCTAAGGCAAGCATTGGCAAAAGCTCAAGACTCCATTTTTGGTTTAGTGATCCAAGATCACATTGAGTCCATAGGAAAAGCCAATACTATTAAAAGGGGATGAGGTTATGATGATGATCTGGTTGCTCAAGTGCTTAGTGATACATCTCCTAAACTATCAGCAACTCTCACTGCCATATACACTCATAAGTAGTCTCGGTCCCACCAATTTTCCAAACTCAGTCACACCGAGATGAACCACCTCAGCCATAAGCCAAACCCTAGCAAACTCGGATTTTCCGATTCTGAACTCGGTCTCACCGAAAAATGAGTTGCCAAGCTTCAGAACATACATCATCAAATCGGTGTCACCGAGATGATGAAGTCGGTCCCACCAAATTGGCATGCTCTTGTCATTGCACGAATCGGACTAGCAGAGATTGGATTTTCGGTCCCACGAAAATCCCAACGTTCACATTATTTGAACTATCGGTCTCACCGAGTTGTCAACTTCGGTCCCACCGAGATTGCTCAAATGTGTGTAGCGGTTGGATTTTGTGTGGAGGCTATTTATACCCCTCCACCCCTCTTCATTCGTGGAGAGAGCCATCGAAAGAACTACCACTCCTACCTTACATTTACGATAAGAGAACTACCTACCCTTGTGTTGAGATCAAGTTGCTCCACTCCCACCATATGAAGCTTGATCTCTAGCCTTCCCAAGTTGCTTTCCACTCAATCCTTTCTTCCACCACAGCCAAATCAGTGAGGAGAGTTGAGTGTTGGGGAGATTATCATTTGAAGCACAAGAGCAAGGAGTTCATCATCATCTACAACATCTATTACCTTTTGGAGGTGGTGCCTCCTAGATTGGTTAGGTGTCGCTTGGGAGCCTCCGTCGAGATGTGGAGTTGAACCAAGAAGTTTGTAAGGGCAAGGAGATCGCCTACTTCGTGAAGATCTACCCGAGTAAGGCTAGCCCTCCGTGGGCGTGAGCCATGATGGAATAGACAAGGTTGCTTCTTCGTGGACCCTTCGTGGGTGGAGCCCTCCGTGGACTCTCGCAGCCGTTACCCTCCGTGGGTTGAAGTCTCCATCAGCGTGGAAATGCGATAGCACCACCTATCGGAACCACGAGAAAAATCACCGCGTCTCCAAAATTGCGTTTGCTCTTCTCCACCTCTCTTTACTACATGTGCAATTTACTTTCCGCTGCCTATACTCTAGAATTGCATGTGTAGGGTGATGCTTGACTTGATCATAATTGTGAATCTGCCAAAAACTATTCTTTGTCAAAAGGCAGAATTTTATATTGTCAAGTAGTCTAATCACCCCCTCTAGACATACTTTCGATCCTACACACTCCTATCCGGTAATCTGGCATGACCCACCGAGCGTTTGACAAGTCAATCTTATACAGACCACGAACTTGTCAAAGTTAAAGCGACGATTAGTTAGTTGGCGGCCCCATCTTAAAAGGCTTTGTCAAGCGGTTTAACTCAGCGGCACGACAACCCACGAAAAGCCTCGAATTTGGGCACGACAGCCCTCGAAAAGCCTTAACTACAAGTTTTTTTGATTTTGTTTTGCAAAAGTTCATATCTTTTGATAAAGTTCTAAGTTAAACCGGTGTCTATTGACCCGACCAGACTATATGTCATTACATCCACCCGGTGTTTCTTAACCCGGCGTGGCTTACAGTTATCAGCTGTTAGCACATAATCAAATATGAACCGGCATCTCTTAATCCGGTCTGGCATTGACTATAAGTCGCCAGGATGATCATCCGGTGTTTATCAATAACCCAACATGGCTTATTACGCACCAGCACAATGCAGTGGGCGTTTTCAAAAAATCAAGGTTGGGTTATCACCCTTACTACACAAGTTGGTAAACCAACAAAAGTGATTTAATATCACAGGTATGATATATTTCATATTTCATTACTTTATAACCTTGGTTATGAGAATTCTGGTATCATAACCCGTCCGGCGGTAAACCGCCAGGACATGTGTAAGTTCTTCAAATGCAGAAGGCAGGATTTTATAAGAAATATCAAGGCAAATAAAGCAAGCATAGCAACAATCATGCCGGATTACAATATAAGGTAGCAGTGCACGATGGCAGAAGATCAAAGTATTTCAACTAGCCTATTACAAGGCGCTTTGATGCCCAAAAGAATAATTGTTTGTTGCTCACAACATGTGAAAATCAAACCGGCAGCCGGATTATGATTCGTCACCAGGCGGACGTGAAGTTGAAGGATCATCTCGAGTCGGGTCAACTTCCTCCTCCTCACCCAGTGGCTGGAAGTCAAGGTTGGTCCAATCAATCCTGGTTAAGGCTTGCACTACAAAAAAAATACACTTCCGTGATGATATGTGTTTGTCATAGTAGGTCACGTTTTTTGTCATGCATGTACATCCATGACAAATTTATGACAGAATCAAGATAGTCATACCTGTGCTGTTGTAGAAGTGTTTCATGACATTACCAAAATTATCATCACGGAAGTGTCCACTTCCATGACGATAAATCGCGCGTCACAGAAGTGCTTTCGTCAAGGGTGACCGACACGTGGCATCCACCGTAACGGAACGCGTTAAGCTATCGGGTCGGGTTTTGGATCCGATAACCCATTAACAGCCCTGACCAATGGGGATTTTCCACATGTAAAATCATCATTGGCTGGGCCAAACTGCGTGTCCGCTCATCGTTGGGACAGATATCATCCACTCATTGGATAGAAGGCGCCTATGATACATCAACACGTGGCACGCCTAGCGAGGCCCATTCCTGTGAAAAGGCCGGCTCATTTGACTTGGTCAAAATGTGGCGGGCTGGCCCATGGAAAGCCTGTTAACGGCCTATTCGCATATAGCCCATTTACAACCCGCTAACCCAAGGCCCGTTCGCCCTATTGAATTAGGCGATGGCGTCATCTGGGCCACCCAATATGATTCTAGCCGTTTTCGCCGGCCCATGTATGGCCCATGACGTCTTTCGGCCCATATGAGGCCCTATGTAACTCTTGGCCTATTAACGGCCCGTGGTGAAACTGGCCCGTAATGAATAGTGTATCACTTTACACCCATTAACGGCCCATAGTGAAATTGGCCCGTAATGAAGTGTGTATCACTTTATACCTATTAACGACCCGTTATTCCGTTGGGCCGTTTCTAGCCCATGTTATCTTTCGGCCTTCTCGGAGCCCATTTATTCTTGGGTCATTTCCAGCATTCGTTTACTTACGGCCCGTTACTGTCATTTTCTGCTTGTGGGCCAAATCCAGCCCGTGGTTACAGTCGGCCCGTTTGTGGTCCGTTGAACGTTGGGACATTTTCATAGCATCATGAAATACAGCCTATTAATGATGGCCCGTTATGGTCGGCCCATGAACGGACGATTCCAACTCTAGCCCGTTTACGGCCATAATGCGGCCTATTATTGGCCCATGTTATCATCTTGCCGTATAAGGCCCATTGATGATATGACCGTAGAAGGCCCATTGTTTCTCTGACCCTTAGAAGGCCCATTGTTTCTCTGACCCGTAGAAGGCCCACTATTTCTAAGGCCCGTAGGAGGCCCAAAGTCACTCTGATAAATATTAGCCCATGGTTATTGTAGCCTAGTTTTAAAAATAGGTTATTGCAGCCACTAGCAAACCGCGGAAAAAGAACGCAATGACTACAAGCAAACAAATAAACAAGACAACAAGGAAATAAATAAGCAAGCAACTTACGCTAGGCTATCACGGCTATCACATATTACATCCTTTGGGCATCAAAGTTAGCCACCGATTGCAAATAAGCGCGCGACAAAAGAATATACAAAACTAAAACACGTCGAAGGCACTAGGCCTAGCCAGAAGGGCCCCCAAACAGTGAAGAAGTTGAGTAGACCTCGGTTGTGTCGGCGTTAGATGCATCAACACTAGATTTAAGGCTTGATGGTGTGCACGACGGTCCTCTGACATCTTCGTTGCATCGTTGACTTCAAGTCGGAGCTGAGCTGAAGCAAGCCTTTCCGCTTTAAGTTGAGACTGAAGAAGTCGAACTGATTGAGGCAGCGACTGCACAAAGGTTGTCTCACACCTGCTGGTGAGTAGCTTCAACTCACTGTCTTCATCAAGACAGGACCTTGGGGTCATCTCGCTGTCCACAAGATGGTTTGGCTCACTATCTTCCCTAAAGTTCTGCCTGGCGTAAGAGATACGACTCTGAAAGAGAAACAAGGAGACACCTAACAGGTTTCACAATTATATAAGCAAATAAATGGATCTGTTCTGCATAAGGAATATGTTTTTACAACTACAATTTGAAACTGGTAGTTGTTGCAAACATCCAATCAGATGTAAACAGCAAAGCAAACAGAAGTGGATGAAATGATGCCTATCCAAATCTATACTAGAACAAAGTTTGTAGGCTTGAGAAGGATGAACTTACATTACATGTTAACACGGGCTGGACAAAGCCCTTCTCCATGTTGATGGAAGGATAATTCAATAAATTCCCCAAAGAAAATTCTTTATAAGCGTTGCCATTATTCTACATTTTGCAAAGAGTAAATATTGCTCAAATAATATTGGAAGAAACAGAGGATAATGAAGCTCAGGTGCAGACTGATGATACATAATCAAATAGCAATTAATTAAGTACAGCGTTACAAGGCAAAAGGAGAGAGGTCTTGTGAGAGCAATCAGAGCCCATTATTGTTTTGAGATCGTATGGTCCTTGGAGCAAGGAGATTCAGCTGAAATTAGTTTTCATACAAGATAGAAGGTAAGGCACAAGCAGAAATTTAGGAGTTCAAATTTTGAATTGATATCATAAACGATTACTGACGTTGGGCTCCCACCAGTTCTAATAGGGGTTTGGCCACTGGAGTAGGGGTAAAGTGTGGTACAGTTGGGCCTGTGTTTTCTATGGCTGCTAATCTATCTGATTTAACAGGTATCACTACCTTTTCCAAATACCTAGTTTGTACTCCTTGAGGATCTGCACTCACCCTCTTCCTTTTGGACATCTATTACGAAAGAACAACATTTGACTAGAAAAACATAGTGCGACGACACATGGAATAGGTATAGAAAATGGATAGGTATGGCATATAATCATATATGATGCTTAAACTAAGGAGATGGTGTAACAAAGTAGAAGTAATGCAAGAGGTCAGATGCAAAATATGTGCGACCAATACAACTTTGCAAAGCTAGAGCAAGCACCTTGATGGGTGAATAAGATAGGCCATCCTCCACCATGCCAAGTTTGTTAGCGATGGATCGTTCATAATATTCCTCTCGTCGCCCATTCTCGTATTCATTTTGATAATGTTCAATATCTAACATGCATGAAAACATAAAAACAAGTGAGATTTTCTTTGTAATGCAGAAGTGATTCTAATCCAATACTGCCTCCCTGTAAACCCCTTTGTGCTATCTCTGCAATTCTTTTAAAAGATGCCATGCATGTTGTAATTTTTGTGTGTATTAATATAATGTGGCCTACTACTCAAAATATGAGAGCTCGAAGTGATGACACTTCGCAGATGATAGCTTCAACACATAGTAAAGAAGAACAAGTCAACTGACTGTGATTCAAAATATACTAAGGAGAACAACTCGACTGACCATCGACCGCAAGAGAATAGTATCATCTTAAAGAAGAGCGGAAGAGCAAGCAGATTGAAGATATTACAAGTCTTTCAATAGAATGTCGGCTGGCCACCCATGATGAACCAGGCGCCAGAGAAATACTATTCTTTCCGGTCTCTCCATATGTGGCTCACATGCATTTCGAAACTAAAGTAGGAACATTTAGCTCACCAATTAAACATCTCTCAGTTTTACTAATATCAGCAATAATATCAGATATGCATTTGTACAACTAATCTTGTTTAGCTCGATGGGTGGAGCAGTGCTATTACGACACGAACCACGTAGGCTGATTGTGGTCATCATAAAATGGGGAAAACATAAGCATGATGAGTACAGTGTTGGCCGTGGTAGTGGGATGGCAGATCTGAAGCTGCAAACTGCGCAAAGGGTAGTTAGCAACCGATGTTTGCTTTGAAATAACAACTAAGATTTGGTATGGACAATAAAGTACGGTCAACAAGTGACAAAGAAATGCAATTATGTTGTCTCTCTATATGTCGTGACATGCATTTGGAAACTCAAGTGGGACCTTTAGCTAACCAATTAAATGTGTCAGTTAACTAATATCAGTATCATATCACAATCATATTTGAACAAATAAGCTTTCGAATTCTGAGTGTTGTGTTGTTTAGCTTGAAGGGTGGAGTAATGCTAGTACGACGAAAGCACCTCTGAGATCATAGTAGAGTAGATAAAGGGAAAACCCTAAGCATCAAGAGAAAATCAGGAAAGTGGAACTAGCTGGATCGATGGGTGGCGCACATGCTTTTGAAATGAATATAGGAACATTAGGTGACCAATTAAGCGTTCTCTGTTTTAGTGATATGAGCATCATATCAGATTCGTATTCAACACGTAAGCTTTGGGTTGAGGTCTTGAGGAGCAGTGCTAGCACGACACGAAGCACCTACAATGATGGTAGTGAATATAAAGGGGGGAAACCATAAGCTTTACGAGTATAGTGCCCGTGCCATGGCGGATCTGAAGGTGCAAACCGGGCAAAGCTACTTCGCAACCAATGTTTGCTTTCAACTAGCCACTATGATTTGGTACGGACAAGAAAAGTACAGTAAACAAATTACGATCTATTTTTCGGGTGAGATCAATAACTTAAGCACATACGGAAGAGTACCACCTCTCTTGCGACGCCGTGTAGGCCTATGCTGACACGTTGAGGGTGCCGCGGGTGCGATGGATATCGGCGGCGGGGAAGAAGACTTTAGATGACAGACGGCTGGGTCGGGGGATATATCCTGTTGCCGTGGACGAGGCGGTCGTAGGAGAGGTAATGGCAAGGTGGACGACGGCGCCGATGAAGCGAGAGGAGGCGATGAAAGGATCTGGTCGGCGCCGTGGATGAGAGCGTCCATCTCTTGCGGTGGATGACGGGGTAGGGGTAGCGGCTCAGACAAGGTGGAGGATGGGGTGACGGACGGAGGAGGCTGGCTGCAGTGCGGAGGTTGTCATGCCACCGATGGTGTATGAATGGGGAAATGGAGGGGAGGGGGGGATCTCAAACTTTGGGACGCGCTTCTCTGAAATGGGGGAAAGTTACGAACTTATCCCCCGTTTAAAATTTTGGACATTGCATCGGTTGGGGATAGGGCGGTAATCTCGCATCTCCCAAATATTTGCGGTAACTATTTGAGGCGAGGAGAGGTGTTTGGCTACCCACAGTTGGCGCCCATGGTGTATGAACGGGGCTGACAGGTAGGGCGGTTGTGTCACGTCTGATGGAAGTTACACATCTGCCCCTATTTAAAATATTAGCCTACATCGATTTGGACGAGGAGAGTTTGTTTTCCCACCCACCGTGTATGAATGGGAAATGGAAGAAGAGACACATGTCTTTGGACGATCTTGAATCAAATGTGTTTTGCATACGTTTGGCGCCCACCGTGTCTGAATGGGCTCAGAGGCCGTCGTGTCACGTCGATTGAAGTTACTAGTCTACCCCTATCGACCACGTGTAAATCCGGTCGATAAGGATGTCAAGTGTCGGGGTAGACAGTAATTTCCATCTCGCAAACACTTGCTTCGGCAGCCCACAAATTATAGTGGGTATTTAGCAACCGTTCAAAACTTGGGAGAATTAGCATTCACGTTTGCCACGGGACTGGCAAACTAAATTCTAATCAATTTATATTCGATTCACGAATATCCACATATAATTATATGTTTTGTTATTTATTTCTTCAACACCACAACAAAGATTTATTCCACCTTTATATATGATTATGATTTAGAAATGCCGTGATCTTGAATTGATGGGTTGGATACACTCTGATTCAAACAGTTATTTCATCAATACAATATGCTCACACGAAAAATAGTTCACCTTATGTCAATCATACAAGTACCGAGGATTACCTCGCCTAAAAATTCGGATCATTACAACACATGGACAACATGGAATTCGGACAACATAGGGGTCTTGCAACATAATCCATTCAGAGACATGACATAACATGCAAGTACAATAATCTAATGACAATTTCAACTGGTATATAAAGAAGAACCGGGATTACCTTGGGCTTGGATAGCGAAACAACAGGACCTCCTCCGTCATCAAATGCAACATTCTTACTTCCTCCAATTCATGGGTTGCTTGCATAATGTGTGCCACTAATTCCATAATTTCCAGCCTCAAGATAAAGATTACCTCATTCATGGCAGCCACACCATCTCTTTCTGCCTCTAGTAGAGCCTCAAGCACTATAATATCTGTGCTCAGACTGCTCTCCGGCGGTGTTGCCTCTGAACTGCTACCATCTGGTAACATGGATGGCCTTGCTTCCACAAATATATTCTGGGGTTGTACATTGTGTCCTAGTGTGAGCGGCATCTGAAAGGTTTTATTTGGACATAAGTAAGAGATAGTTATCGTATGATCCAGGCAGTAAGCTTACATGGTAAACGACGGACGAATTATTGCCGAGCATGGCAAACTATATTTAAATGGTTCGAAGCAGCATCAGCCGAAAAGAAATTAAAATGGTAAGATGAAACTAGGGATGCAAGTGGCAAATAAACGACATCCGCCAGTCCCATCTAGTTAGTTTTTGCTACCTCCCTAGTTCATTTTCCTCAAAAAACAAAAACTCTTTTGAACTATCATACCACTAGTGGACTTTAATCGGGATTAAACGGGACCCAGTTGACATCCCTAGTTGAAAGGGAGTGTACAACCGCTATATTTAAGTTGCCAAGGCATCTAAGCAGTTGAAATATTATGAGAAAGCACTTAACAGTGTGGCCTCATATAAACTACAAAGACAGTCTTGTGATGAAGTTGAGAGGAAAAGTTAAGGACTCAAATGAAATAGGCATGCATTTATTTATGATAGTACAGCAGGACTGCTGACATATTGGCCAACTCAGGTATAGCGTAACAACAAACAAGCATTCAAATCAAGCAATACAGCAAAGCAGACAACTGAACTATTTGTAATTCGGTAGGATTACACGTTGAGGGAACACGCCAAGAAAGCAGCCCACTCGCATTACATTTCACATGTACTAAAACACATTGGCTTACCATATGTTGCTGTGAAGCCTAGCTGCTGTTGCAATGTTCTTCGAAAATATCGCCAGCATCCCGTGGTTGCAAATCTAGTTATTGTAGTTTATTCTGCACCATCTATTTAGGTAAAATTAATTTTAATCGCATGCACTAGTCCGAATTGATCATCAATGGTTCATCTAAACTAATGAAAGAAGGGTGTGTGCATACACGACAATATATCTGCTTCCCTCTATTTTATGCTTGTTCGAGGTGCCAGCCCCAAAAGAACGAATATTTTGCTTGATGGGGTTGGCAGCTCCATAATTAATAGAAGCATCAAATTAGTCATGCAACTTGGGAAGATCAAGAACACACAAACAAGTAATGAACAGAGGCTCGGAGCGGTGATGTAATAGCTAGCATCGAAAAATGTAGGGTAAAACGAACAAACAACAGCGGAACCACATGCTAGTTTGCTGATGTGTAATTAAGCATAGAGAACATTAAGCGATCGATGGAACCAGCGGGTGGCATCGAGAACAAAACTAAAGCATATTAACTATATGTGCCTTTGGTATGTAATTTAGCACATGTAACATGTTCCTTTGCCGAAGTATGGCCCTCTGGTGCAAGCGAAATAACGCGTCTCATGAAAAACTGAATGATGCCTGAAGAAATTCAAAGGTGCGGTGCTTATGCTAGGAAAGTGAGCGTGGCGCGGCCGTTGGATAATAGTACCGATTCTCGGCGTATGGGTATCGTTGTCATACTTGATAGCTAAGGATCGTCGATGGTGCTCGTGTTGCGGTTGAGTTTGGGCGGTTGTCACCGTCGCTGAAGCGGCTCGATGCTATGGTTGCGGCGCTGTCGACATACAAGAAAGCTCATCTGTGGTAGGTGAACAGTTGCGAGAAAGAAAAAACCGAAGGAGTACAAATCGAAATAACTGATCGGGCTGCGGCGTCGGTAAGCGGGGCGGTGGAGTTGAATATGGCGTCCGTGGGCGGGTCGGTGTAGTGGATGAAGGCTTGGCGGGTGCATTGTCTGATGCTTTCGGAGGCGGATCTGTTGCAGCGGACAAGGGCTTGTATGAAGGGCCAGCGAAGGCGGATGAGGAGTCAATGAAGGGCCTATCTTTGTGGTGGGCGAGGCGCCGGTTAAGCGGATCGGGTGCGGTGGACCATGATCGCGGTCAAGGAGATATGGAGCGGTGGACAAGCCAGTCGCTGAAGCGGCTCCGGTGAAGTGGTGAGTTGGCAATTGGGGGTTCCAAGGTGCGGAAGGTAGATTCGACGGGGTGTGAGGTCCACCGCTGCGGCGGAGGACTAGATTCGGCGGCTTGCCGTGGTTGAAGTCGGGGAGGAAGGGAGGGCTCTGGGAAGAATGTTGGGGGCAAAGAGGGGAAAACAATGGAGTTACCAAAGCAGCCCTTTTCCGTTCATGTGGCAGGGGTAAAACAGGAATATCGCAGGGCTAAAGTTTCGGGCACGTGATATTTCAATGTGAGCGGGAAGTTTGAAAGCTTTTGGCGCCTAAAATTATAAGTATTCTGCTCTCGTACGGCCGACTATGATATCATGTCCGACAATTTGTTTGTTTTGCACGCAAAAAAATGTGCAAGTTTTGAAAATCAGTGTCTCCAACTCGAAACTTAGATTTTCCATTCAATTCAAATATGGACCATTGAGCTACTACAAGCAAATACCATCATACGGTCCAATTCAAATGAAATTCCAAATGTGTTTATCCTAAATGATGACAAAAGCAAAAATGTGTATGTGTATGAATAAAGTGAATGATTATAAAGTTTGAACATGCCCGTATGTGTATATCTCTAGGTTTGATATATGAATTTGAAATCACGAAATCCCGGCTTAAAAAATGTACCTCCGTTTAAATGAATTACAAAAGCTAATGATGGAGTCGAATTCCAAAATTCCAATCTCAGGTTTGTAATTCTGGTACATCAAGGTATATCACGCATGTTCAAAAGTACCGTTATCTCATAGTACAAACTGTGAAACAAATTGATCAACCATGAGTGCACAATATCTCAATTACGCTAAAGTCCCTCAAATATAGACACCTCACTCTTTATCTGAAGTCAACCCACCACCACCACCACCACACACACACACACACACACATAGAAGTCATTCTCTCCCCAGACACCAACACACGAGCACATTAACACCCTCTCTCTTGTAAAGTCCGGACTGAAAGTGCAACTAATCCCCGGGTGGTTTTGGTAATTAATAACAACATATATATCATTGAACTAATAGTTACTTGAGAATCATTTCAGAGAGTTCAGTGATATGGGTATGGCAAGGACTGAAGAAGTGGACCCCCCAAAATGCTAAGGCAAGCATTGGCAAAAGCTCAAGACTCCATTTTTGGTTTAGTGATCCAAGATCACATTGAGTCCATAGGAAAAGCCAATACTATTAAAAGGGGATGAGGTTATGATGATGATCTGGTTGCTCAAGTGCTTAGTGATACATCTCCTAAACTATCAGCAACTTTCACTGCCATATACACTCATAAGTAGTCTCGGTCCCACCGATATTCCAAACTCAGTCACACCGAGATGAACCACCTCAGCCATAAGCCAAACCCTAGTAAACTCGGATTTTCCGATTACGAACTCGGTCTCACGAAACATGAGTTGCCAAGCTTACGTAACCTTCATCATCAAATCGGTGTCCTTGAGATGATGAAGTCGGTCCCACGAAACTAGCATGCTCTTGTCATTGCACGAATCGGACTAACCGAGATTGTATATTCGGTCCCACGAAAATCCCAACGTTCACATTATTTGAACTATCGGTCTCACCGAGTTGTCCACTCGGTCCCACCGAGATTGCTCAAATGTGTGCAATGGTTGGATTTTGTGTGGAGGCTATTTATACCCTCCACCCCTCTTCGTTCGTGGAGAGAGCCATCGAAAGAACTACCACTCCTACCTTACATTTAGAGAAGAGAACTACCTACCCTTGTGTTGAGATCAAGTTGCTCCACTCCCACCATATGAAGCTTGATCTCTAGCCTTCCCAAGTTGCTTTCCACTCAATCCTTTCTTCCACCACAGCCAAATCAATGAGGAGAGTTGAGTGTTGGGGAGATTATCATTTGAAGCACAAGAGCAAGGAGTTCATCATCATCTACAACATCTATTACCTTTTGGAGGTGGTGCCTCCTAGATTGGTTAGGTGTCGCTTGGGAGCCTCCGTCGTCGAGATGTGGAGTTGAACCAAGAAGTTTGTAAGGCAAGGAGATCGCCTACTTCGTGAAGATCTACCCCGAGTAAGGCTAGCCCTCCGTGGGCGTAGGCCATGATGGAATAGACAAGGTTGCTTCTTCGTGGACCCTTCGTGGGTGGAGCCCTCCGTGGACTCTCGCAGCCGTTACCCTCCGTGGGTTGAAGTCTTCATCAACGTGGATGTACGATAGCGCCACCTATCGGAACCACGGGAAAAATCACCGCGTCTCCAAAATTGCGTTTGCTCTTCTCCACCTCTCTTTACTACATGTGCAATTTACTTTCCGCTGCCTATACTCTAGAATTGCATGTGTAGGGTGATGCTTGACTTGGTCATAATTGTGAATCTGCCAAAAACTGTTCTTTGTCAAAAGGCAGAATTTTTATATTGACAAGTAGTCTAATCACCCTGCCTCTAGACATACTTCGATCCTCTGGGACCCCAACATAGGTCTCTATCACTTTGTCTCTCGGGCATGCACACATCTCTTCCCTCACTCTCTAGGTCTCCGCTATCTCTCTTACCCAAGCACACGCACTATGTAGAGTGTATATTTCCCATACACACAAAACGTCGCCCCAAGCGTCTATCTCCCTAGTTACGTGGTTCTCGCGCACTCACCTCACACACCACCCCCACTGCAAACAAGCACACTTTGTCTCCTTGTGCACCACTCTCCTCTTTCTATCTATCCCACATGCGGACCTGCCCCAGCTCCTTCCCTGTATACATATATGTCGTGACTCTTTGCATAGCTCCCTAATGTATAATCGTTCTCGATTTCGCACATTGTTCTCTACACCATCTATTCTAGATCTCTCATGAAGTCCCTATCACACACACGATGACTCGCTTCCCTTGCGTCTCCGTTCATAGGCCAATTTCGGACAACATCTACATTGTCTCCCTATCTATACACCATTTATGGACACAAACGACCTCTCTCTCTCTCTCTCTCTCTCTCTCTCTCTCTCTCTCTCTCTCTCTCTCTCGTCGCTAGCTCTCTCTTTCTCTCGCTCTCACACCCTCTCCCACACACACACTCGATGTGTCTTCCAAATAGTCTGCTCCCCCCGCCCGCACCCGTGCTATCTCACTACTACAAATGTCACACCATTCGCCCTTCCCTTATACTAGGTTTACATCATCAGTGGTCTCTCTACTCCACATACACTCTCTCCCTGTCACACACAAACGCGTGCACAAACACACACAGACACGCACAAACACCCATTTATCTGGATCCTCATCTCTCCCATGTCCGCATGTGTATCTCACACACACACACACTCTAATTATGTATATGTGTCTCCACGTTACACAACACAAAGCCCCATGTACATGTCTCTCTCTATCCTCCACACACATAGACACAAAGAATCATTATCATTGCCTCAGTCTCTAACATATCGCACACGCACTCTCTCTCTCTCTCTCTCTTAAACCACGCTCAACAAGGGTTTCCCGTGAATAACTTACCGTCTACTCATCAGCAGATCGTGGCTGTCTGGCGAACACGAGGCGTGAAAAAGAATGAATCTACACGTGCTTAGACCACCTAGTATGACTACTAGGACTAGAGCAAGCCAAAAAGCGCGCCGCCGTCACCCCCTCCTTGTCGGCGACGGGAAAATCTTTGTTTTACACAGTCGAGAAGTCATTGTGCTAAGGCCCCACATGCCGAGGCGTTGAATAGAATGTAGATGCTAGTTTACGGAAGCAAGTATCGATAATACGTTTGTATCTCCATACTTATATTTCTTATTTTATAAAAAACCAAGTTGATGATGATGGTGCGTGTGCCATCTTGCAATATAGACCGTCGATTTATATCGGCGGATGGAAATAAACTAAAAGATACCGCACCCTCTCCACATTTGCGAGACAAGGCCTTCCCTCGTTCATCCTTATCTCCAACAAACCTCATTGTTGAGCAATTAAGAAAGGAAGCCTCTGGAACAAAGCGGCACAGTGGCATTTGCGGCGTCGTCAATCCCCATGCCTCCGCTCGGTCAGACCACCAACCACCACCACACCCCACTCCTCTTCACCTTATCTCATATTTCTCGAGATATCATTAGTTTTTACACATGGGATTACTCCCAAGGGTCAATCACAACAAGTGTTTTATAAAAATGCATCTTGATGTTTAGTGCAATGCACGGATCTTGCTAGTACTCCTACACAAGACTAAGTTGGTGATCTTTGGTGTATACGCCATTAAATCGTTTCGACCATTAGATCTACATCTAACGATTGTGAGGTAAGTTGTTGCCTTTTCTCACCAACATCCCACTTGTCTACCAATTTGCAGAAAAACCCATAATTAGTATCTTAAAACCAACCACATCCCTCCCTGACCTCACCAAAACAGCCCAAGGAATATATTATAATTGAAACATAATATATCTCTAGTGACATATGTATATCAAAATTAGGGTGTTTTGTACCAAGTTTGTGAATAAGTATTATTCTAATTATGATTAGTTACAGCGGACATGAACATTGCTAGTATTTCCAACCATGCATTTTTCCTAGTATTCCATAGTTTGAGTTTTCCATCAAGATATTAGTCACTCATGGTTGATATTTACTTTCAATCATGTACACATATGCACTATGTAACTAGCCTTTCTTATTGGCTTCCAAAGCTTAACTTTTACTCCTACTTACAATATGTAGAGTATTTAACAAAAAAACTACCACTTTCAACCAGCCCTAGGAAGAATCTATTGTACAAAAAATAGGAAAAGCATACCCAAAATTTATTAATCCACGCCAAAAACTACTACCCAAGACTCCTACCGATTAGGTTCGTTTAAACCCATTTATGGTGGGTTGGCCCACACGTCCGTCTTGTGAGGCAGCTTAAACCAACACATTTTGTTTGACCGTTGACACGAGGAACCCACATATGACCTTCTATCCTGTTATTCTCCCTCAAATCATTATTTTTCCTGAACATTACTTCAAACAGTACTGATGTGTGTTCGTCGGTGGCACCGGTGATGAGCGAGTTGGCCGCCGCTCCACCGGACGGGCCAGACGCCGTGCTGGCCTCCGCACGGGTTGGCAGGCTGGCCCAAGCATGACTCACGAGTGAGCAAGCCGCCGCGCTGGCCTTCTCTTGAGCCAGATGGCTGGCCTGAGCGCGACGCGCGCAAGCAAGCCGCGGCGCTGCCGTGCCAATCTAGCTAGCAAACCTTGCAGACAAGCAGCTGGACGGAGCTATATCTTGGCTAGCTAGCAGCCGCGAGCGCCGGACGGAGCTGACATCCGGGCTGCCACAACATGGGCTCCGCACCGCCGGTGGTTTTGACCTCGCCTACTGCGGGCGGCGTAGCTGCGTCCCATGGCGAGGATGACTAGGTGGACGGGCGGTAGGAGGTCACTCGAGGATTTTGGTTGGTAAGAGCATGTACAATGGTTGATAAGGTAGTCTTATCTTAAGTCTGCCACGTATGCAAGTGGTAGTAGTTTCTTGGCATTTTAGTGGTTTCTTGCATTATTAGGGGTTTCTTGTAAGGAACAATGTACGTACTACTAGCGACAAAAGGCGATTCTAGGTTGTGTTGTACTCCAGCGAGTACTACTAGTGGTCGCGGAGTGTATACCTCGTTTTGTGGGTTCGATCCGGCGAGCATACAATGCCTTTTTTAAAAAAAAATAGTATTACTACACTGCGCTGCGAGTCAATATTTTACATGGGTAGTTTGAGTTTTGAAGTCAAACGGACGTGCGGCCCCACAATCTGGGTGCACTAGACAGCCTAGCCACGTGAACGGGTTTTCCTTCCCAGCATCCCGTGGCTCGCGTGCTCGCCCTAGCCGCACCTCGCTTGTAGTTTCCTCATCAGCTAGTAGCATATTTAAACTAGCACCTCCCAATTAAGCCCAAGGAGCCGAAAAATCCTGGCGGGGCATTGGGAACTATGCAATATGGCTCTGTAGCTTGTGGCGTTGCACGCATGGACTTCACTCCATTATTGGCTCTACTATAAAAGAAATTCCTCTTGACGTGTTTTTTGGAAACAGAGGCAAAAGCTTTGCTTCATCTCATTCATAAAGAAGGAACTACTAACAAAGTTCGACGAGATCCATTACACCTCCACCAATGGGCGAAAAGCATAGTCTCGTTGTATCAAATAACTCAAATGTTCTGCCCCCGCAGACTGCAGTAACCGTTGCTGATAAACAGGTTGCTAGTGTGTGCGTGAGAGGAGTGGCTGAGTAGGCCAGCTACTCCTACGTGAGAGGCGCGGCTGAATATAGCACCGAGAGTACTCACTAGGCGATGACGCAGTGTACTTCCCTGCATTGATAGTACAGCGATGGTTCTAGAGAACAGTAGTACCCTCCACTTCCAACTGTAGCTCCTTGGCCCTGAGATCCAAGAGTTCAAAACTGGTGCACTATACTAGACTAGACTAGAAGTACAGTACATCACACTACTAGTTGAGAAAAGTAATCTTGGTATCTTTACTGATGCAATCGTACTCCTCAAATCACATAATGTAAGGCGTTTTTGACACTAGTTGGCGTGTACAAAAATGGCAAAAACATACCCAAAATTTCCTAATCCACGCCAAAAACTACTACCTAGTGCCAAAATTTCTTACTAGTGCTATTATTTACAGTATAATGCAATCCCATAACGTTCCATAATGCTAGTACTAGTAGTAAATAATAGCCTCACCCCTTCATTTGAGGAGCGATCTACAGATTGGAAGGATGAGGCCTCATGATTACTACGCTCTTATCTCCTCCTCGCCAGCCCTCCCCCAAAGAGAAGGCAGTTCGTCACTGCTCCCATGGATTCGCTAGGCGGTTCTCCTCCTCGTCGGGCTGGGAGACCTTGGGCAGCGATCCTTTGGGAGAAATCGCACGCCGCTCCGACGTCCTCACCACCGCAAGAAGACTCGGTGCTTCTTGCACCAACTTTTCAAGACGCTGCTTAAGCGGGCTTGGGAAAAGGCCATGCTTGTTGGTATTCCATCGTCCTCGAGGAGAAGGTTCTTCTATGGGACAATCCTTGAACAGTCCACCGCTCCACAGGCCATGGTTGCCGCTGACTCCACTAGAGTTGCCGGCGTTGAGAGGTAGTCGATTTTGTCCGATGAGCGGTCGATAATGGAGTTTGATCATGTAGTACTTAGTTATTCTATTTCCATCCGTAATTTCTCCGCTGCCCACCATCTTATATATAGGTATGGGTCGGTGCCAACAAAGATTGGCTTACATAGCTCCAGCCAGATACCACCATCATTTTGCACAACATCCATAGCAGTGCGGCCGTTCTGGTAGACCCCTTCTCCACCATTGGGATCGGCCTTCCGGACTGGCTGGGCTTGAATACATATGATGATGCCTACATGAGATTGAAGAAGATAGCAATTGCGGACCCCTTGACAAAGCGACACAGCTACGATGATTACTATCTCATCGCGGTGTTCGACATAAGGATTGCCATCAATGCAAGATGCGATGTGGCAGAGGCTAGCACATGTTGGCGGCGCAGATTTGTACCCTACGTTTGAAGACGCCGTGCGCCATCTGGGCCGCATCTTCGTGGTGACAAGCCAGGGGACTTGTTTCATCTGGTTGCCATCCTACGGTACGGGAGATTACAAACGGAGTGCACAAACCATCATTTGCTTCCCTAACGGTACTCCATTATTTTGCAGGGACCAGTCATCCCCCGATCAAAATAAGATCGCCGATCCTGGATGTGCATTTGCATCCGCGATTTGGTCTAACCTGGAACCTTGTAGCTGACTTTGGCATATTGGGATCAACTATCTTAGCGATGCGTTACCCATGGTACCAGCGATGTGCAACATGGTCACACAATCTGCCATGATCGGACCGTCACCATCTACCCAGGTATTCCATTTTTAACCCTCTCGCCTTCTCTTTCATTGTTGTACTAGTAGTATACTTAGTACTACTAGTAGGAGTACTTTTTATCTTGGAGGACGCGTATAGCTAGCTAGGTCCTTGAAGACTTGAACTCACTAGCTGCCACCATTTTGTTTTTCCATGTCTTACTATCTCATCCATGTAGCCAAGAGTGGCTATATATAATAAGCCGGTTATTTTACTTCCTCTATACCGGAGTAGTACTATTTGCTGCACAGTATTACTGACCGCCATATCATGAGCACAACATTATTATGCATGGACCTTGACTATGTACGTCACCATGTGTCTAGATCCGGGATGCCGCGTGTACCAGATGAACGGCGCGAGTTCGACCCTGTGATGCTACGTGGGTGCCGGGAACACTCTTGGAGAGTACTCGCTTTTCATCGGGACAGCTACCCCATTGTGAAGAGGATGCCACCTTTCATGCACGACACGGAAGGCCTGCGTTTATGAAGCATGGTTGTGTCTTGATGTGCACCGCCGGATGAAAGACATCTTTGGGACACGCTATCCCTGATTTATGCCGCTTGACTTGGATGAGTCTCCATCATGTGGAACCGGACTAGAAAGCTGCGACAATGATTCCCGTTGCCCACCGCTATGGATCGTGCCATCCATGAAGAACATCTGGGACTGGAACCTGGAGGAGGACATGCATGTAGCCCATCTATAACATGTAAGTGGAGTACGATAATTGTGAACGGTAGCGCTGTGAATATATGTAGACTAGTCGTGCACAAATTTATCACATGAATTGGAGATGAACTTGTGTGGCATACTGGCATTTGTCCTTTATAATTTATTACTAGTAAATGTGTTATGTGTACATGCAACTTGTGTGGTTGTTGCATAGGCTCCAACACGCTCTTTGAGAAAAAAAGGTGGCACAACTTTGGATATACGTCACGTGGCGGCATCATACAAGAGCATCGTTACGCTATAGTTGTAGTACACTCCTACTAGGGCGAGAACTCCTATAAAACCTTGCACTTGGCTCTTTGCCTCTTGGGAGGTTCAACAGTTCGTACTCGTGTGAACCTTGCACTTGCCTCTTCACCTCTTCGAAGGTCCAACAATGATGATACTACGATACAATATGCTTCGCAATCGACACCGATTGAACTGCTGCCGTCCACCGCGAGGCGAGGTGAGGCGAAGGAGAGGAAGAGGAGAGAGCGCTGTAGTCAAAACCCTCTCCTCATCCTGAATGAGGAAAATCTTTTGCCTCCATTTTGAAAAAAACCTCTCCTCGTCCTGCGAACCCCCGCGCGCATGGGCGAGGGAGAGGCGTAGTAAAAAAGCTTCTCCTCGTTCGGCGAGTTGACGAGACACATCAAAGCATTACTAGTACTAGTAGTAGTCCATACTGCATCCTTTCCGATTAATATGGCTTAATTTGAAGCGAGAAAATACATCGGCGGTCAACGTATGTAACAATCGCTCTTTGCGGTCACTATATATAGTTTTGCATCGATTATCGATCACTAGCTCATCGTAGAGCACCATATTGCATCCTCTTGACCGGCCACATAGTCGGCGTGGCACTTTGTTGATGGTTAAATTGTCACCTGGTTTACGGGTCCCACACAGGGTTGATGAGCAAAGAAATCAGTTAAACAAAACTTTACACAGCGCGACACGAGTCCAACCCTTGCGCCCGAACCGCCCTGACTATGTATGTGAGTGCATGCACGTGTCCTCCCTCGGTCTTCCAACAAAGAGTGTACATCGGCTATAAAACAAAGAGTGTAGTAGTACATGATGTACATCTACACTTTCAATGCATTTAGCCTTTAATCTAAATCGATATTGATTGACTAATGCACAAACTTGTGCTGTAGGTATAGGCTACATGTCTATCCTAATTACAGCATGCAACGGCTTTCATTTAATCTTCTTATCTCAATGGTCGCATGCACACATAAGTCTGCTACTTTTGGGCGTTAATTATACCCTAGTCAATGTGTAAATCTCTAAATGTACAGTCTTTCACGGACGTAGGGAGTAGGTTGAGCACTTGGCGTGAGCATGTGTGTTGCGTCATGTGCTGTGTGCCACATGGGTGCATGAGTGTTGCGTGCGTCCATGTGGAGTACGTGTGAGTGTTGCACGTTGCATGCATGCATGCATGCATGGGGCTTACCCCCTCCCATTGACATGTTCACATTTCAAGCTTCCTCTGTTCCCTCCATATGGTGATACTCCCTCCGTTCCCAAATAGTACAGAGTAAAAGCCTTCCTCTATCCCCAAATATGGAGTATTTGTCTTTCTCTGATTTCAACAAGTGACTAGATGCGGAGCAAAATGAGTGAAGTAAGCGTAGAGGCATAGGGATCTTGTAGAAAGGAAGTCCTCGCGATCCATCATTCCCCATCTCGTCGAGAGAACTATTCAACTAGTCTTCGCAGTGAAGTGACAATACACGCTGCAGCAAATGGGACACGTAATTAATAAGCTGAACCAGCATGTTGGTGTAACTAAATCAGCCTTACCCAATACTGCCATCATGTTTGCCGATGAAACGCACGCTTCAAAATACGCCTCGCACCTCTGTCCTCCATTAAGCGACATATGGGCCCTCTTGTGGTAGACCCACATGTCATCGGTGTAACTATTTACACTCCGAAGGACGGTGCCTATATCCTGGTAGTAGTACTAGTAGAATTGAGATTTAATGCACTTTCTTCCCCGTCTTCCACTCTTCTTCTTCCTCCTCTCTGTCCCATTGTCGGCCGCACACCATTTACCCCTACTCACCTTTCGCTCGCCGCGCCATCTTCCTTGGTAGCTCATGCGTACCATATGCCCTGCTCCTTTGCTTTCGGCCACACGAGGAGAAGCTTCTTCGCTCGCCGGCCCGAATCCACTTCCCCGCTGGCTCGCAGGCACCGAAAACCCCACAGAGCTGCGATTGGAATTCCCTCCCCGATGTTCTCTTGGAGCAGATCTGTAGTCGTATGGACCTACTCAGCACCGTCTGTCTGGCCGCATGCTCGGTGTCTTTGTACCATCTACTCTTCTACAACCGGCCGACTCTTTTCAGGACACCACCTTGCGATGCCCGATCCTCGCAGTGGCCCAGACACCGACAGCGATCCTCGAAGGTTTCCATGGTGCCCCTCGACATGCTACCACTACCCGTCCACCTGTCCTTCATGCGACCACTACTAGGTGGGCATGAAGGCCAACTGGATCGTCCTCATCCACCACACCGGTAGTCCGTGGCGTCTCGTGGATATCTACACCCAGCGAGAGATCACCCTTCCATCGTTGGATACCGCCGACATCGAGCCTCGCGGCCCGCCGGACACTCCTGCCTACTACGCACGATTTGCGTCAAGCTTTTGGCTCGACCTCTGTTTGCAGAAAGTTGTAATCTGTGAAGTGCCCACACCATCAGAAGACTACATGGATTACAAGCTCATTGCCTTGTTCAACATGGGATTAGTCTATCTGGAATCCGGTCGCCATACATGGTTATGGCTCATCATCAATCCTGTTGAGGCAACATTTCTATCTAATGCTACTAGTCAACAACCCGTGCGTCTGCACGGGCTAGCACTTTTAATATGAAGTACAAAAAAGTGGGTGCCTATTACAAATGTTGGACAATAATATTAAAATGTTATAACTGATTATTATTATTATTATTATTATTATATTGGTAGACAACATGGTTGCGAATTCAAAAATTGTTGCATGTATCATGTATCTATTACATTTAAGTATCTAATTATATAATGAAGTTCCCTATTGTAGCATATATGCTTATTTCATTCCGCTAACTGACAAACATACATCTTCGTTTTTGCCTCAGAGTTACGGAAGAATATTATATTAAAACCACTTCATGGATTAGAATTTATATGTGTACAACATTTAAGGAGAAGACCTCCCTCGGGAACATTGGATTGCACCTAGTTTTGTTTAATTACAAAAGAATCTCTTTCTATAGACAACGATGAAATAATGGACATACACGGTTTTCTATCAACATGTGAAACTGTATTAAAAATATACATAAGAGATTCTATTTTTCATACCTTTATGAGCCATACATTATTCAGATTTTATGTTGTTGCCTTAACCAATAAATTCTTACAAAATTTCTTTGATGAATAATAGAGTAGTGGAACTGTGTGATAGATTATTCAAATTAAAGTGGTGCATACCCAAAAAATCTTAAATAATTTATTGCATTATTGTTCCTGTTTTTTCAATACTTTCTATTCCTACTACACACATATATGTCACATACGTAATCATGTGTTTATATGCGATCTCCGTGGCGAATGATACATCAATATTTTTTACTGTAGTAAGTACGGAGATTTAAAGATGTTTAACATGTATAATTAGCTATTACTGATAAGGCGAAAATGAAGACCTACATAGACGTACTATATATCATAAGTAATAGGTATTAGCATATATTTTTAATAGGAAAAATATTTTATTGATGGAGGCTTTCTCTTTTATTTGGACGTGAGGCTTTACTTCCTCTATTTTTTACGCGGGGCTATCCTATTTTTTAACGTGAGGCTGTCATTTTTTGTTTCGATGAACATATGAGAAAAGTAAATGATGCACGTAATCAGCAGGGTCATTTAGTTTTCTTTTTTTATTGATGGAGGCTTTCTCTTTTATTTGAACGTGAGGCTTTATTTCCTCTATTTTTTACGCGGGGCTATCCTTTTTTTTAACGTGAGGCTGTTAATTTTTGTTTCGATGAACATATCGAAAATTAAATGTTGCACGTAATCAGCAGGGTCATTTAGTTTTCTTTCTATTTTTACGTTGGACCTTTTATGGAGAGACTTCCTTTTTTAAAATGAGGCCGCGCGTAATCAGCGGGTCGTTTAGATACCTTTCCTTTTTTTACGTTGCACCAGAGGCTTTCCTTTTTTAGTGAGGCGTATTTTTTTTCTGATGCGTGTAATTAATTGGGCGTGTGGACTTGTTTCTCTTTTTATAACTAGCAAAGTGGCCCGCTCGATGCGCGGGCTAGAAATTTAGAATGTTTAAAAATGTGCACATATTATGTGATTTTTATAATGTAAATTGTGACGAAACGTGAGGTCATTTACAAATATATAAGACTTGTGCGAACATAATTTTGTCTTAGGTATGTTTGGTTTTCTCTTTGACATATAAACATATATGTTATGCATTTGTCATTTACCTGCTTCTTATGCATGCTATAGTAAACATACTTTTATGATGAATCGATTTGTGCGGGAAACATCTTAAATAAGTAGACATCTTATTTGAGGATTTCTCTTATTCATGCTATATCCATAAGATTGTTGTTTGTAGTTCTGAAGCAAGTCCTGGAAAGGGCTTAGTAATCCAATGTTAATCTGAATGGTTGTCTGAAAACCGTAATGTTGTGTGAGTCCTTGTTTGTCAGTCCCGAACAGTGGTTCGCATGCGTTGTGCTCAACAGATTCAACTGATTGTTCTTTATGTAATTAACTTTGTAATATTTTTCTAATATGCAACGAAATAAATAGATCTGAGACAACAAAAAACCTAATTATTGTGAGATACATTACTAAATTACATCATTTGGTGTGATGGCAAATACTTCAATCATTAGAATTCGAACTGAGTACCACCACTCTACCATAGCTTTTAGCTCTAACGTCTAAGAAGAAGACACGGTGGAAGTAGCAATGACATAGCATACACATGACTTTGCACTATGGAGCGAAAAATATTAGTTTATTGGCTTCACAAAAGTTGTATGAATGACTCTATCCATGAAATTTACCAGGAACTAACATATCTCGTATTTTCATCACAAAATAAAATGTACTCTTGTTGTACATTATGACATTTAGAGTATGGAACAGTTATTATTCAGGGAAGTGAACAACCTGTAAAGTATAAGAATGCTCATTGTAAATATAGTGCATCTTTTGGCCAATATGCTTAGGATAAGACTACTTTACTTAACAAAGCATGTGAAATTAACTTAGCGACACACTTAAGCTTGTTAATCTCTGGCAAATGCTAGTGGTAGCTGTAGTAATACACATATCTGAATTTGCAAAGAAAGATATGATCATGGATCAAACATAATTGGTAAACTTAAGGAACATCCTTGTAACTCTAGCATGTGCAGAGAAAGTTCATGTTAGGACAAAATCTCCTCGGATTATACATCTTATGATAAAGACATGAATGATAAAGTAACCCACTTATATTTCCAAAAGTATTGTTTGTGTTGGAAAATGTATAATTTCAAGAAATAAGATCAGACCAACTAAAAAAACATCAGTGGAGAGTGGTCCTACAAAACGGTCATGACGCATTCCTAATGCATGCACCAGCTGCACTCCGATGCAATTTTTTTCTTCCAAATTACATAACTGTGTCTGGAATCAACCACTAAACAAATGAATATAACGTTTCACATAAATTACTATAAAAAACATGCTAGCTATACTTATTATTATTTTTACATTCACAAATTCAGTTTTGGAGAAGTAACATTCACAACTTCAGGTCTAAAAAGAAGTAACAATCATTATGAATGAATACACCATGTATGGCATACTTCAGTGGAACATCTTTTTAATGCTGAACACATACATAAACAATATATTCCCTTGGTGTGATGTCCTTATTTTTGGAAGAATGTTCTTTTTTGGCTTTTCTTTTATTTTTGCTATGTTGGATTGCACGTGGCCATCTCCCTTTACACATAAGAGTTATATTACCTGCTCGATCGCTCCTTGCATCTACCAGATCACAACTGAGAAATTTGTAACATGGAGATAATAATTGAGAATTGTTACCTTCATGAAAATTGTACTTGTTGGTCGTACTAATATGGATTGAAGGGAGTTTTTGTTATGTGATACTACTGAAGAAAGCATTAAGCTCGAGAATGGTGCATCGCGTAATCCAGAGATGTTTGGAATTTCAGACAGTATATTCTCAACTTTGCGGACATGGCGTTCAGCTGATATATACACCAATGGGCTTAATATACTATCATGACAGTTATTGTTTGATCTTGCAGGAGGAGACCTGACGGATTGAACGTGGATTGTGCAGTGCTGTGGTAGATGTATGATAGAACTCATGCCGCTTGTTTTTTCCAGGGTTGTGACATATCTCACATAATTTGGAAAAAAGTTATATTATTAAAGCATAGCTCACATAATTAGAGGTTTACGTACGTAGCTGCGGGCTATTAGCATCAAACAATAGCCAATAATTTATTATCAGGATTTTGCAAGGAAAAAAGAAGAATGTTGGATGTGAACCACTTTTGTCACCAATATTTGCAACCGGCAGTGTGTGGAAGGGAGAAATACATTTACGTACTTCTTGGGGCTTATGTCTTCTGGAGCATCATAGCCGAACTGCAGCAGGGCGTCATCTATAGTAGCACCGGACCTCGCAGCAGGAAGGAGCTGAGGAGAATTACGGAGCGGAGATTGACTGGCCTGAACAACCCATCCTTGCAGCGCGGCGTCATCAACAGATCATGGAGATTATGGAACGTGTACCTGAGCTTTGACTCCATCTTCGCCTACCAATGCCTCTTGAAATGATATTCATCAGCATTGCTGGACTTCCCCTCAACGATTGCTCTCAATTTTTCACCGTCTCATTGACGTACTTATAGCGGCAAGGCAAGCATCTTCTGAGCTTACACATACCTGAAGAAACAATCCACGGCGAGGAAATAAGAACTCCCTGCCGAAGGAGAAAGATGAGAGTAGGCCTACAAAATAGACAAGGAATGTGTCATACTTCTAGTTCAAATAATATCTTACACCGTTAATATATAGCATGATCACTGGAACAGAAGCCCCAAAATAGATTTGGATCTTTAACTGCAAAAAATGTCTTATATTTTGATACAGAGGTAGTCTAATCATTGGAAGCCACCGAAGGACATGAGACCAGTTATTCAGTTGTACTTGAACCTCATTTGTTGCCTGAGTGCCGAGACGGGCAATTACCTTCCCAGAAGTTGAAGCTGGAACCTAAACATACAAAGAACACTTGGTTGACAAATGGTATACTAACCAAGACATAAGCATGAATCGGTTGCAAGCAATGCATTCTTTTTCATTGAGTTGGCACTCGAGCTAGCTTCCTTATAAAAAAACAGAGATACCGAAGCAGAAGTGAAAAACAGATATGGGAACAGAACAAAAAGAAGAGGAAAACTGTATCGAACGCATGCACTGATCTATACGATTAGGCCTGAGGCAAATGTAATCCCCTGTGAATTCACCAGATTCAAGTAATATAAACCCAGGTATGCCAAGCACCTGTTTCTATCAATCTATTGTCATGCATGTACACGTGCGGGTTCCATGCATTGCGTGTGTGTGATCATCTAGCCTAAGACTAATCAATCAAGCTAAATGACGGGCCTGCTGCAATCAAATAAATTCATATACGTATGTCTATAGTGTGCACGTTTTCCATCCGGCAAAGATCCATCTGCTAGCTGTAGCTAGCTAGCCTGCATAGGATATGTTGTTCCTAGGTAACCTTTCTAGGAATCTATCTAGTGACCTGCACCAAAGCAATCGATCTAGTAGCCTCCAACTCTCCAGGCGATCGATCTAGCAGCATGTTCTCTCTAATGAATCGATCTAGCAGCCTGCACCAAGGCAATCGATTTAGCAGCCTGCTTCCAAGGAGCTAACTAATCTCCCTAGCTAGAAATCGATCTTAGCAGTCTACTCCAAAGCAATCGATCTAGCATCCTACTACCAAAGAGCTAGCTAACCTCCCTACGAATTGATCTAGCAGACTGCTCCAGAGCAATCGATCTAAGAGCCTGCTACCAAATCCAGTTTCTATATCGATAGTTCATGGCCTACCGAGAGCATCAATGGCGTCAGTGTTGCATGCGAAGCTAGGGCGTGGTAATACCCAGGGTAGGGGAGTCCTGCACAGATCAATCAGATGGGCGTCATACTACCATAGGCATAGTATGGGAGGAGCATAACATAGTTTAGGATCAGAGAATGAATCACAAAGCAATACTGGCAGCACGTCATTGATTAACTGTAGATAATAACCAAGCATCACGGAAGGGATTGGTAAGCACAAAGCGAAACAATATCTATCCCCGTGGCCAGCATGTTCCATCGCTAGTCCATCTGGAGATATTGAGTCGAGTAGGCGGCCGGTAGAGAGCTCTTGCGTGCTCATCGGAGTTAGGATGTGGTGGTCCCTGTGGCGGCGACGGTGGCCCATGATTATCTTGAGATGGAAAATCTTGAGATGGAAAAAACCTGCAGGGGTCGTGGTGGAGAAGAAGGCATGGACTCAGATTTGATGACGCCACCGATCTTGTAGAAATAAGAGATTAATTAGGGGAAGCGAGCTGCACAATCTTGATTGGATTGTACCTTTACTTAATATCACTTTCACCACCATTGAAAGATTCAAACAGAGAACGGCCAAAGAAGAGACAGGAAGGCAGATGAGCTGCGTCAAGGTCTCATGAGATCGGATTGAGAAGAAGCTACGTATATACCTGAGCGAGGAGGCTGTTACTTGTGCCGGAAGCCGCAAAAGAGAAGAGGCATGAAGGATTATAGAACCGATGGTGACATGGTGTTGTTGGGTAGGTGATTTGGGCAAGATGTCTCAACATGTGGAAGAGGACCTGATGACGTCCATCCATTTGTGGAAGTTTTTTTTTACTGATTGAAAGGTTATTTACGTAAGGGCAGTGGTGGGTAATTTTCTTGACTTTTTAAGAAATTAGCAAGATCAAATGGCTGTTATTCTCTAACCCATTAAATAAACGGTCGGATGTTTCTAATTTTTAAGGGATTTTCTAGCTAATTATCTTTTTTGTGGTTAACCCATCAATCACTTTATATATATAAATAGATGTACTCTTTTTGCATAGAGAGAACTTGAAAGGTGCGGGCAGATGGAAGGTTTCCTTTTCCTAGACGTGAGGCTGTCCTTTTTTATTTGGTCGGCATAAGATAAAGAGCAATGCTACATTCACGGGGGCTTTACGGGCGTTTTACGGGGCTAAGCGGACGTGGGTTGCGCTAATTGGGCGTTAGGCGACGCGGGCCCACCCTGAAAATCAGGGGGTGAGATTAGTGAGGGGAAAAGGAAAGTCCGTTGATTAAGTAAAAAGTAGCCCGTGAGTGTAGCATTTTGTAAGATAAATTTAAAGGTGTCCATAGTTAGTGTTACGTTTGGATTTCTTTCCTTATTTTACGTTGGATTTTTATGGAGAGTTTTTTGACGTGATGCAGTTTTTTATTTGAAGGCTTATTTGTTTTCTACACCATTAAAATTGGGCGTGTTAGATGCCTTTTGTGTGATGCGGGACCATCTACGTTACGCAAGTTTTCTTTTTATCTTGAGCGTAAATTCTACAATCCAGCGGTGCAATTAATTTTGATGATGTGGATTAATGAGAGATCTTGAAAGGTGCCTCCAATTAGTAAATATAAGATAAGATAGTGCACGATGGCATCGTTTATGCAGTCGGCCTTACAGATTGGCTGCCTATACTGGTGGAATCTATCGTCGTGTAATTGTTCTATCTCATCTCATCTTTACCTTATGAATACGACTGCCTGTTCATTTGTTACAAATTTAGAATGCATAGCATGTCTATAACCACATCATTGCTATATGTTCCTCTCATTTCCTAGATTTTTATGACCACACATGTTATTGTTAGAGTTGATATGAGAACAATTGGCATCTAATGATTGTTAGAATACATATTATGAGCATAACATCATGATTGCTATATGTTACTCTCGTTTACAAGATTTTTATAACAACGCATGTTATTGCTTAGAGTTGATATGAGAATAGTAGTAGTAAGTGCTATGGTAGAATATGAGTAGGCGCTGTCTTAGCTGTTTTCCTCTCATTGTTACATGATGTTTGAACCATGACATGTTGCGAATATGAGCGCCATTGGCTTATTTTTAACTTGGGGTATGATTATGACCACGGCATTGAATCTCTCTATCTATGATATGTGTAACTGTTATAATAATCTTAATTCCACACATACTCTGAACATGATTGTTTATTTTTGTCATTTTGGTCTCCAATTTGAATTGTTGCAGTGGACGAAATGTCTTGGCCTTCATGATTCGGGACACGGAATCATACCAGCCGATGGGTGCTGGTTTATCGCGCGTTCAGGTGACGACGGTCATTTGATGCTCATTTGCACGTACCAAATTGACCAAACCATTACATCAAACCACATGCAGTACAATGCGTGGGCGTTAAATGACATTGATGGCTATGGCTGCTTCGTGTTAGAGAAAGATCCCAGCTCCGTTGGGCAGGCGTATTCAAGCTGGGCGGGTTTACAGCCTCGGCAACCACTCCTTGTTCCTCGAGCTCAATTATCCGATCATCCAACCAATCATCGATCATATCACGGTGATGATTCTTGTGCTATGCAACTTCCATTCGCGAGGGGGGATGAGTTTACACATCAGACCATGGGTTTCATGAATCACCATATCCAGAGATTCGTCGACACAGCCTGTTGCGGGTAATCTTCAGTGTGTGAAAGGCATCAAGCTTCCATGCGATGGATGGCTTTTGCAAACCCGACATGCGGCGATGTGGTTCATGCCAACAGCAAATATGCACAACTTGATTCGTGTTGATATCTAGACTGATGTGACTCCCGGGTAATTAAGCTACAGTGATCCTCTGCTAGTGAAGCCACGTCACCTCGATTATAGTTGCTAATCTCGAGTTAGTTCGAAACCGATTCAAATTCAAATTCAAATTCACACAAACAATAAATTTTTCAAATATTAAAATTTAAATGTTCGGAGTGAACAAAATAATACATAGGTGATTATGGTGGAGAAACCAAACTTTGATAAAATGTAAAGGCTCTAAGATAATTAAAAAAAACAGTAGTTAAAACAATTAAATAAATGCCTGTTGAGTTTTATTAAAATATTAAGATATTTTATTTTGGGTTGAGAATTAAGGTGGCGTACTATATTTATAAATACAATTTTAGGTGCTAGTGATAATTTTTATAAAACTGAAATAAAGGGACTTAAAATAAAATAGAAAATAATAAAAGAAAACAAAACTAAAGAAAACAAAAAAAAAGGAACAAAAGGCAGGTCCCCTCACTTGGGCGTGAGGCCTAACTGGCCACCAGCCAGCCCACCCACCCCGGCCTATATGGCCTACCTCTCCTCCCCCGTAACCCTAACCGATCCACCCCCTCTCCCACTCCCGCACGATCCCCTCGACCCCCCTCGCTCCTCTCCCACGCCCGATCCCGATTCTGGATCGAGCCCCGCCCCACCGTCGCGCCACATCCCGCCACTACTTCACCGGAGCCACCGAGCCGCCGCTTGGACCTCGCCGGACTTCCTCGCCGGTCTGCTTCCTCCTCCTCGCCGGCCTGCCTCCACTCCGTCCGCGACGTCTCCGTCCTCCTCCTCACGCCCACTGCCTAGACCCCACGGACGTGGTGAGGCCCCGATCTCCTCCTCTCCTCCTCTGTCGCACCTGTTACGCCCTGCTCGACCAGGCCTTGCGCCCATCGCTCTCTGTGCGCTCCAGCGCGACCAATGCCATCCAGCCGCAGCCACGGCGCCTGTCGCCCCTGCTTGCCGCGCCGCGCCGCTTGTTGCGGCGTGCCAAGACGCAACCACCCAGCGCCCGGCCATAACGCCAAGACAACCGCGCCCGACCCTCCCGGTGAGCCCGCCATGGCCTCCGTCGGCCGCCCAGCTGAATCCAGCGGCACCATGGTCCGTTCCCTCGGGCATCGCCCGTGAGCCCTCACGCCAACGCCCATCGCCTTAAGGCCCTGGGCCACTTACATGCGGGCCCCAGCGCCCAGAACGTTTAAAAAAAATAAAAGAGTTAAAAAAATAATAATTAAATAAATAATAATAATTAAATTAATTAATTAAGGAATTAATTAAGTTAATTAATCATAATTGGATTAACCTAATTAACTAATTAGTTTAATTAAACAGTGGTCAGATTAGTTAAACACTAATTAGGCTAATCAGTCAATGACCAGTGGGACCCAGACGTCAGCGACCCAGTCAACACCTCTGTTGACTGTTGATGTCATGCTGACGTCATGATGACATCAGCAAACACTGTTCTGGATAATGTTGAATTTAAATAATTAAATAAATCCTAAAAATGAATTAAATCTTTTAAAATTAATATAAAATAAACCGTAACTCGGATGAAAATACTTTCTACATGAAAGTTGCTCAGAACGATGAGACGAATCCGGATACGCAGCTCGTTCGTCCGCCACGCGTCCCTAGCATAGAGAACCTGCAACATTTCACCTCCGGTTCATCTGTCCAAAAACACGAAACACCGGGGATACTTTCCCGGATGTTTCCCCCCTTCACCGGTATCACCTCATACCGCGTTAGAACACGTCTAGCTTTGCTTGTTGACCTGTTATGCACTTGCTTGCTATGTATTTACTGTTTCTTCCCCCTCTTCTCTCCGGTAGCCCCCGTGACGATGCTGATGCCCCTGTGGACGACTACGTCACCGACGACCCCTCCTTGTCTGAGCAACCAGGCAAGCCCTCCCTTGATCACCAGATATCGCCTATTCTTCTCTATCTTGCTTGCATTAGAGTAGTGTAGCATATTCTTGTTTGATTACTCCTATTACATTGCATAGCTTTGTCATTGTTGCTACAATCATTGATACCTTACCCACAGTCCTAAATGCTTAGTATAGGATGCTAGTTTATCATCATTGGCCCTACATTCGTGTCAGTCTGCCTTGCTATACTATTGGGCCGTGATCACTCGGGAGGTGATCACAGGTATATACTATACATACATACATACTAAACAGATGGTGAGTAAAGTCGGGTCAGCTTGAGGAGTACCCGCAAGTGATTCTGATGAGGGGGCTGAAAGGACAGGTGGCTCCATCCAGGTAGAGGTGGGCCTGGGTTCCCGACGGCCCCCGACTGTTACTTTGTTGCAGAGCGACAGGGCAGGTTGAGACCACCTAGGAGACAGGTGGGCCTGGCCCTGTTCGGCGTTCGCGGATACTTAACACGCTTAACGAGATCTGGGTATTTGATCCGAGTCTGGCCATTTGGTCTATACGCACTAACCATCTATGTGGGAGTAGTTATGGGTATCCCGCGTCGTGGTATCGATCGAAGCCTTCTTGGCGTCGGCGATCGAGTGGCGCGCGCGGATTAGAACGTAAGCTGCGCTTGTATTAAGGGGCTAGTTACGCTTCGGCGCGTTATAACGTCTTGAGTGTGCTCGAGGCGATGGGCCCGGACCCTGCGCGCTTAGGTTTAGACCGGCGTCTTGACCTCTCTGTTGTGCCTAGGTGGGGCTGCGGCGTGTTGATCTTCGAGGCGGGCATGACCCGAAAAAGTGTGTCCGGCCAAATGGGATCAAGCGTGTTGGGTTATGTGGTGCACCCTGCAGGAAGTTAATCTATTGAATAGCCGTGATCTTGATAACAGGGCGACTTGGAGTTGTACCTTGACCTTATGACAACTAGAACCGAATACTTAATAAAACACACCCTTCCAAGTTCCACGAACAACCGGTGATCGCTCTCTAACAGGCGGACGAGGAGAGGATCGCCGGTAGGATTATACTATGCGATGCTCTTGGAGATGCTCTGGAGATGCTACTTGGAGATGCTACTTGGAGGACTTCAATCTAGTCTCTTCTACATCTTTGCAAGGCGGAGGCTGCCGAGCGTAGTCTTGACGGATTAGCTATCCCCTCTTATTACGGCATTCTGCAGTTCGGTCCACCGATATGGCCCTTTACACATATACACATGCATATGTAGTGTAGCTCCTTGCTTGCGAGTACTTTGGATGAGTACTCACGGTTGCTTTCTCCCCTTTTCCCCTTTTCTTTCTTTACGGTTGTCGCAACCAGATGCTGGAATCCAGAGCGGATGCGGCGTCGGCGGCGGCCCTACTACTGCTGGAGGTGCCTACTACTACGTGCAGCCCGGCGGCGACGACCGAGGAGTAGTTAGGAGGATCCTGGCGGGAGGCTGCGCCTCTTCGATCTGTATCCCGTTTGTGCTAGCCTTCTTAAGGCAAACTTGTTTAACTTATGTCGTACTCGAGATATTGTTGCTTCCGCTGACTTCGTCTATGATCGAGCACTTGTATTCGAGCCCTCGAGGCCCCGGCTTGTATTATGATGCTTGTATGACTTATTTTACTTTTAGAGTTGTGTTGTGATATCTTCCGTGAGTCCACGATCTTGATCGTACGTTTGCGTGCATGATTAGTATCTGATTAAATCGAGGCGTCTGAAGTTGGTATCGAGCCATTGCTGTAGAATCCCCTTTCCAACTCCTTGGCGAAGTTGAGTCTAGTCATTGCGAACTTTTACTAACTTGGCTGTGTGCCTTACGGGCCCACGTCGCCATTGGGTGGTATTAGGATCTTTTATTCCTCGACCTATACTCTGGGACTCTGATCTCTCTTCTATTCGGGTTAAATGATTTTTGCTAAATCTAACATTAGGATCTCGTTATCGCTTTCACCCGGAGAGCCCCTTATTAATGATGGTCGTCTGCGGCACGTGAAGACCCTGAAGATACTCTCCGCTGTTAACCCGAGAACTTATGTTCATCGCATTTGCAATTCCCCTTCCACGGTCAACCCTTATGGATAACTACTTGCAGTTGTTATTATTACATTCATCCCCAGTTGGTCTAGTTATTACCAGATACCTCGAAATACACGTCGTTGTTTCGATAATCCTTTGAGCTTATCGCCTTGCTGTTCTTTGTCACCTGAATACCCCTAAGAATAAATTTCTCTCACCTTTCGAGTATCCGCTCATCCCAGTTGTTCAGGTGTTTCACAAAAGTCTTTGAAATACTATTCAATCCTCCGAAAATCCTTAGCAGCTTTATTGCTCTACAAATACTTGTCTACTTGCATTATAGATGCTTCCCATATATCTGGCAATATTCACTAGTATCTTTTGACTCCGTCATTTTGATCCTACTGACTCAACATGTGTGCGGATGCACACAATCATCTATCAACCCTTCTAAATTATCTTTCCGGCTCAGGCATCATTTTTGAACATGATCTGGTTCTCGACCAAACTATTTGTCATCAATTGTGCCTCTGGTCTATCCAACTTATCCATCTTTGACCAGAGCGTCTGCTCCTGATCCTTCGTTTTGGAAATCATAATACCTTTGTTACCAAAGCATCGAATTATTCAGATGTTCTATGATCCGACGCATTTGCATCCTTTCCTCCTCTTATTGAGTACCGATACTCACATCAACTCCGTTGTGCACCGCTAGGCCCATTGCTGGGTTATTATCCATTAGTATCCTTCACATTGGAAAAATTCTTGTGAGTTATTCCCATGATACATAATGTCTTTGACAATCGGTATCTTCTGCTTTGTCAACCATGCTCTACTTCCGAGCTGGAGTTAATTGCTCCTGTAGCTTGTGGTATATGTTTCTAGGATTCCCTTATGGGTTGAACCTATGCCTTCTTTAGTCTATGTGAACCCGAAGTTGATGCGGGTTATATCTATTGGTGTTTTGACAGAAATATTTTCAAATCTATAAATTCTTCGAAGACGGGAAGTGAATGATAGGTTATGCATTGGAGAAGTGGGAGTCGACCTTGAACTTTGTGTTCATGCCCATGGACACGATGTAGATCTTGTCATGTAAGCTTCTCGTGAACAATAATTATCCCCTTGATATAATTTCATCTTATATCTAGGATTTGGTCTTTTGCAATCGTGGTTCCGACCATGTTCTCCTTTAAATACCATTTCTCGTGCAAGTTTAAGCACTTGTCTTCTGAAGAGCAATACCCCATTCCAACCTCTGCTTTGATCTGTTGTCGAGTATTACCCCCTGGTATCTCGAGATTATAATAGAACTGCATAACTTCTTATGAGTTCTTCATCAAATGCTACATTCTCACTGATTCCAATTTTTCACGGGCTCTGAGTTATTAAACACTCAAAGACACCGATAACTGAACCGAGTCCGCACTATGGTTCAACAACTTTTAGTAATCTTCTTTACTTACGAGTTTGTACCCGATCACGCCATTCCTAGCCTGTTCGGCTACATCATTACCGTGCTAATTTTCATTGTGCTACTGGGTCCTTAATCCTGGAGCACAACCTTCGATGACGAGCTAAGCTTACGTCGATCTTCCTCATCATATCATTTCGCCTTGAACAGCAAGCTTGATTTCGAGTTTGTGTCTTATCCATGGTTCCAATGACCCTTTGCTTCACCATTGCTTTTTCTTGATGTAAATCATTGTTCGATTGCTTCTTCGTGGAATCTCTCGACAATTGTGTCGTGATCATCATCAACATTTTGAGCTCTTCCGGGATATCAATTGAATTCATGAAGAGAAATACCATCCTTGCCCTCGATGATTTATATTATCATCGACCACTTTATTGCCTCCCGTTCAACACAAACTTGTTCGTGTTTCGTGTTATACCTTGAGATCCATGCTATCCAGCAATTGTTCTTCTTTACCTTGGAGTATTACCATCTCTTTTGTCAAGAATGTGGTGAGAATTTCACCACCTCTTAAGAATTCTTGATATAATAATGCTTCTCGCCATCTCCGTTCATTCCTTGGACCCCGTATTGTTTTTTTTAACCGGAATACCGACAATTGAGCTACGACGTGTGAATTCAAAACTATTGCTTTGAAGTTAATGGTCGATAGTTCATTCCTAGACTATTGGTTATGGAATCACCATTCTAACATTGATCATGCTACCTAACCCCATATTTCGGGTGCACCTATCAACCAATGTTTAATTGTGTATGTTTTCCTCGAGCATACCTCATTATGTCATCTGATCTGACAAATGTTATCTCCTTATTCACATAGTTGTGGGAATCCATCCTTTTGGAAATCTTGAGGACTTGTCGCTGAGTCCATCAACCACCTCCTCGTCCTCTTCTTGGTTAAATGATGAACTCTTGTTTTGGAACTTGCTACCATAGTTCATTTCCCGAGAATCTTACAATGACATCTCGTCAATTTTTGTTGCACCTTTTCTTCTCAGGCATCCTGAGTCTGAGGTATTTTGACACCACTCAGATCTGAATCTCGGTTAGATATGATGGTTGGGACATATTTCCAAGAGTTATAACATTGGTCGTTATATGACCCGGTAAGGTGGTGTCATGCCTAATACACCTGGCTGGAGGCCCTATTGTTATAAATTCCTTTTCAGCAAGGTTATCCATTCTTCCATGAGGAAATTGTAAGACTTATTCTATAAGTTGTTCCTGATGGATCCTTTGAGTTTCCAAAGTCTGATCTTCACCTGATGACCATGTCAATGCTATCTCGAAGCATGTCGGTTATACTCTGATTTTCAACAAGAACATTTGAAGCCCAGTGCTAAATGTTTCCTGCTCAATTATCCAAACACCGTTGTATGGGTAACGTCATGAAATTCTCTCCCCTCACCTAGAGGATTTTCTACGTTATATCCTATTGTGGATATCATGCTCTGCTTGTCCTTGGGAAGGATATACCCACGAAATATGTGTTTAAACACATTTTTCCTTTCCATTGTTCTGTTTAACCTAATGATCACATTTTCCTTTCCATTGGTCTGTTCGACCTTTATTGTGATCTATATAATCTAAGCAGTAATAATTCACTGCTTACGTAAACACCTCGATGTACAATTATGTCAGTGAGACCCCGTTTCTACTGTTGATGACATTCTGGTAACCACCGATGGACGAGAACTTTGCCTATTGGTCCGCCTCGTTCAACGAGCGGGAAAATGGTTCTCTTCGTCCCTTGCCCTTGGTACCAACGTTGTTGCCAACATAACTGACAGGCTATCCTCTGCTATGCCGTGCTACCATGACCGTGCAATATGTCGGCGTCCTTCCTGCTTTTGGACCACATGGTGGGCCCATAACCCACAGTTCCACTGGATCGAAACCTGACTCTCCTGCACCCCCTGTTCCCAAGGTTGCTCCTCGCGTATGGCCTCGTATGTAATTCACGAGCCATCTTCCGAGGGATCATCAAATCTGTTGCCGGACACAATACTTATTCCCGATTGCTTTGGGCCCCTTTCACGCCTGTTTGGGCATCGAGCGGTTGCACTTTCATGAAACTTCTGTGCAATCTCATTACTTTGCTCTCAATATTTTCTTAAGTTTCAATTCGAGAGTTACTTTCCGCCTCCCTCCCCGATGTTATCTACCAAATAGTGAACCTTGCCGGGGTCCGTTCTCCCGAAGTACCCCTCTTATTTTTTCATAAGTACGATGGGACTCCTGACGAAAGGATGACGACTAGATCATGGTGACTTGAAGCCGAGAAATGAAGACATCAACGAAAGAGATCAACCTCTTCGAAAAAGACCGAGATGACTCGTTAGGTTTTTCGCTACAAGCACCTTCCCCCTTACTCCCCTCTTAAATCTCGGGACGAGATTTCTTGTAGTGGAGGAGAATTGTGACGCCCGGGTAATTAAGCTACAGTGATCCTCTGCTAGTGAAGCCACGTCACCTCGATTATAGTTGCTAATCTCGAGTTAGTTCGAAACCGATTCAAATTCAAATTCAAATTCACACAAACAATAAAAGTTTTCAAATATTAAAATTTAAATGTTCGGAGTGAACAAAATAATACATAGGTGATTATGGTGGAGAAACCAAACTTTGATAAAATGTAAAGGCTCTAAGATAATTAAAAAAAACAGTAGTTAAAACAATTAAATAAATGCCTGTTGAGTTTTATTAAAATATTAAGCTATTTTGTTTTGGGTTGAGAATTAAGGTGGCAGTACTATATTTATAAATACAATTTTAGGTGCTAGTGATAATTTTTATAAAACTGAAATAAAAGGGGACTTAAAATAAAATAGAAAATAATAAAAGAAAACAAAACTAAAGAAAACAAAAAAAAGGAACAAAAGGCCAGTCCCCCCCCTGGGCCGTGAGGCCCAACTGGCCAGCCAGCCGGCCCACCCCACCCTGGCCTATATGGCCTACCTCTCCTCCCCCGTAACCCTAACCGATCCACCCCCTCTCCCACTCCCGCACGATCCCCTCGACCCCCCTCGCTCCTCTCCCTCGCCCGATCCCGATTCTGGATCGAGCCCCGCCCCACCGTCGCGCCTCATCCCGCCACTACTTCACCGGAGCCACCGAGCCGCCGCCTGGACCTCGCCGGACTTCCTCGCCGGTCTGCTTCCTCCTCCTCGCCGGCCTGCCTCCACTCCGTCCGCGACGTCTCCGTCCTCCTCCTCACGCCATCGCCTAGACCCCACGGGACGTGGTGAGGCCCCGATCTCCTCCTCTCCTCCTCTGCGCACCTGTTCGCCTCGCTCGACCAACGCGCCCATGCGCTCTGTGCGCTCCAGCGCGATTAACGCCATCCACCGCCGCAGCCACGACGCCTGCCCTGCTTGCCGCTTCGCCGCTTCTTGGCGTGCCAAGACGCAACCACCCAGGCCCGCCATAACGCCGCGACAACGCGCCAGCCCTCCCCGGCTGAGCCCCGCCATGGCCTCCGTCGGCCGCCCCACTGGATCCAGCGGCACCGCGCGGGTCCGTTCCCTCGGGCATGCGCCCGTGAGCCCCTGCGCCCGAACGCCCATCGCCCGTTAAGGCCCTGGGCCACTTACATGCGGGCCCCAGCGCCCAGAACGTTTAAAAAAAATAAAAGAGTTAAAAAAATAATAATTAAATAAATAATAATTATTAAATTAATTAATTAAGGAATTAATTAAGTTAATTAATCATAATTGGATTAACCTAATTAACTAATTAGTTTAATTAAACAGTGGTCAGATTAGTTAAACACTAATTAGGCTAATCAGTCAATGACCAGTGGGACCCAGACGTCAGCGACCCAGTCAACACCTCTGTTGACTGTTGATGTCATCTTGACGTCATGATGACATCGACAAACACTGCTCGGATAATGTTGAATTTAAATAATTAAATAAATCCTAAAATGAATTAAATCTTTTAAAATTAATATAAAATAAACCGTAACTTCGGATGAAAATACTTTCTACATGAAAGTTGCTCGAACGATGAGGCGAATCCGGATCGCAGCTCGCTCTAAATCGCCACGCGTCCCTAGCATAGAGAACCTGCAACATTTCACCTCCGGTTCATCTGTCCAAAACACGAAACACCGGGATACTTTCCGGATGTTTCCCCCTCATCGGTATCACCTCATACCGCGTTAGAACACGTCTAGCTTTGCTTGTTGACCTGTTATGCACTTGCTTGCTATGTATTTACTGTTTCTTCCCCTCTTCTCTCCGGTAGCCCCGTGGCGATCTTTGATGCCCTGTGGACGACTACGCCACCGACGACCCTCCTTGTCTCGAAAGCAACCAGGCAAGCCCCCCCTTGATCACCAGATATCGCCTATTCTTCTCTATACTGCTTGCATTAGAGTAGTGTAGCATGTTACTGTTTGATTACTCCTATTCTGTTGCATAGCCTGTCATTGTTGCTACAATCATTGATACCTTACCCGCAGTCCTAAATGCTTAGTATAGGATGCTAGTTTATCATCATTGGCCCTACATTCGTGTCAGTCTGCCTTGCTATACTATTGGGCCGTGATCACTCGGGAGGTGATCACAGGTATATACTATACATACATACATACTAAACAGATGGTGACTAAAGTCGAGTCACCGAGGAGTACCCGCAAGTGATTACGATGAGGGGCTGAAAGGACGGTGGCTCCATCCAGTAGAGGTGGGCCGGGTTCCCACGGCCCCGATCGTTACTTTGTTGCGGAGCGGCAGGTGGCAGGTTGAGACCACCTAGGAGACAGGTGGGCTGGCCTGCTCGGCGTTCGTGGATACTTAACACGCTTAACGAGATCTGGGTATTTGATCCGAGTCGGCCATTTGGTCTATACGCACTAACCGTCTACGTGGGAGTAGTTATGGGTATCCCGCGTCGTGGTATCACCGAAGCCTTCTTGACGTCGGCGGCGAGTGGCGCTACCGGATTGGAACGTAAGCTGCGCTTGTATTAAGGGGCTAGTTACGCTTCCGCGCGTTCATAACGTCTTGGGTGTGCTCAGGCGATGGGCCCGGACCCTGCGCTTAGGTTTAGACCGGCGTCTTGACCTCTCTGTTGTGCCTAGGTGGGGCTGCGGCGTGTTGATCTTCCGAGGCGGGCATGACCCGTAAAAGTGTGTCCGCCAAATAGGATCAAGCGTGTTGGGTTATGTGGTGCACCCTGCAGGAAGTTAATCTATTGAATAGCCGTGATCTTGATAACAGGGCGACTTGGAGTTGTACCTTGACCTTATGACAACTAGAACCGGATACTTAATAAAACACACCCTTCCAAGTTCCACAGACAACCCGGTGATCGCTCTCTAACAGGCGACGAGGAGAGGATCGCCGGCACGATTATGCTATGCGATGCTACCGGAGATGCTACCGGAGATGCTACTTGGAGATGCTACTTGGAGGACTTCAATCTAGTCTCTTCTACATGTTTGCAAGACGGAGGCTGCCGAGCGTAGTCTTGACGGTGATTAGCTATCCCCTCTTATTCTCGGCATTCTGCATTCACCCCATCGATATGGCCCTTTACACATATACACATGCATATGTAGTGTAACTCCTTGCTTGTAGTACTTTGGATGAGTACTCACGGTTGCTTTCTCCCCTTTTCCCCTTTTCTTTCTTTACGGTTGTCGCAACCAGATCTTTGGAGTCCAGAGCGGATGCGGCGTCGGCGGCGACCCCTACTACTACTGGAGGTGCCTACTACTACGTGCAGCCCGGCGGCGACGACCGGGGAGTAGTTAGGAGGATCCCAGCGGGAGGCTGCGCCTCTTCGATCTGTATCCCAGTTTGTGCTAGCCTTCTTAAGGCAAACTTGTTTAACTTATGTCCGTACTCAGATATTGTTGCTTCCGCTGACTTCGTCTATGATCGAGCACTTGTATTCGAGCCCTCGAGGCCCCGGCTTGTATTATGATGCTTGTATGACTTATTTTACTTTTAGAGTTGTGTTGTGATATCTTCCCGTGAGTCCCTGATCTTGATCGTACACGTGTGCGTGCATGATTAGTGTACGATTAAATCGGGGGCATCACAACTGAGCCATGTATTCTGCTGCTGTAGCACGACCCTCTTTTGTTGGATATTATGTACTGTTGTTAGTTCGAAGCACTCCTCTGGTTTGAAGGATAGATACCTTCCTGGGATCAAGTGCATCCTAACTCACCTGCGTAGGATGTACTGATAATGATGATGGAGATGCTGTTTAGAAGCCATATATATACATATATATCAGTTAGGCTTCAAGTGCGTACTTGTTAGTTAAACCTATGTATAAATTGTGACACTAAATACGACTAGTAAGTAGTACAGTAGCAGTACTAGTATACGTCGGTCAAATTATTCATCATGTCCACACATTGAATTGACGTGACAACACGCTGCGCGTGAGGTGACACAAGAATCCCGGCGGCGTGTTCGGGTATTCTGGACTTCAGATTTGGAGTACCACTTATCTGTCGAAATCTTTCATCATTCACTTAAAACAGTCGATTGATCATACATTGAGTACCATATAACTGGAATTACCGATGCAAGTCGAAGAAGGATTGGCCGGTGCTGCCGGCTGGCATCAAGTTCGATCCCACGGATCAGGAGCTGATCGAGCACCTTGAGGCCGAAGTGAGTGTTGGCAGCGCGAGATTTCTGTCTCTCATCGATTTGTTCATACCAACCATCGACAGCGAGCACGGCATATGCTACACCCAACCTGAGAGACTTCCAGGTAAGACACCGATCGGCCGTCTACTTGCACAAACATATTCCTTTGTTTATAGCTCTATTTTTCTTTTTAGATGCAGACTGGTGAAACAATTACAATTTGACAGTTAATAAAAAGTGAAACAAGTGACTGCAACATGCCAAAGATGTTATGAAAATGCCAACTAGGTACACTAAAACCTGTATTCCACAATACTGCAGGTATCACACTAAGTGGCCTAAGGAAGCATTTCTTCCAGTGCAATTCCAGGGCGTTCAAAAGGGGCACGTGGACGCGTCGCAAGATACAGTCAGAGTGCGGCATGCACGCGATGTGGCACAAGACCGGCAATACCTTGCTTGTGATGGTCAATGGCTAGCAGACAGGCAGCAAAAAAGGTTCTGGTGCTGCACACCAACAAGAACTTCGACCAGCAGAGGACCAACTGGGTGATGCACCAGTACCACCTCGGGGACCTGGAGCAAGATAAGGAGCGGGAGCTAGTCCTCTGCAAGATTTTCTACCAGACAAACACTAGGGCCAGGAGTAAAAAGATTATAAGTTACTCCCTCTGTCCCATAATGTAGTGTCAAAAAACGTCTTACATTATGGGACGGAGGGAGTAGTTTGGTATTGGTAGTTGTACTACCTTGTCGTCCGCAAGTTGGTATTGTTGTTAGCGATCTTTTGGTATGAACTTGCATTTGCTTCCAACCATCATGCCGAGGGCCGATGTGGATATAAAGCTGAATCATTTGTTTCGAAACAAATTCTTAGGCACCTGATTTTTATTTGATGGGTAGCATAAGCACCCGCCGTTCGAATTCCCAGTTCTGCAGTTTTTTCGAAACAAGTGCATGCACTTATTATCACAATAAAAAAACAATATCCGTGCTGCATCCCAGTTATCAGTCTGTGCTTGCAGAATTCTCTCGTTTATTGAGCACGTATATTGTTTTTTCAGGTCGAGCAAGTTTCAACTGGGCTGTAGACTGCCCAGGGTTGGTTTTGTTTTTAACAGGCCCAGCCAATGACGACAACGGGTCACAAAGATCTAGCAGGTATCTACTTGCCTATGGCCCGCCAGCGTTAGTTATATTTTGTCTTACAACATCCGCAGGCAGTTTTTTTACTAAATCAAACAAACAGCCCAGTTCTATTTTCCTCTTGAAACGCATGTGCTACATCCGTTTTCTACCCTAAAAAAACATCCGTTTTCTAATCTCTACCTATAGTTTTACTAGTTCATATACACGTATCATTATATTGAAAACACATAAAAATTCACTTTTCATATTTACATCCTTATTTTTGTTGTTTTTTCCCACCCAGCGCTGATTTTTTACCACTGGTTTTCCCTTAAACCAACTCAATTGTCCCACATCTTATTTGCTTACAAAAACAAAACGTTTTTTTGGCAAATCAATAAGTTCTTAAAATATGTTTATCATTTCGGGATTACAACAGTATGGACTCCACCGAAATATGCAAAATAAGGTTAAACTTTTTAACCGTGGTCCTGGGCAGAAAATGGGCTGTAATAAATTACTTAAGAATTAGCAAATGGGCTGCAAATTATAAAAAATAACAAATGGGCTGCAAATTATAAAAAATAGAAAATGGGCTTTATGTTGTCTGCCACAGATTTGGAGGCTGACTTGTGGGCCTACTAAGTTCATGCATACACAAGGTTTCTTAAAAAAGAAACTTAGTCAACAATCTACTCTACCAGCGTCAGATCGTTAGATGTCAATCTAACGACAATCGTGCTTCTTCAGTCTCTGATCTTCCTGCCCCACCCACCCAAACCAACGCCGTCGGAACCGCCTGGTCCCGCCTCCCGTGGCCGGCAGTGCTGCCGGGCAGGCCTCACGACCCCATCATACTCGCATCCCTGGCCTGTCTATCCCTCTACTCAGCCACACCTCTGGTTATTTTCCGGCGACGACAGCCGAACCAGTCAACCCTCGTACTCTCCACCGCGTGGGCAGCCACTGCCGTGTCTTCGCCGGCTCTGTGTCGTTACCTTCGTAGGCCTCGCCGTCGTCCACCGCCCTGGTGCTCTCGGCATGGCATGGTCAACAATGTCCATCCAACGGCCGTAGTGCTTCTTCAACCTCTGGTCTTCTTGCCCCAGCCACCCAAAGCAGCGCCTGTCATGCAGCATGCTCCTGCCTCCCGTGGACGGCTGTGCTGCCGCGAAGGCCTCACCGTCCCCATACTACTCCCACCGCTGGCCAGGCCATCCCTCCACTCACCCACTCCCCCTGTTATTCTGTGGTGACGGCAACCTCACACCGCAGCCGAACCAGTGAACCCTCGTACTCCTCTCCACGTGGGCATCCACTGCCGCGTCTTCCCCAGCTCCGCGTCGTCCCCTTCCTAGGCCTCACCATCGTCCACCGCCCTGGTGCTCTCGGCACGGCGTGGTCAATGTGGTCAACGACCGACTTCCATCGGGAGAGTACTGTACGTGGAGAGGCTGACAGCTGTGTCCACGGCAGCCGCAAGGAAGTGCCTCCTTATTACGCGCAAAATAATTATTCCTCCACCTGACAGCAGGGACCCACCGGACGGGCCACTAGTATTTCATGGAAAAAACGTTTCCCCCCTGACTGCTGTAACCCACTGGACGGGCCACCGTATTTTGCAAAAAAAATGTTTGCCACTGACTGCTGGGACCCACCGGACGGACCACCATATTTTGCTAAAAAACGTTCCCCCCGCTGTTAGCTCGGACCCACCGGAAGTGCCTCCTTATTATGCACAGAAAAATGAATACTCCCCCTGCTAGCTGGGACCGACCATGGTGGGAGGCTGACTTGTGGGCCTACTAAGTTGCCGGGGACAGAGGGCTTTGTCAACTTAGTCAATATGAACGATTCTAGCTCTAGTGACCGTACGATGTCCATCCAACGGCCATCGTGCTTCTTCAATCTCTGCTCTTCCTGCTCCAGCCGCTCAAACAAGCGCCGGCGGGACTGCCTGCTCCCTCCTCCCCATGGCCAGCTGTGCTGCCGTGCAGGCCTCACCGCCCGACCGTACTCCCATGGCTAGCCTAGCCATCCCTCTACTCACCCACATGGCCACACCTGCTGTTATTCTCCGCAAGGGCGATTTAACCAAGAAACCGTCAGACATTCTCCCCTCCGTGTGGGAAACAACTGCCGAGTCTTCCCTGCCTCTGTGTCGTTCCCTTCCTAGGCCTCGCCGTCGTCCACCGCCCTGGTGCTCTCGGCGTGGCGTGGTTAACATGGTCAAGGAATGTGCTTCCATCGGACGAGGACTGTACGTGGAGAGGCTAACAGCTGGATCCACGGTCGCAGCAAGGAAGTGCCTCCTTATTACGTGCAAAATAATTATTCCTCCACCTGACATCTGGGATCCACCGGAAGGTCCTCTGTATTTCGCAAAAAAAACATGCCCCCAGCTGACATGTCGGACCCACCAGCTATCTTCGCATGCAAGGAAGTGCCTCCATATTACGGACAAAAAATGAATACTCCCCCTGCCAGCTGGAACCCAACATAGTGGGAGGCTGAGTTGTGGGCCTACCAAGTTGACGGGGACGGAGGGCTTTGTCAACTTAGTCAATATGAATGATTCTAGCTCCTGTTACCGTACGATGTTCATCCAACGGCCGTAGTGCTTCTTCAACCTCTGGTCTTCTTGCTCCAGCCACCCAAACCAGCGCCGGTCGTGCCACGTGCTCCTGCCTCCCGTGGCCGGCTGTGATCCCGCGGAGGCCTCACCGCCCCCTACTACTTCCACCGCTGTCCAGGCCATCCCTCTACTCACCCACACCCCCTGTTATTCTACGGCGACAGCAGCCTCACACTGCAGCCGAACCAGTGAACCCTCGTAATCCTCTTCGCGTGGGCATCCACTGCTGCGTCTTCCCCGGCTCCGAGTCGTCCCCTTCCTAGGCCTCGCCGTCGTCCAGCGCCATGGTGCTCTCGGCGCGGCGTGGTCAACATGGTCAAGGAACGACTTCCATCGGACATGGACTGTACGTGGAGAGGCTGACAGCTGGGTCCACGGCCGTAGCAAGGAAGTGCCTCCTTATTACGCGCAAAATAATGATTCCTCCACCTGACAATAGAAACCCATCGGACGGGCCACCATATTTCGTGAAAAAAAAGGTTTCCCCCTGACTGCTGGGACACACCAGCTACATCTTCGCACGCAAGGAAGTGCATCCGTGCAAAAAAATGATTCGCCCCCTGACTGCTGGGACCCACCAGCTACATATTCGCACGCAAGGAAGTGCGTCCGGGCAAAAAAAAATGATTCGCCCCCCTGACTACTGGGACCCACTAGCTACATCTTCGCACGCAAAGGAAGTGCGTCCGAAAAAAAAACGATTCGCCCCTCCGACTGCTGGGACCCACCAGCTACATTTTCGCACGCAAGGAAGTGCCTGATAGTCGGGACCCACCTGGTCGAAGCGTACGTAGCATTGTCATTCTGGTCGCGAACGTGTACGTACATATATACTGGTGGATGTAGAGGCGCGCACGTGTCGTAGTAGAGGCGCGCACGTAGCATGTACACGTATGTACATATGCGAGGGTGCAAGAAAGAAAATACGGCCACATATGTGTACATACGGGCGGGGTCTCAAACGCCTACTCGCGCATACGTACGGCGAGGGCTCGTGTACATGGCTGGGTCGGAACGGAGAAACAGCGTCGTCGTCATGTTCATGGGGAGCCAACCGGCTGGGTCGGAACGGAATGCGTGGTCGTGTTCATCGGGAGGGCTTGGACGGAACATGCGATGGAAATGAGGCCTGGCGTACCACAGAACGGAGGAAACGAACCTCCTACGTTCAGAACGGGGTCCTGTTGATCGGGAGGGGTGTGGCGTACCGCAAAACGGATGAAACGGACCTCCTACGGTCAAAACGGGGGTCCTGTTGATCGGGAGGGGTGTGGCATACCGCAAAATGGATGAAACAGACCTCCTACGGTCAAAATAGGGGTCCTGTTGATCGGGAGGGGTGTGGCGTACCGCAAAACGGACAAAACGGACTTGTGTTGGAGCACTACGGTCGAAACGGGTGGGGGGGGGAGGGGTGTGGCGTACCGCAAAACAGGACTCCACGGGATACTGTTCATCTCCACCGTCGACCTGCTCCAGCCTCCACGGGCTACCGTCGACCTCCTCCAGCCTCCACGGGCTCCTGTTCATCCAGCCTCCACCGCGCGCTACTCCACCAGCTATTGTTCAACCACCCCTCCACGGGCACCCCTCCACCATCTACTGTTCATCCAGCCCTCCACACCACGGGGTCCTATTCAACCGCCCCTCCACGGCCACCCCTCCACCATCTACTGTTCATCCAGCCCTGCACCACACCACGGGGTCCTGTTCATCCAGAGGCAATGCCACCGCCACTTTGCTCATCCAACCCCCCGCAACGCCACCTTTGCTCATCCAATCGATCGACTTCAGTTAGTAGCAGTAGTGAAGGAATCGCTCCATCGGGTTCAGTTAACAACCATCGATCGATCGCTCGGGTTCAGTAACGCGTAGCCTGCAGTGCAATCGCTCGGGTTTAGTTAGAGCCCAACGCCTCGCTCGGGTTTAGTTAGAGCCAACGCCTCGCACACACGCGCGTACGTGTATGAGAGAAACGCGCATCGCTCGGCCCCCGACCTCCCACCGTAACCGGCAACTCCCCGAAATTTTCCTCCCCCTCACTTCTACCACGGTTTTTTCCGTCATGGACGGCCCAAAGAATGTCTTGCAGCTGCGTCTCCGGCCCGCCCAGGACGAAAAGCCCATTTTCTGTCATGATTTTTTGTCATAGAAGTAGGAGCCCACCACATCTATGATGATACCGGGTTCTGTCACAATTATTGTCATAGAAGTGTCATATGTATGATAGAAAAAAAATTCGTTCGGCCCAAAATGTCACTATGTGTCTTTTTTTTGTAGTGTTGGAAGACAGCTTCATTGCTTACAATATTGGACGGTTCAATGTCAGGGGCATAGGTGTGCTTACGGATTGGAGGGATAAGACTCTGCACTTCTTTCACAGCTGCATCAACCCGTTTGTTGTCTGTGTCATAGTTGGATCGATAGACAGACAAGTCAGCCTCTTCAGCCAACTGGCTTGCCAGTGAGCGCATCTCTTTTGTCAAAGCTTTGAGGCATTCATTATCAAAGTCTGATCCGTCTTCTTGTTGACCGGGATAGCCCTTTGCGATATCTGCCGGATCAAGATCAGCAATCCAAGCTTTGGCCCGAGTCAGTGCTGTTAAAGCGCCAGCTCTTGCGGCAGATCGCTTTACCTCTTCAATCTGGGCCGATGTCATAGATAATTTGGCCAACGTATCCTTGATCAAGATTGGTGCCGGTTTGTTAAAAGAGGCCACACTGATGACTCGTTGAGCTCCAGTATACAATTGTTCTATCAATGTGTGGGCTGCTTTCAACTTCATCCGCATATCTGAGCCCAGATGAGCAACACGACTACCTGCAAACGGGTTAAGAATTTGGTGTTAAACCGACAACTTCAACAAAGTTTAAAGAAGGTGCTTACAAAGAGTGCTTACCAAAAATTGCTGAAGTCATAGCATTGACTTGATACTTTAGCCCAGTTAGCTCCTCTGCCGCCGGTTTAAGAGCTGCTTCGGCATCTTCAACCCGCTTTAAAAGAGCAGCCTTCTCTGTTTCCCAATCCGCCCGCTCACTTTTGAACCCATCCTTCAATTGCTCCATGGCAGTCAAAGCGCACTTCAGTGCATTTTTGGCCTTGGAGGTTTTTGCTTGCTGGGACTTAATGTTTTCTTGAAGATCAGCAATCTGGGAATCTTTGTTGTTCAAGTCAGCCTGCAAAAGACAGATGATGAAGATGTTATATTTATTTTTTCTCAAAGTCCCAAGCACATAACAAGTTATACACTTGGCACTTGGGGCCTAATGCGGATTGTTTCTTTTTGACTATTATTCAAATTCCCAAGGCTCAATACAAGTATTAATCTTGGCACTTGGGGGCTAATGTGTAATTGATCAGACAAATCAAAGGTGAAGGAATTCAACAAGGACAAGTTTGGAACAGAAAGTCCCGGTTCATCTTGAAAAGGTAAACCGGCCCTTGAGGGCTACATAGTTGAAAGTCTTTTTTATTTAAAGTCCCGGTTCATCTTGAAGAGATAAACCGGCCCTTGGGGGCTACAATGGAGTTGATGTACAGTACAAAGAAAATTTGTAAAGTGTTTGGAAGTTACCTCATAATGCTCCTTCATCAAGTTGACCAAACCGGCCTCATAGTCACAGCTGGTGTATAGGCGGTTTAGGCATCTAGAGTGAAGTTCTTGAGCAGGGAGATGAGCATAACTTGACACATCAGTCTTCCACTTGCCTTTCTCTTCAGCAGCAGATTCCACTTTGGCACTCTGCTTTGACAAAGCGACAGGATTGCCAGGAGAAGTATGGCCAACCCCAGTAATCACAACATCATCAGTTGCTGCATTTGGGCTCGCCGGTTTATCTAAAGCCTTGGTCGGGCTTGGCGGATCAGCAGTTGGACTTGGAGGATTGGCATGCGGGCACGGTGGATTGACATGAGGGCTCACCGGGTTAGCTTCTGGTGGATCAGCATCAGTGTCCTGACCTTGTGGCACAGGATCATCCATAGCAATATCACCATCTCCACCGGCACCTTCTGAGGTTCTCTCCGGTTCAATCTCATTAGTGGGAGCATTTGTTTTCGCCTTCTTGCTAAATCGGGCTTTGGCGCTACAAATTGGCAACAGAGGATTAATATGGTAAACCGGCAGCAGGAAGGTAAAGCTAAAGTCATTATACTTACCCAGGGACGGTCTTGAGGGGAGGCATCTGGGTAGTTGACGAATCACCAGAGGATGAATTGTAAGTTACCTGATAATTTGAGTCAGATGGATTAAGAGGATATCGGAAGTAACCCGCCAAGGGATAAGACTTGTTAGAATTACAAGAAACCTGTGCACGTCGCTTCTGGATTGGGGTGTCCGGTAAACCGGAAGAAGTGACTTGCTGGCCACTATGCCGGGTTGTGCGGCGAGCTTCAGGATGCTGTGGATCCAAATGAGTGAAAGGATGTGAACGTTTCACTTTCCGGACTGCGCGACGGATTTTTCTTACTGACACAAGATCGGAATTGGAGGAAAGGGAGATTACCTCTACATGGTCAGCACGGCTAGCTTCCGCATCATCCTGGTAATGGTATTTGTCAATAAGATGTATGAAAAATGAACCAAGGGAGTCAAGTTCTACCTCTTGTTCCGAATCATCAGCATCTTCGGGCGGATCAGAAGACTCGGCGGTTTTCTTCTTGGCTGGCCTCTTGGTCGCCTTGCTCTTAGCACGAGGAGCTCTCGCCGGTTTGTCTTGAGCTTTTGCCAGTTTCTCTTGAGTTTTCCTCTTCCAGAAAGGATCTTTGGCCTGTAAGAATAAACAAAGGGCTATCAGAAAAATATTAAAGCGGAGATGGATTAAAAAGCAGAAAAACAAATTCTTACCGCTGGCGGTTTGTTGGAGGCATAAAAGGGACGCATCCCAGTCTTGCTGCACTCAGCGATTGGTTCATCCAGCATCTTTTTGACAGATTCAGTGACTTCATCATAAGTCATCTGTATTTCATGGTGCCGTTGAGGGTCCTTGACGTCCCCGGTATACTCATGCATCAACCTGGTGCGGTGGCTTAAGGGAAGGATACCCCATGAAACCCAGCAACGAACGAGGTCAATGCCGGTTAAGCCGTTTGCTAGAAGAGCCCGGAGCTTAGCAAGTTGTGGTGCATATGTTTGTCATTCTTTGGTAGTGAGCCGCTGAGGCAGTGGATGGCCATTGCTGAGACGGTGAGCACGATAACCCGGCAGAGGGTTTTCATTAGCAGGAGCAATGTTTTGGGAGTAGAACCATGTTTGATTCCAATCCTTGGGGTGGCTGTGATGTTTAGTGTGAGGAAAATCGACTTCTTTCCTTTTCTGAATCGACACTCCGCCAAGTTCAGTATTGGGGCCGTCAGAAAATTCAGTGCGGCGGTTCAAGTGGTAGAAACCCTGAAGAGTTCAACAGTTGGTTCTTCTTGAAGGTAAACTTCACAGAACACTTGGAAATTGCAGATGTTGGACACAGAGTTTGGTCCAATGTCTTGAGGATGGAGTTGGAAGTTGGGAAGTACATCCCGGAAAAACTTTGATATGGGAGGGCTAAACCCTCGGTCCAGATGCTGCATAAACACAACCACTTCTCCATCTTGAGGTTCAGGAGGGTTTTCAGCACCAGGGACTCTCCAATGAATGACTTCTTTCTTTGCCAAAGCGCCAGTTAGAACATATCCATTGAGTTGTGTTTCTGTGATCCGGGAAGGAACCCAGTTGCAAGAGGAGAATTATTTGGCCATTTTTGATGACAAACTGTAAAGAAAGTGCAAATGCCGGTTCATGGTTCAAGATTGATATGCACAAACTAATATCAAACCGGAGAATTTAATCAAAGCGTGCATGTATGTTAAACCAGTGATGGATGTTCAAGGACATATGGCGGTTTACGAGAGGGCTAATGCTACCTGCCGGATTGTCATTTTCTACAAGTTAAACCACCTATAGTGGCACGAAGGGCAACAGATTTGAGAATTACTAAGTGCTACACAAACAGGTTTGACAAGCTAAGGATCATTACTTTGGATCTAACACAGTTCAGGGAAAGGAAAATATTAATGCCCTAAAATGGCGACAGCAGAACAAAGAGGAGCCAGATGATATTTGTTCATGGTCCTAAAGATATTATGCGGAGGCGAAATAAACTAAAAGCTTCGGCCGCAGAAGAAACAAATCAAGTTGATCTAGATTCAATAAGATAGTAAGGGCAAAACAATGAGTACGGACAAAAACTGATGAACACAGACGAACACTGAAACCCTAATGCAGATCTAGGGTTGAGGGAAAAAGACTTACCGGATTCACACGAGCAGCAGAGGAGAGCCGCGCATCTCTGGTGCGTTCAGGTTGATGCAGCAGCTAGGGACGATGCAGAGCTTCAAGGTTGACGGCGGCGGCGGAGCTATCGGGCTTGAGCGTCAAGAGGAAGAGGAAGAAGCACGGCAGGGGAAAAGGGAAGGACCTCTGGGCCTATTTATAAGGCGAATGGATAAAGGTGGGCAGGCGCGAGAATCGAGGAGCCCGAAGCGGCAAAATGGGGCGCAGCTGTCACCTCGATCCTCGGAAGCTAATTAATGAAGGGAATCTTTATAACCTTTTTATACAGAGATGGCATCCTGATGATTTATTGCAATTTCAGAAGATGACGTCATGGCGGTTTACCAAAGTTTACAAAGAGAAGATATCATGGCGGTTTATGAGGATTGTAAGAAGATGTTCAGGGAATTTTTCTAAGTATTGAAGATTGGCATGAACAGGTTCAAATCAATCTGGGGCCTAATGTTGAGGACATAACTACTGAGTGTAAACCGCCCAGGAGGGGCCGGTTCACACTCATCCATATTAAAGCCCATGAAGACAAAAGAAGATGGCGCTCAACTATTAAAGCTTAGAGGCCTAGAGCCCGAAGGTGGATTAGGGCCCATAGTTGTAAACCGCCATAGTCGTATAACTTGTATTGTAAGTTAGGGGAAGGAAGAGACCGAGCCGGACACTTGTATGACCGGCCTCGGGACTCTGTTAACCGGCCGGGCGTCAACCTGTGTATATAAAGGGACGACCCGATGGCGGTTCAGGGACAAAAAAACAACAACTCGGGACTCAGGCAAGCGTATTCGCTCCCTGGTAATCGAAACCCCAATAATTCCATCACAACTAGCCGTATTCTTTTACCTTCATCGTAAGGGGCCGAACTAGTATAAAACTCTCATGTCCCGTGTCTGGTTTAACCCCTTTAAGCTAATCTCATTGCGATGGCTCCACGACTAAGTCCTTCTGCTAGGACATCTGACGTGTTAATTCCATGACAGAAATAATGGCCGAACAATGACGTAATGTCGTGTTGCAAAAGCTGTCAGCGAATTGGACTCGTGAAAACATTATGCTCTCCATGGTGGTATACGGAATTTGTTTTGCAGAGCCAGGCACGATTCTTATGTTCAAGATCTACTTTGGAGTATTCTGAGAAGGTACCCGCCTTGCAATGCCGAAGACAATCTGCGCGCCGGACTCATGGTCATTGAAGCCTTGTTCAGGGGCTACTGAGGGAGTCCCAGATTAAGGGGTCCTCGGACAGCCGGACTATATGCATATGCCGGACTCTTGGGCTATGAAGATACAAGATAGAAGACTTTGTCCCGTGTCTGGATGGGACTCTCCTTTGCGTGGAAGGCAAGCTTGGCGGTTAGGATATGAAGATTCCTTTCTTTGTAACGGACTCTGTGTAACCCTAGTCCCCTCTAGTGTCTATATAAACTGGAGGGTTTAGTCCGTAGGACAAGATCAATCATAATCATAGTCTAGCTTCTAGGGTTTAGCCTCTATGATCTCGTGGTAGATCAACTCTTGTAATACTCATATCATCAAGATCAATCAAGCAGGAAGTAGGGTATTACCTCCATCGAGATGGCCCGAACTTGGGTAAACATTGTGTCCCCCGCCTCCTGTTACCATTAGCCTTAGACGCACAGTTTGGGACCCCCTACTTGAGACCCGCCGGTTTTGACACCGACAAGGACCTCGATGTAATAAAGTGTGTGATTGACCTCTGTTATAATTCCTCGAGTACTATGTGTGTCAGCATTCCGATCCAGGGATGACACTTAAGCACAGAGACTTCAATCCATTTGGGTCGGGTCGTTACAAGATGGCATTAGAGCACACGCTGACTGTAGGAAGCGACCACTAGGAAATGGAAAGCCATAGGAAGAAAACTCTATTTTACGACTTCCTTATATATCTGTTGGTCTGTACTCTTCTCTATTCATTTCTATCTCTTCTCTACTTCAATAAAATAGTTGTTGAACCCCATCACCAAGTTACTCAGCCCGATGAGACCATGACCTATGAAGACAACATTGACGAAGAAGAAGCTAGAATTGACTTTGATTTGAGGAGATTTAGTTCAGACCACCACTACCAATTTGCGTCCAACTAATGATTTGCGGTAGTATGAAGAGATCATATCTCTTGTGGATATGACCTTACCTGTAGGTTTTGCTTGTGTGGTGTGATCTGTGTGAATTGCTTGATTTGAAGTTTTCCTGCTATCATAAGCATATGGGTATTGATTTCTCTCATTAGGCCCTAATTCTATTCTAACTTCTCATCCACTCTAAACCGAACAGATGCCTCCGAGACGTGACCCAGAATTCCCACCGGAACTTACCCAGTTGATCCAGAACCAGAATGCCCTCATGTAGATGCTCATCCAAAATCAGAACCAGAACAACAACAACCCACTGCCACCACCCCCGATCGACAAACTTACCCGTTTCCTGAGGTTGAACCAACCCGTGTTCTCTAGCAGCCCAGAGTTGATCGTCACAGATGAATAGCTTTGCAAGATCAGAAGGGAGCTGACCACCACAAGATGCACTAACGCTGAGAAGGTGTGCTTTGCCGCACATCAACTGGATGGACCAACAGCTTCGTGGTGGGAGAATTACTCCACCACATTCCCCATAGCCAATGTGACTTGGGATCAGTTCCAGCAGGCGTTCCGTACCGCACATGTTTCAGCTGGAGCTATGAGTCTGAAGAAGCGTGAGCTCCGCAACTTATGCTAGAGAAATCGTTCTATTGGTGATTATGTGGAGGAATTCAACAAGTTATCCCACTATGCTCCCGGAGATGTGGCTGATGATGCCGCTAAGTAGGAGAAATTTCTGGAGGGACAGAACGATGATCTAGGACTTCAGTTGACCGTGGCTACCTTTAACAATTATCAAGAGTTGGTCGACAAGGCTCTCATTCTGGAAGGCAAGCAGTAGTAGGTGGAAAATCGCAAGAGGAAGTACGGACAGCGAAAGTACAACTCTGGAGTTCAGTAGAAGCCCCGCTATACCCCGTACTCGGGAAATAATGGATCAGGATCCGGCAAGTATGGTGGACACACTCACCATAACCATGGAGGACATTCACATCATGGAGGGAATGTACACAACCATAATGGCCATAGGAATGACAATGGGAACGGAGGAAACGATAATCAGAATCGTTCCAACCCCGCAACACCCGCAAAGAAAGATCTAAGTCACATTACCTGTTTCAAGTGCGGGAAGACCGGACACTACGCCACCGAATGTCATGAGGCGAAGAACGGGAATGGCAATGTAATCTATGGAAAGAAGCACAATCCTTTCACAAGAGGTTAGGTGAATCACGCCAATGTGGAGGAAATTGACGAGCAGCCCAACGCAGTTATTGGTAAGTTTTTTTATTAATGCATTTACATCCCTTGTTCTTTTTTACACTGGTGCATCACATTCATTCATATCAAGGGGATTTCTGGACAAGTTTAAGTTGCCGACCGTAGCCCTTAAGTCACCTATGTTAGTGAGTTCCCCAGGAGCAGAGTATATGGCTAGTTAGGGCTGAATTTTAATTTGGAATGTTTTACAATTATTAGCTAAGCATCTATGCATTTTGTTTGAATTGAGTGTCATTTGGAAATTTCAGAGGCATTTGAGTTTTATCTGACTTTGAATTCAACTTGGCATTTGAATTTTTTTTCAAAAAAATCCCTGACAAATACTTGTTCAAAAGTATGAGAGGAGCTAACATGACACTCCAAAAAGTTTGAAGAAAACAATGCCAAAAGTTTTGAATTCAAATTTGAGTTTCATTTGGATTTTGTTTAGAAAAATGTTTTTTATAAATTTTATTTAGCCTCTGAAAAATAGTTCATCTTATAAGATTTCTTTTTTTGAATTTTTTGATATATATATGTCCTATATAAAAATATTTTTATTTTCTATTTCTCTTTTTCTTTCTTCTGTCTTTCTTTTCTTGGGCCTTGATTTTTTCACTAAGGCCCATATGCACACGCTTCTTCTTCCTCCTCGTTCATGTTCAAAGGAACATGAACAAAGGCTACTTCCATGGCACCTCCACCTCTTCCTTCACACCTCTTCCTTCCCCGCACCCACTGACCCTAGAACCAGTTCCCCTCTCCTCCCTCGACCCTCCCCTTCACTAGTGGGTCCTAATTCCCCCACTAATGGCCATTAGAACCACATGTAACTACTCGCATTAATGCCCTTAAATCTGACGATGCCCCGCTCTCCTCTGGCTTCCCCTGACCCTCTATAAAAGCCCACGGAGATGCCCAAGTTCCCCTCGTCCGAAGCCCTCTCCTTCTGGAGCTTTTACCCCTCCATAACCCTGCCAATTGCTCCCTGGAGTTCTTGGATTCCGACAGCTTCTCCACCACGCCAGGAGATGATACCGACCCCGCGACACTTCTCCTCGGATCCGCCTCATGTTGCTCTTCACCGTCCTGCAGACGTCCTTCGCTGAAGCACACCGGAGCCGCCTTCTTCCTCGTCACCGGCGACAAGTCCGGTCAACACCCAGCCATGGGTATCCAGCCAATCAGAGAGCACCACTTGGCATCTGGCTGAATTTTTCTCTTTTTCCTGTATTTTTCCAATCTCAGATTCTATACCAATTCTTCTGTCTAGTATATCTTTTAATCTATAGATCTGATTTAGTTGATTCTTTTTCCTTCTAGTTCATAAAAATATCCTCTATCCAGAGAAGCAAAAGAAAAATATTTTTGAAAGTTTTAAATTTCGAATTCAAACAGATCTGAATTCAAACTTCTTTAGGCCATAACTCGAGTTCTGTAACTCCGTTTTGGGTGATTCTTTTTGCAAATCGAAGCTTGTGACATGTACTTTCTGTTATAACCAAAACCATTTATTTTTGCTGCTGTAAAAATTATGTTATGTACATAAACTTTATTTGGTTGTTTTTTTAGTTTTCCGAAGTCTTCACTACAAAAAAAATACACTTCTATGATGATACGTGTTTGTCAGCGTAGGTAGCGTTTTTTTGTCATGCATGTACATCCATGATGATTTTATGACAAAATCAAGATAGTCATACCTGTGATGTCGTAGAAGTATTCCACGACATTACCAAAATTATCATCATGGAAGTGTCCACTTCCATGATGATAAATCACGCGTCACAGAAGTGCTTTCGTCAAGGGTCACCGATACGTGGAATCCACCGTAACGGAACACCGTTAAGCTATTAGGTCTAGTTTTAGATCCGATAACCCGTTAATAGCCGGGACCAATGGGAAATTTCCACGTGTAAAATTCTGATTGGCCGGAGGGAACACCTGTCAGCTCGTCAGTGGGCCATATGTCGCCCGTCGATTGGAGGAGACATGCCTATGATGCCTCGACACGTGGCTGGGCCCGATAGGGGCCCATATATGTTAAAAAGGTTGGCCCAGTCAAAGCCCCGTAGTACTTACTTAGGTACTAGTGGGCCAACCCAATAACGGCCTGCTTAATAAAGGCCCATTTATGGCCCGAAGCCAGATCTGGCCCGTTAATTGTTCACCGAATATTTGGGCCCATTTACGACCTGAAGCCAGATTTAGCCCGTTAATTGTTCGCCAAATATTGGGGCCTAATTACAGCCCAGTGACTTTCGGCCTGTTAGAGGCCTGATGTAGACATGGGCCCATTTCAGCCCGGTGTACTTTCGGCCTGGGAATGGCCTGTGCTGCCCATGGGCCATATATGGTCCAACGGGACATCAGACCCACTAATGGCCCGTGATAAAGGTGGCAACAGTTAAGCCCAACGTGACTTTGGGCCTGTTAAAGGCTTGCCGTATAATTCGGCCCGTTGATGCCTGTACTAAGCTTTCGACCTCTTAAAGGACCATGATATCAGTGGGCCAACTAAGTCCCGAGATATGTTTCGTCCTGGTAATGGCCCGTGATATAACTGGGCCCAAAAGGCCCGGTCTACATTTCAGCCTACTGAAGGCCCGTCGACGACTAGTGAAAATTGAGGCCCAACATGCATTTCGACCTGCTAAAGGCCCATGGTTTCATATGGGCCATAACAGGCCAGTACAATATTCAGCCTGTTAATGTCCCAACACTACCTGGGCCAAACTAAGCGCTGGGTCCACAAAAGGCCCAACGAAAATATAGGCCGGTGTAAGTTGTGGGCCTGGTGCAAAGTGTGAAGCCCCAATCATTCGGGCCCAAGAAAGATGGAGGCCGGCCCAATTGTGGTCTGCTAAAAACCAGGCCCGTTAGAGGCGAATGTTTCGGCCCGGTCGACTACATCAGATTTTTTTCAGATAGCGAATGATGGCAGTAACTAGTAGGAATTATGAACAAACCTACTCTATACAATAAAGAAATTACGGCATAGTAACTAAGAATAAACCTACACTATACAAAAAAGGATTTATGGTATATTACATCCAGTGGGCATCGAAGTTCGCCACCAATGATCATAAAGTGCAACAAAGAAGCAGATTACAAAAACTGGGCACCATTGCAGCGTAACAAAAATAATGCTGAATCGAGACCACTTCCAAGTCAGTTCAAGAAAGGTTAGCCTTGCGCAAGAACGGCTATGCAAGCTGCTGAGCAAGGCTGTGAGACCGGCCTAGCATGTCGGTCATAGCTTCCAGGTATAGCTATTTAGCAATGAGGTTCTCATTGGTGTTCTCTGCAATCTTTCTTAGAGATAGGACTTCAAGTCGAAGTTGAGTTGCAGAATGCCTTTCTGCTAGAACTTGGGACTGAAGAAGTCAAACTGATTTAGACAACGAATTCTGTGGGCTTGTCTGACTGCTAGTCTCAAGTAACTTGAACACTGCATCAAGACAAGACTTTGGGGTTGTCTCTCTATCTTCAAGATGTCTTGCCTTCTTTGCTGCAATATATGTTGGGTTTGTCTCACGACCTTCAACAGACTTGTGCATGCCATCTGGCATATCACCTTGAAACAAAGCAGAGAGATGACAGGTTTTGCACGTGTATAAACAAAGATGATAACTGTGCTGTCAATTCCATCCAATTTCAAATTAGAAAATAAAGAGTAAGTTCAAAATATCAATAGCATAGTTTGGGATTGTTCATAATGCGGGGAGCTTCACCAACTATTGGATTACCATGTCAACATAACAAGCATAGATGAAGGGAAAATAAAATTATTGTATCTATTTTGGTTAATGTGCATGGCATGTTGTTCATATCACCAGCCACATCAGTAAGATAAAACAAGAGATGACAAGGTGCGAACGTGGGCTGCTTCACCACACACTGGATTATAGATCCACAAAACAAGCATACATATAGGGAGTATTGAGTAATGTGCATGGTATGAGTAAGGAATTTGGTTTTACAAGTAAAACTTAGAACTTACGGTTCTTGCAATCATGCATTTTGGTAGAAACAACAAACTAAACAACAGTAAAGGATAGGGATTATGAGCAAATTAAACAACTATTGAGGATAAAGGCTTTAGAAGGACTGACTTACATTAACAGTTAACACCGGCTTTATAATGCCCGTCTCCATGTCAAGGGAAGGATAACTCAAGAATTTCAGCACAGAATCTTCTTCATAAGCATTGCCTATACTCCACATTTTGTAGAGAGTAATTATAGATATGATAATACTGGAAGGAATAGAGGATAATGAAGATAAGATGCAGATTGATGCTACATAATCAACTACCAATCCCTGGAAGTACAAGCATTACAGGACAAAATGTACTAACAAGAGCAATGGGCTACACTTCTGCACTGGCATTGTCTGTGTATTCTACTTTTTGGTAAGATTAAATATAGATCTGATCTTTTTTAGTAAATGGTGGGGGAGAGAGATAAGATGCAGAATGCTACACAATGAACCAATCCCTCTTCCCATAATACAAGACTGTTTTGAACACTGGTATACTGTACAAAACGTTCTTATATTATGGGACGGAGGGAGTAGCTGTTAATGTAAGTATAGGATAGACGACGTTCAGTCCTTACAAGAGGATTGCAGGGCTAAACCTCTTCAAAAGCATTGGGTTGATTCTAAATTTATGTAAGAGTCCATACAGATCTTATAATGTCCACCAAATGGACGATAACGAGGCTAACATGTGCAATGATGCTACATAGTCAAACAGCTATGAAAGTAAGTATGGTCATACAGGGCAAGAGGTACTCACAAGAGCAATGCAGTGTGCAATATAGTTGCGAGATTCTGTGGTCCCTTGAGAATGAATGTTCTTCTGCTAACAGTTTTCGTACAAGTGAGACGTTAAGGAAAATGCAGAAATGTAGTTCAAATTGTGATGTGATATCATAGACAGTACCTTACGCTGCAGCTGAGACCAATGTGTAACAAGATTATTCCACTCACCGCCGCATAAATGTAGCACCGGAGACTTAACAGAAATTTTGTTTAGAGGCTTGCCATCGAAGTGCGCTTGCCTCAGGTAGGAACGATACTTCATCAACGAGTTCTTGAAAAGCGCAACCAACCCTTGCTCGTATTCACAATCCAGTTTGGTCCTTGCCTATTTAAAAGAATGAAATCTTGTGTCTTTTGTCAGCAGAAACATATGTAGTAATGGCCATGAATAACATTAGTACATTACTTACGCGTAAGTTGCGGAGGAGGACTGGAAATTGTTCTATGTCTGCGGTATAATCTTTCCATGAAGAAAAGATGCACACAAAGTTCCTGATAACAATATAAGCTTCGTCTTCTAAACTGGGAAGAAATGGAACAGGGGTCCTATTTGCTGCAATTGGGGCTCTCTCTAGTTCGAAAAGGGATTTGGCAACTGGATTTGGTGTACTCTTTGCTGGAATGGGGTTTTTGCATCGTAGAGCTGGTGCTATGTCAACTGGCATAATCATACTGTTTGCTGCAGTTAGGGTCTGCTGAGTTGGGGCATCAGAAATGACCAGTGTAGTAGGGCTAGAGTCTGCTAGAGTTGGGGTGTTTTGTGGGTCAGGTGATATTGCAACTACACCTAATGGGCTATTAGATTTATCAGGTGCCACTACCTTTCCAAATACTTTGCTTGTGCTCCTCCACGATTAGCAATCGCCCTCTTCCTTTTGAACGTATGATACACAAGAACAACATTTGAATGGATAAATATGGTATGATGACAGATGGAATATGTACTGAAAATGGATAGGCATGGCGTATTCACATACACGATGTGTAAACTAAGCTAACGGCAGTTCAACAAAGTAGAAGCAATGCAAAGCATCAGTTGCAAGATATGTGCGACCAATATAACCTTGGAAAGTTAGAGCAAGCACCTTGATGGGTGAATAAGATAGGGCATCTGCCTCTGACTCTTCCACTAGGGAGATACATTGACTTAGGTCTCCCTCTAGCTCAGAATCACTATTAGGATCATATTCTGAGCATGAATCTATAGGTGGAGAGCATTTGCATTGCATTGCATCCTACTTGATTTCAGTCCCTTAATGCCAAGTTTAATAGCCATGGCATTGTTCTACTTTATTCTTTTCATGCGCGCAAGCTCATAATCATTATGATGCTTTCAGAATATGAGATTCATGAAAACATAAAAAGTAGTCAGATTATCTATGGAATGCATTGCGGATTCAACTCGAAGAATGTATCCCTATAAATCCCTGCATATGCAAAGTTCACCCCCAACTGTGCTGACCAGACCACACGCAGAAATACAAAACCCTTATGTCTCTATAACAGGCAGACACACATTTAAAAACTGAAGTAGGAACTTTAGAATCATATGAAATTCATATTTGAACAAATAAACTAAGGAATTATGAGTGGCATAATGTTTAGCTTCAAGGGTGGAGTGTTGGTAGTGCGACACAAAGCAAGTAGGCAGATTGTATTCCATGTAAAATATCGAAGCTTGTGTAAAAGCTGGAAATGACACTTTCTTTCTATACAATGCAGTGTTCGTTGCCCACACATGATGGAAGAGATCACATAGGGAAATACTATTCACTCATGTCTACGGTTCCAGTATTTAGAAACAGGGTGGTCCACCCTAAAAGAATATTGACAACAAATATGACAAGGCAAGCATAGATGTATTGAATCAATCATTTACTTGTGAGCTTAGTAGGACAAGTATGCAGAATTGTAACTGCAGTAAGAGACCATCCAAAATCTGTATCAAGAAGTTTGTCTAGCACTTATTGTTTGCAACTAATCAACGTGAATAATTCGATATTATATCGAATGAGTAAGAAAGACAGGTAAAATTGTCAACAAACCTGGCTTGTAGTAGTAATCTGGGTCAATGTCACTACGACCAACAATCCAAAATGACTAGCGTCTGTTCCCAGGGCCGGAATTTTGAAAATCTTGTGAACTTTATAGGTACTAAAGATTACTGAAATACATCTGAACCATTAAGTGTAGGTAGCACTGAGCACACAACAAACCCTAATGACAGTCCTGCCTAATGAGTAATGAATCAATTATAAAATGGGTGATGAGGAGTGGCTGCTGAGTGTTGAGGACGTATCTCAGGATAAATCGGGTTGGCTTAGTGGGTACTGCACACCTGAGCCCTGAATGGACTGGGAAGGTAGGCACAGCGGCGCGCCTGGGCAGCAGTGACGTTGTTGGGCGAGCGACTCCTAACCTCCTATTAGTCCGACGTCTCCTCCTAGAGTCATGCCGTCCGGGGACGGCAAGTCGCCGGCGAGGCAGGCGGCTGGGGGGGGGAGTAGAGATCGGAAGCGCGCAGCAGAACAGAGGGGAATCGGGGCCTGGGACGACCCAAAATCCCAAGGTGGGCCAGCCCACCGTGGGCACCCTATAGAGATACACACCCGAGCGGTGAACATGCATTTTCGAAACTAATTTAGGAACATTTAGCTGACCAATTAAACGACTCTGTTTTAATAATATCAGATTCGTATTTGAACAACTAAGCTTGTTTACCTTGATGGGTGGAGCAGTGTTATTATGACACGAAGCACGTATTCTGATCGTATAGTGATCATAAAAGGGGGAAACTCTAAGAATATTTTTTTAGCAAAAGAGGGTTTCCCCTCCGATTTCTATTAAAGAAACCACCACGGAACCAACATGATCAATTAAACCCTAAGCATGATCAATTAAACTGTATTATGACTTTGCCATGGTAGATTTGAAACTGCAAACCGGAGAAATGATACTTAGCATCCATTGTTTGCTTCGAACTAAGAACTAAATTCTAAGAGCTGAAAAAGAAAGTAGAGTAACCAAGTTACGATCTAATTTCTGGTTGAGATCAAAAAGTTGAGGAGATATGAAGTACCACCTCTCTTGCGGCGCTGTGTAGGCATCGGGGGTGCGATGGCTGTCGGTGGCGTTGAAGCAGATCTGCGACGGTAGACGGGTGCATCGGGGCATTATCCCGTTGCGATGGAAGAGAAGGTCGTGTGAGCGGCCCCGACGAAGAGGACGACGACGCTGATGAAGCGAGAGGACGCGATGCAAGGTTCTTGGTCCGTCGCCGTGGATGAGAAATGTCCATCTCTAGAAGTGGACGACGTGGTCTTGGTAGGCGCTCCGGCATGGTGGAGGACGGTGGCGATGGATGTGGTGGAGGACGGCGGCGATGGATGGGGTGGAGGACGCCGGCGATGGATGGGGTGGCGGACGGAGGATGGTGTGGGGATGGTGTTCCAGTGTGGACGGTGTATGAATGGGAAAATGGAGGGAGAGGTACGGGGAACCATGTTTTTCGGACGTGCCTGTCTGAAAGATGGGAAAGTTACAAACTTAGCCCCTGTTTAAAACTTGGACGTCTCGTCGTTTGGGGATAGGATGGTAATCTCGTATCTCACCAATATTTGCCCAGAGCAATTTCGGGCGAGGAGAGGGTGGTTGGCGCCCATGGTGTATGAACTGGGCTAACAGGTAGGGCGGTTGTGTCACGTCTGAGTGAAGTTACAAACCTGCCCCTATTGAAAATATTTGCCTACATCGATTTCGGCCGAGTCGAGTTTGTTTTGCCGCCCACCGTGTATGAATGGGAAATGGAGGGAGAAACAGAGGTCTTTCGGACGAGCTTGAATCAAATGTCTTTTGCCGCCCATGTTTAGCGCCCACCGTGTCGGAATGGGCTCAGAGGCGGTCGTATCACGTCTAATTGAAGTTACTAACCTACCCCTATTTAGAGCAGTGGAAGTCGGGCCGATGGAGTGTCTGTGTAATTGGTAGACAATAATTTCCATCTCCCAAACACTTGGCTTCGGGCACCCGACATGAGAGTGGACATTTTGCTGCTTCTTTCGAATTTAGGGACAATAAGCATCCACGTTTACCCTGGCAACTAAATTCGAATCCATTTTGTATTCCTATACGAATCTTTATAAATCATTCTATGTGTTTGTATATATCTTCAAAAGGACGACAAAGATGTATTCCACTGTTATATATGAATATGGTTTACAAATGCCGATACTCAAATTCAGAAGCTAGAATCCAGTTTAAGGTGAATTCAAATATTTGGAACACTTCATGTCCAATTCCAATGTCACACGTAGCATAATGTGTACTCCCATTTAGATATGTACACAAGCGATGTATCAAGATTCAAATACCGAGTCAATCAACCAAGAATGTACAGAACTAACAAACATATAAACACTTATAGAGTATATGGATCAATAATATCAACTAACATACATAAGCCAGGCCGCTGTACTTTTTTTTTGCTACAACAACATCCTTTTTTAAGCCAAGCTACTACAACATCTTGGCCCTTTTCGATGCATGCCACTTATGGTCTATCTATACTACTATTATTGCTGAATACACATTCAGCCCGATTGGCATATTTGTAGGTCTAGCACAACAATCAAATTGAAATGTGTCCGAGTCTTATCAATTGATACAGACTTGTGCTCAAATAAAATTACACACCAAAAAACAAAAAAAAATATTACATGATATCTAAAACAAATGGTTTGATTGATTACATGAACAAACAACAGAAAGGTTATTCAACGATGGGAAGAACATTTCACCAATGATTCACCAAGTGGAAATTTAATTTCCTTTTTTTTCCTTCAGGACCTTAACAATGTGGTCAGTCTCAGCTTGCTTCGTTTTGAAATCCACTAAATATTTAATGGTTGTCTTGAGTACTGCTTGTGATTGTGCTGTTTGCTTCCTCAATATGTCAACTTCATCTCTAAGTGCAGAAGCAGAATCTCTTTATACCACTAGTTTAGCCTCTAGAGCATCAGTAGTTGGCAATTCATAATGCACGATTGGGCCGGTGCCACTGTTGTGGGATGATACAACGTCCATGGGGACCTCGCTCTTTGATCGCGGGCTAACCTATTTTGCCATTAAAGTTCTGATTGGATTCAAAAAAGTTGAATTAGCAAAACATCTCAACTGGGAGTTATAACAGCAAACCAGTTAAACAAACAAGGAATTAAATAGTTTCAATTGGATGCTGAAAAGTAGTTATTAACATCATTGTAACCATTGTTGCAGCAGCAAAGCAGTTAAACAAACAAGTAGCTATTTATGTTCAGGCAAACAGGTAATTCTTAACAGTAAGTATCAAACACATAGATAGGCGCAGTCTATAATAGGATTAATAGGCTGTGGCATTATGTAATTAGTAGCAAACTAAATTAAGCCAAGCAACGTAATTGAACAATTTTGCAATAAGTGGCTAACTAAAAATTCCGAGAAGCAGGTAACTGAACTTATGCTAGCTCTTTGTACAGGCACACTGCAACTTCTTTTTCGCTTACAAGGTTGTACGAAGGAGTCCATGGCATCAATTGCTTGGATACGCAGTCCCAATACTTCTTTCTTCCCACACTGCATTGGTAAGTCGAATGGTTAATCTGGTAAGATGGTGCGTCCTTGATATGTTATATGAGGATGTGTAGTCAGACTAGTTGTAGCCACACACATTACACTGGCTTTTACTGTATATTTCATGCGATTACTTTTGACATATCGAGATCTAAGCAATCTACAATAGGATGAAAAGACTGGCATATTTCACATTATTGGCGAACTCAGTTCACAGAAACAAGCAATTCAACCATTCTATGGGTAAATCAAAAGTGCCACTAGAATATTTTTCACTACCCCAATCATACACGCAAAAAGGGGCGACGCCACCATAGGGGCTAGTATGGGCGGCCGCCTTGGGTGGCTAGAAAGTGTTCACCTAGTTTGAGTCGTCTAGGCTGGCCCAGGCTAGTTTTGTTCGTCCCAACGCACGAGCATGCACTGTAAAAAATAAAAAAATGTTTCAATTTGGATGGGTGCTACCTCTTGAGCATTGTGTTGGATTTCCCCGAAGAGGAGAGGATGATGCAGCAAAGTAGCGTAAGTATTTCCCTCAGTTTTTGAGAACCAAGGTATCAATCCAGTAGGAGACCACGCACAAGTCCCTCGTACCTACACAAAACGATAGCTCCTCGCAACCAACGCGATTAGGGGTTGTCAATCCCTTCACGGTGACTTACGAGAGTGAGATCTGATAGAGATGATAAATAATATTTTTAGTATTTTTGGTATAGAGATGCAAAGTAAAAAGTAAAAGGCAAAGTAAAAACAAAGCAAGTAATAAAGTAAAGGAGATTGATATGATGAGAATAGACCCGGGGGCCATAGGTTTCACTAGTGGCTTCTCTCAAGAGCATAGATATTCTACGGTGGGTGAACAAATTACTATTGATCAACTGAAAGAATTGAGCATAATTATGAGTATATCTAGGTATGATCATGTATATAGGCATCACGTCCGAGACAAGTAGATCGAAACAATTCTGCATCTACTACTATTACTCCACTCATCGACCGCTATCCAACATGCATCTAGAGTATTAAGTTAAAAATAGAGTAACGCCTTAAGCAAGATGACATGACGTAGAGGGATAAATTCATGCAATATGATAAAACCCCCATCTTGTTATCCTCGATGGCAACAATACAATACGTGCCTTGCTGCCCCTTCTGTCACTGGGAAAGGACACCACAAGATTGAACCCAAAGCTAAGCACTTCTCCCATTGCAAGAACTACCAATCTAGTTGGCCAAACCAAAAAGGATAATTCGAAGAGACTTGCAAAGATAACTCAATCATACATAAAAGAATTCAGAGAAGATTCAAATATTGTTCATAGATAAGTTGGATCATAAACCCACAATTCATCGGTCTCGACAAACACACCGCAAAAAGAAGATTACATCGAATAGATCTCCACGAGAGAGGGGGAGAACATTGTATTGAGATCCAAAAAGAGAGAAGAAGCCATCTAGCTACTAGCTATGGACCCGAAGGTCTGAAGTAAACTACTCACACTTCATCGGAGGGGCTATGGTGTTGATGTAGAAGCCCTCCGTAGTGGATGCCCCCTCCGGCGGAGTTTCGGAACAGGCTCCAAGATGGGATCCCGTGGATACAGAAGGTTGCGGCGGTGGAATTAGGTTTTTGGCTCCTGTTCTGATCGTTTGGGAATTCGTAGGTATATATAGGAGGAAGGAATACGTCGGTGGAGCAACAGGGGGGCCACGATGTGCGCGCCCACCCTCATGACTACCTCTGGCACTTCTTGGAGTAGGGTGCAAGTCTCCTGGATCATGTTCGGTGAGAAAATCACATTCCGAAGGTTTCATTCCGTTTGGACTCCGTTTGATATTCCATTTCTTCGAAACACTGAAATAGGCAAAAAACAACAATTCTAGGCCGGGCCTCCGGTTAATAGGTTAGTCCCAAAAATAATATAAAAGTGGAAAATAAAGCCCAATATAGTCCAAAACAGTAGATAAAGTAGCATGGAGCAATCAAAAATTATAGATACATTGGAGACGTATCAGGCATCCCCATGCTTAATTCCTGCTCGTCCTCGAGTAGGTAAATGATAAAAAGAGAATTTTTGATGCGGAGTGATACTTTGGCATAATTTCAATGTAAAACTTCTTAATTGTGATATGAATATTCAGATCCGAAAGATTCAAGACAAAATTTCATATTGACACAAAAATAATAATACTTCAAGCATACTAATCAAAGCAATCATGTCTTCTCAAAATAACATGGCCAAAGAAAGTTATCCCTACAAAATCATATAGTCTGGCTATGCTCCATCTTCCCCACACAAAATATTTAAATCATGCACAACCCCGATGACAAGCCAAGCAATTGTTTCATACTTTAACATTCTCAAGACTTTTTCAATCTTCACGCAATACATGAGTGTGAGCCATGGATATAGCACTATATGTGGAATAGAATGGTGGTTGTGGAGAAGACAAAAAGAGGGAAGATAGTCTCACATCAACTAGGCGTATCAATGGGCTATGGAGATGCCCATCAATAGATATCAATGTGAGTGAGTAGGGATTGCCATGCAACGGATGCACTAGAGCTATAAGTATATGAAAGCTCAACAAAAGAAACTAAGTGGGTGTGCATCCAACTTGCTTGCTCACGAAGACCTAGGGCACTTTGAGGAACCCATCATTGGAATATATAAGTCAAGTTCTATAATGAAAAATTCTCATTAGTATATGGAAGTGACAAAATGAGAGACTCTCTATCATGAAGATCTTGGTGCTACTTTGAAGCACAAGTGTGGTAAAAGGATAGTAGCATTGTCCCTTCTCTCTTTTTCTCTCATTTTTCTTATTTGGGCCTTTTCTCTTTTTTTTATGGCCTCTTTTTTTTCGTCCGGAGTCTCATCCCGACTTGTGGGGGAATCATAGTCTCCATCATCCTTTTCCTCACTTGGGACAATCCTCTAATAATGATGATCATCACACTTTTATTTTTCTTACAACTCAATAATTACAACTCGATACTTAGAACAAAGTATGACTCTATATGAACGCCTCCAGCGGTGTACCGGGATATGCAATGAATCATGAGCGACATGTATGAAAGAATTATGAACGGTGGCTTTGCCACAAATACGATGTCAACTACATGATCATGCTAGCAATATGACAATGATGGAGCGTGTCATAATAAATGGAATGGTGGAAAGTTGCATGGCAATATATCTCGGAATGGCTATGGAAATGCCATGATAGGTAGGTATGGTGGCTGTTTTGAGGAAGGTATATGGTGGGTGTATGATACCGGTGAAAAGTGCGCGGTATTAGAGAGGCTAGCAATGGTGGAAGGATGGGAAAAAGTGCGTATAATCCATGGACTCAACATTAGTCATAAAGAACTCATATACTTGTTGCAAAAATCTAGAAGTTATCAAAGCAAAGTATTACGCGCATGCTCCTAGGGGATAGATTGGTAGGAAAAGACCATCGCTCATCCCCGACCGCCACTCATAAGGAAGACAATCAATAAATAAATCATGCTCTGAGTTCATCACATAACGGTTCACCATACGTGCATGCTACAGGAATCACAAACTTCAACACAAGTATTCTTTAAATTCGCAACTACTCAACTAGCATGACTCTAATATTACCATCTTCATATCTCAAAACAATTATCAAGCATCAAACTTATCTTAGTATTCAACGCACTCAAAAGAAAATTTCACATATCTTGAATACCAAGTATATTAACATTAAGCAAATTACCATGCTATTAACGACTCTCAAAATAATCTAAGTGAAGCATGAGAGATCAATAGTTTCTTTAAAACAAATCCGCCACCGTGCTCTAAAAGATCTAAGTGAAGCACTAGAGCAAAAATTATCACGCTCAAAAGGTATAAGTGAAGCACTATGAGAAAACTATCAAGCTCAAAAGATATAAGTGAAGCACATAGAGTATTCTAACAAATTCCAATTCATGTATGGCTCTCTCAAAAGGTGTGTACAGCAAGGATGATTGTGGTAAACTAACAAGCAAAGACGCAAATAATACAAGACTCTCCAAGCAAAACACATATCATGTGGTGAATAAAAATATAGCTCCAAGTAAATTACCGATGGAAGTGGATTTAAAGAGGGATGCCTTCCGGGCATCCCCAAGCTTTGACTTTTGGTGTCCTTGATTATCTTGGGGTGCCATGGGCATCCCCAAGCTTAGGCTCTTGCCACTCCTTGTTCCATAATCCATCGAAAGAATTCACCCAAAACTTGAAAACTTCACAACACAAAACTCAATAGAAATCTCGTGAGCTCCGTTAGAGAAAGAAAACAAAAGACTACTTCAAAGTACTGTAATGAACTCATTCTTTGTTTATATTGGTGTTAAACCTACTGTATTCCAACTTCTCAATGGATTAACTATTTTATTAGTCATAGATCTTCTATTATATAATTAAGACAAGAGACAAACAAGCAACCACGTTTAACCACATATGCTAATATTATTTACACCGTTTGATTAGAATATCAAAGGTCAAGATTTAAAATTTATTGCGTAACATGTTAACACGTATAGACCACAATATTGAACTGTCACGTGTCTATGCACCAAATATATCTAACTCAGAAAAAAGATACTTATATAAAAATGCATGTTGCAAGCCGGTCAAAAAGAGAGTCCTAACCACGTACAACATATTAGTCCTGGCCACGGACGCACACCTTCATGCATACTATATATTAGGAAAAGAACCTCACGGCTCATCGGGCAAAAAAAAAATAACTCATGGCCCATCGGACAAATATAAAACCATGTCACGTATACTTAGAAAGAAGGAAACATACGGACAGACCTTCTTGGAAAAATATTATACATGCATAAATAGATAAACCTATGTAATAAGGAAATTGACACGTGCAATAGGTCTGTAATATGGACATGTACAAAATCAGGTTCACTTACAAACTGGAAAAAATGAAGGGTGTGGCAGTCAACTTGGGCATAGTCAAGTCTAAGTCAAGTGACACAACACGTATGAAAAAAAAACTAACAGAAATTTTTTACACGGATCTTCATGTAAGATCCAATGAATATAGCGTGGTAAGTCTCGGCCGACTAAGACTTAGCAGTCCCGAAAAATGAAACATACGGGTAGGTCTTTTTCTAGAAAATAATTAAATACATCATTTTGTTGCGAGAGACAATTAGATACACCCTATAATAAAGAAATTGGCACGTCCAATATGGACACATACAAATTCAGATCACGTACGCATCAGAAAAGAAGTAATGTACGGGCATGTCTTTCTGCCAAAAAAGAGTAGACTCATAAATTGGTAAACCTACAAAGGAAATATAAAAGAATCTCTACCGAATTCTCTCCCTAAAAACAAGAAGTCTCAAAGGAGCGACATCACACGAGGTCGACGGCATGGTTCAAGATGGCCGTTTCCATATAATGATAAACAGCTCCAAGACACGGCAAGGGTTTCTTGATTGGCATGAAGTGGAGTTGGATGGGTACGTAATATGCCAAGAGGGCTTGCTTTCATGCACCATCGCTGAGGCACCATGCACGCATGAGTTCGGGATGCGAGGAAGATTTAACGGGCTAGCGCAACAACAAAACATGACATGGCCGAACTCGAAGCATTAAGATCGTGGTGGCAAGCACGAGACAGCACACGAAACCCGGCTAGGTTGTTGGCCATGGCCGTGTGCATAAATTGCATCTCCGCAAGAGATGAAGAGATGGACTAGACGGGTCATGTAGTTCTCTCGGCGACCGATAATGACGCCGTGGGCGAACGGGATGCTATTTGGCCGTCTACATAATACGGCGTGCGGTGCCACTGGTGGTTGCACCGCCTTGACGGATGGTAGCAGAGATGTGTCCATTCTGTGCACATGAACCGATGTGATGGCTTATGGTGCACATCATGTACGCAGGAAGTTTATTTCCTGTATCCATGCTTTAAAAAGAAACTGAAACAGAATATATATGGATACAGGAAATAAGGGAGCTATTGGAAGGCCAACATATCAAAGATGATGTACAAGGCCAATGAAAACTATGATGAGGTCACCTTCATGAAATGAAAGTAGGTTCATATGTGATAATCAATATAGTTATTTTTTACAAGATAGTAATTAGCAATGGATATTTAATACGGTATGATAAAAGAAGCGTACACATGAATATTTATCAAAGTTGTGGCACATGGGAGCAATCGGAGTAGCATTTATCTCACCAAAATCCAGGTAGCATTGCATTTGTTCATGTAATAAGTGGTGTCAGCAAAATACTTGGATTGTTATAGGTGTTTTTCCTTTTTTCTCATTGGTGGGAGAACTAAAATTTATTTATGGAAAAATTTACTAATACCAAATTTCCACATTTATAAACATCTTATGTGTTTCAAGATTTTATCATGGTAATCTAAAGTATTAGTTTGTAATCAAGAATAATAAAGATGAAAACAACTACACATTTGGCAAAACAAGCGTGCGCGCAGACACACACACACACACACACACACACACACACAGAGAGAGAAAATCGTGATGGAACTCATAAAATGTTCCAAGTTTCTACGGAACAATTAAAATGGGCAAAGACATCACCTATACATACATACAGGTACAAACATTCTTGGAACATATGCTTGAATTCAAAATGTACCTTTTCATAAACACAAGTTTTAAAACACATTTGATCATATATTGTGTTTATTTTAAAATATAATTTCTTTAAATGAAAAAATATAGCTTCTAACAAAGGAAATGAAAAAAAATCTAGCCGCGCAAATGCACGGGTAACCCCGCTAGTTCATCAAAATAAGCAAACAACACACGCAAAACAGAATCTGTCAAAAACAAAACAGTCTGTAGTAATCTGTAACTAACACAAACTTATGGTACTCTAAAAATTCTACCAAAATAGGAAGTCCTGGACAATTTGTCTATTGAACAGCAGCAAAAAATAATCAACGCAAAATCACGTTTCTGTGATTTAACAAAATTATATTCGTGCGCGCAAAGTTTCTGTTTTTCAGCAGAATCAAATCAACTATCATCGTAGGTTATCCTATAGATTCTACTTGGCACAAACACTAATTAAAACATAAAACCACATCCAAACAGAGGCTAGATGGATTATTTATTCCTAAACAGAAGCAAAAACAAAAAAACACAAAAATAAAATTGGGTTGCCTCCCAACAAGCGCTATCGTTTAACGCCCCTAGCTAGGCATAAAAGCAAGGATAGATCAAGGTATTGCCATCTTTGGTAGGCAATCCATAAGTGGCTCTCATGATAGATTCATATGGTAATTTTGTTTTCTTTCTAGGGAAGTGTTCCATGCCCTTCTTTAGGGGAAATTGGAATCTAATATTCCCTTCCTTCAAATCAATAATTGCACCGATCGTTCTAAGGAAAGGTCTACCAAGAATAATAGGACATGAAGGATTGCAATCTATGTCAAGAACGATAAAATCTATGAGCACATAATTCCTATTCGCAACAATAAGAACATCATTAATTCTTCCCATAGGCTTTTTAATAGTGGAATCCGCAAGATGCAAGTTTAGAGAGCAATCATCAAAATCACGGAAATCTAGCAAATCACATAAAGTTTTGGGAATAGTAGAGACACTAGCACCCAAATCACACAAAGCATGAAACTCATAATCTTTAATTTTAATTTTTAATAGTAGGTTCCCACTCATCATAGAGTTTTCTAGGGATAGAAACTTTCAACTCAAGTTTTTCTTCATAAGATTGCATCAAGGCATCAACAATGTGTTCGGTAAAGGCCTTATTTTGACTATAAGCATGAGGAGAATCTAGCACGGATTGCAACAAGGAAATACAACCAATTAAAGAGCAATTTTCATAATTAAACTCCTTGAGATCCAAAATAGTGGGTTTAGCAACATCTAGGTTTTTATTTCTTTCAATCCCACTTTCATCAATTTCATCATCAAGATCTAGAAACTCCAAATTCTCAAAACGCTTTCTAGGTAAAGGAAGATCATCTTCAATTTTATCAAGATTCATATTGCAAAACAAAGATTTAATGGGGGACACATCAATAACTTTTAGATTCATCTTGATTTTCATAGGAATTGTAAGAACACGCTTTAATAAAGGCATCTTTGGAAGCACACATCCTAGCGGTTCTTTCCTTGCACTCATCAATGGAAATTCTCATGGCTTTGAGAGACTCATTGATATCATGCTTAGGAGGAATAGGTCTAAGATTTAAAGAATCAATTTCAAGAGAACTTCTATCAACGTTCCTAGCCAAGTCATCAACTTTAAGCAATTTCTATTCAAGCAAAGCATTAAAATTCTTTTGCGAATTCATAAACTCTTTAACACTACTCTCAAATTCAGAGGGCATCTTATTAAAATTTCCATAAGAGTTGTTGTAGGAATTTCCATAATTATTAGAAGGATTACTAGGATAAGGCCTAGGATTAAAATTCCCTATATAAGCGTTGTTTCCAAAACTATTCCTACCAACAAAATTCACATCCATAGATTCATTATTATTCTCAATCAAAGTAGACAAAGGCATATCATTGGGATCAAGAGAAGTATTTTTAGTAGCAAACATCTTCATAAGTTCATCCATCTTTTCACTCAAAACATTGATTTCTTCTATAGCATGCACTTTTTTACTAGAAGATCTTTTGGTGTGCCATTGAGAATAATTAGCCATAATATTATCAAGCAAATTTTTAGCATCTTCTAACGTAATTTCCATAAACGTGCCTCCCGCGACCGAATCTAAAAGATTTCTAGAAGCAAAATTCAATCCGGCATAAAAAATTTGTATGATCATCCATAAATTCAAACCATGAGTAGGGCAATTGCGAAGCATCAATTTCATTCTTTCCCAAGATTGGGCAACATGCTCATGATCAAGTTGTTTAAAATTCATAATATCGTTCCTAAGAGTGATGTTCTTAGCGGGAGGAAAATACTTAGAGATAAAAGCATCTTTGCACTTGTTCCAAGAATCAATACTATTTTTAGGCAAAGACGAAAACCAAACTTTAGCACGATCTCTAAGTGAAAACGGAAATAACTTCAATTTGACAATATTGTTATCCGTATCTTTCTTCTTTTGCATATCACACAAATCAACAAAATTGTTTAGATGAGTAGCGGCATCCTCACTAGGAAGGCCGGCGAATTGATCTTTCATAACAAGATTCAACAAAGCGGTATTGATTTCACAAGACTCATCATTATTAAGAGGAGCAATCGGAGTGCTAAGGAAATCATTATTATTGGTATTCAAGAAATCACACAATTTGGTATTATCTTGCGCCATGGCAACAAGTAATCCAACACACAAGCAAACAGAAAGGCAACGAAAAAAGGCAAACGGGAAACAGAGGAGGAGATTGGGAAAGAGAGGGCGAATAAAATGGCAAGGTTGAAGTGGGGGAGAGGAAAACGAGAGGCAAATGGCAAATAATGTAATGCGAGAGATAGGGATTGTGATGGGTACTTGGTATGGTTGACTTTCTTGCGTGAGCCTCCCCGGCAACGGCACTAGAAATTCTTCTTGCTACCTCTTGAGCACTGCGTTGGATTTCCCCGAAGAGGAGAGGATGATGCAGCAAAGTAGCGTAAGTATTTCCCTTAATTTTTGAGAACCAAGGTATCAATCCAGTAGGAGAACACACACAAGTCCCTCGTACCTACACAAAACGATAGCTCCTCGCAACCAACGCGATTAGGGGTTGTCAATCCCTTCACGGTCACTTACGAGAGTGAGATCTGATAGAGATGATAAATAATATTTTTGGTATTTTTGGTATAGAGATGCAAAGTAAAAGTAAAAGGCAAAGTAAAAAACAAAGCAAGTAATAAAGTAAAGGAGATTGATATGATGAGAATAGACCCGGGGGCCATAGGTTTCACTAGTGGCTTCTCTCAAGAGCATAGATATTCTACGGTGGGTGAACAAATTACTATTGAGCAATTGATAGAACTGAGCATAATTATGAGTATATCTAGGTATGATCATGTATATAGGCATCACGTCCGAGACAAGTAGATCGAAACGATTCTGCATCTACTACTATTACTCCACTCATCGACCGCTATCCAGCATGCATCTAGAGTATTAAGTTAAAAATAGAGTAACGCCTTAAGCAAGATGACATGATGTAGAGGGATAAATTCAAGCAATATGATAAAAAACCCATCTTGTTATCCTCGATGGCACCAACACAATACGTTCCTTGCTGCCCCTTGTGTCACTGGGAAAGGACACCGCAAGATTGAACCCAAAGCTAAGCACTTCTCCCATTGCAAGAACTACCAATCTAGTTGGCCAAACCAAAAAGGATAATTCGAAGAGACTTGCAAAGATAACTCAATCATACATAAAAGAATTTAGAGAAGATTCAAATATTGTTCATAGATAAGTTGGATCCTAAACCCACAATTCATCAGTCTCAACAAACACACCACAAAAAGAAGATTACATCGAATAGATCTCCATGAGAGAGGGGAAGAACATTGTATTGAGATCCAAAAAGAGAGAAGAAGCCATCTAGCTACTAGCTATGGACCCGAAGGTATGAAGTAAACTACTCACACTTCATCGGAGGGGCTATGGTGTTGATGTAGAAGCCCTCCGTGGTGGATGCCCCCTCCGGCGGAGCTCCAAAATAGGCCCCAAGATGGGATCTCGTGGATACAGAAGGTTGTGGCGGTGGAATTAGGTTTTGGCCCTGCTCGATCGCTTGGGGATACGAGGTATATATAGGAGGAAGGAGTACGCCGGTGGAGCAACAGGGGGCCACGAGGCGGGGCGCGCCTGGGGCGCCCCACCTCGTGACCGCCTGCACTTCTTGGAGTAGGGTCCAAGTCTCCGGATCACGCTCGTGAGAAAATCACGTTCAAGGTTTCATTCCGCTTGGACTCCGCTTGATATTCCGCTTCTTCTAACACCGAAAACAGCAAAAAACAGCAATTTAGGCTGGTCCTCCGGTTAATAGGTTAGTCCCAAAATAATATAAAAGTGGAAAATAAAGCCCAATATAGTCCAAAACAGTAGATAAAGTAGCATGGAGCAATCAAAAATTATAGATACGTTGGAGACGTATCAATGGGCCAATAACATAAGTGCAAGGCAGGCCCTATAGCAAGCTCGCGAACCAAATGAGCGCCTCCCATATCGATTGACAGCAAGAAAAATCCCAATTCGTTCGCTCCAGCCTCCAGTCTGGTTCGCTCCTAACCTAGCCTCCACTGGACAGACCAACACAACACTTCCTCGCGCCCTCGTCGGAGGGCGGTCGCCGGGTTTCAAGCAAACAGAAGGACAAGAAAATGAAGATCCAACCCTGGGTGTAGCCTGCATGGGAGGCAGCGGCGGCAGCACGGGCATGGCATCGAGCTTACGCAAACGGACAGTCGCAGCTTGCAAGAGTAGCATGCGCAATGAGCAGGTACATCACATCCCTAATTATATCTAATTCAACTCTTTAATTTCTGGCCAATAGTTAAACCTGACGGTGTTGTAAAACTGCTTGTATGTAGCGAATCTATGACAAAATGAAACCAATTTCTACTTATTTTATAACTCCCCTAATCAATACTGAACTAACTGAATCTGATGTATCTAATCAAGTTTCTGGTGCAAACATACAAGCTCATGTTGTTCTTGAGCCTGAAGTGTCTAATCAACAGACTGCTAATGAAGGATTTGATCTAAACATTTTACATGCTCCTAGTGATGAACATATAGTGTCTAATGAGGGATCTAATGCAAGCATTTTGCAAGCTCTCACTGAAGGATTTAGTGTCTAATGATGATCTGCTATGTTGAGAGAGACATAGAGATTTGTAGGCATTGATGACAAGCAAATTATAGTGCATTTTCATGGCTTGAGGAAAGGTCGAGGCCATCTACCAGAAAGTCCCCGTATCATGACAACATAGCATAAATACTTTTCTAATCTGTTGTTCGAAACTATTGGAATACTTGTGCAGGATAGATATATAGATATGCAGTTTGCGCACTGGTTATAGGTGCAATTACACTTCGATATTTTCAGCCAGAGAACGAATAATTCAAGCAGTGCATGCACTATGTTTGTAGTCCTTGTACACCATGTTGTATTTTGTGTTTTTTGGTGCTTGCATCATTTAGTGTTTATAATCTGAACTACTTTGGATCATTAGCTGGTTTTCAAAGTGCATGTAGCTTCACATTTCTGAAGTTATGTTGATTTTCGGAGTGCAAGTGCCTTCATATTTTTTAAGTTAAATGTTCGCCCCTGGTAACTTGAATTCGTGGATCCGCCACTACACACAAATCATACAAAAATGCCAGTACGAATTAAATGAAATGCAGGGACATACGCTAGCTCGTTGTACAGGCTCATTGTAGCTCTGCTTGCGCTTGGGATGTTCCATGTACAAGTCCATGTTACCACTTGCTTGGATGTGCAGGCCTTGTGCTCCTTGCATCCCCATCTGCATTTTTTACCACAACGAATGGTTTATCAAATAAGAGGAATCGACCTTGCTATTGTAACGGAGGACAGATACTTACAAGGTTATACGGGTGTGCAGGACGTGTACCAGATCCCGTAGCACCGTCATGCTTCACTAAAAAATGTTTTTGCTTGTTTCAGATGATAGCTCTAGAAGAAATAAGAGTTAAAGTCAGAGTTGCATAGGCGTGTAAGCTAAGAGAGCAGTGAAAGGATATCCAAACATCGTCGGAACAGTGCACAAGGAAGTGATGTGTGGATACCTAGTTTGGGCCGGCATTTGGGCATGCTCGCTTAGCTAGAGTGCGGGTCATTTCAGAGCCATTGAGGGTGATGCGCTGGCGTTGGCTGGCCACCCATGGATGCAGATCTTGAGTGGCAGCGGAGCGCTACGATGCGGTGGACGAGACCGTTGGTGAAGCCCCAACAGCCTCGGGGGCGGAGGTGGGACAATGTGCTCGGTGAAGTAGCCCCGATGAGCTGGGAGACGGCGTCAGTGAAGCACACCTGATGCGGTGGAAGTCGGTGTCTATGAGGCATGTCAGTTGTGGTGGCCGACGTTATCGGTGGACCACCCGGTGTGGTGGACGAGGGCATAGATGAGGTAGCTCCGGTGTGGTGGTGAAGCGCGGCCGTCGTCATCGTCCGGCATAGAGGTGGGGTGTCGGTGTCAAAACCGGCGGATCTCGGGTAGGGGGTCCCGAACTGTGCGTCTAGGCAGATGGTAACAGGAGACGAGGGACACGATGTTTTTACCCAGGTTTGGGCCCTCTCGATGGAGGTAAAACCCTACGTCCTGCTTGATTAATATTGATGATATGGGTAGTACAAGAGTAGATCTACCACGAGATCAAGGAGGCTAAACCCTAGAAGCTAGCCTATGGTATGATTGTTGAGATGTATGTTGTCCTACGGACTAAAGCCCTCCGGTTTATATAGACACCGGAGAGGGCTAGGGTTACACAGAGTCGGTTACAATGGTAGGAGATCTACATATCCGTATTGCCAAGCTTGCCTTCCACGCTAAGGAAAGTACCATCCGGACACGAGCCGGAGTCTTCAATCTTCTATCTTCGTAGTCTAGGAGTCCGGCGGATATTGATAGTCCGCTGTCCGACACCCCTAGTCCAGACTCCTCAAGAGCCCTCGAACCAGTCTTCAATGACGATAAGTCCGGCGGCATAATGTTCGGCATTGCAAGGCGGGTTCCTCCTTGAATAATCCAGAGAAGATCACGAACACCGTGATAGTGTCCAGCTCGCAAAATAAATTCCACATTCCACCGTAGAGAGAATAAAATGTACACTTAGTTCAATCTGGCGACGACATTACGCGCGCATCACACCGCTACCAAGCCTTTGTTTGAATCGTTTTTTTGTACCGCCTCACCAAAGACGCTTAGCGAAGCGGTTTCCTTGGCACATCCTGTCGAAGCAGAGATCTTGTTCCCCTTATTCCGGGATTCTCATCAATATGTGCGTGGGTAACCCAACCGTTCCCGTCGCCATGCCTCCTCTATCGAAGGGGAATCCCAAACGGTCACGGAGACGGCCCTTGGTATATTTTCCCCTTTATAAGAGGACCAAGGCCTGTCCTTTTTCTTCAATCTCGCATCAAATCTCTTTTCCGCTCCCAGTTCCAACACCCAGAGCCTCAGATTCGAGCGCCTCGGATCCTCAATCATGTCCGGCTCCGTCCTCCAAGGCCGGTGGATGCCCTCCTCCGTCACGGAGGAGGACATATCGAAGTTGCGTGAGGCCAAGTACCGCCCACGAGGTTTCAGACAGGCTGCCTGCCCAAGGGCAGGCTGTTCCAGCCTCGAGCCCGTGAATACGCTGCTCAGATCCCACCTCCGCCGGGTTTAGGCTTCCCGACGGATCCCTTCGTGAGAGGGCTCCTGTTCTACTATGGGCTGGATTTCCACGACTTGGCTCCGGAGTCTATCCTCCATATCTCCGCATTTATCAATGTCTGCGAAGCCTTCCTCCGCGTCATCCCCCACTTCGGCCTATGGCTGAAGACCTTCAAGGTGGAGCCGAAGATGATCGGGGCGCTGCGCGGAGTCGGGGGTGACCATAAGCAAGAAGGTCGATGCCCCGTGGCTCGAGGGTTCCTTCCAAGAGGAACTCAGTAGGAGTGGTTCTATATCACCGCTCCGAGGGGCAGCAGGCAAAAGCCGCCGCCCTCATTTCGCCCGGGACCTCCACGCCAACTGATGTCGTGGGTCAACCAAGGGCTCAACTGGGGGCCGTCCAAAGACGTGCCCTCACTGCAGGGCCGGATTCGAGATCTCCAAGCGAGGGAGATCGACCTGATCAAGGTGATGCAGTTATGCTAGTCGAGCATCTTCGCCTCGCAAACGCCGCCCTCTCCGTCTATGGGAATTCAACCCGGAGGGACCTCGGATTCTCCAACACTTCATGGGTGCGACACCCGTGGAGATGTACAAGTTGTTCTTCGGACCGCAGGTGGCCTGTCCGGATTCAGCGGAGGATGCAGGTCTAAGCCGCATTCGCCCGGATACTCAGGTAAATAGCTCAGAGTCCGAACATTCTGTTTATGTGCCTTTCTAGAGTTCGCATCCTTACCCTTTGTTCTTTACAGGAATGGGTGGTGTGATCAAGGCTGATAAGGTGTCCGGCCCCCCTCCTAGAGAACGCACTGGAGCCCGTGCTGGTCAGAATGTTGGAGGTTGCTCCCACAGGAGGGGGCAATTGGGAAAATAGAGGAGCTAATATTTCGCCCAAAGGGGCGACAGAAGAGGAGGGAACCAAGAATCCCTCCCTTCAGGGGGAGAAGAGGACCGCCTCCAAAGATCCGAAGACCAAAGCCCCTAAGTGCGGGAAGAAATCTTCCCCGGGGGGTCCAGCGCCCGGAGAGAATCCGGACGCACAATCATCACCAAAGGATCGGCCCTCCAGCGAGCCGTGAGTATGAAAGAGGGAGCTAATTAGTAAGGAAATACCTTCATTTGTGCTTCTGTAGGTAACCGAAATATTTATATTGCAGTTCGGATCTGCAGCCTTCTCAGATGAGTTCATCTTCGGGGGACCTTCTTCCAGAGATGATGGAGAGCGATACGCCTCCATCCGCAGCGCCGCCAGATGAGCCAGGCGAACCCTAAGTGTCATCACGGAGGGTATTCCCGAGTCCGGAGGGCTGAGTGTTCGCACCTACTAGTGTCCGCCGGAGAACTAAAAATCTGCTTGAGATGGCGCCCATTTCGTAAGATCACCGTGCGCTAATGCGTATGGTGATTGAAGGATTTCGTCCGCTGAGAGCGGATTATGTAATGCCGCCATGAGTTTGTCAAGCGGATTTGAGGTATGCAATAATGACGCACCCCTTCATCTTTTAACAGTCTTTCATAGAAAAATGCGCCCTGTATAGATAGTAGCCCCTGAGACTCGGTAGGTTGTAGGAAACGACAGCGCGCCGAGGATCGAAATCTCAAAATCTCAAGTAATGAATACCGCCGTCCTTATACAGGTGGCGGATAGTCCGGGGGCCAGCTGGACTAATGAGTTTGCCGAATTAAGTCGGCAACTTGACGTGGCGGATGCTGACATCGCGCTTGTCAACCAGCGACTTCACGAGTCGCAAGGTAAATAAATTCTCCACAGTTTATTTATTTAAGGGGGTCGAAGCCCTCTTCTGATAAATTGTATGTTGTTGTACAGACGGTGCTGCTGTTGTGGAGAGCCTTCGGGCCGAACTTGCTCGAGCTAAGGAGCAAGCCCGAAGGAGTGATGCGGCTGCCTCGAAGGCGGCCGAGGAGTTGAAAGCCGAAAAGGCTGCGCACTGCCTAAGCAGGGGGGAGGTGGCCGAATTGGCCAAGGAATTAAAGGATGCTATCGACCGCAATGAGGCTCTTGAAAAGGAGTGCTTATCGGAGCGGGAAGACCTGAAGAAGGCCACCGCCGAAGCCAAGGATGCCCGCTCTGCAACGCGGGCTATGAAGGAGGAGCTGCGCCAAGCCGGAGAGATCGTGGCTGGCAAGCCTATTCTGCTTGCCGCCGTTTATGGATGCAAAGTATGCTCAATTTGAGCGGTGTGGAGTCCGGAGGATCCGTGATATGGACTTAGCCGCAAGTGCGGCCGATGCCGCAAGCACTTCGGAGCCGGGGATCACGAGACGGAAGAGCTGTATTGGTCTCAATTCCACAGCCCCGATCGCTTCCTTCCAAAGGATTTGGACCGTTGGCGAACAGGCCGAGCTAAGTAGATTGTCCGGACTTGCTATGTCGACATCGTGGCCCATGTCCGCCGAGAGGTCCAAGGCGACGAGCTACTTCGCTTATCGCAGCAATTCCTTGAGCGGTGCCGCATATGAAGGATATGAAGCGGTCGGCCTGCATCGAGGGCGCGGATGGCTCTTGCCCGTGGAAGGTGCTTTATCCGGAGATGGATGCCACCGCCGCTGCACCCAGGTCCGGATGAAAGCCGCCCCCGCCGAGCACTACTTCGAGAAGTCATGCGCGCGTGCTCAGAAATAGAGTCGCAGTGTTCAAGAATGTAACGCTCAAATGAACGCATTAGCTTGTAAATTAATGATTATATTATAACTGCTTTTATACTTGTGCGCCCAAGTAAAACTTCTCCTGGCGGCCGCTTATGTATACTTGTGTATAACCCGAAAGATGGCAGCTTCGACTTCAGCCCCACGCACAAGGTGCTGGGTGTTCGCAAAAATAGCGCTTTTCACACTTAATCCGACGCCTCGGTCCTGTTATAAGGAGGTGGTAGCGAGCTAACTAGGCAATCTGAACTATAATGCTTTATCACTTTCACTTAGCCGCTGGAGCTCGAGGGTGGGGCTACGATATAGCCTCGGTGGCACCGCACATCTCCGGATTCGGGTGCGATGTGCCTGACCGGAAACAGTCCTTCACAAAGCGGGAATTCTAAACATTCCGTAGTCGATCGAGTGGTCGACCGACTCTCAGATCATGATAGTCGGCCGCTTTCATCGAGGTGCTCGCCAATAACCGGGCACAATCGCAGAGTTCTCCGGTGCCGCGTTAGCCGGATGATACGGAACGAAGGCAGCAAAACACGTGAGCCGCAAACCCAACATTTGACCAAAGACATGATTCGAGCTGATGCATATAATGCCTAACTCGAGACGCCGAACACTCCCGAAGGTGTTCGGACTTTATAATAATGGGCAGAACGATGCCCTAAGCCCCTAGTGTCCAGGTACGGGCATGGTCTTCTGACGCGGCCAATGCCAAAGCGTCAGGCTCCGCTTTGGATATAGGAAGAAACAAAGGCAGAGTAACAACAAGAGACAGTAAGAAAGGTCTACGCAGGGTCTTAATTTGAAAAGAATCCTTGCAACGGGTCCCTGCTGCACGTCTGCGCCTGTGTCTCCATTGCGCCGTTATATTGGATGGGTATACACGTTGTTCATCTGTAGGAAGAGAGGAACGTTTAGTTTTAGAAACAATTCATGCTAAAAATATGTAAAATAAGAAATATAAAAAATTAAAGCAAGGTTAGGGAGCTAGGGAGCCCCTAGCCTGCTGAGGCCGGATTCGTCTATCCGAGTCTGGGGTCTTTAAATGACCCGCGCACTGAAATGGCGCCATGTGGACCGGGCATCTTGAGTGTAAGAGACGTGTAATGCGGTATGGCGTTGAAGCGGACAAAGGCTTTTCGTCCCAAGAGTGCTTGATATTCACTTTCAAATGGGACGATATGAAAATTAATTTTTCGGCCCACAATTGCTCGGCGATCCAACACGACTTCTAGTAATATAGAGCCTGTGCACTTGGCGTAAGGGCTCGCGCCACCTTTGAAGGAAGTGCGGCTGTGTCGAATTTTGGTAGGGTTCATCCCCATCCTGCGGATTGTGTTTGAATATAGCAGGTTTAAGTCACCGCCTCCGCCCATTAGGACGTTAGTAAATTGTAATCCGCCTATTATGGGATTCAATATCGGGAGTCCGCCCCGCTTTGACGCTTCGAATAGTCCAGTGTGGTCGAAAGTGATTGGTTTTGATATCCAATCTCTACGGTCTGTTGGTTGGACCGCATGGCTCTTTTTAGAAAGTGCCGCACTATTTTTCCTTGTTATCACATGAAGCGAAGTTTACTACTTTGACCCCTTGTGGGAAAGTCTTCGCTTTTCCGGTGCCCTGCTGGTGGGGTTTATCTTCTTCGCTGACGGTCGAGCCCTTGTGTTCGCATTTAATCGGCCGGATTGTTTAAAACCCAACAATTCCTGCTGGTGTGATTTGCGTGCCTTCCGGGTGCTGTGGATTTGGCATATCCGACCAAAAATTTTGTTTGTTGGACACCACACCGCATCCTTAAGAGGTTGAGTTTTGTTATTGGGTCATGAAGCTTTTGAATCCGGCGCTGATCGCCGTGTTTTTGGGCTATTCTTTTTATTCCGCGCCGCTTTTTCTCGCTACCGTGATTTTCCGCTTCCATCTCTTATCTCAGATGTACTTGGGTCAGCTGGTGCTGCTTCTTGCTAGCTAGCCTATCCTCTCCCGCATGTAAGCGGGTCATGAGGCTTGTTAGTGCGGACATAGTCCTCGGTTTCTCTTGAACGAGGTGCCTGGCGAGCCATTCGTCTCGGACATTGAGCTTGAAAGCTGCTAAGGCTTCAGCGTCCGGACAGTCGACTATTTGGTTCTTTTTGGTAAGAAACCTGTTCCAAAATTTCCGCGCTGACTCTCTGGGCTGTTGAGTTATATGACTTAAATCATCTGCATCCGGAGGACGGACATAAGTCCCTTGAAAATTTGCTTTAAACGCGTCCTCGAGCTCTTCCCAACTTCCAACAGTGTTTTCTGGGAGGCTTTTGAGCCAATGACGGGCTGGCCCTTTGAGCTTGAGGGGTAATTATTTTATGGCGTGGAGATCGTCTCCTCTAGCCATGTGTATTTGCAATATATAATCTTCTATCCAGACTCCAGGGTCTGTTGTTCCATCGTAGGCTTCTATGTTTATGGGTTTAAACCGTCTAGCACCTCATCGGTGAAACATAGTGGGTGTGCGGCGCCCCTGTAATTGTATGTGCCGCTATCACCGGACACTTGACGTGTTGCTTTGCTTCCTGGGGCCTTCTTTTTGGGTCCGTAGATGGACCTGGCTGGGCCATTTGACGGTGGAGGCTCTATGGCCTCTTCGCTGAATTCTCGTAGCAGCCACGCTCGGTAGCTCTTTGATTGCGGCCATTGTCGATTTAGCTACGGTTTTGAGTACTTTGCTCCATCTTATTCTGAGCATGTCTTTCGCTGTTTTGAGCTTCCGTTTTTCCTTCTTCAGGCTTCTTGCCATGGCGATGAGCCTGCGCTTAAAAAGCTCTTGTTCGACGGGGTCCTCGGGCGCGACGAGTTCGTCATCATTGAGGCTTGTTTCATCTTCGGAGGGAGGTATATAGTTATGATCCTCGACCTCTTCGTCTGCCGCCCTTTCATGAGGGCTTGCTTCTGCATCCTCCTGCGCTGAGTCTTGCTGGAGAGGGTTGTCTTCGCACTCTACGGGTATTGTTATCTCCGTGCCGGAATCTCTATTCTTGCCGTGGCGGATTTAGAGCGGCGCCACGACGCCGGGCGCTTGGGCTGCTTTTTAAGGAGTCTCCCCGCCGCTTCTTCGCCATCCCTTCTTTTGGGGTATCCACCATGTATACGCTATATGACGAGGTGGCCTTCCAAAGGTTCTCGTAGGCGCTGGTTCCTGTTCGCTCTCGCATCGCCGCCCATAGCGCCGATGTCGCCGCCGTCAAGTTCAGCATGTCGGTTAAATCGCCGATAGTGGCTACAAAGTGGGTGGTGGGTGGGCTCAATTTCTTCGCTGCTCAGATTTCAACCGCCCCGCCATAGTCCGCCAGACTCTCCGATAGCGAGAGAAGCTTTAGTGAATTCAGGATATCGCCAAAAGGCGAGTGTTGGAAGATGTCCGCGCGGTGAATTTATAACCGGCCCCAATCCGACCGATTGGTAGGGGCGCGGAGGTTCGGAGTCCGGCGAGGAGTCCGCGCCGTAATCATGAGTTTCGCAGGGACAAGGTCCGTGTTCGCTCCATCGCTGCGGATGTTGAAGCCCCGGCGCGCGCTCTATCCACCGACCCTTGATCTGGGTGATCGGCTCCGCTAATGGCCGGGCAGATCCGAAAAGCGCCACCAAGGCACCGTCCGCGGCAGAGCTAGATCGCGCCCATCGTCACAAAGGCGGGCGCGCTTGGCTGTGGCTCGAGTCCGTTAAAGATCAAGTCTCCGCGTCATCACCGTGAAGCTTAGGCTTCCAAATCTGACTCGACGCCAGGGGCGAAGCTGATCGCTTCCAGATGGCCAAGTGAATTGCCCGCAGGCAAAGCCGCCGAATACGAAGATTTGTCCGGGAGAAAAGTCTCACCCTCGATAGCGTTGTTGGTTGAAGATGCCATCTGCTTATCGGTGACGCATACGCAGGAAGTCTCAATGAAAGCACCAATGTCGGTGTCAAACCGCGGATCTCGGTAGGGGGTCCTGAATCGTGCGCCTAGGCGGATGGTAACAGGAGACGAGGGACACGATGTTTTTACCTGTGTTCGGGCCCTCTCGATGGAGGTAAAACCCACGCCCCGCTTGATTAATATTGATGATATGGGTAGTACAAGAGTAGATCTACCATGAGATCAAGGAGGCTAAACCCTAGAAGCTAGCCTATGGTATGATTGTTGAGATGTATGTTGTCCTACGGATTAAAGCCCTCCGGTTTATATAGACACCGGAGAGGGCTAGGGTTACACAGAGTCGGTTACAAGGGTAGGAGATCTACATATCCAGATTGCCAAGCTTGCCTTCCACGCCAAGGAAAGTACCATCCGGACACGAGCCGGAGTCTTCAATCTTCTATCTTCGTAGTCTGGGAGTCCGGCGGATATTGATAGTCCGGCTGTCCGGACACCCCCTAGTCCAGGACTCCCTCATGGGGAAAGTGACGAGACAAGGGGCGATTCTAACTTTGCTTGGGTTGGCGGCGAATTACGGATTTGAGCAATCTGGGCGCGGAAGGGGATGGCGGAGAAGGGAGATTTTGCAGGGCTGGAATTGGGGCCGCCAGATATTTCAATTCGAAACATGGAAGCGCAAACTTATTTTGTTGTCGTCCTTTTTTTGGGGGGGGGGGAGGGGAAGGGAGGGAGGGGGGGGGGGGTGGGTGGCTGGGTGCTAAGCGTTCGTCCGACACACGCGACCACCATGACATGACGCTGGTCTGCCTGGTGCGCCTACATTTGAGAATGCAAACTAATCTTCTTTCATTTGCAAACGAATCTGTATGTATTACCATGCTCGTGTTTTCCTTGCAAATAATTAGTCATTCAAACGAGATACTATAAATTAATTAATGAGGAGTTATTTAAAAAAATCAAAACGGTATCCACGCTAACGTGGATTAGAGTGTGTGTCACATAATTAGTTATTTGAATTAGAGTGTGTGTCACATAGCGATCTCCAATTCTAACGTGGATTTCGCATTTCACTGTATCCATGCTACTTTTTTAATACAAATTCATATGTATATGATGAAAACCATGGTAGTGAGAAAACTTTTGCATGGATTCCAACATATGACCTACAAAATAGCACAACAAATCGAGTCAATGTCAACTTTTCGAAACCTAGTATGGCACGAATTTGAAATAATTACCCATATGCATGGTCCTCAGTTCAAATATTACAATGTACACCGAATTGAAACATCGATATTAAGTCTCGTACTATCTACATTCAAATGTTGTTTTTAGCCCCCCCCCCCTCGGCACACACGCTACATACTTCCTGTATTGGTCAATCTTCCTGTCCTAACCACCATAGGAAGCTATTGGTTTCCAACACACATTCATTCTTTCTGTCCATGTTTCGATCTCTAACTCTCTCAACTACATAACCCCCTTTTTCCACTCTGTTACCAAATGTATTTACCTCACACACCTGCCATTGCACCCCATGCCGAGCTCTCTCTCCCTCTCCCTCCCACCCTCTTGCGCTAAATACATGCATTGCCTATCTAGCCCCCCAACCTCTCGTGCGCACGCACGCACGTTGTCTATCTAGGTCACTCCCTCGAGACTGTCTCACTCTTTCTTCCGCATGATGGGCCACCCTCGCTCAAACTCGCTCCCTTGATCTGAGTCTCAATTAACCTTGTTTTCTTTCACACAAAAATGATATATTTTCCTGTTCGGGCCTCGATCGACACACTCTTTACTCTCTCATGCAGATTGTCTATCTAGGTCAGTCCATCCAAGCTACCCCCACTCTTTCGACCTCATGGCGGGCCACGCTCACTCAATATCTCTCTCGATCTCTCTCTCTCCCTCTCTCCCTCTCTCCCTCTCTCTCTCTTTGTATGTCTCAATTGACCTTTCTCTTTCTCGGACAAAATGATATATCACCGTGTTTGAGCCCAGTTCGACCTATTCACATTGTATACTCTCTCATGCACATTGTCTATCTAGGTCACTCTCTCCAACCCGTCTCACTCTTTCGATCGCACGACGACCCTATGTGATCAATTGACATTACTTCCTCCCACGCACAAAATACATCTACACGTCTGTGACTGGATCATCTCTCAAGCTCTATCTTACAGCCCTCACCCTTGCCAAAAGCTCAATCGGACAATATCTCTCTAGCGCATATATATCTGTTCAATGAATGTCGGACCACAGTCACTTTGTCTCTCTATCTATATGTCTCTCGATTGACCTCGCTTTCTCATGCCGTATCTTCCACGCATTGAAGCTACATCTCCATCCCTCGCAAAGTCGGAGCTATTTACATTGCGAGGGGCATTCCAACCTTGGATTAATTTGTGTAGGCATTCATTCCGGTTGGTTTAGATTATGTTTTCGTAGCATTCGGCCCACAACTACTCCAAACACCATTGCAACCCTCGCACCTCCCCTAGTTGATTTCCCTCTGGCTCGGTCATTGCTCTCTCGCACGTCCTTTCTCGCCTTCAATGTTGCACCATGTTATTATTGCAAAAAACTCTGTTGTTCTCTTTAATTATTATAAATAAGCTACAAATTTTGACCCACAAATTAAAGTGCTACAAACTACACACCGAAGGGCCCACATGTCATGAAACAAATTTGGACCCATATACAAATTAAAAAAATAAAGGATGAGGATCGAACATGCGACCAGGGTCTTCAAGCCGCACGTCAATAGGCAACATACGTAGAACAACAATGTTTGTTGTACCCCCTTTGTTCACATAATGTTTTTATATTACCACGGACTATTTAATGAATAACATGTAATATTCGCCTTCACTTACTTGTGGGTTCCATGTGTGCTCTCTCTCTCTCTCCTCCCCTTCTGCGTTTAGACGCACAGGCAAACACGAAGAACTTGCGGGCGATGTTTTCGTTGACCATATCTGGACGCGTTCACAAGTTATGGCACCAGTTTCACGTACTAGCAGCACTAGTCAGTGTGTACGTGCAATGCACGTTAATTTGGAAGTATATTAAGTGGATGCGGATAAGTAGGATATTATTTGCGTGTTATTATGTGATTAGCACTATTTTTTGGCATGAAATTAACTGCGCACTAAACGTGTTGAGCGCTCGACATTGAAGCAGTCTAGGTCGTTGGATGACAAGGAATACATGTGGCTTGATGATGTTTTATATTTAATTTGATACAGCGCTAGCAGAACATTCAATCGATCAAACCATAGATTTCGTTCAGTCTGACGCCGACTTTAAATTATACGACGATCAATCTAAAATAAACAGAAATGATAAACGTTCGGATTTTAAGCATGGCAATCCGAACGTTTTTCATGGCAAATTCAGATTACACGGCGGCTGGGGGGGGGCGTCTTGCGGTGGGAAGTGGCTCCTCTGCCGTGTTCTATGTGTCGTCGACCAACAGCGACGGCGGCGTCTTGCACCGTTGTTGGCGTACTCCTGGACGTTGGCCTAGCTTCAAGGAAGGCCAAAATGTTCTGGACTTCGGAGCGAGTCAACTACCTGGAGGAGGCAACTGGCATTAGTGCAAGGAAGCGGTCGTGGCGGCCATCCATGCCGCTGAGGGGGGCACTAGCACCCGTGCGGGGACAGGCGCTGTCAATGGCGCGGCGGAGACATTCGTGTGCACGGGCACCGGCACGGGCGCGCACGTCAGTGCACGCGTCGGGGCATGCGCTGGCAGGTGCACGGGCACCAGCATGGGCGTGCGCATCAGTGCACGCGCAGGCACATGCGCTGGCAGGTGCACGGGCGCGTGAAAGTCGGCGAGTCCCTCGTGGAACCCTGTGGCATCAAGCTTGGCGACAATGTGCGGCTGCCAGCCCATCAATGCCATGGCGATGGGCGTTGGCGCAGTCGGGCGATGGGATCCGGAACGGGAGTGGGGACAGGCGCGGTGTCTTCCCCCAAGGCCAGTTCAAGCTCGTCCCAAAGCGCCTTATGTTCTTGATACTCCGGCTGGCTGTCTTCCTCAGGAAACTGGAAGACTAAGGGCAGACCGTCGTGATGCGGCATGGCGTACGTTTAGGTCAGGCTGGTTGGAGGTAGACGACAGGTGAATCGGAGAGGAAGAGAGAAGATTGTAGTGATACCGGGTAGTGCGTGGTTGATTTTAAACTGCGGCGCCGGCAACATTAAAAGTGGGAGCAGTTGGGATGAAGGTGGGCAGCGGAGCCTGGTCAAAGGGCTCGCCCCGTGAGCTCGCACAGCCGTTCGCCACACGCCTCCTCGCTCGCCGCCCAATGGTCTGCTCACACGCCTCCCATCGACTCACACGCTTGCTCGGACGGCACCTGCCGATGAGAAGTAGGACTCGTGGTGGCACGTAAACGCCCATGGTTTCAATAGTGAAAGCGTTTGCCTTAACGTGATAGGTCTTTGTTCCAAAATACCTTGGCTCTTCATTTGTGCAACTTGTCATAAGCAGCTTGTCTCAAATTGAAGAAAAAAATTACAAAGTAATATTTGTGCCATATCACGCGACCATGCTCAGTTTCAAGAATATATGGCCACTTTTGGATTTTTTTGAAATTTATGATCCAGGATTCGAAACAATATCATAACCTGCATCATGCAATAAATTTTCAAGCCATACATCTGTCCTGTTGTATTTCTTAAGAAAGGGTTTGGTCGAACATTTAGCTTAGTTAGACTTTAGACAAGTTATATATGCAGAGTAAAAGGATAATCCCTCTGTACCAGTGCATTGCCTGATATATTAACTCAAGTACTAGGCACGAACAAACGGGCTCAATTCTGTGCTCATCCTGGTGTAGTAGTAGTAGTAGTACTAGGCAATGCAGTTGACGGGTGACCCTGGCGAGCGGCGACCGAGGGAATTGAACCATGCTCGGCATGGTAGGTAACATCGTCTAGTTACTAAAGCATCCCTACGTTGTTCATCGGTAGTCATTATGGACCGGGGACATGAGGGGAATTTCCTAGGGCTGGAATTTTAGCCGCCAGATATTTCGACTCAAAACATGGAGGCTCAACTGGTTGGAGCTGCCTAATGTGCATACCACGCACGCCACCAGAAGGACACAAGCCAGGTTTTTTTAGGATCAACACGAGCCAAGTTCTGGCTGGTACACCGTTGGGTCCTACCATTCGAGAATATGAAAGGAACCTTTTAAATTGCCGAACGAATCTATGTGTATTACATGCCCATATTTTCCTTGCAAATACTAATCTCAATGTGGTAATTGATTTATGACGAGTTCTTGAATTAGAGTGAGTTTGTGATATAGTGATCTCAACGTGGATTTCACATTTCATGGTATCCCTAGTAAGTTTTTCATTGCAAATTCAAATTTAAAAGATGAACAATATGGAGGTGAGAATACTTTGTATGTATCAAGCATATGACCACACACACACACACAGACACACACACACACACACACACACGAACACAACAACAATCCAATAAGTATAGTGCATCTATTTTTCCAAACCTTGAATGTATGACACAAATTCAAAAATACTCCTTCTGTTCCTAAATATTAGTCTTTTAGAGATTTCAACAAGTGACTACATACGGAGCAAAATGAGTGAATCTACACTCTAAAATATGTCTATATACATCCATATGTGCCAGTCCATTTGAAATCTCTAAAAATACTAATATTTAGAAACGAAGGGAGTAAAATGTAAGACATGCATGGTCCTCAATTCAATATTTAAAATGAACAGGAAACTGAAACATTAATATTAAGTCTAGTACTACAGTACATGCAAATGGTGTGTTTAGGCAAAGCTATGATTGTCGGGGGTCAACCCCTCAACCTTAGATAAACTTGTGAAGCTCTGTTTAGGGTTGTTTAGATTATATTTGTCCCCACCCTTCCAAACACCGATTGGTTGTGCACCCCCACCCCTCCTCCCCGGGAGAATATCATGTGCCCCCATACCTTAGATGCTATATGCCGATACGAGTTGCTTGGAGCTTGTAGATCTGAGATATAGCAGCTCACATGATGTCTTAATATTTTTACAGGAAACCTTGATGAGTTTGAGAATTGCACACAATTTGTACAAAAACTACTCAGATGCCCTTGGATCCCATATCCAACGACTCAAGCTCAGATCATCAGTAGCATCTAAGATGTAGGAGGACATCATATTCTCCTGTATGTAAGAATATCATGTGCTACCACACCTTAGATGATTTGATGATACAAGCTCTTCGGAGCCGTTGGATTTGTGACCCAACAACTCCTCGGTGGTTCGAATGATTTTTTGCAGAAAAGCCCCCAAAGAGTTCGGCCACTACTTACAAGCACAAAGACTGCTCAGATGCCATTGGATTTCAGATCAAACGACCTCCAAGCTCGTATCACCGTAGCATCCAAGCTGCGAGAGCACCTTATGTTTTCTCGCACGTGAGAATATGAGGTGCTCCCGCACCATAGATTCTATGGTGATACGAGTTCATGGAGATCTAATGGCCCACAGTAGGAGGTTTGAATGCTTTTGCAATATACGACTGAGAGAGTTTGGGAATTGCGCAGAAAGTACAAGTACTACGCATGTGCCATCTGATCACTAATCATACGACCTAAATGCTCATACCATCGTAGCTGGTAATTAAGCTATGGGGAGCACCTAATATGAGCAAGGGAGAGCCGTTGGATCCAAGATGCAGCGGAACACACGAGGCCTGAATGTTTTATTTGCAAAAAAAACCTTTGGAGAGTTTGGAAATTGTGCATAATTACAAACACTACTCCCAAGCCATTGGATCTCACTTCCAACGATGTAAAAGCTCATATCATCATAGCATCTAAGCTGCGGGGTGGATGTGATATTCTACACCGCTGTCATTTTTGTTCGTAAACTTGCAAAATACGTGTAACTCGTGCCGCTACTTGTCTAACCGTGCAAAGTGTTTGTTCAGAAAAACCATCCTAAGCTGAAATATCGGAACAACACATGGGGGTCCCACTTGTCATTAATAAAATTTGGACCTAAAACTAACAAATCTGAAAGACAAGATTCGAACTGGCAACCTGGACTACAAAGCGTAAGTCGATATCCTGAAACGACAACGGTTGTTGGCTTTGTCCCATAACTTGCTTTTATACAGTATTACGTTGAGTAGAGTAGAGGGAGTGCCTCGTCAACACGTGCATGACCGTTGACACACTTACTGGTGGGTCCCAGGTCTGCGATCTCTCTCTCCTCTCCATCGTCTAACCTTTGCATGGGCACACATGAAGAGCGGCGCTAGCTTGCCATGGTGTTATTATAACGAAAATAAGCTTGTAAAACAGAAGAATCACCTAGAACAAGAGACGTTGTGGCTGGTCGAGACGGAGCTAACCACACCTATCCTCTGTGCCACGTTAGCATGATGAAGTTGTGTGGCTAGAGGGGTGTTTTCGACCGACTGGCTGGGTCCCGAGGTCGAACCATAGGTACTATGTCTGATACAGTATATTTTTACACGGACATTTTTCCTCCGTACCGAGACATGGCACACCCTACCGCGCGGTTTCGGGGTCCTCCGGGGTGGTGCACGCATATATTCTTCCTGACGTGGATGTCTGTTTGTCAAACCGCGGATCTTGGGTAGGGGGTCCCGAATGTAAGGCCTAGGAGGATGGTAACAGGAGACAAGGGACACGACAGTTTTTACCTGTGTTCGGCCCTCTCGATGGAGGTAAAACCCTACTCCCGCTTGATTAATACTGATGATATGGGTAGTACAAGAGTGGATCTACCATGAGATCAAGAAGGCTAAACCCTAGAAGCTAGCCTATGGTATGATTGTTCTAATGGTTGTTCGTCCTATGGACTAAAACCTCCGGTTTATATAGACACCGGAGAGGGCTAGGGCTACACAGTAGTCGGTTACAATGGTAGGAGATCTACATATCCAGATTGCCAAGTTTGCCTTCCACACCAAGGAAAGTCCCATCCGGACACGGGCTAAGTCTTCAATCTTGTATCTTCATAGTCTTGGAGTCCGCCGATGATGATAGTCCGCTGTCCGGACACCCAAGAGTCCAGACTCCTCAAGAGCCTCTAACAAGGCTTCAATGACGGCGAGTCCGGCGCGATATTGTCTTCGGCATTGCAAGGCGGGTTCCTCCGAATAATTCATAGAAGATTGTGAACACCAGATAGTGTCCGTTCTCAAAATAAATTCCACACACAACCGTAGAGAGAATAATATGTACACAAGTTCAATCTGCCGACGTATTTTGTGGCGTGACGTCACACCATTACCAAGCCTTTACTTGAATCGTTTTTATTATACCACCTCAGCGCTTAGCGAAGTGGTTTCTTGGCACGCCTTGTCGGGCAGGATCGTGTTCCCTTATTCCGGGATTCCCATCAATACGGACATGGTAACCCAACCGCGCCATTGATTGTGGCGCTTGGGAGATAAGCGAGTTTTACCAGGCGGTGGGGACGATAGTCTTCGTCCCCCATATATAAGGGATAAGGATCCACCTTTTTACCTACGCCTACTTCCTCCTTTGCTTATCCATCTCCACGCACTCGAGCTCCAGTGCCCACGTCCGCACATCTCGCCTCAACCTTCTCCAGCCATGTCCGGAGCGGAGGCAAGTGGATGGCCTCCTCCGCTACGGAGGGGCACATCGAGAAGCCAGCGGCGCCGGATACCTGTCCAAATGACATCACAAGACCGGCCGCCTGATGAGGGGCAGCTCATCCCCACCCCCTGTGCCCCCCGAGAGGGTCGATTTCTTCCCCACTTCTCCGCTGGATCGGGCTTCCCACTTCATCCCTTCGTCCGGGGCTCATGTACTACTACGGCCCGACTTCCACGATCCGGTGCCAAACTTCATCCTCAACATCTCGCTGTTTATCATCGTGTGCAGGCCTTCCTCTCAGATCCAGCCTCACTTCAGCTTGTGGCTAAAGACCTTCAATGTCAAGCCAAGGTGGTGAAGGGCGCCCAAGCGGAGTGCGGAGGCGCCATGGTGGGCAAATGCCCAACGCCACCGGCTCGAGAGCGCTTCGTGGAATCCATCAAAGGGTGGCAATCGGGTGGTTCTACATCACCGAGCCGCTGCGGACTCTAAATGGGCAGCGCCCCCAAGTTCAGATCTGGTACCCCATGCAGCTCACCTCCGGAAAGAGAAGGGCTTGCTATGGGGTAGTTCGGAGGAGCTGACCGACTCAGCCATGTCTCCGCACTCGTGAACAAGAAGCTTAAGCTTGCCAACGTGATCTAGGTCATGCTCGTCCGCCGGATTCTCCCCGCCAACAACGGGCCTTCAATCTGGGAGTTTGATCCGCACAGCACCGACCTCGAGCGGCTCTTCGACATGACGTACGAAGCTGCCTGGAGGGTGTTGTTCAAGGGCGGAGAAGCCCCCGCATCCACAACCGAAGATTGCGGATTCAGCACGCAGCGCCCGGCCGGCGAGGTAAGCTATGTTATCCTTTATGGGACACTCATTTCTTTCACAGTTTGACTCTATGTGGGATCTAAAAACCCCCAATGCCTTTAACAGATCGCGTAAGACGTCCGGACAGGTTAACTGTCCGCCCCTTCCAAGACCCAGCGGACACCCGCTTGACGGGCTGCTGGTCCCAACACTTTACGTGGTGCCGGAGAAGAAGGCTAAGAAAGGCCACGGAACCCAAGGAGTTCCCGGCGCCAGTGGTATCGGACTCATCATCCGATGACTCCGAGGTGGACTCCTCCCCCGAGGAGGAGGAGAAAGAGGCCTCTCCCCCAGCAGGGGGAGAGAAGAAGAGGAAGGCCTCCCTAACGGGGGCGGCCGAAGGGTCCAAGAAAGTACGGACCTCCTCCGGACTGCCTCCGCCAACGCCGACGACGGCGACGCAGGAGTGACCTCAAGGGCCAAGCCCCGCAAGATCGTAAGTGTCCGAATTCTCGGATGATTTATAATTTCCTTTTTGCCACGTGGTGTCCTTCTAATGCCGCGATACAACCTGTAGTCCGCCAAGGATGATCTTCCCGCTTTGTCGAAGCGGGTCCTTGGCTATGTCGGATATGGATTCTTCCGACCGCCCACCCCTTGTGACGCCGATGACGCCGAGGTGGGATCCTGTGAGGGGACCCACCAGAGGGGAGGTCCGGAGGTGCCACAGGCAACCTCCGGACTTCAGACGGACTCGCATCGAACCTCGTAGTGGTTCCGGAGTCCGGCAGGCGGCCCCTTCGTAAGAAGGGCCAGACTGTGACACCGGCGGCCGCCGTCCAACCAGAGGTGCTGGATAACTTGTCGGAGGCGCTCAATGGCGCTTCCATCGAGGAAGAACACCGCACTATCATGAGTGCGGTGATTCAGAAGGTTCAGCTCACCTAGAGCGGGCTGACCGAAGCCTGCAGCAGCCTTCTAACAAAGCTTTGAGGTAAGAAATTTAAAATATGTAATATAATACCACATAGACAGTAGCCCTTGATGCTCGGTTCGGTGTTCGGAAAGAAAAGCTGGACTGAGGATCTAAAAAGATATACGCAGGAGGTCTAAAAAATGTGTCAATATGGGATTGCAGGCTGCGCTGCCGACCGGCCAGACCGATCATGGAGGTCGATGTTTGAAGCGAATCCTCGAGCGTCCGAGAACAAGCTCGGCCGTGCTAAGAAGCAACTCGAGGACAAGGAAGGTGAGTAACACCAGATTAAATTTGTACCTTACAGAAAAGGATTTTGGTTGCAAGAGAAATAACAAGGATAACATGGGTACTACAGGGGCCGCGAGCGAGGTGGCGACCCTGAAGGAGGCAATGTCTGTGGCCGAACGCAATGCGGCCGCAGAGCGAGCCAAGCGGGGGAAGCAGGAGGTGCGGGTGGCGGAGGTGCAGCAAGAGCTCCTGTGCCTCATGAAAACATGAGGGTTTGAGCGCACTCAAGGACTCGAGAGTCCAAGCTTGCAGCGTTTTGAGAGCGCCTAAAGCCGCTAAGGCCAAGCTCACAAGGCCCTCCAGAGGTCGAGGATTTGGAGAAAATAGCAGCGGTAAGGCATTTTTCATGCAAAGCAAGCATGTGAACGTGAATTACCTATTACTTACCCGACCGAGCTCTCCAGAGCATTCACGATCTGCCCCGCAGATGTCGGATGCTGCCGCTTTCACCGGGCCGAGGAGGGAGCTCGACGGAGAAGGTCTTCGGTCTCAAGATGGTGAGGCCGACATCCGATGCCTTTTAGCGACCAGCCAAGCAGCTGGTCGAGCTCCACAAGGTAGCCGAACAGGCCATGAAGGGCCTCATAGTTCGGCTGGGCCCAAGGAGGCCATGCCAGGAGCTACTTTGGCCTGGTACGGGCGGCTGGTGGACGATGTCCCTCGGTGGAGGTCGCCACATTCCGCCGCATTGAAGGTGCCTGTTGGCCCTTGCCCGTGCAAAGGTGCATCGGGCAAGCCGGACGCCGAGAAGCTGTCGCGGACGCACCGCGGTGGGCAAGGAGTATCGACGCCTAAATGTATTATAAGAGTGTCTCAAGGGTGCCCGTGATGATTGCGGATGAGTGCTCCAAAGATGTAATATTTGAGTAGAATCGCATTTTGTTATCCCGTGCGCGCTGAAAACCTTGTTCATATGCGCTAAGCAACGCTTTTAATTTAAAATATTACCTTCAGGCGGCCGCTTATTAAATCTGAGATGGCAAGTCGTCGGCTTCAGCCCCCATGCCACTAGTGCTGGGTGTTCGGATAAACTTGAGCACTCTTGTTCCCATGTTTGGGTCCATCTAGGAGGCGCCAACACAACGAAACGAGGCAACCAGACTTATAATGCTTGAACACTCTCACTTAGCCATAGAATTCTATAATTTTAAATTTCGCGAAGCCCCTAGTGTTCGAAATCGAGTTCGGGCGCTATCCACGCCTCGGGCCGGACGGTCGGGTTCCTCGCCTAAGCGGCATAAGTCTTTAGGCACTCGAAACCTCTCTAATAAATGACCAGCTCTCGCTTTATCATGACGGTCAGTTTTATCTTTCTCCATCGAGGCGCCGCCCACCTCAATCGGGCGCAATCGCAGTGGTTCTCCCACTACCTTAGCCGATAAAATGGAACGAAGGTACCAAAACATGGGAGCCGCAAACCCAACTATTGACCCAATACATGATTCGAGCCAATGCATATAATGCTATAAGTTCAAGGTGCCGACTTGTGAAAGTGTTCGGACTTATCACACCATAATGCGGGAACTTAAGCCCCCGGTGTATTCGGTCGCACTAAAGTGTACCGTCGGTGCATTAAGGTAGGGGTACCTCAAGATTCTTAACTTGTGCACGGGCAACACAGCCTTCCTTCCGTAGCTGGATCCACCAAATGCTTGCCGAGACCATTTCCGCCCATACCAAGCCATTCAAGAACAAAGTGTACAAGACAGAAAGTTAAGACCCCGCAAGAGGAGCTTGCCGAAGGCCGCTCCTGTGCTCAAGGCTATATCGCCATGAAGCCCCTCGGCGAGAGGAGCTCGCCGGGGAGACTAGAAGATCACATCACAAGACACGCCGACGCTTATGCGCCACGGCGAGGGCCCGGGAGCGATAAGTTACAAGCCCGACAAGCTCCCGGCCCGCAAGATCAAGACCCCGCAAGGTACTTGCCGGGAGAGCTGCGACAGCTGCGTTCTGACTCCAGCTCATCTCGCCACGCCGCCTTTCACTTTTCTCCAGAGACGCTGGGCGGTGGTCAGTGGTTGCATGAAGGGTGCGGTGGCACTCCACGGTGGTGGCTTCACCGCCGTGGCAAATGGAGACGCAAGGGCGGAGCTTTGGGGCGACGGCGACGGGCATTTAATGCTCTTGTCCCCTCTCACAAAAGTAGGTAGAATCCACTGCTCAAGCAATCAGAAGCTGCACTGCTCCCGCACTGCTCCAACTACCACCCTTTACATTTTTACCCTCTACCCTACGCTGACACTGCTTCGCCACCCCCTCGCCCTATAAAAGGAGGCCCATGCACAACGAGGGAGGTTCCGATCATTCGCTACTCGCGAGATCCTCAAGCTCCCAAAATGTAATACAACACAAAGCAGCAAGAGGGTTTACGCCACCATCGCGTCCGGTTGGGTAAAATCTCGCCCGCCAAGACGCCGATCCGCTTCCTCCGCATCCTCCGCCTCGCATCAACACACGGCGGCCGCCCCCGCGCCCCATAGGTGTCGCCGCCCATCGCGACTCCGACATCTTTGGCGCCGCTGTAGGGGCGCCGAGGTTGTGCGGACCTGATCCGGCGTTTCGCGCTACCGCGTTTTTCATCAACCTCTCCGCCACAACAATGGCTTCATCGACAATCGCGCCATGGCCCCAAGACGAGAGCTTTGAGGGTCGAGATCCGCTCGCGTTTCAACCGCCGCCACCGGAGCCGACGGTGGGCGAGGAGACGCCAGCCGGAGGATGGACACCGGCGCAGGGCACTCGCGTGCCATCAGATCTGTGGGCGGGACGGATGACCGCGCCGGCTCCGCAGATCCACGCCTATCCCAAAGACGGCCGCCCAGCGCGCCATGCCACGAGGTGGTATCCGCCGCTGGGGGCAAGAATAGGCCGGAGGCTCGGGGATGTTCCCGACCGCTGTCCGGACATGAGCAAAGCGAAGTGTCGGAAAGCAGGCCTCGCCTCCTATCGCTACTAGGAGTCCGGCATGACTCGCTCCTCTCGCCGCCGCTTCGCGCTTCTCCGCTACCGCAAGCGTGTTCTTGAACGCCACGCTGTCGCCGAGGACGCACTCATCGAGCTCTAAGTCCGGCGAGACGGCTCGCGCCATCCGACAAGCACGCCTCGAACGCTTATAAGCCCGCAGAAGTCGACACCGGTGCTCGCCCCGCAAACGCATTCTCCCCGGAGTGCTGCGCTGCCGACGAGGACGCGCCATTGAGTTCCGCCAAAGCGCGAAGAAGCAAGAAAAAGAAAAGCTAAGTCGCCGAGCCTTCGCAGCAGCACTCCTTAATTCCACACTTTTATTCGCTATATCCTCTCGCTCGGCTGCTTGTGCACAAAACCCGTGGCGCCGAGGAGCCCGCCAGAACAGCCGCACCTTACTTCGCTCAACACACCTAACGAGTAAAGAGTGAGTTACGTACCAGCTTCGCGCCTCGCTTCGCTTCGAGTCCGCCAGCAGGATAAGCGCTGCCGCTGCCGACACGGCAAGGTTGCTTTGTCGAAGCGACGCCAACCAGCCGGGCTGTCCGATGTCCTCAGACCAGCAAGCGCCAAGCGCCGCAAGTTCCCCTAAAAGCGAGGGTGAAAACGCACAAAGGGCGTAGCGAGGGTGTAACATGGCAAGCCCTTGCCGTGAGACGCCCTTCAGATGAGAGGCTTGTGCGCGAGAGGAGCCAAGTCGTGGTCCAGCCATGCGCTTATTTTGTTTCCGAGTCCGCTTAACAAACACAAGTGTGGCATGCACCCTTATCTTGCTTTCGAGCCCGCCAAAGAAGTTGCTGTCGTGAATCGGCCCGCAAGTTGTTTGTCGGAAGCGACGCCACCAGCCGGGCTGTCCCGTGTCGATAAGCGTTCGCTTCCCCTGAAGCTCCCCAAGAGCGAGAGTACAAACATACGGGCGACAAAGCTCGCATCAGACATGAGTAGTCAAGATTTATATACACATACATGTGCATTTAGCAGTTGCATATCTACATCA